>OX246750.1:8820317-9347001 GCA_945910005.1 Isoperla grammatica
TATACAGATGGCATCGCATCTTCATTCACTCTTGGCAGATGTACAACCGAGTTTTGTTTGGGAATGCAACATCAAAATATGCACAGGTGTAGTCCGCGCACATGCACTGTATAAGCATAGACACGGGATATTTTTTTCGTAGGAATACCTGTTATAGGGTGCACACCAGTATTACCTGTTGTGCTCCTCGTCAGGTGACTAATTAGGTGTTTTGGATATCTGGGAAGGAATAGAGTAGGACTCAATCCAAGCATTCGCTTTTACGAGTGAGGAAAACCTCGGATAAATCTTCATTCAGGACTGCCGGTGGCCGGAATCGAAACGGCGACCTCCCGAATTAGAGTCTCGCGTCTTACCGCTGAGCCACCTCTATCGGATACCACTGAGATGTTCTCCCCTGATGCTCCCTCCATCTCTATGTGACCACCTCTTACTCCCATGACAACCGACAATCATAGCATATATTAATTTAATGTCATAGTTGTTATAATAAGTCATAGTGGTGGTGATCACATATCAATAGGGGGGTGGAGCTTCAAACTAAAAATATCTGCCCTCTATCGAGGGGAAGTAATGAGTACCAAATACAATATTACATTATACACATGTAAACTACCCAAAACATTGCTATCTGTACGTAAAACTCACAGGGACAAACCGAAATCAAGTAATTGAAAACAAAGATGGAAGGTGGTGCCCCATGTCTCACACTTAGACCCGTATGCATAGTCCAAACTCGAGCCTTCCTCAACTCAGCCTCTCTTCAGCCTCTCCCAACCACCAATTACGGAACGGCATTGCCATGTGGACGGCTCTGTGATTGGTGGCTAGCTGGGGCTGAGGAGAGGCTGACTGAGTTGAGGAGGTCTTGAGTGTGAACTATGCATTCGGGCCTTAGAGACACTGCTTCAATCAACTTCTGTGCGGAAACTACAAGTAATCGGTCCATGTCGGCCACTACACGTGTAGGCATGACTAACAGACGGTAGTTCCTATACATATAAACCAGCTGATCGTTCATTGTATTGTATTGTATTGTGTGCTAATGGTGCATCAAGATGTCCGAGGCTACTACCTGACACACCCACGCAACATCCATGTGTTGTAGTAATATTGTCGGCCACTACACGTGTAGGCATGACTAACAGACGGTAGTTCCTATACATATAAACCAGCTGATCGTTCATTGTATTGTATTGTGTGCTAATGGTGCATCAAGATGTCCGAGGCTACTACCTGACACACCCACGCAACATCCATGTGTTGTAGTAATATTGTCGGCCACTACACGTGTAGGCATGACTAACAGACGGTAGTTCCTATACATATAAACCAGCTGATCGTTCATTGTATTGTATTGTGTGCTAATGGTGCATCAAGATGTCCGAGGCTACTACCTGACACACCCACGCAACATCCATGTGTTGTAGTAATATTGTCGGCCACTACACGTGTAGGCATGACTAACAGACGGTAGTTCCTATACATATAAACCAGCTGATCGTTCATTGTATTGTATTGTGTGCTAATGGTGCATCAAGATGTCCGAGGCTACTACCTGACACACCCACGCAACATCCACGTGTTGTAGTAATATTGTCGGCCACTACACGTGTAGGCATGACTAACAGACGGTAGTTCCTATACATATAAACCAGCTGATCGTTCATTGTATTGTATTGCTTGCTAATGGTGCATCAAGATGTCCGAGGCTACTTCAGCTGACACACCCACGCAACATCCATGTGTTGTAGTAATATTGTCGGCCACTACACGTGTAGGCATGACTAACAGACGGTAGTTCCTATACATATAAACCAGCTGATCGTTCATTGTATTGTATTGTGTGCTAATGGTGCATCAAGATGTCCGAGGCTACTACCTGACACACCCACGCAACATCCATGTGTTGTAGTAATATTGTCGGCCACTACACGTGTAGGCATGACTAACAGACGGTAGTTCCTATACATATAAACCAGCTGATCGTTCATTGTATTGTATTGTGTGCTAATGGTGCATCAAGATGTCCGAGGCTACTACCTGACACACCCACGCAACATCCATGTGTTGTAGTAATATTGTCGGCCACTACACGTGTAGGCATGACTAACAGACGGTAGTTCCTATACATATAAACCAGCTGATCGTTCATTGTATTGTATTGTGTGCTAATGGTGCATCAAGATGTCCGAGGCTACTACCTGACACACCCACGCAACATCCATGTGTTGTAGTAATATTGTCGGCCACTACACGTGTAGGCATGACTAACAGACGGTAGTTCCTATACATATAAACCAGCTGATCGTTCATTGTATTGTATTGTGTGCTAATGGTGCATCAAGATGTCCGAGGCTACTACCTGACCCCCCCACGCAACATCCATGTGTTGTAGTAATATTGTCGGCTACTACACGTGTAGGCATGACTAACAGACGGTAGTTCCTATACATATAAACCAGCTGATCGTTCATTGTATTGTATTGTGTGCTAATGGTGCATCAAGATGTCCGAGGCTACTACCTGACCTGCCCACGTAACATCCATGTGTTGTAGTAATATTGTCGGCCACTACACGTGTAGGCATGACTAACAGACGGTAGTTCCTATACATATAAACCAGCTGATCGTTCATTGTATTGTATTGTGTGCTAATGGTGCATCAAGATGTCCGAGGCTACTACCTGACACACCCACGCAACATCCATGTGTTGTAGTAATATTGTCGGCCACTACACGTGTAGGCATGACTAACAGACGGTAGTTCCTATACATATAAACCAGCTGATCGTTCATTGTATTGTATTGTGTGCTAATGGTGCATCAAGATGTCCGAGGCTACTACCTGACCCACCCACGCAACATCCATGTGTTGTAGTAATATTGTCGGCCACTACACGTGTAGGCATGACTAACAGACGGTAGTTCCTATACATATAAACCAGCTGATCGTTCATTGTATTGTATTGTGTGCTAATGGTGCATCAAGATGTCCGAGGCTACTACCTGACACACCCACGCAACATCCATGTGTTGTAGTAATATTGTCGGCCACTACACGTGTAGGCATGACTAACAGACGGTAGTTCCTATACATATAAACCAGCTGATCGTTCATTGTATTGTATTGTGTGCTAATGGTGCATCAAGATGTCCGAGGCTACTACCTGACACACCCACGCAACATCCATGTGTTGTAGTAATATTGTCGGCCACTACACGTGTAGGCATGACTAACAGACGGTAGTTCCTATACATATAAACCAGCTGATCGTTCATTGTATTGTATTGTGTGCTAATGGTGCATCAAGATGTCCGAGGCTACTACCTGACACACCCACGCAACATCCATGTGTTGTAGTAATATTGTCGGCCACTACACGTGTAGGCATGACTAACAGACGGTAGTTCCTATACATATAAACCAGCTGATCGTTCATTGTATTGTATTGTGTGCTAATGGTGCATCAAGATGTCCGAGGCTACTACCTGACCCACCCACGCAACATCCATGTGTTGTAGTAATATTGTCGGCCACTACACGTGTAGGCATGACTAACAGACGGTAGTTCCTATACATATAAACCAGCTGATCGTTCATTGTATTGTATTGTGTGCTAATGGTGCATCAAGATGTCCGAGGCTACTACCTGACCTGCCCACGTAACATCCATGTGTTGTAGTAATATTGTCGGCCACTACACGTGTAGGCATGACTAACAGACGGTAGTTCCTATACATATAAACCAGCTGATCGTTCATTGTATTGTATTGTGTGCTAATGGTGCATCAAGATGTCCGAGGCTACTACCTGACACACCCGCGCAACATCCATGTGTTGTAGTAATATTGTCGGCCACTACACGTGTAGGCATGACTAACAGGCGGTAGTTCCTATACATATAAACCAGCTGATCGTTCATTGTATTGTATTGTGTGCTAATGGTGCATCAAGATGTCCGAGGCTACTTCAGCTGACCTACCCACGCAACATCCATGTGTTGTAGTAATATTGTCGGCCACTACACGTGTAGGCATGACTAACAGACGGTAGTTCCTATACATATAAACCAGCTGATCGTTCATTGTATTGTATTGTGTGCTAATGGTGCATCAAGATGTCCGAGGCTACTACCTGACTCACCCACGCAACATCCATGTGTTGTAGTAGAGTCGGACTTAAGTGTCTCTCTACATTGAGAATCCGCTCTCTCAAAAAGCTTTATGTTGAGTTACCCTGCGGAACCCGTGATTGATGTCGGTTAAAATTACATTTAAATGCTTTCAAAATTATTCTCGAAACATAAAATTCTCTATAGCTGGAGAATTTAAAGCTGTTTTCGTTGTTCCAATAAATATTTCCGATTGTCAAATTAATTCATGTTGTAATGTGTTGTGCAACACACATTTCTTGGAATGATACGTTGGTTTACTTTTTGACAATTTTAAAGCACTATACCGGAATTGAAATAGCATGTTCCACAGGGTTAGGTCGACATGCAGCAGCCAACAGTTACAGTCGAGGTGTCACATAAAAAACAAACATAAATTTGGTTTGGCGGACAACGAACATAACACAACTATACATTATACAATGAAAATATAGAGTATACAATAGCTGGGGAGGTTCCGATTCTGGTTCCGGTTCTACTAAATATCTGTTCCAAACGGTGCCGGTTCTATAGTTCCGGTTCAAAACTCTGAGATATCACCACGACTTGTTGGATTCTTGTTGAAATTACGTCCTGCCTTCTGATGTTCTGCTTATATGATTGAGGCCGCTAAATGAAACTGAACGTTGTTTGATGTATTGGTCCTCGCATGGACCAACGCAATGTCCAGTGTGAACAATGTACGCACCCACACAAAGACACCCAACAGGTGAGTGAGTGAGTACAGTAGAAATACTTCTGGCCAGAGATTGCGTCCACGCACCCTGTCTGTGCGTCTGCAGACAATGACCACGGCACGCACAATGACGCAGGAATGTCAGTAGGCAGTCGATGCCGTCAATACAAGTCTGTCTGAGAATCCCTCGCAGTGCGTAATACGCACGATGCGCGCCTTCTGCATCTCAATGCGGGCACCCCTCTGTCATTCAATGCGAACATTCTTACGCAACTTTCTGTGACTTGACTTTCCGGCTTCCTTCCTGCTTATACCCACACCGCACAATCTATTCAGACTGTCTATAGCTTTGCTTTAGCAACCACGTGCCGGTTTTTCAAACGAAATCTGCCTGAATAACTAAGGTCCGTATTCATAGTCGTCCCCAAAGATGTTATTATATTGCCTGGGTCGTCCCGTACCCCTAGGGGCGCCCATTGTTGCCAGATAATTTCATGCATGTTATTTCCAATATAGAAAACAAAATCCTTAGCAATAACGGGCGCCCTTATGGGAGGGGGGGGGGGGGGGGGGGACTGTGAACATTAATATTTTATTTTTTACCGTGGACGAAATTTGAACATAGTAATTTCTTTTACATTATTTTAATAAATGGAGTTTTGTACAAACATATTTATTTTATATTTCAGTTTTCCCATACTTTATTCTTGTCATATCTTCAATTTTATTTTAGGCTTATATCCATCGGAATATCAACTGCTTTTACTTTCTGGCTGAATACTTGCGACGGTCACAGCTTTATCACGGCCGGGCACCATCATTGTTGTATTCCCCCGCCTTACTCGAAGCTATAATACACGATGAATCCGGCTTAGTAAGACAAGTATTCGCGTTAATTGGTCTAATTAATTACAGTGTGTGTTTAGTCAGCCGAGAGAATTACGCCACGCTCAAGACAACCCGGCCACATATTATATATAGGTTCATTCGTTTATGCAAATTTCTGCACATGCAATTTAATAATAATATACTATACGGTTGGTTTCACGTCTATATATGGCGGTCCATTAATCAGCGAGCTACAGAGCAAACGTGTCAACACTTTTACACGTCTTCGTACGTTAGTTCTCATGATTTATGACGAGATATTATTAAAACCTCAACGTTGTTCTGTTTGTATTCTTTGTAACACTGGAATTGTTTCAAATGGAATTTTTCCACGTATGTAATGTAACTAATGTTACTTTTTCCTTCACGCATGACTGACTTGTCATAAATCTACAGAAAAAGTATATACAAAATGGAAAGGAAACTAAGGTGAATGTAATTTATATTCTAATAGCTCGGTTTTATAAACCTACACGTGAAATATTATTGTGTAATGTCGTACTCGTTATTATTGATCAAATGCGTAACAAGATTGTAATATTAATAAACATGTCAATTAGAGCAAAACTATATTAATGTTTAATGTAATTTTAGTTATAGATCAACGTCACATTATGAAGCTATGAATCCATTACATATGTGCATCGATTTCTTACATAACACGCTATTCAAAAAAAGAGATTGATATTTGGGTTTAACGTCTCAAAATTTTGCAACTTGGCTAATCGAGACGATGAGTGGGTGATACATGAAGATGAAGCAAAATAAGAGATTGATTGGTATTTGGGCTTAACGTCTCACATTTCTGCAATCGAGACGATGAGTGGGTGATATATGAAGATGAATTAGGGGGATGTTTGGAGGAAAGGGGCAAGTAGGAGGGCGGGGAGTAGTTATCGTCAAATATCTACGAAAACTCTTGTTTTAAGAAATACTTCTAATAACATGTTGAATGCTATGCAAAATTTAATATAAATGTGACTGATAATGACAAAATGATACTCATACATTATACAACATGTTTAATACAATTCCAAGAAATAGACAATTCATTTGAAAGGTTGCAAAATGCGATAAATTTTGATTGAGCATTCATTGTAGACACGAGATGAACTCCGTCTGCCGATGTTTGTGGAAATACCAGTAGCTGTCTAGCTACCACTTTGCATATAAGGCCCAAAAAGCGCACAATCAAGCAAGCAAGCACGCACGCACGCAAAATCCCTGCTAGGGGCTAATACTACCGCAGACCGTTTACCGCATAACGACTCCATCCCTGGCTGTCTTTATCAATTAGATCTGCCGGTCTGAGAGTATCTGCAGGCGATCATGCGATCTTTGCCGATCTACAGTAGATTACACGATCAAACTAGACTAAACTAAACTCTCATCCTGATGAACTATAGCAGTCCATGAGATGATTTCAGAATTGATCTATTGAGGGCCGTGATTACTTCTATCTAAGGGTCCTTGATAGATCAATGACAACAATGCTCAACAATAACAACTAATTTTCAAACGTTATGTACAGGTGCATTTTTCACTGTTGTGCAATGTTGTCATTGAAGATCTAGAGGGGCGTGATTACTTCTATCTAAGGGTCCTAGACCGCTACTGAAAAAGGTCTCTTTCCTGTCTTTAGTTCGTAAACCATTTACTTGAAACAGATCCACGAGTGATAATTTACCAGAATACATTGGATACCGATTCAATACAGATTTTAAAAAAAAAACTGCGTGAAAAACCCCGAGCAACACGTCAGTCAACTGTGCTCCCCGCGGTGCATGCTGGGTGTAAAACCAACGACATTAGGTAAACAAGAGACTTCACACGCTACAGCTGGCATCGTGTTTGCAAGACATGGATGACACTCAATAAATCAGTGTTTGCATGTAAATCTGCGGGGAGGGGGTGCCCCCCCCCCTCCCCAACACCTTCACGTGTGAGAGACTTCAGTTCTGGGCACACGGTGACGTCATTAAGATACCACCCCTCCCCCCCCTCCCTCCTCAACACCTTCACGTGAGATACTTCAGCTCGGGGGGCACACGGTAACGTCATTAAAATACCAAGATCGGGTACTGAACCTGGAGACTGCAACACCGACAGCTTCACGGGAGAGTAATGAGGAAATGCAAATAGTACTTAGTCGACGAGATTACGGTAGTCACGTTATAAATTAACATAATTATCTTTCTTGTTGGCGTATTTATTTATTATAATTGGTCTAGAATTATATTCTTGTGAAGATGCATTTAAACGCACGTATATCGCTCTTTACTTCATACGGGACTCTATTGTCTGCCCTAGGGTTTGCTTTACAAGTTCTCACGTGCATGGGTACATATAGGATACAGATTAGAGCTAAACGATTTAAAGTGGTTCCACAGCAACTTTGTGAATGCTGACGTCATAGATGAGTAAGTCGGAGCCAATCAGCGGGTGGCATTTTCAAATACTGCCATTTGATTGGCCAAGCCTCACTCATCTATGAGGTCAGCATTCACAAGGTCGTTGTGGAATGACTTGAGAAGATCCACGATGATTCTCTATCGCTCCACGCTATCTACGCTTGTTAAAAAATATGCCAGTATCATGGCCAGAAGTTAAAATACCCCAATTGTTCAACACAGCGTTGCCCACGCCAGATAACGTGGAACTCCAAGGTCATGCATGAACCCCCTGATCGCCACTGATCCACCCAGCTGACAGAGTATCGTCGTGCACCTCCTCAATGTCATAGATGACACTCTGTCGTCGGCGTCCCCCTAGTGACTGATTGACGTGAAGTAACGCTGGACTTCAAGGTCACGCAGGAACCCCCTGATCGCCGCTGTCCCAGTCAGTCGATAGAGTATCGTCGTGTGCACTTCCTTAATGTCATAGATGACACTCTGTCGTCGGCGTCCTCCTAGTGACTGATGGACGTGAAGTAACGCTGGACTCCAAGGTCACGCAGGAACCCCCTGATCGCCACCCAGCCGATAGAGTATCGTCATGCACCTCCTCACTGTCATGGCGTCCCCCCAGTGACTGATTGACGTGAAGTAACGCTGGACTTCAAGGTCACGCAGGAACCCCCTGATCGCCACAGATCCAGTCAGCTGACAGGGTATCGTCGTGCACCTCCTCAATGTCATAGATGACACCCTGTCGTCGGCGTCCCCCCAGTGACTGATTGACAGCGGTAACAGATGTAGGACCAGGAATAGCCGTGTCACGCTCGAACAGAAGTGGGAAGGGAGGAGGAATCTTAAGCACCCTTCGCTTGACATTCTATACATAGCTTTAGTTTTGGGGTGCTAAAGCTAGGGATGACGAGACTTAAGGCACGCGACGCTATTGCATGAGATTTTTTTCAAGAGATGAAAATGTTTATTTTTATTTTCGTGGGGTTTCACGTCTCATATTTAAGATTTTATGAGTGCAAAATAGGGGGGAGGACGGGTACGTAGCGCACTCCCATGGGACCGATGCTAGCCCTCAATTAATTCATACCAATTATCTGTACTCTTCTTCTTACACCCTTCTTGGCTAGATTCACTTCAAGTTTCGAGCAAGGAAGGTAATAGGTATACAATAATGTAAACAACGCATTGAGTATGACGGGAAACATTTGGGGGGGGGGGGTGTATGGAGGTTAACGTTCCATGTATTATCATCATTTAGCCTTTCCCAAGTATTATTATTATTGACTATCGTATTGAAAAAGTATATATTTGTTTTTTTTACAATTTTTTATTTAAAAAAAGAAGATATAAAAGAAATGTTCGTAGTTCTTCGTACAAGGCGCAGTTTAGCATCGGACGATGGTTCATTTTCCTAAAAAATGAATAAATCATAAGGTTAATTTGTTTTCTTCCCCTTGCAGCCAGATGTTGGGGGGAGGGGGAGAGGGGGGGGGGAATTCGTCAGCCTTCATTACACACGCACTCTTCAGTTCAGCTCCGAGTGAAAATCTCTCCAAGGGTCATGCCACGCACTAACGCCCGTAAGAACACATCAATGTAATGTGTCCGTATAATCTACTAAACAGTGAACGCCTGTTCGCCCCCCTGAACGTCTTGCAAGGAAGGAAGGCAGCTGTTGTCGGGGCGGCGCGTGCCAGTGCGAAACCCCGGAGGCCGGATGGATGGAAGAGGACAATTATCGTTATTAAACACCTCGAAGCGGTGGGGTACACGGAGGAAGTACTCGCTAGCAAGACAAAGCTTATAGGAAACATAAGGGGGTGACTGTGTCTGCCGCCCACAGCACGTGCGACGTGTGACGTACGACGTGCGAGGTGGGTGCATGCAGCAGCAAGCGGTAAGGAAGTACTCGCGCTAGGAAGACAAAGCTTATAGGAAACATAAGGGGGTGACTGTTTGTCTGCCGCCCACCGGCACGTGAGCTGTATACACGGCATAATGGACAAATGAATGAGAGGCCAAGGTCCGTAAATCCCCTGACGGGGGCTCGTCGAACTCAAATGGGAGAATCATTCAGAAAAACAAATTAATTGATCTGTCAAAACCAATTCTGGTTCAAAACCGCATTACATCTAATTGAAAAAATGTAATTATACTTGTAGTATATCTACATTTTTAAGTGAAGATTCTGATATCAAATTTTGCAAAATAAATTAGTAGATTTCAGTAATACATCAGTTTTTATAGTGGGCACGAGAATGGCGATTTTCGTGCCCATGAGAAGACCTTACTTTGAGGTTAACCGAGCCTCCGCCAGGGGATCGACGGACCATGGACTTATAATAGTCCATGGACGGACCTTGTGAGAAGCGAACTGTATAAGTATTTGTCCGAAACTGAAACTATCTATGCATACAGGAGAACTAAATAAACACATTTGTATTGATTGCCTATTTACTCAGTTGCTCAGCGGTTCAGTGGAATACGTAGCCTACTAAACAGCCACCTGCGAGAGTTTCTTTCAAGTCAATTGACTCACAACTTTTTTCTTCGTCGTATAAAGAGGTAAAAGAAATGCAAATGGGGGAAACCTGTTATAAACATAAAGTTTTTCGCATGAATCACAACACCACGCGTCACGTAATCTCCATAAACAGTTAAGAACACGCGTACGTTGGAGTCATGACAGATGTCTCGTGTTCTCGTCGCCTCGTCTTCACGATTAGCCTCGAAAAGCTGAATCAAATCACTAATTAGACAGAAATGAATTGCGTTATCGCAGCAAAAACCGCAGAAAATTTTCATTATTTAATTATATCTGAAGATTGCAACAAGAAATCGAAAATCTAAATCGACAGCGCACTGTGTTTTGGTAAGCCCTACAGACTGAATGAAATATAACCATTAGCATATTTTGATTATTAATTTGATAATTAGTAATAAAATTAATTATATAGAAAAACACTGATTACAATTTAAGACACAACTTAGAGCATTCAGTATGTAGAGCTTACTAAACCACAGTGCGATGTTGATTCAGATTTTCGATTTCGAAGCATATTTTCTTGTGATATAATTAATAAATAAAAATTGTGTGTTTTTTGACGTAGAGTTATCCTTCCTTCCCTGTTAACAACCACCCTTGCATGACTTCCTACACCTTTCGGGATGGATCTTACTCATACACACGCACACGCACAAGCAACACACCTTTTCCTAAAGTGTATTCCGTATAGAGACTGCAGTACGTAGTTGCATTTCTCTCCCACTTTCTATCCCCACCCACCCCTTGTGGCGAGTGAAAAAGATTATAAGGGACATCTTGACTAGTATATATTTCACATACTTACTTTTGCACTCGCCACAAGGGGTGGGTGGGGTAGACAGTAGTGGCAGAGAGATGCAACTAACTACTGCAATCTCTGCGTGGAATACACAATAACCGAAATTACCTACATTTCTCTAGAATTCTCGTTTACCCGATGACCTCATCCGACTCGCGTGAAACTAGGGTAAACAAACTGCACCAGTCCAGTCAAAGACCTTAGTAAACTGCCGGACGGAAGATGTTAGTAATTACATATCCCAAGGTAGGTAGGTATATACCAAGCAGACTCGACCGCGCTGGCTGCCGACAGAGATGAAATGAATGTAATTACGATATGGCACAAGATTGTGGTTTGATAAAATAATGGCGTGCTATTACGGCACAAGTTTACGGTCGTATACGTAGATGGACATCGGTATTCGGCATCGTGGAATGTTTCCGAGCTACAATATGAGTTTGTGTTAGATCAGTCTTGTGAAGAATGGGCTCCAGTGGTGTATTCGAGCCTAGGCGGCTTAGGCGCCGCCTAGGCACTTTTATTTGGAGGCTAGGCTGGCGGCTAGGTGCTTTTCACAATAATGTTGTTTAAATTTCAAGAATTCATGTAGTATTCACAATATCTATAATTGAGAAAAAATATGTTACCTCAACGTCTTCATGTATTTAGGTTTAATTTCTGTAAAATCTTTTTCCGGCCACTTAAAACAATCGCCATCGCCCCCCCCCCCCCCCCCCCCCCTCCCGTGAACACGTAAATTCGACCGCCTAGGCACTTTATATTTTAGGAATACACCACTGATGGGCTCTTCAACTTGGTCGGGCCTCTGAACGTCTAAATCGCATCGTAGGTACAAAATGTTGCGACGTAATCAAGACACCTTTGAAAGGAAATAAAAACGGGAGGTTTTAGAAAAGCGAATTCATCGTCAAGGTTGTAAAAAATGAACCTTGACAACAAGATAAAGTACGAGTCACTGTCGCCAAAAAAACGTTCCTATTTCGACTGTATAGAATGAGCATAGATGGGAAGTCGCTTCTACAATATACGGTTTACAGTTAGAAAACCACCCTTTCTACAATTATTTGGGACTTAATGTAGTCAAGGTCAAAGTGTTTCGTTGTAGATTTCCGGCAGTTTACCACGGCATACTTTGAAAAACGTTTATAAAACACACAAGATGATGGTTACACAAGGGTTTATTTTCGAATGCGCGTTGTCAAAGATGTCATTTTTACTCAAAACACTTACAAGGTTTAATTAAGTCAATAGGTTTTCGGATGCGCATTGTTAAATATGTGCGTTTTTATTAGAAAACACTTACTTAAAACATTTCCAAGATTTAAATTGAAGAGATTTCTTCGAATGCGCATTGTCAACGGTGTCTTTTTTATTAGTAGAACACACAACACTTCCACGATTTAACTGGAAGCGGTTTCTTCGAACGCGCATTATCAAATCGTGTGTTTTTATGAGTACATATAAATACAATCCACTTACCTAAAGACAAAACAAAGAGTTCCCTGAATGTGAAAGCCGAGCGATAAAGTTTGTTTGCGTGTCTGTGGCCCCACCAAGAAAAGAAGCGCATTGCACACAACACAACTCGCCCTGAGAGGGGCCATCAATCTCGGGCCATTCTACCCCTCCTCCCTCCCCCCCCCCCTCGCGCCCCTCTAAGGTGGAGTGAAGTTGGCTCTAAAACGAGGCGGGGTCATCCATATAAACAACGCATTATCTCGCGAGTACGTAGTAGCTATAGCACACGACGCGTTTCAAGCTGCTAAACCACCCCCTTCTGACAAATTGCAGCCGCGAGGGTTCATTCCTTAATCATAAAGTGTTATACTGACGCAATGATCAAGCCTTGCTTGCACGACTGAGAAACAGAGAATAGAGGTCTAAACTATAAACACACTCTCCAGCACACAAAACTTTCGTTTATTCCGGTAGGGGTAAAATAAGTAAATAAATAAATAAATATCAAGAATGTGGTATGGATTCACAACTATAACTGCAGGATAACTACTAAAACCGAATCTGAATCATTATATTCAAATAATATTGAAGTGTATAATAATAAAGTGTATAATATAGTGTAAAATAATGAAGTGTAATAGGCGCACGGTACGGTCCCCCTCCTTAATCTCAAATTTCTGTTTTCTGACGAATCCTGTAGTGTATAAGAAAATATTTGTTTACAGTTTTCAAGGAAAATTTTGATTTGATGATGATCAAACTTTCCTCAAAATTTCCGTCCCGTCCCCCATTGCTTTCTTACTGGGAAAAACTTCTTATAAATTTTGAATCCTTATAACTTGTTGTCGCTGATTATTATGCCAGAGAGCTTTATTCCCGTGCAGTATAAGCAAGCGTCCATGCACCCTTCTACTAAACTACTAAATATCTTTCACCCCGCTGACTGTAATGTATGTAGACAATAGTTCGAACACAGCTGTTGTAGTTAAAATAAATGTAATGTAACATTATGATGTATGATGATTGCTAAGGAATTTGAATTCCTATTAAAATAGTTGAGAGAAGTATGCGAGCGAAATGAAGCCAGCACGAGAGTAAGTTGCATGTGTAATAACTCGGAGAAGTGTCGGGTAGACAGTGAAGGAGTCCTGCATTCGGTTTACGGTTATAATAGTGGCCACATTGCCCAGAATGGTCAACATATATTACGGTTGTCATTAAGGAAACCATTTTCTTAATTCTGGAAATGGCTTCTAAAATAACAATTGCAAGGATTGAAATAATAGAAACTTTTTTAATCCTTGCAATTGTTATTTTGAAAACCAATTCATTAGTTTATTAATTCTAGAATTGGCTTCTAAAATAATAAATGCAAGGATTGAAATAATTGAAACTTTTTTAATCTGGTGTCTCTTAAGGTCGGTGAATACACTTCCCTAAGATTTACTATTTAAGACTTAATTTTCCTAACTGTTTTACTTAGGATCGCAACCATTGGCCGGATTTGTAAAACGTCGCCTCTACCGGAAAAGATTACACAGATCACTTGAGTGGGCTGGGTTAAGAATTTTAGGTATAGCTATAACATTGCTGAAAGTGTGTAATTCTTTCGGCTTGCTTTGACTTTGTTTACCTTTAAATGCTAAGTTAATATGTAAACCGACCTTTACGAAGCTGAATATTGTGTGGTAAATAACCACATTTTCAATTTTGTATAAAGCCTTCTCACTGAAACACGTGTGTGGTATCTCCAGACGTCTACAGAAAGTGACGGACTCCACACAAGACATCAAGACAAGCGATACGTCCGGCCAATCAACGCACGCCACAGCTGATTGATGAACACTATCGCGTGTCATTACCGTCATCCGTACTTAACTAATTAAAACACATCATTATTGCGATGCTGTAGTGTCTTTCAAACACCTCGTGCACGCGGTAGTTCCTACTGAGCCACCGACAGATAGCAGCAGCACTCAGTAAATCACATTCACACCCTAAACAGGCAATTTTCACGCTCACCCCTGGAGCCACATTCTGTAAATTTGTGTTCTGAATCCAAGAACGAATTCTGTCTGAATTCGAACTTGTTATTTGGAATGTAATGTTATATTGGGTGAATAAAATCGAATTCAGGGAGGATTCGTTTCAAGATAGACAGTAAATAAAAAGTTCCAGAATAGGACCTCAGGGATTACTTTCGCCAAAAAAGTGATGCACCAACATCGTACCAAAGCACGTGAGTATATTATTATAACCACAAATACTAAGCACACAAATAACAAAACTAAAACTTTGTTAGGATTGCCAAAGCTCGATATACAGTTGTCGTACAACAACTTCGGTAATGCTTCCGTGACGGGTGGGTGAGCGGCAGCCAACGAGCGGCCGTGGCTAATTCAAACACCTCCTCGGGTTGGCCGAGACCGTAAACACGTCATTGATTGATGACGAAAGCATTACCGAAGTTGTTGTACGACGACTTTACCAACTAAAAGATGCAACAAATCTACACAGACTGTTGGCAGTCCTATAGGATGTTTTATTCACCAGCTGGTCATTCACTACCAAGACCATTGAATGAATGATCCTATAACGGTGATGTAGATTGCATGATTGATTGACCAGTACAGATAAACGAGCTCGGTAAATAGTTGCCAATCGTTCCAGCACTAGTGTGATTATCTCAATGCAAAGCGTACTGAATGACAGGTGACGTCACAACTGAATGACAGGTGACGTCACATACCTGCCTGAAAGAATGTGGTTCAAGTCTCTTCACTTATAACTAATCAAAACGTAAACAGCCGTTACACTTTCTCGCTAATTCAGTTATTACGATCAAGATAAGGAGAGATAAGAAGAGATAATCACAGACAAATAAAACATGCACGTAGATATGGCAAAGTGGATGCAATATCCGGATAGTTAGACAGATAGACAGATAGACATACAGACACCAGGAAAGACAGACACAATTAAGGCACCTAAATTCCCTGGCTGAGGCTCGGACTTCGACGAGCCCCCGACAGGGAATTAACAGACAGACTGACCGATAAACGGACACAGCAAGACAGACAGGTAGACAGGAGACAGACAGACACAGACGGACAAAAAGATAGATAGACAGACAGATACAGATAAACAGACGGACGGACAGATAGACAGGAGACAGACAGACAACGAATAAACAGACGGACGGACGGGCATAATATGTGTATCCGGTTCGCAGATCTTCTGACAATGCCGTCGACAAAGACCTTGCCATATCTCAAAGCGCTCGTAAAGAAATCACCGTGATCTGGTCCATGGCCCAAAACTCCGTGACGCATTCAAGGTCCAAGACGGACGAATTCCTGCTCGCTACCTCCCTCCACTGCAATACCTGTTGCTTCTTGCCTACATTCTCACTAGAGGACCGAGAATGAAGTACCTTGTACACGTTCACTAGTAGGTTTAATTGTGTGTGTATATATGTAAATGATTTTTTAAATTTTGTTGGTTGCAAAATGTGGTCCGTATGAGAAGACATTTTTCGGTCCAACCAATCAGTGGTTTGTGGTTTGTTTTTTATCTTGAAAAAGCAGGGCTACCCCTACCCCTCGTCAAAACGTTGAATTTAAAAAAATAAATCGTAAAAATAGTGCTTGATCTGACATACACATGTTTTCTTTATCCCTTGAGTTTGGATCAAGCTCAATGATATAGATCTTTAAAAATATAAGACATAGTACGCGTGTGTTAATTTTTTTTTTTTTTTTTTTTTTTAGTTTATGATATTAGATTGGTATGTAATAGTAAAATGTTATCTTTATAACTTTTTATATTTTTTATACATAAATAAAATAGTTAAAATGACCGGGTATGGGTCAGGGACATAAGATGGGGATGGGGTTTCCTAATAAAACCGATACCACTGGACTGAATGGGTTTCACACCCCCTCTCATCTGATACAAGTCTCAAGGCGGAAGTGTACCAATTAGTAAGTTACTCCATCATAAACACTCTTGCCCAGAATCCCACGTAGCTTCCTTGGTAGGTATCCATCCCATCCCATCACATTCACATGTCTTCATTTGGAACTCATCTCATTCACACCCGAGTGTGAAACACGTCGTAGCTTTTATTTTTACCTGTTTGCAGAGGTCTGGAAACCGCTGAACAATCAAACCGTCCACGTTTACTTGTGTTGCACAAGACAAGAATTCTGTCCGAGGGCTTCAAGTCAATGGCTTTAGCGTAGAACGTACAAGACATTAGCCTGAGAAGATCAATATTTTGGAAATAGTTCTTATATACACTTATTGCCGATTTCGTAGAGCGCTTCTCATGAATTATACGCCAAATTATAAAATTCGTTGAAAGAGGTTGTTACCAGACGGACATACAGCGCCATAGCCAGTCTCTCCAGCATACAGAAAGAAACAACAAAAACATTAACCATACTTTCAAAACACTGAACACAAAACAGATCCATGCATGGACATAATGTTTTCAATGTATAGGTAGTGCAAACACCTTCCTTGTCAACAGCATCGTTCATTTCTGACGGAGGCAAGATAGCGTTATTGTCACTGGAAGACTACGTGAAAAGTACAAAGGTTTCGAAACACTTGCAAGAATGGTAGAAAGGACAAACCGGCGTTTCAAAAGAAATTTGCAACAAGTATAATTTGCACTATATACTAATTGCATCGTGCTAGGAGGAAGTGAAAAGATATTGCTAATACATGTCTCTTTCCACATTCTCAGTCGTGGATGACAAACTACCCTATCCCTGGCACCTGACCTTGACACTAGGACCGCACATACACCCCCTCCCGTGACGACACATAACGCAGCTACATTAGAAATGATGCAAACCCTCTTCTCACGCAGTGAATCTGTAGAATCCGATCCCCCACTCACCATGCCGAGCACGAAGGAATGTCACCCCCCCCCCTCACACCCCACCCTTCTGTTTGTTTTGGTTGGGATAATAAAGTCACTGTATTTATGTGGTTAGCGTCTTTCATAGTAATTTACCGGACCTATCTTCTTATACACATCTAGACTTTTTGTCGAGTACGTCTGTAACGAGCAAAAAATAATACTATTGTTGATGTCTCGTACGATTGCCGACTGTTCTCTCAGGTTGTCTCGTAAGCAGACGAGCACATGTTGCATGCAAGACGGTTTGTAATTATATTTACTTACACAATTATTATTGATTAGCTGTAGGAAGGGTACTATCCTGTAAAAGTAAGTGTCGCCGTTCATATCACTAATTTATGGCTATGTCCACCTACCAGGCGGAAGCCCCGACTTATGTCAGTAAGAAATGCTTTGAAATTGTCACGAAGTAGAACAAACTATGTCATCTTCTAAAAATGTAGATAATTGAGTGATCTTTCTTATGAATGTTTCTTTACACATGTATGTATGTATGTGTGTGTGTAGGTATGTATGTATGTATGTATGTATGTATGTATGTATGTATGTATGTATGTATGTATGTAATGTATGTATGTATGTATGTATGTATGTATGTATGTATGTATGTATGTATGTATGTATGTATGTATGTATGTATGTATGTATGTATGTATGTATGTATGTATGTATGTATGTATGTATGTATGTATGTATGTATGTATGTATGTATGTATGTATGTATGTATGTATGTATGTATGTATGTTTGTATGTATGTATGTATGTATGTATGTATGTATGTATGTATGTATGTATGTATGTGTTAGAGCAAAACACCTTTCCAATTAAGAGACTGCGGAAGTCAGAGCTGAAAAAGTGTGAGACAACTTTTAAAATCGAAACTGTGGGTAGATATACCTGCAAGATATCATCAGGGTCCACAGATAAGGGAAAAATATATGCAACATGTATTACGTTTGACAAAAATCCGATAATACAGTATTATCGGTTAAATGAATCACATTAGTAGAAAACAAAATATAAATGCACTTGTTATATCAGCGTGCAATAAGAATGTATGATTGTGGAAGATGCACCTTGCTTGATCGTATTACAGTGAGCAAGTGGGTATATAATGAAAAAGTAAACAATACTCGTAAGTTTTTGTGCAGTGAATATCCTGGTGCAACGTCTTGAGGTATAAGAAATCGATGTGAAAGGAAAGCCAAGCAAGTGAAAACCGCAAAGCCCCATAAAGTGTGGAATGCACTTTGATCGAGGTAGAAGCGACAATAGTTCGGGATGTTGCAGTCGCCCTTCGTACCCACTTCTGAATGTAAACATCAACATCTCAATAACAGAGATATCGACACCAACGGCAGAAACATCGTTAAAAGTAATTTTAAGGGAAATTTGAGTACACTAACCATTAAAACCGCGAAAAAACGAAGGGTTTTAGTAACATCTTCAGAATGATATACATAATAATTGTAATTTTACAAGAATCGTAAACGCGACGATACAATCAGACGAGGAGTGAACAGCACTATCTCTGGCAATTACTGTGTATCTATTTGCAAATCTGTTACCCTGCAGGCAGAAGAACACAACCTCGAACACAGTAAACACATCGTATAAGATTAGTTCAGATAGTGTGAACTTGGCGTTCAACGTCTTCTATAAGACAACAAGTCACCGAGAGTTGATTGGTTCAGTGGTGTGAACTTGGCGTTCACCGTCTTCTATAAGACAAGTCACCGAGAATTGATTAGTTCAGATAGTGTGAACTTGGCGTTCAACGTCTTCTATAAGACAACAAGTCACCGAGAGTTGATTGGTTCAGTGGTGTGAACTTGGCGTTCACCGTCTTCTATAAGACAAGTCACCGAGAATTGATTAGTTCAGATAGTGTGAACTTGGCGTTCAACGTCTTCTATAAGACAACAAGTCACCGAGAGTTGATTGGTTCAGTGGTGTGAACTTGGCGTTCACCGTCTTCTATAAGACAAGTCACCGAGAATTGATTAGTTCAGATAGTGTGAACTTGGCGTTCAACGTCTTCTATAAGACAACAAGTCACCGAGAGTTGATTGGTTCAGTGGTGTGAACTTGGCGTTCACCGTCTTCTATAAGACAAGTCACCGAGAATTGATTAGTTCAGATAGTGTGAACTTGGCGTTCAACGTCTTCTATAAGACAACAAGTCACCGAGAGTTGATTGGTTCAGTGGTGTGAACTTGGCGTTCACCGTCTTCTATAAGACAAGTCACCGAGAATTGATTAGTTCAGATAGTGTGAACTTGGCGTTCACCGTCTTCTATAAGACAAGTCACCGAGAGTTGATTGGTTCAGTGGTGTGAACTTGGCGTTCACCGTTCACCGTAAGACAAGTCACCGAGAGTTGATTGGTTCAGTGGTGTGAACTTGGCGTTCACCGTCTTCTATAAGACAACAAGTCACCGTCAAGGATGGTAATTTACCATAGACTTCTTCATTCTTGCACCGTAATTGACGGGTTAGACGAAGGTTATATAATACGTGATAGCTACACTACGTTGCAGCACAACCTGAACCACAGTGGTTCCCAATGTTGGTTGTACGTACAGTCCTCTGGGGGGGGGGGGGGGGGGGGGGGGGGGGGGGGCGTAGAAGGTTGACTGCTCCAGGCGCTTTTGTTAGTGCAATATCACAGCAAAGTGGTGTTTTCATGCTTACAGCTTACGATATAGCCCAGTCCAATAGTGTCAATTTCAACTATATTGTCTCGTACTATCTACTTGCAACTGATGCATTACGAATAGCTGTTGACGCCACCACAGCAACCGGCGTTCAGATTAGGCTAAATAACAATTACAAAACTTAGAGGAGGTCCACTGAATACGGCATGGAAAACCATTTCTCATAAACATGTACAATTTTAATTAGTTAATTTGTATTTTAGGGCACACAACAGCATAGTTATCGGTGGTATATACAATTTTACCTTTATTGTCCAAATGTATTGCATTTTAATAATAAAATTTCCCTTTTATTTTTATATGTGCGTATTTTATTTACACCTCTAGCTAGTTCATACGACTAAAATAGTTGTGACGACAAAAATCGGGACAAACTTGGATATTCGCGAGGTACAACGAAATATAATTAATTTACTTCTCTCATTTTCCACACTACAACGAAACGTTTCAAACACACTCTCGATTAAAAATGTCGTAATCAATCAATCAATCGATCGATCAATGGAGCATCCGTTTTATCGACGACGTGAAAGAACCATTGTTATGGTCGAGTAATTAAAGCTAAACAGCGTTGTTCGTCACGACGCTGCTTTGAAGACTTCTAGGGTGGGGGGGGAAGGGGGGGGGGGCTCGTGATTTTAATCAAAGTGCGACCGAGCGCGATAAAAAGCTGCGATGAATCTTGTCCACTATTATAGCGGCCACGATCAATAAGAAAAAAACACTCTTTTTGGGTATTCAGTTCCTTTGTTCCTTTTTTTTCTTTTTTAGAATCCTGTAGGAAAGAGATTTTATCGACAGTTGGACCGCGCGAGGATTTGCCCGACTGTCATTTAATGTCATCGCGTTTCTGTCATTACTTTGAGAGTTTCATTGTTTGGTATATTTCATAATCGGATCCGTTTCGTTTTGTGAATAGCTTATACCCACGGGACTCTTTCGAAACAAGGTAAAACAAATAATAACTGTACGGTATTTTTTGATTAGATTATGATTACTTTTACTATGTTTACGTGATTAATTCAAACATTCAAACATAATAATTGAAGTTAGAAAATATTATCGCCGTATCTCCGACCAGATTTATGGTTTGTATCGAGATAATACAATAATACAGTTACTTACTAAGTTACTCATAATTTATCAACAACATTCTAATTAATATTACGAATAAAATAAAATCACAGCCGTATATCAGAAAATTATTTTTTCAACAAGAATGATGAAAATTTAAACTGAACTATTTAGTTTAAAAGTGAACTGTATACATAATTTGAGTGCTTGAAACCGCATGAAACCGGATACGTCCAAATCGTCTCCATGTACCACCATCAAGGCTGAATGCAGCCGCAGCCTAATTAGCAAACCGTGTAATTAAAAATTTGTAATTACAATTCAAATTGAATTTCTCCCCGGGGGGTATTAAAACATTAAAACCAACATTGCAAACTCGAAGTCGATTAGCGATCATTAGGACGAAGACGTGGCCGTGTCCTGGAGTTCTGAGCAGTGGGGCCGCGGGCGGGAGAAGTTGTGCGCGGGGGGGGGGGGGGGGGGGCGTTTAAGAAGTAATCCCGGTCTTTCTGTGCACCAGCCGCGGGTCCAAGTGTAATTGATAAATGATATACACCAGCCAGCTATGCCAAATAACGTGCCAAACTGTAGCTATAGATCCTCAGTACAGTCGGATAGAGAAGTTACGATATCAGGGGCCCTATTTTGTAACTTTTTATTCTATATCCTTCAATTCAAATTCAGCCTGAATTCAGACTTTTTCGTTCAATATTGCATTCCTTTCAACATAACAAGTTTGAATTCAGGCTAAATTCAGACGTTTTCGTTCAATATTGCATTCCTTTCAACATAACGAGTTCGGATTCAGGCTGAAATCAGACTTTTTCGTTCAATATTGCATTCCTTTCAACAAGTTTGAATTCAGCCTGAATTCAGACTTTTTCGTTCAATATATGCATTCCTTAACAAGTTTGAATTCAGACATAATTCGTTTTAGGATATAACGAAGTTACAGAATAGGTCATCATATTTACATGCAATTCCTGCTTCCCTTGGTAAAACCACAGACAACAATCCATTATCTGTGGTATAACTTTCATGTGCTATAGGAATAAGCGCGAGATCACGTGGTACGCTAATGGGCTATAGGAACTCAGAAGGTATCTTTACAACCCTTGATTTACATGTCATAGAGTGTACATACAAGTACAAGTCTCATTATGTTACACCACTGTGGAGAGCGGGTTCTAATCACATAACAACCACTCACACCGTCTCGGCCACCAACAAGGCGGCGACTCACATACTTTGCACACGACTGTACTTTTAATATTGCCCAGATTACTCGTTCACGATCGCCGATTACATCACAAGTCATCGCGCAGCTTAGAACATTATTCTCTACGACTGGCGGACATAGTCGTGTTGAGTTACACGAGTTATCTACGCGCTGAACATCCACAATAGCCCACCAGGGTTGTCGGCGCTTCGCTCGCCCAAAATATCGACGCGGTTGACGAGAATGAGTTGTTTCCCTTTAGAGCGTTCGGAAGTAGTTTGACGTTTTTAGTCAACTAATTTCTCTTTAACAGATAAATAAATAAAAATAAATTCACATTTAGAGTCTATACCCACTCGGTAACTAAACTGATTTGCAGTGGGGGACTTTAATTGAAAGTGACTAAACCAATTCCCTGTAGGCTCCAAACACCATCGACGAGTGAGCGATAACCAATCAAAGATCGATATTTCAAATACGAAACATATGAATCAGTGATTGGACAGTGCGAACACCTGCGGACAAATGCCAGAATCAACAAGGCCGATTCAGAACAACTTTGAATTTATTGAGTGCTTCGTTGCTAGGACGGCTCCAAAGTCACCGTTTACTTATTCCTAAGAAGTAATAGAATTGAATCCACATTAGAAGTTAAAAAACTTCTGCCTGAAGCGGGATTTGAACCCGGAACCTTCTGCATTGGAAGCAGGGTTGCTAACCACTGGACCAACGAGCCACCCTATACACGAGCCACAGATAATAGGATTATTATGAAAATTTACCTACTTGCAGAGGGGTGTCCTATCTACGCATGGTATTAAGTACATTTGTGACAAGCCTGCTCAAAAATAATATACTCACGTTTGAATTATGCAAATAAATTACTTTCGTCGAAAATGTTCGGCGAAATAATACGGAGAATCTGTTCAAAAATGGGTACATTATTTTTGAATAGGTTGGTGACAAATGTACTTAATACTATGCATAGATATGACATCCCTCTACAAGTATGTAAATATTTATAATAATCCTACTATTAGTTTAAGAGTAATTGGTTGACGGCCAATACATCTGTAACACTCCTACTGCCGAACGCTCGCGTAAAATAAACGTGTTTTTAGTAGTAATATATCTTGAGAACGCGACTCAATTTTGAAAAGTTGTTACTAACCAATGTTTAGTTTCCTAAGAACTAAACAGTGGATTAGAAAAGTTTCATATGTTTTAATCCTCACGGTTGTTATTTCGAAAATTAATCAATAAAGTAAATAAATTGATTGATTGGTTTCCAAAACGGCAACCATAATGATCGCAAAATTTGAACCCCAATTTTCAATCCAGTTATTAATTCTCATTAAAAACCTGTTGGTTATTAACCACTCTTTTAATATTATGTAGCGTTCTTATTATTCGTTCTTAATAAGGGTACTAAAAAACGTTAGTTTTGCGCGGTTTTAACTAGAGACTTATAACAAATCCACCCACAAGAGTGTTTCTCCAATAAATATCAATTTTAGTAACAAATAGGTTAAATGAATACAATATATTAAATATAAAGAATGGCCAAAGATAAGATGAATCGTAAAAACTACCTCTGAACCAATGAAAAGTTGAAAACCCATTGCAGGTTTCCCTCAGTCCTAAGGCATGGGTTTGTTTAAGCCCCTCAGGCATTCTTACACAAGAAATTAAATGTGGATACTGTTTTTTTTTTTTTATATATAATCATAAAAGCAATACAATTCCACGTATTCATTTAATTTCTTCTGGACACTTGTATACGTAAAATGGACATTAAAGAAAATTAAAAATACCACGTGTGGTCGCCGTGAAAGTGACCGCAACGCGACCATGCAGTGCACACATGATATTTATTGCATGGCGCCGCTTGGGTTATTAATAGCACATGCGTGTAATGCGGGGGTGTTGGGTTACAACAGGTTGTTATGTACGTGGGTGGGTGGACGGCCTTGCAGTATAGCCCGTTGCACGTCCTAGCGATCACAATGTGGGGGATCCCCTTGTAAGTATATTGTATAATTAATTGATAGTAATAATAAGATAAGTTGTTGGAGGCTTTCACGACCCGTAGATGGGAACAAATTATTTTCTTCTGGGTTATTTCGTCGTGTCGGTATAGAGTTTTCATCGCCACCCTCGAGTGAAAACTCTATACCGACACGACGAAATAACCCAGAAGAAAACAATTTGTTTAGTATAGTGTAAGTGTATGTATGCAGGAAAATAATAGCTGGTGAAGCTAAATAAACTCAATAATTATCTTATCCTTCTACACGGGACAATTAAGAGCGAAGGATACCTCTACGTAAAAACGCAAACCTTCCACTTTTAGATTATCTCAAGAATGGACCTAGAAATCGAAAACCTTAATCAACAACGCTCTTTGATTTGGTAAAAGCCCTACATACTTGAATGCTCTAAATGTGTCTTATAAATTATAATCAGTATGGCTTTTATTTCTAATTAATTTTAATACTAATTATTGATTTAATAATCAAAATAACTACAATAATGGTTAAAATATTTAATTCAGTTATAAGTAACAGGTTCACGCATGAAAATGGTAAATTATGTAGCATACAGCGTTGCGTCAGTTAAAACCAGAGTTACAAGTATAAAGTAAGGGATTCCCACACATACAAACGCAGTATAACGTGCTACTTGGTAACACAGCACGCGTTCAGGCACGCCGCGGCACATGGCTCGGACGAGTTCTATTGGAGTTATGGTCAATGTCGGGTCACCTTGACCAAGGTCGCCGGCCATGACCAGTGACCACACAATGTCAACCAGTCAATCGAGGAGGACTCAGGTTCGAGACCAGCGTCGTAGGAAACCGACCAGGGAGAATTTGTCCCACTCAAGGGCGGGAGAATTTGTCCCACTCAAGGGCGGGAGAATTTTTCCCTCTTAAGGGCGGGAGAGTTTGTCCCTCTCAAGGGCGGGAGAGTTTGTCCTTCTCAAGGGCGGGAGAATTTGTCTTTCTCAAGGGCAGGGAGAATTTGTTTTTCTCAAGGGCAGGGAGAATTTGTCCCTTTCAAGGGTGGGAGAATTTGTCTTTCTCAAGGGCAGGGAGAATTTTTCCCTCTCAAGGGCGGGAGAATTTGTCCTTCTCAAGGGCGGGGAGAATTTGTCCTTCTCAAGGGCGGGAGAATTTGTCCTTCTCAAGGGCGGGAGACTTTGTTCCTCTCAAGGGCGGGGAGAATTTGTTACTCTCAAGGGCCAGAGATTTTGTCCTTCTCAAGGGCAGGGAGAATTTGTCCTTCTCAAGGGCGGGAGAATTTGTCTCTCTCAAGGGCGGGAGAATTTGTCTCTCTCAAGGGCGGGAGTTGTCCCTCTCAAGGGCAGGAGAATTTGTCCCTCTCAAGGGCGGGAGGATTTGTCCCTCTCAAGGGAAGGGAGAATTTGTCCCTCTCAAGGGCAGGAGAATTTGTCCCTCTCAAGGGCAGGAGAATTTGTCCCTCTCATAAGGCGTCACAACTATACACGATGTGCTTTTTAGTTGGTAGGATATATCCTTGTATAGGGGCAATCCCTCCCAGCATTTGCCTTTGACTATGGAAATTGCTTGTAAAAAAAAGTTAAGTCAAGATTGCCGATATCGAATCGGCGATCTCCCGAATCACGAATCATGCGTGTAATACTGAACACATGAGCTGTCTGTATCTGTGTCAGTTCTTCTCCTCATACACAACAAATTACACGAAATTGCACTAAATGCTCTACGGGGTGACGTCATACTTTGGTTTACTTTTTGACAGGTTTAAAGAAATTTTAACCGGCAGTAATCGGAGGTTCCTCAGAGTAGGCTGGTAAACAGCATCTGTTAGGACCACGATTCACCTGTATGTATACACCATTGATCTTGGAGGCCTCTCCACTATTATTCCTAGCAGTGACAAGTTTCTCGAATGAAGATTTTTCTTCTCCCAATGAAACCCAATTGATAAAACATCTAAAAAAACACAAATTTCAAAATTCCGTTCGGAAATTCCTTCACGTTCGTTCAAACTAAACCAGAAGCAAAGTTACTGAACTTCGCGATGCACTTTTTGTGCCTGCCCGGTCGAAAGCTCTGTACCGAACACCGATCGAGACCAAAAACTAACTCGTCTGTTCTTCGAACGGACGGGCTTCCCAATAAGGTCTGGTTACTTACAGCTTTCTCTGGATGGATGCGGTACAGTCAAAGATGGCGCCTTATAAGGAAGTGGTCTGGTGGGGGAATAACTCATGCCACTTCTTGTCTCTGAGACAGAACAATCGATGCTGTCTGTATATTATGCAATACACGCACACGAACCCCATTTGGTTGGTGTACACCGCGTGCAAACTGGTGTAGCAAGTACAGGTAGATGTACGCCTGCAGATTTTGTACGATTGTTACACGAAACTAATTATAATTAACAAACATATTAGGACTGCATCGAGCTAAACGTGTTTGTTGAAGAATTTCAAATCCAATTTTTTTAATTGATTTGCAATAACTATATAATATAAGCAATTGAACGGACGTTTTATGTACACAATTTAGGAGTGTAATGGGAAGAAATCATATTGTTCTTCGCTCTGACTGTGAATAGGAACGAAACTCGATACATATAGTAGGCTGTATTCCATGCATACCACATGCATCCGATATAAAAAAGTATACGTTATTCATTCATTATAATAAATTACTGCATGGTACATTGCGAGCTTCTATTATGAGGTGACCCCCCCAACAAACTCACTGGTGATAGTTACAGGTAATTTTTGCACATCAAAAATTTTATTTTTGTGCAAAAAATCATTCTATATACACAGTTTGATGAAATAGCCGAGAAATTGCATTGTCGGGTCGGGTATTGAACCCACAACCTCAAGCATTCGACAAACGCATGTTTGTCTATCCTGTCCTGTACACACGGCTGCATATGTCGTGTTAGGCACACAGTACATAACTAGAGACCGGTTATGATAATACTAATACTATACAACACGAGACTCGTGAGGCTTCAGGTTCCTCCACCGGTCACCGGTCACCTCACCCCTCGAACGGGTTACTTACTGGACGCACCGGGCACAATAAGAGCATCTGCCGTCATCGCTTGCACAGAGGGTCAACGGTTTCGCTTTGTTCGCTCATTCAAATATCTGTATGGCAGGCATGAATGAATGATCAACGTGCGTCGTCGTAGTGCGTACCTGACCTGCACAGACGCGCGTAACGCGTATACGCGTGTGTACGCTCAGTGTTCCGTGTACTTACGGTGCACCGAGATGCAATTACATCTATCTGTGTACCCAGACGAGGTAGATTTACATACTTGCCAGCCAGCCGACAAGGTGTATCACGTTACATTATTTATAAGCATGTAGCCGAGATCTCAACAAATATGCTAATGATCACTCTTAAGCGTAATAGGCATAGATTAAAATGCGAATCCAGTCATTTTGTACTTTTCTCTATATTTATTTTTGTACGAATACCCATAGCGGTTTATAAGAAAACTAATAAAAATAGTAATCAAAATAGTTATTCAATGTCATAATTTTAATATGTTGGACACAAGTTCATATTTAGCACTAACGTATCACTAATATAAACACACTTTTTGTCTTAGTAGCGGCAATTCTTTCGCCACGTCTCCTAAACATGTAATTATTGAAATTATCAATAGGGAATAGTTCTAGATACGGTCCAAACTTGCAATAATCTTCATACTACCCTTACTGTACGGTGTCGAGGTTTTCCAAATGAATTCTTGTAACCCAAGACCACAAAATTCCAACCAAAAGCTAAACTTCATATCAAGTCCAAGTCAAACAACAATAAATCCGTAGATAATTCCAAACGACAGAATACACGTTGTAAGCAAACAGCAAGGTGTGCATATCTCTCTATTCCCATGGCCCGCAGGTGATAAGCTAAAATTACACCATGTATGCACTGTTGGTTATGCTGATTGGCTACGTGTATTATAGCGGTATATACACGTCCACCTACACTAACAATGCACACATCAGCTTGAACCTTATCTTAGGGTCAAATTATGCCTTCGTGGATGAGATTTAAGTTATTATACCTGTCAGCTATGCACTTTTGTTTATACACTCAACACTTAACAAGCCGAGAGTGGACTGAAAAAGTTAGAATTTTTACCTGGTTACAGTGAAGGCAATGCGGAAATAGAAATCAATAGCGTTTGCTTGCCATAGCCAAAAAAAAACGTCAAAAAAGGGGAAATACAAAAAAAACTACAATTTATACAAAGTTTTTGAAAAATCAACCGAGGATATGAAAATTGGTATCGTTTGACACTGAGAGCAAAAAAATGCCCACGTTTAACATTTAGGAGACCAATAGACCGATAAAACTGTGAGAGGTGGCAAAGAATTCGACAGAATTGATAACAAATATCGTGAAAGTCAAAATTATTAGTCTTTATTAGCAAGCCTTTAGAACCAAAAGATGGCAAAAAAGGTACACACAACTTACATAGATAGACGATTAATGAACCGATAAGACTTCTCAACTTCTATTACACTAATTGGCTTACAATAATTTGATGTGAACGCCGTTTAACAGCGAAAATAATAATGTACGGATGGTGTTTTTTACAGAACCAATAAAGGTCAAACATGAGAGTACCATTTGCTCCACCCAAGAACTTTGAACCCAGCTAACACGGAGCTCAACTAATGATGATGATTGGCTCGGCAAGAAGCTCAATGAATCAAGACACGCAACATCCACTACGATCTCTCTAAGCTGTTTGGGAAATGTTCGTCAACTGATTAGTTTCTTCAAGCTAACGTCTTTGGTGCGGCTCCTAGTGCTTGTGCTCTTGGAGCCGCTGATACGAGGGTATGAAGGACTTTGCAAAATTCATGCTTTCTGCAGGATTCAAAATCAAGTCAAAGAACTCAGATTCAAAGATAATCTGTACTTCATATCCTCATGAAATGAGTGTGTCATAATATTCAGTTCTAAAACTAGGAGGGCATATTGTATACCGTCCATATAGGAACATCACGCAATGTAGCCAATATATGACACTAATGTTGCTAAAACGACAGCCTTAGAGTGACTGTAAAGAAACTGATAACAGAACAAAATACGTATTGATTGAGATAACACTGTTGCAAAATACTGGGTCAGTGGTGAAGATCAGATATGGCAACAATGCAATCTATAAATGAGTGTTCGCATTACATGTTAGCAGTGATACATTACATACTATACTTATACTTATCTTCTATGATGTATACACAAGTTATAACAAGATAAGAGACACATACGGCCTATATTTAGCTTAGATACTGATGAAATGAACGTATTAGAAGTTATTAGAAACGAAATGATTGAAGACCGAAAAAGTGAGCGTGAAGAATTCATGTCCGCTACGATTTCCGCTCTACTTTTTACAACATGTAATTTGTAAAGCTTTCGACAACTTCTTGTGCAATAGTTTCAAAGTCAAATACAAAAAGAAAATAGTGTAGCGAGCATTATACTCACGCAAGAGAGTTGTACAATACAATATATTACACTAATTTATTACTAACATGGTTTCCTTTGCGTGAATGTACGTTTATTTTGAGCTTATCGGGTATAATGTGAGAAAACTATTTACAACCAGCGTCCCTGGGCAATATTTTATATATGTTTTTTTTTTTATAACAAACACAACCCCCATAAAAAAAAGTTACTTTTTTCTAGGTTTCTCAGACCCCTTTCCTCGTGAAACCGATAAGTTTAACCGTTCCACGAGGATTTCAAGTTTCAACATAATCAATAACATTCAGGCTTATCAGCACAGATATATGGAGGTCGTAAACTCTGTAAACTGACGTTTTATAGACGTTTAATATGATTAAATCTATTTCGACGCGACTAAAACATCCACAACACTTTGGGGTACGAAGTGCACGTGTCACGCGCTATCTAACAGACAGACAGACAGACAGACAGACAGACAGACAGACAGACAGACAGACAGACAGACAGACAGACAGACAGACAGACAGACAGACAGACAGACAGACAGACAGACAGACACAGACAGACAGACAGACACAGACAGACAGACAGACAGACAGACAGACAGACAGACAGAGAGACAGAGACAGACATACAGATAGACAGACAGACAAATACAGAAAGTTCCAAGCCCACAGCCAGAAATAATTAACAGAAATAACGCAGGAAAGTATAAGATTAATTATTGTTGATGTAAATGAAAACAAGTCCATTAGTAGCAGGTTTGAGAGTATTTCAGCGACTTGTTTCAATACAGTTTGGATTGTTCCGTCACCCGATATGAATGAAGCGTTCCATTGACCACACATGGATGTATGGAGTTAATTGGGCTGATACTAATGGAGTGGTAACACAAAATACTATTAATCGAGCCTTAACAACAGAGAAACATTAACATTTTATAAATGTAGACGGGGTTTATTGGTCATTTCCACCAAAATATCACATTAGCATTACCTACTTACACATTGGGGCTGGGGGTGGAAAACTCATAATCCCGACGCAAAATGACAGTAAAAATAACATATTCGCTCCCTGTATTCGCCTTTACGACTGAGTAAAACCTCAGAAAATACCTTCAGTCAGGACTGCCGGTGGCCGGAATCGAACCGGCTACCTCCCCAATTATAATCTCTATCGGTTCCGGAGGTATATATAACTCCCCCCACAGTCTATACAACCTGATATGTCCGTGAGTACACCCTCCCCCCCCCCCCCCCCCCCTACAGCAAGCAGCGGATTACAGAGTAGTCTCGGCTTTCTGATCTGAAGGATCGAGAGGGCGATGGGGGGAAGGGGGGGAGGCGATATCGGGTGTCTTCGATCACGTCGGAGATAGTAACACCGACACTGCTACAGCTTCACGCGACATCTCTCATTACTGCAGGACATTACTGCAGGACAGTACTGAGTACATAGTTGCGATAATGCACAAGAAGACATAGAAGATCCAAGAGTGTATAAGAAGCTTACACACACACACTAATGAGTTTGAATCGCGCACCTACTGTGTTTGTGTACACCACTTCACGCAGAGAGGTTGTCTCGATATTAAAACGGCGACAATGTAACGTTTGAAAAAAAACAATATTGAAAAAGTGATTTTTTTAAAAGAAATAAACACTAAAGTTTGAAATATTTCAATACTTACAGTTGTTACTCTTCAAATGAATTCAAGAATGATAAGATTATTGGTTTTAAAATAACAACCGTAATGATAGCAATTTGAAATGTTATTATAATCAACTTTTTAAAACTATGTTGTTTATAGTCACCACTTTTAAGTTTTAACCTTTGACTTTGCGCAGTTTCAATAGTTTCCCTTTCCTTCATTACACATTATTGGTGTCACTTTTATGATTGGATTGTACTTGCCACGGTGTGGTCACGATGCCCGAAGATAAATGTGTTTTTATGTTGTTTTGAACTATCGTAGTAACGTAGATTTCTAAGTTCGTATCACATTTATTTTGTCACTTGGAAGGAACTTTTTTCGACAATTCTCACGAGTGAGAAGTTTTTAAAACGTCCCCCAAACCCAGTCGATGTAAGATAAGATGGGCGAAGACCATCATGCCCTAGGGTGCGGGCCAGACAGCCAGAGCCCTCTAAGCTGCTCTCGATTACAGAGCAGGAAAGATAATAGAGAGCGAAGTGGAGTGAGTGAAGGAAGCCTCACAGTGTTTTAATACCCTGACTGACTGACTTACACACACTTGTCTTGGGTTCCAGGCAAGAGGATTATACCTCATGAACGCAGACTTGTTTCAAGGCACGGTCTACTTGATCTCCGGGGGTGGGAGTTCGACGAGCCTCCGCCAGGCGGGGATCAAGGAAACCTTGTCTTCGCAAGTGTTTTCAGGAAGCGGTGGTGGCACAAGACTCAATTGAGGGGGCTGTGACATCACAGACGGACAAACAATGTGTTGCTAGGCAACTCCATTGTTGTACCTTTTTTTGATTGGTGCATATTCAATGTTTGTCCGAAACAAAACACGGCCACACGGCTTTTTTTGGAATTCAGTCTTGTGCTATTGGAGACAAGCTAACAAATAGATAGCGCTGCTAAGCAACCATCCTTACTTACGTCATTGATGATTTAACAATAAAGCAATAATGATCAATTGACAGATAAAACTCCTCCTTATAGCAGTTTATTTTCTTGCCACCAAAATGCGTCTAGTCAATTTTGAGAGGCCAATTGACCATTCAAAATAGACTATTCTGGTGGATAGACTATAACTGTGATTTGTTCATTGGTGTTTTATTGTTAAATCGTCAATTACGCTATATGGAGGTTACTTAGCAACGCTATCTGTGTGTTCATTTGTATCGTCAATTATAATAATTATTATTTTTGTGGTTTTACGATGTGGTATAACAAACCATAGGTTTAAGATTATCAAAATCTACATTTCCGCTCTTTTGTTTTCACTGCCTCAACACTCCCTTTTCCCTTTCCCCCCCGCCCTTTGCCTCTTAACACACCCGTCATCTCATATATCACCCTCTCATTGTCTCGATTAGCCACGTTGCAAAAATATGAGACGTTAAGTCCAAATATCAATCATTCAATCAACACTTACATCGCGTTAATCACTAGGCGTCCCATAAATCAAGACAAATACATTGTAACATGTCATTAGAAATGTACTCCTATCAACTCGATCCACAATACGCTGCACTTCTGCAACAACGTGTAAGCAATATTTGTCGAGTGAATGACATCTTCATGTGCTGCAATATTTACATTTCGCCAAGTGTTCTCTTTTGTTTGCCGGCCGGTGCAAAGTCGAGCAAACCAAACGAGCTGAGCAAACAATTGCAGATAATGATGTATTTGTGTGTTCTTGATGAGCTAGTGTCTATAATCTGTTGACACTGCTGTAAAGTGAAGCTCACTTCCTTCAGTATAACAGTTTCCAAGAATATAAACTTCTACGGCTGTTTTCCTCTCAACAAGGCCACTGGGATTGTTCACATGACGATCAAAGTTGTTGGAATTGCCGCTGATGTTGCCGTTGCGTCTAGAAGTCCGCCACTGCAATGGAGTGGGGTTTGGTTTACAGACTACGCGAGTTATTTGACGGTTCGTTTCCATAAGCAAAACAAATGGGACAGCGGTCAGGTAATTTTATATGATTTCAGGCAATTTAAATTAAAATTTCACACGTACATGAACAGTTTTATGGCGTGTGCGGGCCTTGAATGTTTTTCACGAAAAACGCTCAACATTCCCACTGTATTTCAATGGCAGTCGCAAGACACAATCTACGTATAACTGTGTAAGTTCACTCGAAACAATTCATTCAACCCCTTTCAAATATTGCTACTGTTACGATTGAACTCTTAGCTATAAATGCTGGCCCCCGTTGTGATCCAAACGCCCTCCATCCTGACCGTTTCCCTCCACTGTCCCATTTGAGATTCTCCTCCCATTTCGGCCCTGCCCTCCCTTGCTCGACTCCCCTTATGACGACCTCCATATGACGACCTCCTCCAAGGAAATGTAGCTTCTTTCATCTTGATAATGTATCACCCACTCACCGTCTCGATTAGCCAAGTTGCAAAAATATACGACGTAAAACCACAAATATCATTCTATATTTAACAAAATCACAATCGTGTCAGTTACATTTTTTTAAATTAATTGTTTAGCTGATACAAAACTAAATTCCGAGAACGAATCACTTTTTCAATATCTTGAGGCAAACGAAAATCAACAAAACAAATCAAAAATAAAATAAATTCACATTTAGAGTCTACCCGCTCAGTAACGAAACAGATTTTCAGTGGGGGACTTTAATATAAAGCGACTAAACCAACCCTGCAGGCTCCGAACACCATCGACGAGTGAGCGATGATAACCAATCAAAGATCGACATTTCAAATACGAAACATATGAATCAGTGATTGGACAGTGCGAACACCTGCGAAAAAAATTTTAGAACCAACAAGGCCGATTCAGTGAATTTATTGAGTGCTTCGTTGCTAGGGCGGCTCCAAAGTAAATATATTCTTTATTTTAATCGTTATACAGGAGAGGAGTGTGCGAGTTACACCGCCACTAGCACGGGATTCTATCGTATCAATTACATTTTTTTTTTAAATTAACTGTTTAACCGATACAAAAACAAATCCTCGGTATGTACCACTTTTTCACTCTCTTGATGGATTCCGAAGAAATCAATAAAATACCGCCAGTTGTGCTCGGATTTAATACCGAGACTACCCATGTACCATAGCATCAGCTTCCTCCCCAACTGAGCAGGAAGGCAGGCAGGCATGCAGCTTCCAGAGCCCTCATCTCAGTGAAGTGAAGTGACGATGACCGAAGCATGCATGAGCACGACGAGGGCCGCCCACTCGATATGTAAATAACATCGTAGAGCGGCTAGGAATGTTGGGAGACTGAGATGCACGTGAGATAGATAACACAGCCTGGACGTCGTTACGATGCGCCCGGCCCAACAACACAGTGATGTGATGGACGGACAACACGTTCACTTCTCTCACACGTAGCTTGACACTGTTCCAGCATCATTTAGTTGGGTGTTAAAAGGGTGTTTCCACCGTGAGTCTAGCGAGGGCATCACCCATCAGCATCACTCACCAAGCGGCACCTCATCTTCCCGCGACACAAGCTCTCTCCACTCTTTCCTGTCTTACCCCCCCCCCCCTCCCCCCTCTCTCTCCTCAACCACTGCACACTCCTCTCCTGTATAGCGATTAAAATAAAGAATATATTTTCTTTGGAGCCGTCCAAGCAACGAAGCACTCAATAATTTCACTGAATTGGCCTTGTTGATTCTAACATTTTGTCCGCAGGTTTTCGCACTGTCCAATCACTGATTCATATATGTTTCGTATATGAAATATCGATCTTTGATTGGTTATCGCTTACTCGTCGATGGTGTTCGGAGCCTACAGGGTTGGTTAGGTCGTTTTAAATTAAAGTCCCCCACTGAAAATCAGTCTTGTTTGTTACTGAGTGGGTAGACTCTAATGTGAACTTATTTTATTTATCGGAAAGCAAGCAAAAGGGGCGGGAAAACAGTACATGGCACACCATACATACTAAATCTAGAATAAAGTGGCGTGAGCATGGGAATATATTTCAGTGAGTGGGGGGGGGAGATAAGGTATAGATATAGACTCCATTTCTTCAATAAGACAGAAGTATCAATAATATCTGACCTACTGGAATCGAATGATTCTCGTAAGCCACGGCCATTCGGCCCCACTAAAATGATGAGGAAGATCATAAAAATTGATAGACCTATTGATTGATATTGACAGTGACATCAACTCATTGTACCGGTCCGAACCGGTTGTCGGCGAGTGTGGGTGGCGGTGCACATGCCACATGGCTGCGGTCGTATATATGGAGGGCGGTGGCCGGAGAGTCGAGGAAGTGAGGGCGGGAATGCAACGCCTCTCTCTCTGTTGTTCCGTTCTCTCCAATGGGAAATGAGTAACACATCAGCAACAGCCCTTCAATTAACACCCTATACGCACAAAGCTTACGCCTTGCGGGATAACAATGTTAATTGCGTGCTCATCCACCGACATATAGGTACAATCAAGACATATTGTAATGAATGATAAAGGGGGAAAAAGCAACATGTAATAAGCTAGATATTGGTAACAGAGGCCTATCCTATCTACTTGTAGTATCAAGAGAACTGTCCGTGAGCCTATGCTAGTAATGTATGTGAACTATGTTTTATGTCTATGTATAGTTAGTATAGTTACTGAGTTTTAGAATTAGAACATAAGATTATATCTTTTAAAATGACTTGTACGATATCATCTAGAATGAATACAACTGTACGTGATGAAATAAATAAATCGTCTACCGACATATGTACAATCAAGAGGGGGGTGGGGGGGTTACACAAGCTTAATACATTGTGTGTGGGTGTGGGGGGGGGGGGGGGGTAAACCAGTGTTAAACGACATTGGTTGGTCTCACACTTCGAGGCAGCGTAGTTGGCCGCGGTCGATTAGACGTTGTTCTATTAAACCGCGGTCGCTGCGTTCCAGGTTCGAGTCCCGACTTGGGCACGGATTTAATGTGGTTGGCGTTGTTTCATCATCATAATCACCCACTCATCGTCTCGATTAGCATCGTTGTACAAAAATGTGAGACTTAAAGCCCAGATATTATCATCATCGTCAAACATCGGAGAAAGATGTTCGCACGTGGCTGAGAATGTGAGAAGAGATTGCGTGTCTAGAGCTCATATAAGGGGCCATGTCGTTAACGCACTCCCCCCCCCCCCCCCCCTCCCCAAACTGGGCACGGCAGCTCTGGCATTTAATTAATTTACACCTTTGAAAAATGAAATGTTTACCGCAAACATTAATTTTGTCTACAGTTCTGAATGAAAAATGTTTTTTTGTTCCAAATGATGGAAAACTCACGTGAGAATGCAATTCCACCTGATTTGTGCTTTAGAACTATCCATTTCAATCTCATCGAGCCACCACTGCACAAAGCCTCTATAGCAGTATACTATAATAATTAAAGCATATAGTTGTCCCAAGACTACCTTATACATGCTTTCGTCACAGGCGACTGGTTCGTAGCCAATCAGCGATCGGTATTGACGCAGATGTGTCTCGGGCGGTTCGCTGCAGTTGGCTACGACTGCCCCGGATGTGACGAAAGCAGGTGTAAAGTAATCTTGGGTCCACTATACCACGTCTGAGGATCACAGTGTGTGTACAAGTGGGCTGCAAGGCGGCAATGAGGGGGCAAAGGGGGCAGAGGAGTGAGTGGGCACCGGTAAATCAAGCTAAATGCTCTGTCTGTCCTTCTGCGAAACTGCGAGGATGTAGACGAAATGACGGACGCACGTCGTAAAAACACAATCGCCTACTGGACCAGCGCATAACGTTATCGTGGGCAGCTTAACTTTTCACTATATCAGACATCCGAAGATTGATTTGCTGAGTTCGCAACGAAAAGACGGATCTGGAAACTCTGCCAATCGTTGTGATTCGAAAGAAGATATCGTTAAACCTTGTCAATCAATAAGTTCTTTTACATTCTTTTCCAACCCCAAACTATCGGGGAAAATAGCCTCATCTATCAGTTCACCACCCATTGGATGAGTCGCAAGTTACAGACCGCGTTATTCATTCTATGGCAGTTAATAAGTTCGAGTCCCCGTTGGGCTAGGCATTAAAATGATCGATATTATGCTTACAGAGTTCAGTCACACCAAGCTTTATCACCGTTATCGAACTCGCCGTCGACGTAAATTGTTCAAAACACAAACTCGGTAATAAAATAAAAAGTGGACTCGTCGTATAACAAGTTGGAGATGACAAACCGAAGTAAATATAATCCCCGTGAAGAACGAAATGGAAGGTGAAGAGGTTCACAAGCCTGGAGTGATTACACACAACCTGTCCGCCTCACTCCCCCCCTCCCCCGCCGTGTACACAGTATGGTAGCCTAGGTAATATATAGGTGGCTCGTTGGTCCAGTGGTTAGCATCCCTGCTTCCAATGCAGAAGGTCCCGGGTTCAAATCCCGCTTCAGGCAGAAGTTTTTTAACTTCTAATATGGATTCAATTCCATTACTTCTTGGCTTAGGAATAAGTAAACGGTGACTTTGGAGCCGTCCTAGCAACGAAGCACTCAATAAATTCAAAGTTGTTCTGAATCGGCCTTGTTGATTCTGGCATTTGTCCGCAGGTGTTCGCACTGTCCAATCACTGATTCATATGTTTCGTATTTGAAATATCGATCTTTGATTGGTTATCGCTCACTCGTCGATGGTGTTCGAAGCCTACAGGGTTGGTTTAGTCACTTTCAATTAAAGTCCCCCACTGCAAATCAGTTTAGTTACTGAGTGGGTAGACTCTAACTGTGAATTTATTTATTTATTTTATGACATGACACCATTATGTGAACGAGAGAAATAACAAAACTTGCTCCGTCTGGGACTCGAACCCACGTATCCTATAGGGCACTAGCAACACCAAAAGACAACAATGGAACAAATGAATTGAACTGATGGACAAACAATTAGCTGTCAAAATAATAAAATTGCAACCATAGAAATAAAAACAAGTGCAGCAATAGTAACTGCTCGCCATTTAAAACTTTTAATGATAGGCAACGACTAAGTGAAAGTTTTGTATGTGTATTTGTTTGTTTTTTGTTTTGTTTTCCAAAATCAGAAGAAATTATTGTTTGATAGCTTGTTGTTTGTCCATCGATTAAATTCATTTGTTTCATTGTTGTCTTTTGGTGTTCCTAGTGCCCTATACTATAAATTAAAGTTTTATCAAGAAGAACTCAAGTAGATAATGTGATGAGGACTAGCCAGGGTAGGAATCCAAGAGGTAGCCAATAACCAGCAGTGGTTCTGTGAGAAAGGGCCGGGGCAAACAGACGTATATATGATCGAGCGGTGAGGTTCCCGAAAAAGTATAAAGATTTGTTCAAAAATAAACATTACTCAAATCCGAAACGGAGGCGTAACAAGTGCACAGAGAGCGTTGCTAGCGATCCGGCCAACGGTCACTGAATATTGGGTACACACCTTGGGTACACACAACTTTCAACAGCGCGAATTTCTAAGTCGTTGGAAAGACTATATTTAACTTCTTTGGAATCGATAGAAGTGCACTGGCTTCTAGTGAGGTTTTCGGTGACTTCTAGCAGGCAGAGCTCAGTGGCCGGAACGCTCGAAGCGCTGCAGTGTACTAGTTTGTTATGGTTTGTTGTACGCCTCCCCAAAGGGAGTATTCACGTGACGTGACATCGGCCATATTGGAGGCCACCTATTCATAGTTCCCACGTGACGTCACAGCGGCCATGATTGTGACACAATTGAGGAGGACCAATCCTAGATAATTGGCAAATATCATTCAAATATAATAAATAAGCTTAATAAAGAATTTAAAAAGTAAAAATAAGTAATACACAAATAAAAAATTACCACTTCTATCAAATTGTATTTTAAAAAAACAGGCTGGATTTTAAAGAGTTTACAATTTATGTGTTCTACCACAACAGCCTTCAATTGTTTCTCCATGGCAACGTCAAAATTTGATCACAAATGTGGCCGCCACGCGCACAGATGTGACGTACGTGCAACCTATGAATAGTACTATTTCAAGTTTCATTTAGCTGTCAATAGAAAACGAATAATATTGTTTACGGGGAAATATGACAAATTGAACACGTATATCACCCGATAAAGTGTACGAAATGATTATTGTATGCTTTTGTAAACGATTAAAAGAGTAATCGAGACAAAAGAGTTTGTTTATGTTGATTTTAAGTAATAATAGCAAACCAAAGTTAGAGAACAGTTGAATTTCCATCAAACGCCAGCTGAAACATAGTAACAATGAACTACCAATCACATAACATTGTGGCCTCCAATGTGGCCACCATGCGCAATACGTGAATACGTATTGTGTATTACACCCCTATGCATAGGGGTGTAAGAGCCACGGCATGGTTGTGCTGCCACCTATAGCTAGCTGGTGTGAATGTCAATGTCTGCAGCTAAAGAACAAGACACGTATACCACCGTACAGAGAGACGTGAAGGTAGTAAAACCGCAAGCAATGCACGTACAGCGTCTACACCAAGTATTACCAAGGCAATGCACACAGACAGACGTCGTAAAGGTGAATAATATCAAAAGTTATGTTATTTTAATGTCGGCGATATTTGTTATTACCCGCGCCTATAAAGCAGATGGCTGGATCAAGTTCTATGGCTATACACAATCCAATCTTGCATATACAGTCAGGCTGTATCGCATATACATGCAGTGCAGGCTAGGCCCTGACGCACCGTTCAACCAACTGCGTTAAATAATAACAAAATTACTAGGATTTATTATTAACAAACAAAATCAGTAAGTCTTAAAATAGAAAACACTAGAAATTAATAAGTTTATATTTTATATCATCAATTCGAATACTCATTGTGGTAACCGTATTTGTTAAGAATGTAAATAAAAACATTGCATTTTGCCGAGATTTTAAATTTTTTGAAAAGATTTATAATCACTATATATCAGAATATTTTTCACGTAAATCATAGTAATTGTTAGGTATTGATGTTTTCATTGTGAAGAGAAGTACTACCTAGATAGCAATTAACCCCTAGCGATCACTCCAAACCGCCCAGTCCAATCCAAACCATGAAGCTCGCACATAATGAAAACAATCCCCCGTCGTTATGGAAATGATTCGGTCGGTTCTCGTCAATACCCTTCGAGTGGGCAACCATCAATCATCCACCCTGAGTGGCTCCACGCTGAGTTTTACTTTGAGTATAGAAATACAGATATAGGGTAGAGGGTCAACGCCAGTAGCAGTAGTCGTACAGCCCAATTTATCCTAAATTTCGTCTCAAACTAATATCCATGCCGGCAAAATGCGAACTAAAAGGAATTGGTTCATATTGTTGGAGACCATCACCTTTATTTTGCAAATGACTGACCTTCTAACAAAGTAAAGACAGCTAAAAACCACATGGATCTTCAACACTTCCGAGGACTTCGCATTGTCAAGCGGGTGGCTTGGACCCTTGGCTTGGACATCCGTTGGCCGATGGCCACTTTTTTTAAGCTGTGCGCCTCCTTTCCGGTAACAAGCTTGACGTTTACACAGTGAACGGGAAATAAGCCTCCCTTTGAGGAGTCCACTTTACCGGCGTGGATGTTGGCTTGAGACGAACTTTAGTCGGGTAGTATAAACGCGCCAAGCATGAGCGATGAGAGACGTATAGGGCGGCGAACTTATACTAGCCGACTAGCATAAGTTGGGCTGTACGAGGTGGTGGATTACAGCTACTGCGTTGTGTCTCTACCATGAGTGTGTACTCAAAGGGTTTACGGCTTTGACCCGGGAGGCTTTGAGCACAACACAAGGAGCCCGCATGGTTGTAGCGAGACATAAACATAATATATGTATGCATCACAATAAGTACATTTCTCATTACTACCAATCTTTTACGGCTGGCTGTCTAGTCGATGTATTCCTGCTTTGAAAGCAGAAGGTGCAGAGTACAATTCTCGGTTCGCTATTTCCAATCCTTGCAATCCTTGTTTTAAATCCTTGCAAATTTATCTATATAATACGTGAGTTTGGAACACAAAAAAGAAACGAAGCACATAATAAATGGTATAATGTCCCCCACCCCCAAAATCAGTTCTAGTATCTGAGTGAGTCAGGGTGGATCAATACACATTTATTAGCTTCTTCGATGTGACCGTCTTAGACGAGTGGTTCGTGGCCAATCAGCGATCAGTGTTTGAGATTGGGGCTGTCCAGTTGGCTACGAATCACTCAACAATGCATGACGAAAGCATCTGTAAGGTTGTTTCAAGACAAGTATATCAGCAAAGTCTGCATGCTTGGGATTTACTATATATACCAGAACAAATTGGGGCTAACAAATTGAAATGCATGAGCATAGGTAACATTCACCCTCCACCATGCATCTGCTTCGTGAGTATCAAAGAGTCCTCGCTCACATCATTAACGCATGCTCACATGCAGTGCAATGCTCAGTGACTGGAGGACACTTCGGATAGTATCGATCTGTACCCATAACTCCACATCTGCCGACACCCAAGAGGAACCACCACAAGATTTATATTGCTTCATTCATTCATTCAATGAGAGGGTTCAACCCCACTGACCTAGAGGGCGCGTACCGTACTACACTACACTACACCTGTTGTGTTCGTCTGTTGTGTCCCCGGGGTACACTACACACATCTGGTTGACCTTTTGGTGCACTCGAACACCGCATCTGCCAGATACGTTGCGGCCAAGGGACACCGCACAACTCCGGGAGGCCGTGGAACAACCGATTATTAATATAGCCATGTGGCCGTGTTTTTCGTTCGGACAAACGTGAAATATGCACCAAGCAAAGAGAGATACAACAATGGAGTTGCCTACAGCAACAGATTGTTTGTTCGAAATGTGTGGATGTCACAACTCCCTCAATAGTAACTAATCGTTATTAATAACCACTGTCTTTATCATAATCATTTATCGTAAAGGCGCGTTCAGACAGAATGACTATGGACTAAGACTAACAATAGAGTGATTAAGCCTTGGGAAAGCAACGTACTCGGAAACATCCATCCCCAAATGTATTTCAACAATGCCAACAATCGAAAATCAACTTTCCTAATCACTCGTTCTTAAACACTAATCACTATAAAAGTTTGTTAACGCTTAGACATAAATCGTATACTTCAACCCTGTTAAACCTTAAATCGTTAGTCTTAAACACTAATCGTTAGTCTTAGTCATTTTGTGTGAACCCGCCTTAAACTAGTTACATTGTAGGATATTTATATGAGTTTAGACTTTAGACTTTAGAAACAGTATATTTTTTGTCAATTACGTACGTAGAGCAGTTTCTCCTTTTAATATAATGCCGGCATTTATGAGAGTTCACATAAATATCTATTATGCTTTACGAGTCTCAAATTTAGCTAACTTGCCATTTCTTACCTACTAATTAGACAAGCCGACCGTGTATTTGTGCAACACTAAAATACAAACGTATTTATACGACCGGCGCTCCCGAGTAACTACAGCGGGTGGTTCAAAACGAGTAATTTAATCATAATTACCTTTATTTATGTATTGTTTTTTTTTTAAGGGGTTGGCAAACATAAGTGTTCAATTATTTTTTAAGTCGCGGGTGGCCCCCCCATTCAGCGCTACGCCAATGCATTTTACCTTCTAATTAGACAAGCCGGTGTATCTACAGTCATTACTTCCCGCAAACATATGATATGATGCATCATAGTATACGCCCATGTATAGCGTCTGCTAACACCAGCGCACTGGATAGTGTTGGTGCATCTCCAGGGTGCGAATTTACGGGGGGATTCCCCCCCCCCCCCCCCTGGTAATTTCATCCCTGACTCTGTTTTACTGAAAGGTAATGGCCAAATCCCCACCCCTTGATACCAATCTCATCTGAAATCATACCAAAGTGACTTTATCTCGTAACGTTAATAAATAATGCGTCAATTACACACATATACCTAACCAGGAAGTGTTTGTATATTCATGAATCAAACCAATGGACTCTCAGATCGCTTTTAAGGCCATAATACCCATTACCCACACACAAACTTTTTTTATGGGCCACTTTGCCCCAGACCCCTTACTACCCACGCAGATACTATACTTTGGAATCCCCCTCTGTCAATTCGCACACTGTGCATCTCCCCTCAGGGCTGCCAATCAGACAACACACAACACAGACAGGTATAGTAGTACTATACAGTTTACCTGCAGTGATCGATACAGTCCGCACGCGATCAAGACCCCCTATACAGTGGCGGCTCGCTATACCTCGAGTCAAGGGAGTCTTTGCGCACACGAGAGAGAGATAAGCGTTTTGATTTATTACAGGTGCACACAGGTTTCAACGGGCGTGAATACCGCGAACCTTCTGTTGCTGTGGCTGCCGACAGATTCATATTTCATTCGTTTCGTAACGGGGCGTTGCCAAAACATTAAAATATCGCCTTATAATTCATAGGTTGCACGTACGTCACATCTTTGCGCGTGGCGGCCACATTTGTGTTCAAACTTTGACGTTGTCATGGAGAAACAATTGAAGGCTCTTGTGGTAGAACACCGAAATTCTTAGTTTTTTTAAATCGAGCGTGTTTTTTTAAAATAAAATTGGTATGTGTCGTAATTTTTGTTACTTATGTTTACTTTTTAAATTTTAAATTAGGCTTATTTATTGAATTTGAATAGTATTTGCCAATTATCTAGGATTGGTCTGCATCAATTGTGTCGCAATCATGGACGCTGTGACGTCACGTGGGAACTATGAATAGAAGCCAACAATACTAATTGAATTACGGGAAGATTTAATATATACAGACACCGCTAGGATTTGGATACAGACTGTCAAGTGACTTTTTACCCAATCAAGAGACAGACAGACAGAAAGTTTCTTGTGCGACTAATATGGCAAATATTCATATGAAGTAGTTTCATAAATCATTCGTGACAGTAGTATGCAAATAATCTCTTTGAGTCTGTCAAACATGTCGGTTTCTATACGAAACAACATCTATCAATTGGTACCCATACCGGACAATCAATCATAGCACTTTACTACGAGGCAAAAAACTAAGATCGATATTAGCTATGAAATTGTATTAATGTCACCCGACAATTTTTTTTTTTTTTTAAATTCTACAATCAATTCAATGAAATATGTTTTGAGCAATATTGGCAGTACTATAGTTGTGTTCACACACGTGACAGTCAATCATAGCACTTTACTACGAGGCAAAAAACTAAGATCGATATTAGCTATAAAATTTTATTATTATCACCCGACAATTTTTTTTTTTAAAATTCTACAATCAAATCAATGAAATATGTTGTGTGCCCTTCTCAGCACGTTAGTAAAGCCTGTAAACACATTATCACGCCAATAAAGCGTGCAGTGATAATATCTCTCCGTGTGTGCACGCAAAGACACGGGAAAACACTTGTCGGGGCGGTAATACATGTCCGGTGGCATTGGCACTGCGTGGGGACAGTGGTGTGCAACTGCTGCAGGCAGTGCTCAAGGGCCCCACTGGGAAGCACTGTCGTACTACCTTAGAATATCCAGCCTTATGGCATTACTGCAGTATAGAACACACGGCACACCCAACTGCAGAGCTCAAAAAGCGGTTTTTCTATTCTTAGGTTTAAAACAACTTTTAAAATTGAATTTGTACGTAAATGCCACCTGCTAGATATTATTAAGGTCTAGAAATAATAGAGAAAAAAAATGAAAAATTCATTAAGTTTGGATTCAATCCGATAGTACAATAATATCTCAACAATTATTGTATTATCGGATTTTATACAAACGAATAATGCATTTTCCATAGGCCTATTATTTTGTGTCGTTATCTGTGACCATAATAATATCTAGCAAAGGGTATCGAACCACAATTACGATTTCAAAAATTGTTTTAAAGATACAAACAAACAGAAAAATTTGAGCTATGACTCCTGCAGACTCTTAATTTAATTTAAAATAATTATGGAGACAGTCTCAGCTAACAAACTATCAAATAACCATCCTCCACATGTTTGGTTTGGACTAACATACATCCCTTAACCAAATGAGTGATAACGATAAATGTCCATTTCATAAAGGTAACTTGTGCCCACGACGGTACGACAAGTTTCTACTCGCCCGCTGTGACCTAGCAGTGAGCTGCATGCGTCCGCCACCCCTACAGTAAAATGAGCAACTTTGACCTCACCCCCCCCCCCCCCCCCCCTCGCATAACGAGATAATCTCCAACGCCGAGAGAAAGTTACGCCGGCTGCTCCCGACTAGAGTTGGACAGTTGTATATCCGTGTGGACGTCCACCCCGGACAACCCCTTCCCCTTATCCTCCTTCTCTAATCCTCCTCATCTTGTAATCATGTTTCCAAGTCACAGAAATGGCTTCGTTCTCGCTGTATTCCATGATACGATTACACTAACGAACGAATGAACAAAGTACTTTGAAATTGATGCGATAATAAACGAGCGGATTTGCATTGTAAAGATGACTTTAGTAGTCGTGGAGACGTTGCTAATAAGCGATCCACGCCTTGACCACGTCCAGTGGCGAGCACGTTTATAAGTGGTCGCAAATTGTAGTGACCCCCCCCCCCCCTTAATACACATGTTACCTCTCTTCTCGCTGGGTTGTTTTGAAGATGAAATCGGTCGTACAAATGTTGCTTCAGTGCGCGTTTATTTAACTGACTAGTAACTATAGTGATAGTGATTGCTGACTAAAACCCGTGATTAAGCAACAGGCTTCTCTCATTGGCCGACAGTGGGAGTACTGCGTGCTAATTGGCCGTGACTAAGGACTTGACCAAGGAGTTGAGATATGTTCAACTTCTTAGTCAAGTCAAGACAAATCTTAGTCACAGCCAATCGGAGAGCAGTATTCTCAATCGTAGCCAACGAAAGAAGCTCGTGGCTTAATCACGGCTGTTAGTCAATAATCACTAGTCAGTTATTTAAACGTGCTATTATACGTCTCTATTATTGCAATACGTGACAATGAGGGTTGATACATGAAAATGAATGAAATTTACACACAAAAACACATGTCTTGTGCGGGATTCGAACCCCATACGCTTTGGTTAAACCTATACGTCCCTATAGCATGAACCACCGCAGATGGCTCATGTGATTTGGCATATAAAATACATAAAATATAAATTAATTCCGTGGTATGAAAAGTGAAAAACTGAATAGTTGTAGCCTATAGGGCACTAGCAACACCAAAAGACAAAAATGAAACAAATGAATTGAATCGATGGACGAACAACACGCTGTCAAAAAATTATTTCTTCTGATTTTGGAAAACAAAACAAAAAACAAACAAATACACATACAAAACGTTCACTTAGTCGCTGTCTATCATTAAAAGTTTTAAATGGCAAGCAGTTACTATTGCTACACTTGTTTTTATTTCTATGGTTACAATTTTATTATTTTGATAGCTGATTGTTTGTCCATCAGTTCAATTCATTTGTTCCGTTGTTGTCTTTTGGTGTTGCTACTTGCTAGTGCCCTATTTTGTCTTGGTTGATCTTCAAGAAGTGTCTATTGTTTCATTAGCCGCGAGTATTGTATAGACTTGCCTATGTTGTATTTACATTGTTGTCTCAACTACGAAGACTAACGAGCTTGCCCGAGGCACGATTACGAATGAAATCAAATGAGCGGCAATTAGCATGGACGTGCGTGTCGCGGTTTTTACTCTTCGTGCCGGTAATAAATCAGCCACTCGTATCGACAAACATCGTTGCCAAAATATGATCCACGGCCAAATAATATCAATGACGGCTCAAGTCGCTCCCAAAGGATTATTTGTTTATTATAGTTATTGTTTAACGACGTACTCGACAGCTATGATCATATGACATCGGGGGGTGTTTGAGGACCCGCACAAAATTTTTATTTTAAAATTATAAGAATGGACCTCGAAATCGAAAATCTGAATCTACAGCGGACTTTAAATCTAGAACATTCAGTATGTAGGGCTTACCAAACCACAGACAGCTGTAGATTCAGATTTTCGATTTCGAGGTCTATTCTTGAGATATAATTATTTAAAAATGAAAATTTTGGGCGGTTTTTAACGTAAAGCTACCCTTAAAGGGGAGGAAAAGGGAAAGGGGGGACGAAGACTGCCTTTTGTCTAGCTTCTCGAAATGAGTGAGGTGGTTACGAAAAGCTACTCTACTGCCCAATCAATTCACAATGAAATGAATATATCGATCACTCGAATCACATACATACATCACCTGACATCATTGTTGGAATATTCCCATGAATAATTGTACCGTAAAACTCAGCCCAGCTGTGATTGAGACAGAGCAGGTGATACGGGGCAACACAACAGAACGACCGATTGTCCATTAGTTGTTTGTTGAAATCCGCGGGGCGTGAAGAGAGGGTAGGGTGGGGTGGCCATTGTGGTTCAGTATTGCCAACTGTTGAGTGTACATTGGCGGACGCAGAAACGTATAAGCCGGCTCCAGACGTTCTGTCTATTCGGCGCAATACAAACGTTCGTGTCGAGTGGTTTCCCCCCAGAAGACGGTAAATCTAGCACCATATATAGAGGCGAAGGTTTTTTAATGCCTCCTGTGCGTATGCGAAAAGGTTTTCTCGGCAAAATCTCAAGTCGTGTGGAGGGCAAGGCGAAAGTCCGTATCCATAGTCGTCCCCTACCCCTAGGGGTGCCCGTTGTTGCTATGGATTTGTTATCTGGGAAACAACACTCACGAAACTGTTACCTGGGAACCACGGGCGCCCATAGGGGTAGGGGACGACTCTGAATTCCAGCCTCGCCGAATTTACACGAGAAAATGACGAAAAGTGCTATTGCGCCGAATAGACGCAGCGTGTGGGTGGAGTAGGACGACTGTTCCCGCGCCTCTAAGCATACAGCGCTTCCTCATAGCTGAGGCAGAGCGCACAGTCCCTACTGTTTCCGCGCCTCCAACGCTTCCTCATAGCCGGTGTGAGATAGAATTTTTTGGTTGTCGATTCCTTCTTACTCATACCTCTCTTGATTTTATTCGTATTTAAAAAAAAAAAAAACAACAAAAATTTCAAAAGTCTCGGATTTTGCTCGTCTAAGAGAAAATTTGAAACTTTGGGCGCCTGTATCTCTGTTAGTATGAACCCCAGCGTAATTTACTTTTAAGAAAGTCTAGATGAGAGACAACAACAAAAAAAATACAGAAACAAATTTGAACCACCCGTTTGGTAGCTACGAGCGCTTAAAAAGCGTGCAGTCCCTACTGTTTCCGCGCCTCTAAGCATAGAGCATACAGCACTTCCGAGGCAGAGCGTACAGTCCCTACTGTTTCCGCGCCTCTAAGCATACATATCATGGGCAGAGCGCATGGACAATCCCGGCCTATTGGATTATGCTCGAACAAGTGCTTTCAATTAACCCACAAACGATCACCGAGCTATGAATGCGGCAGCGGCAACGTCAGCAACTTGACACGCTGCACTTGCGCAACGCACATCCGGTTGGTTGAAAACACTCTGTGAATCAAGAGAGAGCAAACTATATATTGTACACACATGTGTACGCATATCAGCTGGCAATCACAACCCCACACAACATTGCTTGCAGTAGGGTGCAAGGAATTTTGCTGAAACTAAAACTCAATACCGGAAGCTCAAGTACACGCACACGTTTTTAGTTCTTATATTAGTTTTGTTGTTCAACTGCCCATTTGGCTTCAGCCCGCGACCATCGTAACACATGTTTGTTTTTATGTTTTTATTTTTGTGGCAATAAGTTGTATATACAAGATACCTGCCTAGTGAATGCTTGCTACCTTATCGTGGTGGGCAGTTTTGAGTGCTTTCGTGGTCTTGAGAGCTATGCCGGTGGAAGTGTATGCTTCTGGTAGGGCCATCCTAGCCGGCGAGGTGGAGAAGCCAGGCGAAAAGCAGTCCACGTCCTCTCCTTTCCGTTTTCCTCCCCTTTACGTCCTACTTGCACCTTTCCTCCAAACACCCCTCGACGTTATATGGTCAAAGTGTCGAGTAATAATCAAATCAAACTAGACACATAACAAAACGTTAGATTCCCGAATTAAAAATTTGCACAAATGCAGGTGGCTGCAAGGTTATTTTTTCTAGTTGAAAGTTCATTAGGAGATTAGTGCCCCGAAGTTAATTAGAACTTAATTAATCTCTGTTGGTATGACTGATTTACCATTTTAGTTCAGTGTCAAATGTAGAAAAGGCATTGATTGCATCCGCCGTTCAATAACTACCAACAGAAAAAAAAACTAACAGTGAGTGAATCTCCGCCGAACATTACATGCTTACTGCAAACGATTTATTATTTATTTACACGAATACATTAGATATATGCGTATCGATATCTTCCGTGTAACAAGTCCCGTGTTTGTAACAAGACTCGTTGCACGATTTAAATAAAGTTGAATGTGGTAACGCCCACCGACATCTCGTAATTGCCTTTATGAATACACCTATATCACTTTGGTCTTGCTTGCATTTTATAATATTATAACAAGCTTCACTGTAGCACACAGTTCTATCCATTATCGGCCGTAGCTTGCGACTGTAAATTATTATATTCATCTTTTGTGTCGTGCATACGTTGCACCATAATGAGCTTTACTGCACGATTCACCAGCACATGTTCCTCATTATCTGTCAAACAGTGCCATTTAAAATAACGCCTTGATACTTATTATTATATTATACACCTCGAAAGCCTAAGGGCACAACGATTTGTATGAGAGACATTTAATTAACATACATACGTAATTTGCCAGTTTGAAACGGGTGTTATTATTACTAAGTCTGCGTATTACCGGCAGCCAGACGACGGACGCGATAATCTGATGATAATGCCTCAAATTAACTCGTTTCAGTATGCATACTCAGCTACCCAGCTTACAGCGTCAATAGTGATGTGAACTCAGAAATTTCTGGAGAGTTAGAATATTTTGTCTCCTATAACTTCTACGAGGCAGAGAAAAAGAGATAATTTCTTGTCAAAGTTATAAGAGAAAACATGACAATAATGTATAAAATGAATGATTTTTATTCTTCTGTAACATATATATTTAAAAAGTTGAGAGTTCGACGCCCTGAGGATAGGATCCATAAGGTTCCTGAAACGTCGGCACATTATGGAGGTAGGACGTGGCGGAATAACCCGCAATTATTTTAATTTTATTGACATATATATATAGACCTACCTATATTTAAATTTCTCAGCAATGAGAATTTTCGGCGATAAGTTATTAGAGAGTAGAGAAAAGAGGTAATTTTGTGTTAAAGTTCGAAGAGAAAACGTCACTAAAATGTACAAAATGTTAGATTTTTTATTACTTTAGAATATATATTAGAATTTTGAAGCTTTTTTCGCTTGCCAGTGCGTCGGAAACGCAGAACAGCATGGGGGCATCGGGGTGTCATACGGTATAAGCAGCCCAGTTCGTGGGGGTCGGGGGGAGAGACCATATGCTGCACTTACACTAATCCAATATCGGCTTATCACAAGCACCCAGCATTAATATGCAGGCCCAACTCAAGCTTTTTGTGATTCGGTAAATCTCAAAGCCCTGATCCCAGTGTTTGAACAATTGACCTTTTTGTGCATCTGCCTAGATAGCCGAACCTTAGCTGAACGCGTCGAGTGGGGGTTGGGTGGTATACACGATGCTACTTCTCGCACGAGTTTCTTGCTACACTTATTGTCATCGCTTCTCCACTACTAATTACACTCGTCAACACCACTTTCCGTCTGGACCCGGGTAGGATTTGACCTAGGGTGACTCTGCCAACACGAAAAGAGGTCCTCAAATGTTCCCTTTCCACGCAATTCCACCTTTAAAACTATTTGTTTCACTGCTACCTGCATGTTCATTTTTCCAATGTCCCCAGAAGTCATATTAGTTATCTAGTACGTCGTTTAACACCAATAATAATTTAAAAAAACAAACTATTATGGTGTAGTTTGGACTTCCTCAAATTCAGCTATGAATTGACCCAGTGTTGGATGCTGAATGGTGCAACACATGGCTAATCGAGATGCATGCTAAGGTAGTCGGTAGCCAAAGCCAAACGATGGTGAATGAAAGTCACAGATATGAGGAGAGAGAAACGACGCCACTCACACGTGCGTCGCGACGAAAGGGATACAACACAACAATAATTAGAAGAAGAAAAAAACAATAATTCGGAAAGAACAAACACGACAACTTTCGTCGCAAGCAGTGACCAATCACAGCCTACCTTTCCGCCCGGAGTTAACACACTTATTTAAGATTTAAGGTTTTAGTTTCTTTACTGTTTTACTTAGGATCGTTACCATTGGCCGGATTTATAAAACATCGCCTCTCATTGGCTGGACTAAGAACTTTCTGTATAAGAACTAATGTTGCAATATGGTTTCCTCTTAAAACTTATAAAAGTGTGTGAACGCTACAATGCTTTTGGCTTGATTTGATTTTTTTAAACCTTAAACCTTAAATGTGTGAACCCAAGGTCCACTAGATCGCTAGTAGCGTGCACGCAGCGCGAGTTCGACGACAACCCGCCAGGGAATTTAGTGGACCTTGGTGTAAACCAAGCTTTAGGTTCGCGCGAAGTGCGCGCGATGTTTAAATAAATTTCAATTGTTATTTTTTGTTGTGTTTGTTGTATATTCTGAATTATTCTTCCAGTTAATTCGTCTTCCATCTGATTGGTTGCCGTCGCCACGCCGGCACGTCCTGTGCCCGGCCACATGTCTCGCGCATTTGTTTTTATGGTGGCGCAGCTCTAATCTGCAGCAGCCGTGAGCCGGGCGGGCGCGTGCGGAATGTCACGAAACGTCGGGACGGAATTGAGCCGTAAAACGTCGGTTGTAAATAACTAAATATTGTCGTATATCATCAAACGATTCCATTCCATGCACGGTAGCGCTTCGTTCGGGATAGATAGAACGGGTAAAAATAAACGAGACGTGATAGCGTTTTGTAAAAAAAAATTGAATTAATGGTCCGGGAAGGGGCGTGGTGGCTGCATGAACTGCTTATAGGTATAGTGTGCTTTGATGTAGTGTGAGTTTTTCTCTTTGCGCGATGGGAAACCAGGTTGAGGTGCCGGAACCGGAATTAGTAATGTATAAGAAGCAACGAATTAATGCAATGTGGCTTATCGAGACGATAGATGAGTGATTGTGATATTATCAAGATCAAATGACGCCAGATAATCGAACCTGGGCGCCCCTATTCATGAAAACTGTCACATCGAAGTATAGTGTGGTAGAACTCGAGACCTAACCTCACTTTACGTGATATTCGACGACCCCCCCCCCCACCCCCCCGAAACTGATTAATTCTTGCAATTTGCCAAATACCAGTCAAGTTTAGACATATTCATTCCTGGTTTCACCCTTCAAAACGCTACAATAATTTAACACGCGAGAGAGTAAAAAAAATCAATAATTTGTCAAGATGGCACTCAAATTCTAAAAAAAGATTTGCTATCCCTGCTTTATCCTGTAGTTATACGGTAAACAAATAATATTGTCAGAAATAATACCTATGACTACTAGGATAGTAAACCACAATAACCAGATTGTAATGTGTAAGAAAGGGGTGTGCAAAGAGTGTACGAAAGAAGTCCTCGTTTTCACTCCTGGATGCGCAGGACTAAATGCAAACTTAGCACAAGTTTCAGAAGATTAAAGAGACTTTCAGGTAGGTTTGTTGGAACTAACTAAGTAACTAACTTACTTACTTCATGGCTAACGACCGTTTGGAAAGTCTGTTTTAAAAGTTTTACCACAGTTCACAAACTATAATGAATTTTAAAGTCAGTCATGTGAGCAACAAAGCCTAATCGACCAAACGAAGGGGAGCAGGAGGTTCGAAAAATATTTGTCACTTTGCAGTTGAAGATAAAAACAAAACTAGTGCAATAATAATAATGAAATGTATATACGTTGAGTACAGAAGGGACTCATACTGTATAACGAAATATGAAAGTTGTCATAATTTTATTACAAGTGTCTTCACTTTTTACAGCTGCCAGAACTTCAATCATATTTCGCCAACTGTAAAAGAAATTCAATTACAAGTTTTGTCATTTCTTTGAGCGAAAATATAAATTGAGACGTCACAAGATGGGATGCGGGCATTGATCATAAAGAACGTAGAGTTGCTATGGTGACGTACCACTTATCATTTACACTCTTGAGGCAATCAAAACTTGCAGATTACGTCAACAAACAAATCAATGCAGACCTTACACTTAAAACTAGAAGCAAAGGAAAGTGATCAACAAAAACCCATATAAAGGCGCTTTCATAGCAACACGACAACACGTTTTTTCCGGACCGGCAGATCACGTGAACCAATCAGAAACTTGCCGTGCCTGCCCTGATTGGTTCACCTGACTTGCCGGTCCGGAAAAAACGTGTTGCCGTGTTGCTATGAAAGCGCTTTAAGATGCAGTGGTGTTGAAGAAAGAGGTTCAAATACAAACTGTTACTATCAGTTATCATTTATAAATAATTATTGTTTAAACTTAAACTAGAGCAGTGATTTGCACAGTCAACAGTGTCAAGTCAAGTATAGGACCGTTGCTATGAAATTGTTTTATTACATGCTATTTTCCATAAGAAAAACAAACTCCATAGCAACCATAAACTTGACTCCATACTTGACTCGACTGTGCATCTCGCCCGAAATAAAATTACTTGTGATTCCGTCTCCCGCCACTAATTCTTTGCATGCAGCAAATGGGATTTATATTGATTTCGATACGTCACACTATGATGAAAAGAGGGCATACTCGCATTGTTGTGGGGAAATAAAATAAATGAACCTATTGATAAGCGAGGGATTGTGAAAGTGCAGCACACAAGAGTCACGGCCAACAATACAACCGCCAACTGTAGTGTTGCACGAGGAACCATGTGGCGTATACGGTTCTCCCCTATATGAATGAAATTCGGCGTCGCGTCGTTAAAAAGACCCCAAAGTCGTAAAAAGTAAAAAAAAAAAACACACACACGAAGGGCGGGGGTAAAAACCCGGGGCCGGGAAGCCCTTGAGCGCGCGCGGCGGAGGTGACCGGAAGCGGAAGTTAGACCACATGGAATAGAGACAATGCAGCCGGGGGGGATGCGAGGCTGTTCACTAGTCGGTGTGACGTCAAGCGCCTCCCTTGCAGCAGAGCAGAGTCGCAGGGGCGGAGGTAATATTTTACAAGCTACCTGGAAACAGTGCATGGTCGAATTCGGGAGGAAGATGCCATCCCCTAATCGTTCTAAAGATACTTTTGTGACTATCCCTCGGAGAGAAAAGCGCCTGCAACGTTCATAAAACGTCGTAAAAATAATCAACAGTCAAGCCCCACTTGATCACTAGAAGCACCGCGATGCCTATACGCGCCCGAAGTGGACATCAAGGGAACCTTGGCCTTAGTTCCTTTAAATTAGTTAGTTAAATCGAGCTTTTACACAGTATTAGATAAAAATGCACCTGTCAGAAACTGTTCACGATCAGTGCCTCCTTCTTCTCTCCTCTCCTCTATTTTTCTCCCTTTCCCTCCCTCGCTCCCATTCCCGGTTGCAGTGGCTGCAATAGCTGTTCGTAATTTCTATATCAAAATTTTAAACTGTAACTTGTAAGCCTGCATGGGTGCTCTGTCCATTCATTTTTGAGAATGGTATGAGCTTGAGATCTATTTCTATGAAAGTTGTGCATTTCTGTTCTATCTATATAAAAATCCCATACAGTAAAAAGAGTAAATACGAGTACCGATGAGTATAGGAAACGTGCAACTGACGTAACAGCCGAACTACAACAATGCAAATGGAATAAATGAATTGAACTGGTGGACAAACAACAAGCTGTCAAAGTAATATCTTTGCAAATAATGAGGAAGAACAATTAGTTGTAACGATAGCAACTGCTCACCAGTTAAAATTTATGTTCAGTAATGAACAGCAACTATCTGAAAGTTTGTAAACGTTCTGAACGTTTGTTTTTTCTAACTACAGATATTTTTTTGACAGCTTGTTTGTCCATCGGTTCAATTAATTTGTTTCGATGTTGTGTTTTGGTGTTGTGCGTACCCTTATAGGGTACGCAGCCAACGAACACACCTCCACCTAGTGGAATATCTCCTACTGAACCTCCTATACACACATACAAAACAAGGCGGCGGTGAATTACGTAGGTATATAACCGGAAGTAAATCGGCAACCCGAGCCTCCGTCTATCGAGGGCTCTTCAGAACCATTTCCGGGGCCGAACGTGTTGTCTCCTGTCGTCTCCGAACACAACACAAAAGATCGTTAGACAATAAAAGACAAAAGTTAGACGAGTACTCCACCTCCACTCGCTACATAGAGCTGTGTAATCAGTATTAAATTACCAGACTTTGATTTCCGACGAGAAAACCGCACGAACATCGTTCACGTCATCCACGAGAAGCTTCTCACGATTAACGAGAGGTTTCGTCGTCAACACAGTAAACAAGAGAGGAGCTATTATAATGATAATTATTTCAAGTACGGTCGTCTAGTGTTCAGAGCTAACAAGGTAAAGTCAACACGAAAGAGAAGTGACGCGTGATTTTAATATCAAAAAGCCCGCCCCCCCCCCCCCCCCCCCCCCAGGAAGTCACCTCCAGAGTTCACACACAAAATAATATTGAACCGGCGACCTTCCCGTGAATAGATGATTTCAGAACTGATCTAGAAAGCCGTGATTTGCTCAATCTAACCATGGAGTTAGATCATGGAGTCAGTCCTTAGATCAATTCTGTAAAAGGTCTATTAGTCCCACGTGTTACTAATAAGCTTTCACACACGTCATCCTAACAAACCAACCAACAAGTTTACAATTTGGTTGTACACAACACAAAAAACTGTTAACAATAGACCAACAAATAATAATAACAATGATAATACATGGCTAGCAAATCGACAGTATACTAAACCACATAGCCATTACAATACAAGCCAAACAAATAAATTAACCCTAAAATAATTCAAGTTGGAAGTTACAACCATATTTTTCTTTCAGTTTTTGTTCCAGTAATTCCTGTTTATAAATCTCTATGTTGTATTACCCTTGTACTCATTACAATATGCTAATAAAGTTATATTATATATTATCTTCGTAGATAATAATGACGACATGCCCAGGACTACCTGAGTAGGTTGACATTATTCTCAACAAAATGTGACAGAGCCGGCAGATGGTGTTAGATTATAGAGTCGTAAAGATGTTGTAGCTAGACAACATCACGAAGCTATTTAGATTCTATACGGACAGGTGTTTTCATCCATGTTCCACGTTCAGCGCATGCGCTATGCATATAACCGTCGCGCCCGTCCTATGAATGACGGTTACACCGGTTCGGTATTTCAAGTCGTAGGACGTAGACTCCGACTCCCTTCTCACATCACACACACTTCCGATCAGCTGCTACCGTACTGTGCACCCCCCCACCCCCCTCCCCTCACGTCGCGTTTACACGTTATCAACTGTCAAAAACAAACAAACACTTAAACGCTTCAACTAGCTCCAACATGTTACCCCTTTAGTTTAGTACATGCGGCCCTACCACAACAAACAGTCGCCCACAACACTCCTACCCTAACAAAAACTCTCTCATGCTTGTATTCTACACAAGTAATCTTAAATAAATAAAATAAATAAAATAAGTTCACATTTAGAGTCTACCCACTCAGTAACGAAACTGATTTGCAGTGGGGGACTTTAATTTAAAGTGACTAAACCAACCTGTAGGCTCCAAACACCATCGACGAGTGAGCGATAACCAATCAAATCTTAATTTTCGACTTCTGTATAGTTCCTAATTCCTACCATTTACTTGAAACAGGTATACATTAGGGATGATTTACGGCCTTGGGTTGTATACCTCGAAATTTCAAACAGAGCGGGCGTGAGCAATGAGGCTTCTGTACTACTAAGCGAACGACCCGCGCTACCTGTACGAATGTGTGAAATAACGCATGGAATCTGTTGATTTTCGTTGAAAGAGTGAGCGAAAGGGGCTTAGATAAGGGTTGGTATGAGTGAAACTAGTATATAAGCACCCACACCGGTCAGTGGTCGGGGTAATTCATGTTGTTAAGACACCAAACTATGACCCTAGTGTAAACTATGCATAAAACATCTCCAGCGTGGTAGAGCCAGAGAGCAGTGAATGATGGGCGGGTACGTTGAAACCCAAGTTTATGCCTAGAAAACAATAATCGATATTACCACAATCTGCTGCTTTAGGTCGAAATGACTGACTTTGAAAAATACTCACTTTCCGGAGCAAAACACCCCCTGAAGTCGCAATTAATACTCCAGCCAGCTGCGGCTAATTCACGTGCAAACCAGAAGCCGTTCAACACAACAGATGTACACGACAACAGAGTGGCCATACGGTTGGGGCGGCGATCCACACCGCACGGACGCGGGTTCGAATCCCGTGTTATTGACCTCAGCACGAGCCGATATACCACGACAAGATTTATAGACAAAACTTACCGATATCGAGATATTTATGTCTATATAAATCATGACGGCTTATAAGCTCGCCTTCACACCTCGCATGGATCAGTGCACGTCTCACCCTACCCCTAAGTAAACTCCCACGGACGCCGTCGGGATACATGGGGGTTGGTAAAAAATCAGCTGGCTTGACAGCTATACTGGGTTGTTTCATTACGGGCCAATTAATTATCAGGCTGCTGGTAAACACACAAACAGGGTGGTTCGGAAATGTAAACACGTTTTCTCTTCCCCGATGTGATAGTTGACATTGACAAGTATGTGTTCGTTTGTGTAGCTTCTCACACATGAAGTAACACTCGCTACCATAACAATAATATTCTTCAGTGAAAAGATACACTTCTTGCCGGTGACTTCAAAAACTTGAATTGGTGTGGCAGTTTCCGTGGTTATAAATTTTTCTCAATGTTATTTTGTTGATACCGTTCCATCAGTTCAATTAATTTGTTTCACATTGTTGTTGGTCTGGCTTGCAAGAAGCCTAAAAAGAATTATATCATGCAGGCGGCCAACAGGCGGGGTTTCAACTTTTCCAAGTCATGTTTTCATACGTATAGAAATTCATGTTTTCAATTTCAGTGGTTGGTAATAGATCACACTGATAGAATCTAACAGTTGTTATTCCTCGGATGTGAATTGGGAATTTGTCCGGTACTTTTTTAAGTGAACAATAAACACATTTTTAGTTCATAGGTACACTATTGTACGAATATTTTCATAGTAGTGGATGTTTGCCATTGATGCAAATCAGGACCGGAGGCCAAAGAAGTTGAGATCGTGTCACATGAATGGAGCTTCGCTCGCTCATCATCTTCACGGACAAGACTACGATGTCTACCCCACTTGTATGCCTGAATAACGAAGTAAGCTGAGGGTCTATTCCTCTATTCCTTAGGGCGGCTCGAGTGACAACCAAACAACACAATCATTCCACGAGTTATGGTTGTAATCAACTTTACTTACAACCCCATAAAAACCTACTGTGGCGTTGGTGACAGTGTGTCGTACAGGGTGAATACAAGACTATAAACCGGGGGGTGTATAATTTTATGTTTTACTTTGTTTACACCATAAGGGTGAGCTAATGTGGATGAAGTAATGGCGGCTTCAGCCACTGTTCTTCGACATTGACCAATTACAAACACATACAGAGCTAATTAAAACAGGAAACATAGTAGAACAGGTAAAACGTTATATAAGACCTAGTAATTGGACTGTACAGTGTACACTGTTCCTTGTCACATATAAAAACAATTTAAAACGCAATATTTCGTTTACGATATCAGTTTGCGAGCTAGTGTGTTTTCGTCTGTTGAAGAGCTCTGTTCAGGGTTCGAAATATTGCGTTTTAAATTGTTTTTATATGTGACAAGGAACAGTGTACAGTCCAATTACTAGGTCTTTTGTAACATACAGAGCCATTTTATGTGGTTGGTAGCTGGACACTTTAGTTATAGTTAGCTCAAATTAAATGATTCCTACAGAATATGTTATTACAAGTGTGAATAAGCGACACATATGCCACGATCTATCCCACTACCCCCCCCCCCCCCCCCCCCCTCCCACTCAGGATTACAATGAAACGCGCCACAACAATTACCGTGATAGTTTCTGTTCAGCTTTCAACCCTTTCATCATCATTCACTGTCGACTCCATGGTTGCAAAGAGAACAGAAGCCAAGCGACCCCACGATGATACGCGCATGTTAATTTACAACCCCCCCGTATTTGGCATTGTAACACATGGTCAAGATTGTTATCACTCATCCGTCTCTGCCAAGATTATCTCTCTCATCGAGGCAGATGTTGTTGTTGTTTCACACAACTGTTTAGCTATGAAGTTGCGGAGAGTCAACACTTATATTAGCAAGCGAAATATAATCAACAACATGAACCAACCTCGGTTTCTATAATTAATTATAAACATAAACAAAACATTAAAGTGCCAGGAGATAGTCTCTAGTAGTAATCTTTGGCTGCCCAGACAATGCTACCTTATCGCGGTGGGCAGGTTTGTGCGCTTTGCTGATCCCGAGAGCTATGCCGGCGGAAGCGTATGCTTCTGGTAGGCGGACCGGTCGAGGAGGACAAGTCAGACGAAATGCAGTCCACAACCTCCCCACTCCCTCTACCTCCCCTTTCCCCTTTCCCCACGCACCCTACCACTTGGCCCTTTCCTCCAAAGAGCCCCTTTATTTCATCTTCATATATCACCCACTCATTGTCTCGATTAGCCTCGTTGCAAAAATATGAGACGTTAAGCCCAAATATCAATCAATAATCTTTGGTTTTTCTTTATATGAGAATGAGAGTAATATTAGAGTTATCCCACCAAAAAGTAAGTAGGCTCATGCGAAATAGTTGAGACAGCAGCTCCATCCACTAGGGATGATTTACGATATTGGGTTGGATAGAAATTCTTAGGACAGCTGGGGTGAAGTGTGGTTTATGCACTCTAAGCAGAAGACTGCCTTTACGAATATTTGAATCTGTTGATTTTGGTTGAAACAGTGTGCACAAAAGGGGCAATAGGCCTAGATATAAGGTTCGGAGGTCGGTATGGCGGTGTGGCTAGTCCGCTAGTAGACTAACTGTCCGCAAGAGATCGTAGAAGCGACCATAGCTAATTTCCAGTCGACGCAAGGGATTCGTCGGCAGATGTTTTTTGTTTAAGCAAATTTACAGTATGACTAATTTGTTAAATATTGCATCACCATTTTCTACTCGATTAGCTCACTACTGCATCGGCGGAAAAACCTTCGGAAAACAAAAAAACTCGTATAGCTTCGCCTACCAACAGCCACGTTGGTCGGTGGAGGAACCTGACTGAAGGCAACACCACCGGGTTTCCCCTTTCCTTCCTGGTCACCAGTCACCATCACTCATCAAGCTCTGCAAACATGTGCCACGTTGGTCGGTGGAGGAACCTGACTGAAGGCAAAACCACCGGGTTTCCCCTTCCCTTCCTAATCATTAGTCACCACTCATCAAGCTCTGCAAACATGTGGCCCACTGAAAAACTTCAAATGGGAGGTGCGACCTTCCTCAACGGGTTATGCCTCCCACTCAAACTGCAACATGCTAGAAGACTGGCCTTGTATAATTACCCAGAGGCCACAACCCATCGCTTGTCATGAAACAGTGCACCCATAAGAAGTGCAGCCGTTATGTTAGCGAACTATCGCCAATCTATACTGCTACTGTGGTACATGACAATTTCAATCGGTGGTATATTCATATTTCCTCTACAGAAAACTTCGGATATTGGCTTCCATTTTTTCTTTTTGATTCAGGACAAAATATAACTAAAACGGCAACATAGTAGAACAGGTAAAACGTTATTTAAGACCTAGTAATTGGACTTTGATTGGACTATACCCTGTTCCTTGTCAAGATAAAAATAATTAAAACCGCAATATTTCGAACCCTTATCAGAGCTCTTCAACTTCTTCTTTGCTTCTTCTTTGGCTTCTTCTTTGATGGTTTCGCCCGTTGAAGAGCTCTGATAAGGGTTCGAAATATTGTGGTTTTAATTGTTTTTATCTTGACGATTAACAGGGTATAGTCAAATTACTAGGTCTTAAATAATGAGTAAATATAAACATAGCAAAGAATCACGTATAATATAATAGATCCTATAATGTCCCCCGATGAAAATTCATTCTTGTAGCTTGAGTGATTGGTATACAAATTGATTTATGATCGCTCTGCCGACCATTGGAAATAATTTTGTCTTGATTGCACGTGGCGAGGATCGAAGGAAGGACTCTTGATGGCTCACACGACACGAATGGAAATCAGAGGTCTATGGAACCAAAGGTCCGGGATTCGACTCTCTCACGACGTAAAACCACAACCCAAGAGACAAAACTTTATACTTTCTATTCTCTATCTTGTCCTGACAGGAACGCGTTTGTCACCCGCTCGGCTTATCTCTCATTATCCGAACTTCCTTTACTGGCGATAATCCTTTAGCTTTCACCACTTGCTAGACCACACACTACACACAAAAAACGCACTCTTTTGTTGGGATGCGATGCGATCCCACCTCAGCAGGTATTCTTAAGCGTAAACTGCGTTCCTCGTAAGAGGGACCGCGGCAAAAAGTGAAGGTCACACTGAATACGTAAGAGAGCCCGTGAGAAAAACATGTCTATACCCGCATAATGGGTGTCTGTCTTGCACTCACAATAATAGTTTTATGAGTACAATTGTTATGTCATTTACTATATCTTTCCAATTTCCATCCATCCAAAACTCATATCATATACCCCAAACCCGCACACTTCAGTGGCGTATCCAGGATTTTGGAAAGGGGGGGGGGGTTTAACTCATATTATAGAGAGTGGAGCCAAAAATAAACGGGTGGTCCGGGGGGTTCCCCCCCGGGAAAATTTTCTCGTCAAGGTCATTTTGGTGCAAATCTGTGCGTTTTACAGCGGCCAACTGAACTAAAATTACTAAATTCTGAAGTGTTAATACACAGAAATAGAATTATAGAGCGATGTGTGTATTTTTAACAAAAACTAATGTCTTTGGTATTTAATACATAAATATTGTATATTTATATTTCCATTTTTTTCAATCCAATGCAATTTCTACTTTTCCTTTGTGAAAAGGGGGGAGGGTTGTCCCCCCCCCCCTCCCCCCCCCCCCCTTGGATACGCCACTGGCACACTTATAATTATAAAGTAGTTTTCATTCACTACATTTACGAATCTGTGAAAGAACACTAAGAATCTGTTGATTTTCTTTGAACTAGCGCGCATGTAAGGGGCAGTAGGTAAGGATCTGGGGTCGGTACGGGAATATTTACGTTGGGTGATGATGATGATGATGATATTTGGGTTTTACGTCCATTATTTTTGCAACCTTGTCTAATCGAGACGATGAGTGGGTGAAATATGAAGATGAAGATGAGAAAACGCCATATGTCCGAATCAGATCCGTTATATTATAAAGTGGGGGTCGTCGTAGGGGGGGGGGGAGTCCAGCAAGGGAGGGCGCGCAATTGTGGGAGGAGAAATCTCCTTGGGACAGTGGAGGAAGAAGGACCGAATCTCCTTTCATCGCCTCTTACGACTAGCAGAGTCACTCTGAGTCTATTCCACCCCGGGCCGAGACGTTGTGGGGGCCAGAAGGGGCCCCCGAGCGCGGGTCCCGGTCCGCCACTGTCATAAGACGTCCATGCAACAACGGACGATGGCTCACGAAGACAATACAATGTCTTGCCTCGCCCACAGCAAGTCAAGGTGCTTGCGTGCGTTGGCTCAGTCGGTGCATTACCGGAACGATCGCCTGTTGAACTACCTTACAACGAACGCAGTTTACTACATTCTACCTGTCTCTCGAAACGTTTGTCTGCCCGATTCTACGACAACGAAACAACGTTTATTTAGAAATTACTAAACAATTTCGTTTGTGGAACTATCCTACAGAGAACACAGTTTCTTAAATCACACCTTTCTGGGTAACTTACGAAATCAGAGACCTTTTTCCGTCTATTGTAAAGAAAATACCTTGCTGAGTGTTCAGGAAGTTTGCCCACTGCGCATCTTCAAAACACTCGTTGACGGGGGGGGGGGGGGGGGGGGGGGGGGGGTTAGGGGGCCCTGCTGGGCACTAATGAGTAATGAGCTCTCGGAGAAGCTTGGTTTGTCCTCCAGTTAAAACTAAATTGTACTTTAATTATCCAAATCAATGGGATTACACAACATGAACGATTATAACTTCATCGCGCTCTACAGATAATGAGTTGTAGTCTCGCCCCCACATCAAAGTACGGATACGGGACTCGAACCCACGCCCCTTGATTCAATTCGCCATTCACGCAGACCCCTTTCTGGTCTACCACCTGGCTACCCACCGCCCACCTCTTATCTCAGACAAAACAACTTCTGTCTGACTGAAAGGAAACCAGGAAGTACGGCCCAAAACATTCGCAACCTTCGACAAGTTACCTTAGTACGTTATCCTTTTTTTTTACGATTACTCCCATTGTTGTCAGATACTCTTTTTTTCTTTACTGAAATGTGTAGGACTGACTATTCGCTCAGAATTCCATGGCCCATGTTTCTACTGGCGTACTCGACAACTAGGTCATCTGACGTCATGGGGCGATTTGAAGAAAAGGGGGGGGGGGGACGTGGACTGCTTTTCGTCTGGCTTCGGTTTCTACGACTGACCACACGACTTCTGCCCGTCAAGGTCATTGTTGCTATGGATTTGTTTCGTTGATGGGAAATAACATGAAAACAACTGTTACCAATTGGTAACAATGGGCGCCCCTAGGTGTAGGGGCCGACTTTGAATTCCAACTGAGGGTTTTACTTTGTCTATTTTATTTTCACCACCACTTTGAGTAAACTGCACACACTACGGTTCAACATACTGATATTTGTTCCCAGTCGGCTGGACAGAGGGTTGGCTACAAGGGGATGAGATCAGACCAAGGTAACATACATCCGGACCTTTCCAAGACCCGAGCCAGCCCACCAAGGGAAGGTCCCAACCCTCGCGCTAATCATGACGTAAGACAGTGTTGCATGCTTCCTGTTTTACGACCCTCCCTTGGGTGAGACTACTTGTAACGTCTTGGCACACGGAGGGATGATTGAAATAAATTACGGGGTCTCATCACTATTAAATTACTATTACAGTGTGTTCAAAGGAGATAGTTTGAAAGGCGTGAGGTTTTTTTAACGGTTTTGTTGGTATTATCTATAGTCGTCGACATAAGTAAATCAACGGTCGGACAGAAAATGTAACTGCATAATCCACATTTTCTTTATTAAATTGCCGTTTACAACTACCAACAAAATACATAAAATTATAAATTGATACCAACTCTTTTGTATACAAAATTCAAAGGATTTTCAAGCTCTTGGGAAAAAACTTATTTCGGTTGTTTTGTTAATGTATATGCGCACACAATTTGCGAAATTGATAGAAATGAAAATGCACAACGCAATAATTCCTTTTCCGAGGTCGTGTATGTAAAATTAACAAAGGCATTCATTTCAGATTTGCAAGAAAGTGGTCGGTAGGGGGTCTACTTTGGTCGGGTCCGCGTTTACCCATTTGTTATGTGCCAGTTGCCATGACACTCCAACCAAGTACAGTCGTACACAACAAAAATGTGCCCGGTTGCCATGACGCTGCGAGTACAGTCGTGGGCAAGAAAAGAAACATCTTCACCACAAACCACATTACACATTGTTGTGGTTAGTGTTAATTAAACGTTGAAAATGATTGCGAATTTGGCGCTGTCGGGGTTTTATGTGAAACAATAAAGAGTAATAAGAAAAAAGTAATAAAAACACAACCTACCTACCTACCTCACACGAAGCATTTGCCACTTCAAATTTTAGTCAAATAACAAGACAATATACAGTATGTATAGGTAGCTTTCAATAGACGTCACGTGGCGGCCAATATGAGGTACACATTGCTTGTTTACATTTGTTCTGTCAATAGAAGACACGTAGGTTATCGAGGAAATATCACAGTTTCAAGCCGTATAGATTGATGTGTGCAGGTAAAAGTTCGAGAAAATGATAACACATGCAAATGATTGTCTTCAAACAGAGTTTACGCGTTCTTATTTTGTTTTAGTCATAATACGGAACCTTTGTTTGAACACAGTTGATGTGTCAGTCAAAGGACATCTGCAATAATGCAACAATGCAGTGTCGGAAGAACGTTTACAGAGTACCTCAGTATGGCAACCGTGCGATACCGGAAATGACGTTATTGCAAGCTCCCTAATATTTTTTTTATGATCAGCAAATGTGCGATTGTTGAGATTCTATAAATCTATCGACGTCGGTATATAATATGTATCCAATGTGGAACCGTGAGCCGAAATAAAATATGTAATACGACTTAGCACTTTTAAGTTCTATCATACGGACGATTCAGAGCTCGTGAATCGTCCGAAAATTTCGATCATGCACGAAGAAAAGTATAAAGTCGTTGCCGAGGAAATGGACATGCTTGCATTGCAAGTAATAAAACGGTGTTATCAGTGACGTAAATATTAACGAGTCGATGTCAAAGAGATCAACCTGCAAAGATAGCACGCGCGTTGTCCTAGATCACGCGGCGACCTCGTCAATGCACTGTGCGCCGATAACACTCCGTGTGTTGGGCTGCACGAGAATGAAATAAATGCTGATAAAACACACAACCTCGCGTGAATTATAATACAGACGAGCGGTATAATTTCGGTCGATTAAAATTGCTTTAAAATTTTTCAAAACGTAAACTAATACGTCATTCCTTAGAGAATGAAATGCTCTTTCTTGTGGTTGTTTCATTGTTTCAATAATATTTCCGATTTTACAAATTAACTCATTTGTTGTTGCAACATACATTTCGCCACGAAATAAACTGATTTGAAAACGAAAATGTTTATTGAAACAGATAATAAAGATTGATAATGCCGACATTACACGACTCAATACTTTCGTCAAACGTATTGAATTCAAGAACAAAAGCGAATCAAAAACAGTTGGTAAGAAATTGCAACAATATAGCTTTTATTTATTGATGGCTTTTTGTCCTTGAATTCAATAAGTTTGACGAAAGTATTGAACCATGTAATGTGGGTATTTGAAAGCACAAGCATATTTCGGTTTACTATTTAACAATTTTAAAGCAAATTTAACAGTTAGAAATCGTGACTTCCACTTATACTAGGCAAAACTTGTATTTGGTGGGGCCTTCGTAAACGAGTGTTGGTGCATTGTACAGTCGTTCCTACTCCACAGGTATTTTTTGCGGCTGTTGTGTGACCGGTCTACGGGTGCGGGGAGGGGAGGGGGGCGAGACCGCTTAGGGGAGATGCCACAGGGTGGATGCGTAACCGTGAATTACTATAATTGTGTTATTAGGCTTCAAATATTTCGTGGGCACTCCATATTCGGTCATGGACCTTTATAATCACGTCGAATCGAACTTGGAAACAAGTCCAATGGAATCTCTCTATACATCGATGGCTTCAAAATACATGTACGCGTACGATCGAATTTAGAACCGGACTCAAAACTGTCATGAATGCCGACGTTTACACATGAAGTGTACCCAAATGGATCCGAACTCGAGTTCGGTCCCGCGTCAACACACCTGATAGGACTGAGTATACGGTTTTTCGGTACGGTCCAACTATTTAGCCAGACCGAACTCTGTACCGTTTTCTAGGTGTTTACATGGGTACTGAGTACACGAAAAACTCACTCAACCCCGTACTGAGTCACTAGGTTAATACGAGAATATTCAGCGGACACAAATAACACCTAAATGATGTAATGTGACAAATAGGCGATGAGTGTATACAAAAACAAAAGTATTCACGCACGTTCACGTCGGAGGGGGGGGGGGGGGAGACATCGAAATGTGCACACGTTAGGGCCTACTCATCTCAGCGTTCAAGAATGCCGACCAAGAACATTCAGTGGTGCTAACGGTGCAAACGATGCACGTCACTACGATAACAGGTAGGCGTGAGGTGAGCACACGAACCATGGCGCATGACAGCACAGGTGTGATTGTTGTGGCGAGGGGGGGGGGGGGGGGGGGGGGGGGGCTTAAATGTTCCAGTGCATAAAAGAGCCGCAAATACACAATTATGCGTTTATTTTGAGGCGTGTTACTTTTTGCTCAAGATTAAGGTAGCTACACGGGCTGCATAGACATGTCATAAAATTAAGATGCAAAGACACTTACGAACTGTGACATTCTTGGGGTTACAGGCAGCCACCCTCTCCTCGATGTCTCCTATCCTAGACCTGAGTTTCCTCGACCTCTCGCACACCCCGTGCAGCTGCTTGGTAAGCTCTTTGAAGATGTCATCGGCGACGAGAACCAGAGACGCGAGTTGTCGCAGAGCACTCGACAAGGTGTTGTTGTTGACGGCTTCCAACTCATAATCCTTCACTATCACTTCCCCATTCTCGTTGCGCAGGGGTTTGCGACTCAGATACACCGGTTGAAGAACACGCTGTACGAACGGCATCTTCAACGACAAACACTGGCACACTTATCACACGTAAACCTTTCTTCCTCTTCATCACACTCGCAACGTCACATTCTGTTATCGCGACGATTTACAAAATTTTCGCGGCATCGTTTACGTCGTCGTCGGTCTACCCTTCGCGCTCAGGTAGGACCGCGCAGTTTCAAGTACACGCCGCGACTGACGGGCGGACCGCGGGCGAACGTTCGAATTTCACGCGGCGCGGTGTTGCCAACGCGCCCTGGCGGAATTTCGATACACTTCACGTTCGTGACTGTGCACCGCCTTGCAATCGCGCGGGAGTTTTTCAACGGAGATTGTTCGAATGTCTGTGAGGTGGCGCGCTTATTTCAAACCTTGTCGTTCCAATTGGTCAGGTTTAAGCCCCTTGCCTCCCCCCCAACTTTTCGCCTAGAAAACCCAGAAATCCAAAATAAAAAAATGTGAGATTGTGTTCCAATTTGATTTCACAATATTTCAGGGTCTAGAAGCCCTAGAAGGAAAATGGAATGATAAAATTCAATAGAAGAATATGCTCCTTTCAAAGGGGTACAAGTCATTTGACGTTTCTAGTAATTTTGATAGTGTAGTACATTTATATCTATGGTGTAGTATGGCTTGAAATGCTCGTAGAGCTAGGCCTAGGCAGTTTAGGATCGCATCGCACGGATCGGACTTGAAATGCTCGTAGAGCTGGGCCTAGGCAGTTTAGGATCGCATCACACGGATTGGACTTGAAATGCTCGTAGAGCTAGGCCTAGGCAGTTTAGGATCGCATCGCACGGATCGGACTTGAAATGCTCGTAGAGCTGGGCCTAGGCAGTTTAGGATCGCATCACACGGATCGGACTTGAAATGCTCATAGAGCTAGGCCAAGGCCTAGGCAGTCTATGATCGCATCGCGCGGATCGCACGCATACATGGAACAGAACACACATGGGAGTTGCAGGACAGTAAACATTGAATCGGTTATTTTATTAAACACACTGTTTTAACTCTTATAATAGGTTTATTTACAATAACAATGTAATAACATTAAGTAATTCTACAACAATTAAATCGATCAGCTATTACAAATGATATTTTTATTATTATTAAATTAATATATTTTGTACAGTTTACCATTTCTACTTTCTAGTTAAACCCATGTATAACAAAGTATATCTAAAAAAAGTGATCTCCATTACACAATACACACACACTTTGATTAACCTTCAGCTTTGTTGTACGTGGGTTTGACTATAAATGTAGTAGGCCTACCTACTTTTCTAGACTTACTTATATAGAATAGGTAGGTACAGAAGTTTTACTATTCTCTACATTACATTCTTTGATAGAGAACACATTCTTTTCCTCCAATATGAAAACAAAACATGTCAATGTATCAATGTAAATTATACAAAATGAAAGCAAAATAAATACTCAACAATCGTCATTTATATTTGGACACGAGCTTTCGTGGTCAATGGTATGTGTTAATTTAAAGCCACCTTAGCACGTGTGCGCAGGTATGCCTGATCTGTAAAATTAGGTAACACATACAATGCACCATGCAAGTTGAAGACAATATAATATATATTACATCTCTAACATAAACATAAGTCTCTCATAGTACCAATTACATAACAACACATTCTGTTGGAGTCACACATTGAAGTTGCTCATATCTTTAATCAAATTTGTCACCGGACAAAATGTCCTAATCATCATCGAACTGATGTAAGAGTATTGTACAGGGTGTTTGATTTTCACATGTATTCATTGTAGGACTGTGCGATAAGCAATAAAGTAACCAAACAAATGTATGAGATAAATAAAACACTTATGGTTGTCGCTGTAGTCATTTTACAACAATGTATATTCTATGACTAATTAATGTTTAATATACTTTTTGATTCACAGAGAACCCCGGTCGTTTCTGTGATTGTGATTATTTATACGTATTTATTGCTCGTACGTAAGAGAGTCTATATCAACAAGAAGACACAATCTAGATACGATGCGTGAGGTATTGTTAGTGTATTAGAACAGTCTACAAACTAGGCATAACTGGAGGCAATAGACGGTGTTAGTTATAGAAGTCCACTTATTAGTGTATTGGCGACATAGTTAACAATCTTAAACATGAATTAACACACGATTGCAATTTTCAATATGCAGATGATTAATTCTTATTAAATCACAAAGGTATAAAAAATGTAAATTTCATGTATACAAAATTAACAGATAATTGATTATTTAATTGCAAATTATAATTGAAAAATCTAAAATTGATCTTGATAAGAAATTTACAACAGTACAGATACAGTATTAATATAATAGGGCACTAGCAACACCAACAGACAACAATGGAACAAATGAATTGAAGTGATGGACACACAATCAGCTGTCAAAATAATAAAATTGCAACCATAGAAATAAAAACAAGTGTAGCAATTGTAACTACTCGTCATTTAAAACTTTTAATGATAGACAACAACTAAGTGAAAGTTTTGTGTGTGTATTTGATTGATTTTTGTGTTGTTTTCCAAAATCAGAAGAAATTATTTTTTGACAGCTTGTTGTTTGTCCATCGATTCAATTCATTTGTTTCATTGTTGTCTTTTGGTGTTGCTAGTGCCCTATACTGTACTCTGCATTCCGTATTTCCTTGTGTAGACTTGATTAATGATTGTTTATAAAAAATCTGAACAATAAATGCATAGATGAACATGAAATCTGGAGCACTGGTTGCACTCACTTGCACTCACTTGCACTCTGTTCACATGGTCGTGACCTTACATGTCTGATCTATGGAGGGGAGTGGACTAGGTTTCTTATGCCTGTTTTATGAAAGTGGTTTCCAATCTCAGAACACTCCTACATTTGACCGTGGAAAGAGTCTAACATCTATTTTATAATTAACAATTAGGTACCCGAGCCCAAGCTAAATGTCTCGTCGAACTCACTATCAGTGAAATCTTTCAGTTGCGATTAAAATAATAAATCTAGTAAATCATTAACAAAAATAATACCAATAAATTTGGATAAGAATTCCCTTTCATAACTTGAATGATGGAGGGATTTCAGGTTATGTTTCAAAAATTCAATGTCCCCACTTCTTCAAGCAACCATGCAACAATTTCACGATCTTTTATAATCCAAACGTTCTCACGGAAAACAAAAACGAACCAACAAAAATAATAACTAATGAAGGGAACTATAGAATTTTCCACGTTGAGTAGCAGAGCGATAAACAGCGCTCCGAAAGCCATCGAGTTGTCATGAGAGGTGAGTATTCTTGTGTCAAAACGTCACTGGCAGGACTTGCCGATTGGGAGAGATGAGTTACCCAAACTGTAACAAGTTTGAGCTGCTTCTACGATAGAAAAATGTTCGGTCCAAAATTATCAACCAAAGGGATGCAAAAGATCGGGGGATTAGGGATGATTGGCAGGTGGAAAATTAAACACGACAGTTAGGCGCCTGTGACATGTATATTAGTTATAAGGCGGTGCATGTGACGTGTAGGCGTGGCCTACACTGCCGTAGTTAGGACAGCGGTCTGTCGCGGGCTGTCTGTTGAGCCAAGCCAGCCAGAGAAGGAGCATCGATGGGTAAACGTAAGTCTGTCGACGCCTTGTGTGTATTACCTTATATTATATATAACATGGGTTCATTCAATAAATATAGATCAAGTTACTCCGTCTATTCTACTTGCATAGAAACCTTCATATAGTGGCAGCGGTAGAAACCTTCGCAGCGCCAATAAAAGGTCCACCCCGCAGTGCTGGGTATAGTTCGATGAGACTATTTGCCGCCCTGCTTCTCAAGGTGGAAAATAGTATAGTGATTATTAGTGAGTAGTCTCCTCGGTGAGAACAGAGCTGAATCCAGCTGCCGTGTTCAGTTCCGCCCAGTTCCGGCTTGCAACCGGTCATGACGTTTTGCAACTCCACCTGCATCGCTTCAACATTAGCAACGAACCGGCCACCTGTAGACTATGTAAGTTGGAAGATCAAGACAGAGCGCACCTATTTAGATGCGCCACCCTCAACAAGGAAGGACATTAACTCCCTGCCCGACTCAATGAGCAGGACAGAGAAGGAGGCAGCCTTATATTGGATAGCAAGAAAGAAGAATGGTTGAAGAGGCCAACTCTGCACAGGAAAAAAAAAAAAAAAAAAAAAGTTTCACCACGGATGAGAATGGCATTTTGTCGTAACAAACGTTGCCAACTTGCCGGTGATTGCCCAGCCGGCTTCACAGGGTCTTCGCACCGTTGGCGTTGGTCGCCAATAGTACGCGACACATCTTGTTGGACCGCAACGCCTCGAGGAATCGTATCTGTAATCATCTGTTGAAGAGCCGCAGGTCGAGCTTCAGTCGAATCTCTCCCGCCTCGACCTCGTGCAGGCGGAGATGTTTCACGATCGGTTCGTGTTTGTCTCGGGTCTCGAAATAGATGTCGGCTATCCTGACCTCCGTGCGACCCAGGAAACCTGTCGACAGCCGGACATGATCACTAATATACACGTTTACAATAGTTTATTTTGCACATTTTTCTTTCATATTCCTATCTCTTTTTTTTTAAATTGTGTCATATTTATATATTTTTTTTTTAGTATTTATTATAATGTATTCTTAGGGCCGGTCTTACAATTTCCTAATAAGAACGTTATTTGTAGCAATTAAGGTATTAGGAGGATTTCAAGGGTTTTGATTGGTCGTTGCCATGGAGAAAACAAGCTATTAGACGAATAGGTAGTTATTGGGACATTGTAAGACTGGACCTTACTTGATTTGCTCTTATTTCATTTCTCAATTCATTTATATTGTTGTTGCTCTTTAATATAGTATACTAGTTTGTTTTGTTTTTGTTATTACTATTACTATTTAAGATTTGTATTATTATTAATTGTTTACATAGTTCTATCTATTGTCCTCCTTTGTAAATCAGTTTTTATAACTGAATAGGATAGACATTAAATTAATTAATAAATAAATAAGTAAATAAATAAAGTGAGGTTATGTTTAGAGCTCTGCCACTGCCAGTATCAAAAGTAGAAGTCACTCTAAGTGAGTTATGTGACAAAATTCAGGCCCTGTTGTACGATTCTTTAGACAATCAAAAAACAAAAAATTAATTCCACGCGGTTTCAACATGCTAGAACGCAATGCTAGAACGCAACGCCGGAACGCTCACCGTTGGGCGAGAAGTGGTCGTGGTCGAACACGGTAACGCAAAGAACGTCCTCCCTGACGTCCTTGACGAGGAACTGCATCGAGGCGTTCCACTGAGGCGACGTCGTGGCGTTCACCACAGGCGTTCTGTACGTCTGCGAGCCCATCGTCACCTCGCAGAACGCGTCGCACTTGCCTGCGGGACACGCGAATTCTCTTGAGTTCTCGACTTAGTACTTGACTATGTTATCTAATTAGTAATTAGGCCTACACATGTAAAAACAAATGTAACTTATTGATCTATTATTGATATTATGAAAATTTAATTTACCTATGATTAGGTCTGTATGTATATATTTGTATACTGTATGTATTGATAAATTAATGAACCAGCCTAGATATACTATTCATGTATACTAGCACTTATGTACTAGGCCCATATGATATGACATGTAATATGCTTTCTCTGAACATGTGCTACATGGGAAGAATCTCAAATTATGCAAAAAAATCTACTAGGTATCTATCTATGAAATGAAACCAACTAGTTACTGTACCACTGAGTAGGGCCTACTTGTACACAACTGTAATGAGTGAGAGATAAATATAATATAAATACATCATTTTATAATAAAACACACTTACAATAACAAAGCAATCAAGCAAAAAATAAAACAAGACCACACACACAACATTGCACACGGACACCAACCACAACCCTGGTAAGTAACAGTGTAGATAGCGTCTCACCTAATACTTTTGTGCGTTTAATAAGCTTTTTGGCGTGCACCACCATAACTCGTAGCAAGCCCTTGGGTGGCCGCTGGCGTACTACGAACATGCAAACATTGGCCAAGCTCTAAACCGATCGTGTCACGATATCAGATGCTTTAGTTTGGTGACATGCGCAAGCTATTATAAACCGATCGTTCACAGCTTGCACTGGCACGGACGTGCTGGGTAGGAGCATGCGTTAGTTTGGTGACGTGCGCAAGCTATAAACCGATCGTGTCATGTTATATCGCCACAGCTTGCACTGGTACTGACGTACTGGGAAGGAGCATGCGATAGTTTGGTGACGTGCGCAAGCTATAAACCAATCGCGGCCTTGTTATCGCCACAGCTTGCACTGGCGTACTGGAAAGGAGCATGCGTTAGTTTGGTGACGTGCATGCAAACATTGGACAAGCTCTAAGCCAGCGATCGTTTCCTGTTATCACAGCTTGCAGAGGCAGCAGCGTACTGGGAAGGAGCGTGCATTAGTTGAAATATTATCTTATCTAAGCGAAATTGTCATACCATAGAAAAAGATTACCCTAGGGTAGTTTAAATGATTACAAAGGTTCCTGGTAGATGAAAACAGTCGACAACATTTAATTTACGAAAGAAAAACTAACCCACCCAACGAACCTTGAAGAGTTGTTAAATTAAATTTAAATTAAAGTCCCCCACTGCAAATCAGTTTAGTTACTGAGTGGGTAGACTCTAAATGTGAATGTATTTATTTATTTTTATTTAATAATAAATACTACTCTGATTGATTTTGACAGATATAGCCGGGTTACTTGAATGGGATGGACGGACAAAATGCGTCACGGATTAAGGTATCGAACTTTAAATTTGCTGTAGACATTATCTTACTTTTCCGCCAGCAACCTTTGAAACCACCCGAAACAGAACCCTGTTAGTTAATAGAAATAGTTATAGGCAACCCAAGACTACCTTACATATGCTTTCGTCACATCCGGGGTATTCCTAGGCAATCAGCGATCGGTATTTGCGTGCTATTGTCTCGGGCGGTTCGCTGATTGACTAGGAATACCCTGGATGTGATGAAAGCATGTGTAAGGTTATCTTGGGTTGCCTATAGTTCCCCATGCGGTTGGTAGACGTGCGAGCAGCGACCGTGTCTTACCGGTGGTCAGTTTCAAACCGACTCCTTCGATGACAACCACTAGAACTCGCCCACAAGCTCCGAACTGGGCTTGTTCTACGGAAACAAGTACACACACACACATTATCACTGAATATCGTCTCGTGGCATTCGAGCTCGATAAATACAACCTGCTGACATCACAACTTGGATCTAAATTCATTTTAATTGAAAATTATTAAATACACTACAGTAGAGTTCCGCGGGAGTTTACACCATGGCCACACCATTTTCCCCCGTTTTGGACACCCATAGATACGTTGAAAGATAGGTTAACCCGGGATTTCTTGTTTTCCTAGAACGATCGGACCTCATCGCCTTGAAGAATGTGATGAGTGTATTCAGTCATCTGAATTCGAGTTTGAATGGAGATAATTGCTTGACTGGACTTTGCTCTCTAGGGGTGTACCAAGAAAACTACCCAAATGGTTGGTGTAAACTCCCGCGGAACTCCACTGTATGTACTAATTTGGTCGAATACTATCCAATTCAATTGTTAAACTGCACTAATTAACTACACTATGTACTAATTTGGTCGAATACTATCCAATTCAATTGTAAAACTGATTATAATTTAGAAGCCTATAGGATACCTTAAACAAAGGCAGGCATACTACAGTATTTTGTAATTATATACTAGCAAATCAAATATATTTCTTATTTACTGAAATCTCAATTATTATCTTAGGAAGCTTAAACAAAGGCAGGCATACTACAGTATTTTGTAATTATATACTAGCAAATCAAATATATTTCTTATTTACTGAAATCTCAATTATTATCTTAGGATAGCTTAAACAAAGGCAGGCATACTACAGTATTTTGTAATTATATACTAGCAAATCAAATATATTTCTTATTTACTGAAATCTCAATTATTATCTTAGGATAGCTTAAACAAAGGCAGGCATACTACAGTATTTTGTAATTATATACTAGCAAATCAAATATATTTCTTATTTACTGAAATCTCAATTATTATCTTAGGATAGCTTAAACAAAGGCAGGCATACTACAGTATTTTGTAATTATATACTAGCAAATCAAATATATTTCTTATTTACTGAAATCTCAATTATTATCTTAGGATAGCTTAAACAAAGGCAGGCATACTACAGTATTTTGTAATTATATACTAGCAAATCAAATATATTTCTTATTTACTGAAATCTCAATTATTATCTTAGGATAGCTTAAACAAAGGCAGGCATACTACAGTATTTTGTAATTATATACTAGCAAATCAAATATATTTCTTATTTACTGAAATCTCAATTATTATCTTAGGATAGCTTAAACAAAGGCAGGCATACTACAGTATTTTGTAATTATATACTAGCAAATCAAATATATTTTTTATTTACTGAAATCTCAATTATTATCTTGAATTTATTCTAATTAGTTCACAGTCATAATTATGAACAACACAGCAAGAAGGAAATGAACTCACTCGACTGAGCTCTTTGTAGCTGACACTTCTCCATCTCGACGAGCTGTTTGGTGGCGCGGTCCAGATTCTTGACCCACATGTTTCGCTCCGTCTTGGAGGACGCCACCAGGTTGAGAGAGGTCTTGGTAGCTGCGTCGGACAGCCTCAGAACGGCATCCGGTGTCTCCGTTCCTTCGGGGGAGACGGAGTCTCTCGTGACGGTTATCTTGTTGAGCAGGAGGGGCTACGAACACAAGAGAAAAAGTTATCGAGACGCCACCAGGTTGAGAGAGGTCTTGGTAGCAGCATCGGACAGCCTCAGAACGGCATCCGGTGTCTCCGTTCCTTCGGGGGAGGCGGAGTCTCTCGTGACAGTTATCTTGTTGAGCAGGAGGGGCTACGAACACAAGAGACAGTTATCGAGACGCCACCAGGTTGAGAGAGGTCTTGGTAGCAGCATCGGACAGCCTCAGAACGGCATCCGGTGTCTCCGTTCCTTCGGGGGAGACGGAGTCTCTCGTAACGGTTATCTTGTTGAGCAGGAGGGGCTACGAACACAAGAGACAAAGTTATCGAGACGCCACCAGGTTGAGAGAGGTCTTGCTAGCGGCATCGGACAGCCTCAGAACGGCATCCGGTGTCTCCGTTCCTTCGGGGGAGACGGAGTCTCTCGTGACGGTTATCTTGTTGAGCAGGAGGGGCTACGAACACAAGAGACAAAGTTATCGAGACGCCACCAGGTTGAGAGAGGTCTTGGTAGCGGCGTCGGACAGCCTCAGAACGGCATCCGGTGTCTCCGTTCCTTCGGGGGAGACGGAGTCTCTCGTGACGGTTATCTTGTTGAGCAGGAGGGGCTACGAACACAAGAGACAAAGTTATCGAGACGCCACAAGGTTGAGAGAGGTCTTGGTAGCGGCGTCCGACAGCCTCAGAACGGCATCCGGTGTCTCCGTTCCTTCGGGCGAGACGGAGTCTCTCGTGACGGTTATCTTGTTGAGCAGGAGCGGCTACGAACACAAGAGACAAAGTTATCGAGACGCCACCCTAGGTTACCATAAGTAGTACACGAACATTGAATGTACGATACTACTTTGTCCGAGGCAAAGCTGAGAATGCCGCAGGGCATTTGTTTCACTGCATTTATAATAAGTTGTTTGTACACCCCGAGTGCGACCGCAGATTCCTTGAAATTTTTGGGTTCAAACTGTCAAAAAGTAATGAAATGTAATCGTTCGTTTGTTGTGGGGACGCCTATTATTTGACTAGATGTTGAGTTTCCAAGAAATGTGCACATGGTTGAACTTCTGTTAGTGTTATGACTTCCGGGAATGAATTCGGGGATTTCGTCTCATGTGTGTGCTAGCCAGGTAGTGGGGGTGTACATCATTTGTGAAATGCCAAGATCAACGAAAGATTGACTGATTTTTTGTTCTCAACTAAGCGACGGACCCACTGTAAGGGATTAATGAGCACAAAACACTTGAGGTTAACCGTTGGATCGGAGGGGGGGAGGGCGATTTCCAGCCCACACAAACCTCATTTGCCAAAGGCAAAAATGTTTTTTTTTCTATAATTTTGGCTATTTCGAGGTTTTTAGGTGAAATTGACTTCCTCGAGCAATTATTTAACCCGTCTTCATGGTATCTTTCTTTCTAGACTCACTACGTGGCTGGTTTTCACTTAAGCTGGTTGCCAGTTTTTATTGTAGATGTTCTCAAAATGGTAATCAGCGCACAGACAAGCTCAAATAAATTAATAACCTATTTAAAGATAGGTAATATATTTAATTATTTGATTAAAAACAAGAGTACCGTACCTGTTTGTAGATCTTGAAAACGAGGTTCGTGTTCTGGTCAAACGTGAATGCCTGGTTCGCTGGAAGGGGTTTGTTTGGTTGAGCCAAAAGGAGAAAGTCGTTCATTAGGAAGGCGACCAATTCCTTCCCACTCTTCGCCTGGAAAGAAAATAACGTATGTCAACAATGTTATTTACAACTAACCTAGTCTAATAAGCACATATATAGAGCTCACTTCAAGGTACATCATAATGAATAAAGTGTTGTACAAACAAGAGTCTAATACCGGAACAAAAGTAAACAATTAAAATTAAAGATTAGTATTTCTCTCAGAATGCTACTCAAAAAAACTCTCAGATCATTTCACAGCAGATTTTTCTTGATATTTTTCCTAAAGGCTGGTCCACACAGATTTTTAAGACATACGATTTAAGGTTTAACGCGTAGTCGTAAAGTTGGATCATAGGAAACACGTACTGGCGTTCACACAAAGTTTTAGTTTTAAGACGTTGATTTCATTGTTGTTTTTAAAACGTCTTAAAACCTTATGCATTATGTCTTAAAAATCTGTGTGGACCAGCCTTAAAGGTGCCACTACTGACGCATTTTATTGAAGATGTCTACCTTTACTACAGAAATGCCTGCCTACCTTGTGTAGAATACCGTGGTGCAGGAACTTGCGTGGCCCCAGAGAGTTTGTCAGCGAGTTGAACGTCAGGCGTTCCTGCAGAGCGTCGCAGTGGATGTGTCGCTGGAGCCATTCCAGGCGTTCGCTGTTCTCCTTCTCGCGCACCCCCTCGTTTACCTGGCCGGCATCACAAACACCGGTTATATCGACCCGATTGCTCGTCGTACAAACGTGGTCAGCTCAAGCTCTTACAATTTTTTTCCCAATTTTGAAAAAAAAAAATCTTTTTTCCTAAAATTGAAGCGTCAACCTCTTTTCATACCATCCCACAGTTGAAAATAATAATATAATTTGTAAATAAAACAGACATACCTGAAGAAAATACACTACGCAGTCTTTATTAATATTGAATCGTATCGTATTATGGATCATAGCAACACACAAACCACTGAAACCAGTTAATTAAGAAAGAACACATTTTGGTTTTCTAGAAAATCTTAGATTAGATATTGGCCAAGGGAACCACTATTACATTTATGTGAACAAGAACAAGAAGGGTTTCAATTCAATTAATGTTTTGAATACTATACACATAGTTTTTTATCCTATTTAATTTTCACTAACTTCTCACAATTTCAAAATGAAAATCAATAGTTAAAAAGTGACTTTACCTGGACACAAAACTCTTCAGCTTTTGCGAGGGCCTCCTGCAAGTTCTGCCAGTCGGGATGGCTTTCGGGGGTGAACTCGACGATCTAGAAGGGAAACAAATGAACTGACGTATTAAAACTCAAACAAATTACTAGTGCACAAAAAGGCAAAATAACAATTTGTAACGAGTTTTTATCTGTGCATTGTAAAAAGATATTCAAAGGTAAGGTACAATTTCTCACTATTGATGACGTACATTTAAATAATAATGCGCTTTTTATAGCGAGATCCATAAAGGTGATTTTGGATCTCATTCAACGCCTAGCTTTGCACCCTGCAAGGCGAGTTATGTACAGGATTTGTTTATGGTTGCTGTGGAGTTTGTTTTAAAATAGCATGTAATAAAACAATTCCATAGCAAAAAAATCCTTAACTACAGTAGAGTTCCGCGGGAGTCTACACCATGGCCACACCATTTCCTCCCCGTTTTGGACATCCATAGATACGTTGAGAGATAAGCTACCCCGGGATTTCTTGTTTTCCTAGAACGATCGGACCTCATCGCCTTGAAGAATGTGATGAGTGTATTCAGTCATCTGAATTCCTTATCCTTTGCTCGAGTTTAAATGGAGATAATTGCTCGACTGGACTTTGCTCTAGGGGTGTACCAACAAAAATACCTAAAAGGTTGGTGTAAACTCCTGCGGAACTCCACTGTAGACAGTCGACTGTGCATTTGGCCGTTAGTGTACCGTGGTTCGTTCCACTGACCTTCTTTATGAGTAGCGGATACTTGGTGATCCTCTGCATGGGCTTGATGAGGAACGAACTGAGCGGCATCCCCTTGGTGCGAGCGTCCGCCTGGCACTGTCTCTGAACCTCGCGGAACTCGTCTGAGTTCTCCGTCAGCCGCTGGAGATACGTGGCGGCCGCCAGCTGACAGCTGCAGAACCTCACATACGACGTCATGCGCGGCAGCTGCCAAAAGAAGAGGACTCGATACAAAGTGAACATTAGCTATGTTTACATGGCGTATTGAGTATTGGATTGGGATTGGATTGGATTCAGATCGATGCGTTTACATGACCCGAATTTATCACGCACTCAGTTCGTTTTCAATACCAAGCGATTGCAATCTAGCGGTGTTCTTATGAACTTCTTATCCACTGTCATCTTTAATCTGGCTATCAGAAAGTGGATGCATTAGTTGGTGTAATGCAGGCGGTTGTATCATCACCTCATTTTTGTTTTGTTTTTTGTCATGTTACCTCTTCACACGACCACCCGTTTCGTTTAGACATTACTTCTCGTTTTTTTAAGTAAACACGCACAGTCCGACGTCTGTGTTCGCGGTATGACACTTTAAACCGCGGGTTGATCGCCGTTAACTGTCACAATACACACGTACAACAACAACAACAACCTTGGTGAATTCGATACGATACTAGAAAGTCGTTTACATGCACAGATTCATAACAATCTCTCAATACCATCCCAGCTTTTAGGGGATTGGATTCAACCGATCCAATCCGAGTTTAAAGTGTTTTACATGGAGGATTGAACAGCCGGATCGTACTCAATACCGTATTGAATCATCCATGTAAACATGGCTATTATGCATAAGAAAATATAAAAAATATAAGGTGTCTCATTGGTCCAGAGGTTAGCATCCCTGCTTCCAATGCAGAAGGTCCTGGGTTCAAATCCCGCTTCAGGCAGAATCTTTTTAACTTCTAATGTGGATTCAATTCCATTACTTCTTGGCTTGTCCTAGTAACGAAGCACTCAATAAATTCAAAGTTGTTCTGAATCGGCCTTGTTGATTCTGGCATTTGTCCGCAGGTGTTCGCACTGTCCGATCACTGATTCATATGTTTCGTATTTGAAATATCGATCTTTGATTGGTTATCGCTCACTCGTCGATGGTGTTTGAAGCCTACAGGGTTGGTTTAGTCACTTTAATTAAAGTCCCCCTCTGCAAATCAGTTTAGTTACTGAGTGGGTAGACTCTAAATGTGATTTTATTTATTTATTTTATTTATGCATAGGCTATATGATGACAATTAATTAGAACTCAGAACAAGATAAAACATGTTCTAGTGAGGGGAAAGGTACAGAAGGACGAGAGCTTATAGTTGTCCCAAGACTACCTTTCAAATGCTTTCGTCACAGTCGACTGGTTGGTAGCCAATCAGCGATCGGTATTGGCCTGAATGTGTCTCGGGCGGTTTGCCGGTTGGCTACGACCACCCCGGATGTGACGAAAGCAGATGTAGAGTAATCTTGGGTCCACTATACCTGACGGTATAGATTCGACTGATACATCCTAACTTGCTCCAATGTAATTATGCGATATTAATATAGAAAGCCCATCCATACCTATGCCGGCACTAATTAAAAAACTTACATTTTCAAAAAGAATGGAATCAATTATCTGAACTACACCTCCCACACAACGTGTTTGCTATCATTATGTAAAATACTATGGAGATTAACGAGACACAAATAGGATATTCCAAAAAAAATCTATCCGTAAGATGACACCAATACAAAAGAGACTCACGTTTTCACAAAGAATGTCGCCGATCATCCGAACTACGCCTCCCGCACTCATCTCCCTCCGAACCCTCAAGGCTCGCAGGAAAGTGTGGTTGCACACGATTATGTCGCGCCAGTTCACAAAGATCTTGGCCACTTCTTCCTTCGTCAACACTTTGCTGCTGCGGAGGGGTTTTTCAAATACCTGGGAACAGCCAACACATTATAAGAAATATTGTAGTATTATGATCAGACTAATTGAGTAGATAAAACACCAGCAATTTAGGTACATTCTCTTGTTTATTCGTTTTTCCCCCCTATCTCTTTTCCCTTTCCAATGTCCTCCTTATTTCTTCCTTTGTTAATTGGTTCTTTAACATTTTCTACTTCTGTGTTTTTCTCATGCGTTTGTCCCCTTTGTTATTTTTTTAGTATAGTAATCGTAATTTCTTTTCATCCCCATTTTTATTTCTGTAATAAATAATGTATATGTATATATTTTCTTGTATTTAAACTTGTAAAGCAGTACGTTTTTCTCAATTCATATTCACTATTCTCGTTCTTTTTTCAATAGTAGGCTACAGCAATTTGTTTTGTTATTCTTGCTATTTTATGATTTTTCTATTGTCAATTGTAAAGTTTTATTTATTGTTCTCCAGAGTGGAATTGATTTTAATCAATTGATTTAAATCAGATTTAAATCAAATGATTTTTTTAATAAAAATCATTGATTTAAATCGACAAAGAAAACTTACCAGCATAACTAGGCATATATCTCATTTTCAATTTCCCTCGAAGACCATGATCGCATATTATATGAAAAATGAAAATGTATTTGTTTATTTCCTGTCAATTAGTATTGTTTGTTGGCAATTGCAATTTACCAGTTGATTATCCCTTTTGTGAAACACTTATTGTTGATTTAAATCAATTAAAATCTGATTTAAATCGAAAAAATCAAAAAAATCTAATTAAATCAAGAAATCGATTTAAATCAAAAAAATCATGATTTTTGATTTTTTTAATAAAAATCCAAAAAATCATCCACCCTGTTGTTCTCCTTTGTAAGTAAGTTTTATAACTGAATAGAATAGACAGGAAATAAATACATAAATTAATACGCGAGTATCCTACTTACGTCGTGAACTATCAGCATATCTTCTATGTAGGCTTCCTCTGTCTTGATCAACTCCTTGATGTATTCCTGTCTCTTCCGTTCTGTTTCGCTCATGTGCGAGACCGCTGGATGGAGGCATCGAGACAAGATTAGTACACAGACACACAGACAAGACGTGTTGATTAATGAGTCCATGTTAAACTATGGAAATTATGTTAATATGTTGTGAAGAATTGTGGGGGGTGGGGACAGGGAACTGTAGAGTTCTCTGTTGTCTGTAGATGACTATCGATGTTGTAAGAGCAGACAAATGCAATTCAACTGAACATTTCAGAAGGTGCTAATTTGTAAACTTTAAAAAATATTCCATTTTTTAAAACAAAAATAATACTAAACCAACTGAGTCATCATGTAGGATAGATACCGAATGAAATCAGTGAGTTTAATAATTTCTTTTAAAATTGGAATGAAGATGAAAATTTGGAAAAGCAAAGAGTCATCGTGTTGATACAACTATGGACTGTAAAAATGTCTAAAATGTTGTTGTGTTCACAATTCACATGAAATGGTAGACATAAATGATTGATAACACATACAACGTGCAGCTGTATAAAACTCGATAACGTGCAGTAAGTTGCAACTAACAATATGGCGCTGGCATAGCGCCGATGGTCGAGTGCTCATGGTTTCTGCGTCCCACGTTCGAGCCCAGGCTTGGGATTAGATGTCATGTGAAGTTTTTGCCTCTTCAGCACCTTGGCCACTTTGTTTGAGAGCGTAAGCCCAAATGGGAGCCTTTCTCGTAGACAATGACTGCTAGTACCAATTAAAGACAATTCAAGAAAGAAATAACAAAAGTTTCCAAACAAAAGTCTAAGGTTGGAATTCATAGTCGGCCCCTACACCTAGGGGCGCCCATTGTTGCTATGGATTTGTTTTGTTTATGGAAAATAACATGCAAACAATTGTAACCTTGGTAACAATGGGCGCCCCTAGGTGTAGGGGCCGACTATGAATTCCAACCTAACAATATGCTTGTTCAGAAGATAGGAACTTGCCACGGGATTAGGAACAAAGAAACAATGAACTATCGAGCCAACAATGCTCTTTAATATTACCGCACATTTAACAAACATTTTAACATTAATGTATATAACATTTTCCATTCCACTTGTCACACAACATGTTTCAAAATCCACGTAAATATTGTTATCTTTATAGTATTTAATACTTAATATTGAGATTATATATTATTTTATTTACAATGTAAGGAATTCAACATTATTAATTATACAAGATAGTAAATCAACAAAATGCTCAAACTTCAGCACATAATTTTTGGTCTATCATAAATAATATTATAATATTAAATTTATAATCCCAAAAGGTAATAAACTCTACAGGAAATCCATCCAAAATACAGGTTAAAAACACATACATCTACACGTGAAAATTGCTCAGTTTCTCAATTGTGCCTAGTTGATAATAATTATTAGGAACAAAACAATTCAACATAAGAATTGTTGGTAATATTCATTTACTCTGTACTTGTGAAACTGATGACCGTACTCGAGTGGGCAATTGATAAAACATCGTGGCTATGGCTGAGGCGGTGCTAGCAAGTGTTTGAAAGCTTTGCTTTGTCCACCACACAATCACACAAATAATACATACCTCCACGTCAAGATCTACGCATGCAAATAAAAGGTATTTTACAGATAAAAATTAATTCTATAAAAACAGGAACATGCCTTCAATTGATTATAACAAATCTCTGTGGAAAAATCCTATTTTTTCCAAAATGAATCTATTTTGAATTGAACATTTGATTGTTGACACCTGAGGAATGAATACATTACTGAATGGCAACCTTGAACTACAGTTACGGATGTACCCATGGGCTAGTCATCACTAAGACAAGTGCCCTGCTTAAGTGGTGCGTAAGGAGTGATTTTCATACTTTCATCCATCTCCCCTGCAAGTCTAATATCACTACAACAACAATCAACTAATTTCACAAGGTATCAACACTAGAACCTACAAATCATTTTCGCTCCGATTTAATACGAGATACGAGATTATTTCCTCGCCAATTGACAGTTCAATAAATCTTATTCAAAACCACATTACCTAATTTGTCAGTGGACGTTTTCACCATAAATTGGTTACTGATGATGATGAAAAGTAAATGAGTTTAGTTAACGAGTCAGAAAAAAAACATTTGAAGTCGAATACAATGATTTCCCCCCCCACCCTCCCCCGTTACAACAGACCACCACCATAGTCACAGTGTTTCCTAAATTGCCACTTTAAAGAGAGTTTCAGACGACAACGTGAAGGCGGCATCTAGCAAAGTCCACGCTGTACATCATCAGATTCAACAAGGTACGATGTGTCACTCACAGCGACAGGGGTAAAAACGTGTCTACGGTTCAGTGCATTGTCTGATACACTACAATAGGATTACTTTACTATACAATATCACCTCTTCTTTTTAAATTGTATATACCATTATTGGTACCTAGAATCTAAATTTGCAGTTAAACTTATTAAGTTAATGATATCAGAATAGTGTAACTATGTGAAGTGTGCCTGGTTTGACGATTTGAAACAAATATTCTTAAAGAAGTAAAGGCAAATATGTGAAACGAGCTTACAAATACAATTGAGATAAGGAGACCAGAAGGCAACAGGCAAAGAAGTTAGTAAATAATAGTTAAACTTCTAAACCTGTGTTGGTAGAACCAGATAGGACGCCGACAGTCGGCCTGAAACTGCGGAACGTCTGCGGTCATAGATAAGCAGACTGATTGGGAAAAGCCGGGCGAGGCCAAAGTTTCCGTCGGTTCAGTTTCGGGCCGGCTGGAGGTATCATATCGTTATCGACGATGATTACCGTACAATACAGTCGGCACTTTTTGCAGCCACATAGCAAATGTATGCTAGGCAGAATACATTGAACAGTACTATTGAAAACAAGTATTAAAAATAAACCAGCACAGTCGCCGTACAATTTAAACGACTATCTCTTATGGCGCAGCAACTTACCATTATGGCATTTTGATAAATTATTTAACTTTTAGTTTATTTATTTCCACTTGTTTTTAATAGTTAAGTAGTGAATGGTATTTTCGTTGAATTACACAACATCTTTTTATCCTAAACCTCTTCTATATAGAAACAGTGTTGTCATAATCTTAAACGAGAAAGACTGAACTGGAAGAAGTAAACAACTTTACGTTAGGTCGGTGAAAATTAGAAATGTACCGATAGAGAAACATTCGTTCGCGGTTTTTTCAAACTCGGTAAAAACAGGTAAACTCCGTACAAATATGCAGAGATTATATTTTAAACGTAACTATGTTAGAGTGTGGCATTATACACATAATAAAACACATAATTGTGTGAGTAGAAGATCGGAGAGTGGATGAGATGACTAAAGACTTACATCCGTACTCTCTAACTGGCTGGATTGATTATTTTATGTTGTATACCAATGCTGAACTAGTCACTTGTTAATCAAGTTTTAATCATAGAATTAGCCAATCATGTTGCTTAGAACATAGTCAACAAACAGAAGACTAAAAACGGAGGTTCTTGAAAATGTCTGCCTCATTGAAAATGAACTGTGAGGCCTACACATTCATTATGAGATTGGATTTGCATTTCAGATCTTGAAACTGTTATGATTGTGTGTGAGAACCAACCACAGGTCCTATAACGTTAGAAACGTACAACGTATCACATCACGCAATAGTCAATAGTACAATAATAATAACGCTTCCGAGTGCACAGCAAGCAACCAACAAAGACACCACTACGTATCTCACAGTGGGGCTTCAAAAGATGCTTAGTATTTATTGTGTGCACGCCGGAAACAACGAAAGGGACTCGAACTTGGTTCCCCCACTTACTGGGCAGTGTCAAGTTCAAGTTCTACCACCGTCCTAAAGTATTCTCAAACAATTACTTGTGTGTTGTTTACTTGTCCCACTTCAAACTCTCTACTCAACTAGTACTGCATACACGTGTGTCGTACAAGTATCACTAAAGTTATTAACTTTTAATATCATCATTTAGTTTAACTTACGCACTAAGTTCGTGCAAAAAACTTGACCAACAAAACATGGGACCATCACAAAGTTTCGTATTCGCGTCACGAAACAAACACAAAACGGGATTTAAAAAACGGCTACGCTTGTTATGGTACGCACATACACACATAGGATTACGTACGAAAAATAAAATCTTTCACTAATTCTACTGGAAATAAATCCATGCGACTTCCGTTCCGATACCTACTCTGGAAATGGCTACCGGCATGGCCACACTACCTCCATGCCGAAAAACAACTACTACTCTCACAAGTGCAGGGGTGATCAGCATGCCACAGACGCGTACAAAACATAACAAAACGAAAATGCAAAAATTAATAACGAGATTCAAATAAATAAAAAACAAACATCTAAGAAGGAAAGGTCGTGTGTTAATCGGTCGTGTTAATAGGTGAGTGAGTTGCTAGCAAGAAAGTTATGGGTCGTTGGGTAATAGGGGTGTATCTAAGGTGAAACTAAACAGCTATGGTGATGTTTATATGGTCAAAGATTCACAATTTACTTATCATTGAAACTGTACTTAACCTAGTTCACCATACTTCACAACACCTGCATACAATAATATAGGCAAATTTTCTTTTCTTTTAGTACTCGTGCTATATATTTTATGAATGAGTACTAGTTGACAACTAGAGATTAAAAAAGTAGGCGTTCTTAGAGTTCTAGGCGGCTAAGTTGCGGCTAAGGTAGGCCCGAAAGAACGTCTATTCCGAAAATGATTGACGTAGGTAATATCAAAATACTCACACAAAGAGATTTCAAGTCGAAAGTCGGAACAATTCAAATTTTCTAATGCTCCAGATTTCTACATTTTTCTCTTTACACTGTACACAGACCTACGTTTAAGTGCTGATCCTCCTATTAAGTATTTTCTCGACAGTTACAAAATTTGATTGCACTACGACGATAAAGAAAGGAGATTAAAAAACTTGAATTCTTCCACATTTCACTCAATAAGATACCTGATTCTTCCCTTAACAAGAAAGAACCTCAAACAAAGCTTCTAAATTTTGAAATTTTTGGTAGTAGTATTGTCAAATCCTTTCTTTGATTTTAATCACATTATTTCAAGAAGTGAGAAAACTAGTGTCAGTAGAATATACCACATTGCAATGGCAACCCTCCCCCATACAGCACTCAATAAGATCACATACAAGATCCAAACAATTCATGTCAGCTTATCTCGAACTATATACACTACAATTTAGTCAATGTAACATTACATTCTATTACTATTTAAATAAAGACTTTGATTTCAACACAGTGTTAAATAAATACGACACAAGCTGACATCATTTTAGGGATCCTTCAAATACAAAGCCACTGTTTCAAGTCTAGTTCCATTCGACGACAAACGTCTCGGTAGTCGTTGCCGCACTTAACGTCTTGCGGCAAAGTAGAGTGACATACTTTGTGCACGGGTATTCTATTTACTGACCTATATAAATGATGTGACCTCTTGAACTTACAAGAATAGAGTTATAATTAATGCTTGTTTGTGTTACAAGGAACCTCTGTTTAACCTCTACTTCGTTCGTGGTCGCAGTTCGGCGGATATAATTTAACTGCCCCGTCGTGTAGAAAGCAAACGATTGAAAAGCTGCAAGTATTTAAGGGATGCGTAGCGTAGTTTGTTGCGTTCGTGCACTGGAGGGGTAGTGAGTCTTCAGCCAGTAACCAAGTCCATTTGCTCGAAACCTCCTACAATTAAAATACGCCAGTTAGCCTCCCCCGAATCTTTGGCTGCGCAGTTTTGCGCACTTTATGTTTAACACACAAGTTTTTTCATTAACTAGTTGGTATTTTTCATCTCGTGAGGAAATGAGGAAAATCACATCCTCTTCCGTTCCTCCGAAATCAAAAATCACACTCTTGTCACACCTTTTCCCTTTAGAACTAGAAAGCTCAATAAGTCCTTGCATTCTAACGTTCCACAGTGTAAATACCACGGTACGGTAAAGGAACTAATGAATATGCCAGGGTGTTTGTAAAAGATCAATAAACACATCATTCTGACAGTGGGCGAGACACTAATTCACAAACCATTCTATTAGCAATAATATTATGAATAGAAAGTACAGATAATGTTTCGATTTTGCCTGTCTGTATGCATTTCATTATACATGTAGTGCACTGAGCCCAACAAAATTAATAATTACCAAAAGCTAGATTGTTGTTAGAAATGCATCTAAAGAGTTACCTTGGGGAAAACCAACTTAAGCTGTTATTAAGCAAGACACATATTTAAACAGAGCTGTAGAAAAGACGGGGAAAGCAGTGTTGTACAATTTTGACTTACCTTTACTACCCAAAAAGCAGCACAATAAAATAGCGTACCGGGGGATTCCAGTTTTCATTTCAAACTAATGCATCAAATCATTAACCCTTTCGAGTCTAAAACTTTTGTTTACTATTCAGAATCAGTGGGAACATTGGCTCATAAGAAGTCCATTTTGCAGTAAATTAAGTGGCTGCCAGAACATGTAAATTCAAAAACGTGTCAAAAAAAAAAAAAAAAATGTTAACTAAAAAAAATTTAAAATGCAATTTACAGCAGAACTGTTGATGTCTGACCGAAAACACAAACATTGAAAGTTATGTAAATCCCCTCCTTCGGTCCACCACCGAGTGAGCACGGTGCACGCAAACAACATACAGGTACTGAGGGAGACTACTCACATATGGGCGCCACGTAGTTGCTCGGAAAGAGTCCCGAGACTCCGTTGAGCTCCCCCCTCCACCAGGCCTGCTCCTCCTTGGCCAATAGCGTGATGACGTCGTCTTTGTTGAAGCTGAGCTCGTCAGCGTTCAGCGCCGTGTAGGGGAACAGCGCGATCACCTTGTCTGCAAGACAAACAGCGCTCGGTTACAACACGCTAGCACGGTCAGCGTCCCACAAATGTTGTTAACACATAGTCTGTTGAGCTAGGGGAGAAGGACAGGAAGGAACCAACAGCTTACCTTGTAGTAGTTGCGGCCTTCGGAGTCGATAGAAACACAAAGATATAACACAAAACGTCGAGACAGTTTCGGCCTGACGTGGCCTTGTTCACCCGACGAAACTCCACCTTCGTCGGGTGAACAAGGCCACGTCAGGCCGAAACTGTCTCGACATTGTGTATATATCTTTGTGTTTCTATCGACTCCGAAGGCCGCAACTACTACAAGGTAAGCTGTTGGTTCCTTCCTGTCCTTCTCCCCTAGCTCAAGACCTAGCCGTTAGGCAATCTAACACATTCACATAACACATAGTCTAGTAACCAAAGATTGTCCCTAGTAGCCAGCTTCACATCTGTGAGGACTGAAAGCACAGGAAGAATAACAAGAGGGTTGAAGAACTATACCTGTACGCAAACTTCTGAACCTAAAATTGCTTGTTTGTGTATTGGTTGATGTATTTTGTATTCTGGTCGTAGAGAGCATCGAGATTATTCACATAGATTTTTATTACTAGTGTTCGACACAATTAGCTTTGATCACCTACCGTATATACGTACCGGTATTTTAATAGAATAAAATTAAAAACAATCTAAAAAAAATAATTTAAAAAATTTAAATTTTTTGGAATTAATTAATTAATTAATTAATTAATTAAGAAGGCATATATTAGCAAGCTTACCTTGGTCAGGGGTGAGTCGCTCTGAATGCGACAGGGGTGTGTTCCGGCCGCTTGACAGCAGTTTCACATAGGACGCCGGGAACCAGCCCACTTGTCTCTTCCTTCCCTTAGCCTACAGACAGGTACAAAACAAACACAATATCATGCATTAACATGACGTGTGCCTACATACGTGAGTGGGACAAATTAAAAATTTAATTCTGGGTTGTGGGGAAGTCTTCAAATCATCATCATCATCTGTTGCCACGTCCAACTCTGCGTTGGGTCGGCATTGAAGATAAGCCTCGGACATGACAAGAGGATGGAAAGAGAAAGATTGCCGAGGAGAATGCTAGAACTGGAGATTCCAGGTAGAAGAACGAGAGGAAGACCACGTCAAAGATGGCACGACAAAGTGAGGAAGGATGTGGAAATGCGAAGAGGGGACTGGAATGTAGTTGAGGGGGAAGAGTGGTGGCAGGATAGAAGAAGATGAAGTCTGCAAGTAACAACGAAAAAAAGTATTTCAGGCCAAATAAAATTATTTAATTTTATAAGGTGTTTTTGAGTAATTTTCCACGCATAAAGGAGTTTTTGATGACGTAGCAAAAGGGTTAACGTTGAGAATGTTTCGCCTCGAGCCCTCACCTGTAACTCCCCCTCCCACCAGCCGGTCGTGGTCTTCTTGCGGATCATGATGAGTTGTCCCCGAGACAGGTTCAGCTGTTCCGTACTTGTCGCCTGGTAGGGGGCGATTACCGACGCGATCTCGGGCTTGCGGCTCTTACCCTGCAACAAGGGGGTGTACGTGGTGTCACGCCTACCCTCGCACAAGCTATACACTACGGCCATACCCTGGTGCACGGGGTGCGGGCATACTTGGGGAGTTCCTTTTTAACACAAACTTTTAACTCACTTCATCAACTTAAAAAAGAACTTGTATCTATACAAAATTTTAAGTTCATTTTTACAACTACTGTATACCCTTAAAATGTTCAAGTTTCTAAAAAAAAGTTCCTTTAACACTGTTCCTTTTTATTTATGTACTTTTTAATTAAACACACAGGTAAAAATCATTTAGGTTAGATTGATTTTGTATGTTGCATTCGTAATGGTATAGAAATAGGTATCAAACGATGATTAAACTATTAAATTACAAAAGTGTAAACCATTGTTGATGAGGACTGTGGAAAATAAACTAGACGGAGCGTCGTAGAAGACATTCTAAAGCGATCTATGGAAACAGTGTGAACTTTGTCAATTAAAAGTTACTTGGCACAAACTAGGATCGAGTCACTTGAAAAGATGTATAAAAATGGAACTAGTTTATTTAAAAAATTCCCTCCCCAAGTATGGGTGCGTATTATCTCTACCCTCACACCATCTATAAGGTAGTACCAATGTCTTGTGCAATTTATTTACTGTTGGGTTCATTTTCACATCAACCTGCCTGATTTTCACTACATCTTCTGAATACACATCCAAATTTAAGTTGATGCTCATAATTTACTTTGAAAAATAGAAATAAATATAGCCAGATTCACATATGGTATTATTAAATTTCCATTTCTAAATTATAGTTACTGGATAGGTAACGGTAATTGTATGGAAGAGCCAGTAAATAGAGTAGGTAACAATAGTTTTGCAAGTCACTCAAATCCTTATGAAATACTTACTAGGGTATACATAGAAGACAAGCCTTCCTCAAAATAGTATTGCTGCACGATTGCATATTATTAATTCGAACATTTTCTAAAAATTGTAAGCTAAAAACATGGAAATGAACCTGAAGGAAATGAGTTGAACAACAAAGTACTTATTAATGGTTAAATTGTGAAACGATAAGGTAACTCGTCTTTGACAGTGTATGTACTAAGGCAATACAATACGTCATATAGGACAATTACATATTTACAGGTGAGGTAACTATAATGTAATGAATGGATCATACAGTTAAGTTAAAATGATTGCTTCAACTATTACCTAAGAGTTTTCTATGTACAACATGATTCCGTATGAAAAATTTAAGAAACGTTCCAATTTGTAATCATATAAATACGTACAACTAAACTAAATATTGGGAATAAAATGACTACTGGTACTACTTATAGATTTTAGAAACGAGCAAGTACTAATTCAACAATCACTACATATATCACACACATGAACATTATCAAGTTGCCTCACATTCTGGGCCTCACAAGATATTGTTCCTGTGATACAAGTAGTGATTATTGCTCTCATCTCGACTGATTTGCACTAGTTTTTATGTTCAAACTATCTTCCTCTGATCTTAGCATCTAAAGCTACATTATCTACTTGCTATACGTCTACTATATCTAGTTACTATACACTATCTATACACACTCAAGGATGCCCTCAATTCACCACTATAATGTTACAAGTTAATCATTCTAAAAGATTAGTAAAAACAATAGCAAATGGTTACCTAATTAGTAATTATTAATGACTAAATAATGAATGTAGTAATAGCTAATCATTAGTCAATTATTGATAGTAGAGATTAGTCTTATATCAAAAGTATGAAACAAAGGGAATGCTTTGTAATCATTTGTCAATTGTAAAAGCAAATTGAAAATGCCAATGTGAGCTTGCTGTTAATGGTTAATGGTTGTTAATTAGACATTATGGTTCAAATAAATCGTAACTCCTAGCACAATATTGTCAGCCAACATTTGTGTTAGAACATCCGACCAAAATCATATTACGTAAATAAAAGCCGACATTTCAAACTTTTACAACAAGTGGAACGATAATATCGACTCACAATACCAAAGTTATAGAACTGAAATGGGTAGCCCTAGCTATTCATTATGCATTTATTTACAATGCAAACACAAAGGAGATCAGAGAAAAATGTTGCTATTTATTTTTACTAAGTATGAAAAGTGAGTTAATTGATTTCACATGAAATTTAAAATTTAATTAATATAGTAATACATAATAATTATAGCAAAATAATGGGATAAGAAATTGTGTGACAAATACATAGTCAGATTTATAGTCATTTTAGGAAATTTTCCAAAAATACCTACCGTCATGAATATTAAATTTTTAGTATGCAAAACGATATCAATGTGTTAACAAAAATATCAGCCCTGCCATTTAAAGCAAAACAATTCATGCAAACGGGAACGACACTGATGAGTGTGCGAGCCAAAAATATCTAGCTTAAGTCGCCGCCATTTAAAAAGATGGCGGATAATAGCGGTCCTAGAAAAGATCCCTGCGGTTACCCACAAATGTTGCCGTAGAAGAATCCGAGAGAAGTAGGCAATATAATCCGCAATAACCTTCACTGTTTGGATATGAATATGCTACGTAGATGAGTAATGTTCAATACAAAATATAATGGTCCATAGAGGCTCCCTATTTTATATAAGCACATTCAATTTTCAAAATGCATTATTCAAACACATAAGTGGCAAACATTATTTCTCTGGCAAAAACGAAAGTGGAATAAAAAGTAGCAGGCAAAGAGAAAGATCGAATAAAATTTGGTAGATAAAGACAGTTTATAATTTGAAAAACATACGAATTCAGCAGAATGGAGAACCGTCGGTCTAAAGAGGTTAGATTCCTAGAAAAAACACCTCATTCAAGTAGGAGTAGCACGAATTTGAGAATTTATATATATTTTTTTTAATATTAAATATTGCAAGTAAGAGATGCCATACAAAACACAAGGGACAATGCTCGCTCGCTCGCACACTCGTCTTTACGTTATAAAAACATCAGCGTAATACCTTCGGGGAGTGGAAGAAGTCGGTATTATTGTCCCGCTGAGCAAAGGAAATGAAACATTAGTAGTACAGCAAGCCTCATGACAAAATACACGTTCACTCTGGTGCAGGTTTAGTGTACAGTGCAGACACGCATGCATGCGCTACCAAACGCCAGACGGTAACGTTGATATTGTTTCACGTAACGAGAAAAGTGGGCGGAATGTAGACAAGCTGAATTGTAAACAAGACCCCCACTAAACATTCCACAATATCAAGTTTGTCTTGCATTTAAACAGTGTTGGGAAAGTACCTTTTAAAGAAACTTATGAAATTAACTTTTTTTTTACAGTTTTTAAAAGTTAATTAGTCCTGGTCGGTAATTGAAAAGTACAGTTGTTGTTTTATATTCTACCACACTTGACTATGACAACTATACAAGTTTATAAAATTGTGATTCGGGTAACTTCCGACCCAAAAATTCTATGACTCGCAAAATATATTTTGTAGCATAAAACGGTCCTCGTATGCTGTGTCGATATTACAGTATCTTTTGTTAAAAAAGAAAAGTGAAACGAAACCAAATAAATAATTATGTATATCTTAATATAACTTGTTTCTATGAATAGATTTTATTTTTATTTCTCAGATTTTTTTCCATGGCAAAATTTTTCAAAGAGATGCGCACATTACAGTGTGAGACAGAGGCAAATGACAAATCATGGGTAGTGAAATGTGGAGCATCATGTCTCGGCAATATAGGCCACAGAAGCTTCAAGTACGTATATAGGCCTACATTTAATAAATTTAAATAAAGAACCAGCAAACCTGACTTGAATAACTTAAAAAACATAACATTTACTATTTAAACAAGTCACATTTAAAAGTTACTTCCACAACACTGGTTTCACCCCCACCAAAGACGCTTCGTAAACGGGTACCTTTAAATCACTATCGTCCCCATAATCTTCGGGCTACAGAAAAAACAAAAAGAACACAAAACCACATCAATACTACAAACTACTAGGGAAAAAAAAACAATAAAAGTTATTTAAATATAAAACAAACAAAAATACAACTAATTATAAAAAATGTGTAGGTAGGTACATACAGTATATAGATAAAAACACTAGAATTAGAATTAAAAGCACAAATTTCAAGACAAATATAAAGTATTGAAGAAACCACTTTGTTAGTTCGATTGTCTGGAGCCAAAACACCGAGAGCCACTAATCTACACTTTCTACTATGGCTGAATGAGCACATTTTATGCAGGGTTGCCAAAAAGATAAACATATAACTTTACAGTGGGAGGGGGGGGGGGGGGGGGGGGACTGGATAACATCCAGCAAAATATCGACAAATAATATGAAGACATCTACGACGTCAATTCTGCAATAATTTTGTCATCCATAGCAAAAATATACAACTCAATGGTCACATTTCCTTTCAATCAACTAGTAATGAAAAGGTACTTACTTCCTTTTTTTGGCAACCCGACATATGGACAAAAATTTAACAAGACAGTTAGCAACAAAATATATGTCGACACAAGCCCTTGCAATAAGAACAAAGTTGGTAGTATTAACAAATATTATGTATGGTAAGCTACCCTACTTTCATTTCCGAGGCAAGTAGGTAAATAACGAAATATATTTGAATAGAACGGACAAGGCTACGATAGTTTGGACATACAAAGAGAGGGTAATGGTGAATTCACGACCTTGCGTTGCGCTGAGCTGAGCGTTGGACTTCGTTGCGTTGCATTGCGTTGACTTCATCATCTGTTCACGACCTTGCTTTAAACCACAGCTTTCTCGACGGGTCAAACCGCGGATTCAAGGTCTACTTGATCTCCAATCAAGTGGACCTTGCGCGGATTGAACCGACGTTCGAGAAGGCTGTGGTTAAAACCGAGTATCCCGGATCATACATGCCGCGAGGATCAAGAAGGCTTTGCTTTGCGTTATTGCGTTGGAAAGTTGAACTAGAATCAATGTTTGCAGCATCGCACAGTCGCGCACTGATGATGCTCATGATTGGCTGCTAGCACTTCGAAGTTCAAAGTTGCGTAGCGCAACGCAAGGTCGTGAATTCACCATAAGAGGAGGGGTAGTCGAGAAGATCACAACGGTGGGGAGACAAGAATATGGGAAGTAGCGAGGGCATGGAATGTATTACTACTGCCAAGCTAAGCCAGCAGGAGGCAGGACATGGTGGTGAATAAGTTTTGTTATGTTATACATACACTTCTCCTTATAATTTACACAATAATATACATAGTGTACTATCATCAATCAATAATATCCAGTAAGGGCACGTAGATATGCTAGCACAAGTTGAGGGCACACCAAACCCATCCTGTATGCTCGCGAGAATCAAGACACAGAAAGACATGCAAGAATTTAAAAAATACTAAAAATGTTATAGAGTTTTAAAAAAATACTTGCTTAGATTGTTAATGTAAAATATTTAACAGATGCTACGCTACTTACATCACACGTTACTTATCACAATCGGTAATAAAGACTGCGTACATCGGTAGCTCGAGGAAATTCACTGCTTTTTTAGTTACAATCGATTGCGAGTAAGAATAACGTTAACGATAAAATGTAAAGACGAAAGAGGAGGAACAAAACTCGGATAAATTCGAGTACATCACTAGAAAGACGTCCGCTATTGAGTTTGTTCTAGTCTCAAATAAATAAAGCAACGTTGCAAACGAGAAGTAGCTCGGTACTTACCATTGTTGCTGCGGACATCGCTGCAAAGTCTGGCGTGGGAGGCGACTTTAGCGCCGGCTGGCGAGGGCAACAGAGAGGCGACCGTTAGTCGGTTAGTCACAGAAAACACACACACTACTATGCACTACTAGTTACGGGTACAGGGGGCGACCTAACTCACTAAATTAATGTGTTTTTAATTTAAATCTTGAGAACGCTTAAAGACATTGACTGTTTACATTTACTGGTAGCTGCCCACACTCAAGTTTAAAATTAAACATTGTGGGCTTTGCTGTTTTTTTTTTCCCACTTCTATGTAATGATATGTTGTAAATATGAACTTGTATAAACATGCGAATAAAATTATGATGAAACTGAAACTGAACTGAATTTGACTTTTTATCAGCTAAAGAATGAGTCTGACAACTATTACATATTTTAGCTGCTACGATTGTCATTTCACTAATTAATAAATGTACAGATACATATAAAAATTATAGCAATTACAATTATATATCAATCTTTTACTTGGGCGTTTCCGCTGCATGATCTCGGCTCGAGTGAAAACTCCTGTACGTGCAGCCCCAGAATAAACGTGTTATATATCCTCCAACAATAAATAAATAAAAAATAAATTCACATTTAGAGTCTACCCACTCAGTAATGAAACTGATTTTCAGTGGGGGACTTTAATTCAATATCTAATGACTTCTATGTTCAATGAAACGAAGCTTGGACACGTCTGTCTGTTACAACCGTGAAGAAGGCCTGCGTAGTTTCTCACCTGAGCCTCCTGAACGGGAGCTGCCACAGCCTTCTGGATCGGTTTCTCTGCAACCTCGGCCACGGCCTCGTAGATGGGTTCTGTGGGGGCCGCCTAAACACACACGCGCACGCACGTGCACGTTAGTTAGTACACTCGCTTGCAAGACACATACACACGCGAGATGAACCCATTCAGATACTATACGTTAGTGATGCTAAAAATACTGTATCAAGGAGCAGCTATTGTACAATAAAAGTTGAAGTGACAAAAAATTCAAAGTTGTGTTGGAAAAAAATCCAAATAATAAAAAAAAAAAATAGGTATGGTTTTTATTGACAATTCAAAATTGAAAAGCATACTAAAAGATAATAAGAAACTGAAATTCATAATCAGTTATTTCATAATTACATCAACAAATGTTTTTATTTCAAATTTGGGTTTTATTACATTTACAAATCCAAAACTTGGAAAATAGCTGAAAAAAAATAAATAAAAAAATATTAGAACGACGACAAATTTGAAATATGAAGCAAAAATAAACATCTGAATGGGTTAACTTATTGGGGAAAACTACTTGGGTCTACACTCTACAACACAAGAGCCAATACGAACATGAATACATGAAATGCATAATGGTTAGTAGGAGGGGAGTAGACAAAATGGTGGTGCTACGAGTTGTCCCTTAGTTAGTAGACTGCATTGTGTCTGCCACTCTAACTCCTTATGTTTTATTCCCACCATTACAAAAATTATGTGTACTTATTGATTTATAGTAGAAAACAGTAAATAATATCTGAAAAATCTGAAAAATTATCTTAGCCCCACTATGTTCTACAATAGCCCCTTATAAACATTATCTGAGCCACAACAAGATAGACAAAATGCTGTCCTGATTGAGTCCCTAGTGTGGCTCAGATCACTTGATATATGCTAAAACAAACTTTTTAAACACTCACGTAGGCTTTCGCGGCCCGGGTCAATCAATAAACTTGAACTTGGCTTTCGGGGTAAACTTTTTAAAGGCAAAGTGTTGAAAATTGTCCCGTTTTAGCCCCCGATCACCCTATCCATTCCATTAAACAATCACATGAATACGTTGACATGCATTTAAAAGAAGGTTGGCTGAGGTACAAAAAAGCCAGAAGAAGATTAAAAAAGAGAGCTGGTCATGTTTTTACGATTTCAAAAATATAAGACAACTTGTCAAGAGTAAAAACCTGGAATGTACAAAGGGAGTTTTTACCGGAAGTAGGTATAGAAACACTTGTCAAAGCACGTTCAATTTGCACGGTAAGTAATCAACAGCAAACGTTATAACTTGTCATCTAGACTAAAGACAATTTACTGGGCGTGAAGAAGCCTATGATATGATCACCCTCTATATCTGACGATCATCTTAACTAGTTAAGAGAGTCCGAAGGTTGGTGTAAATATTATAATCTCGAAATCGGAACAACAGCTTGCGGTTACACACAGAAGGAAGGTAAAGATGTTATCAATGAACATTCGTTAAACATCGTTCGTTATACGTGCATCATCCGAGCAGTTAGTGTGTTAATGTCTCCATAAGGGTGTTTCCGATAACCGTACTAATGACGGTACGGTATTTTCTTTCTAAAACTGTTATGATTGATGCATAGCGAAATGAACTTTGAGGGTTACAAAATGAAGCGTATGTGATGTTTAACCCAACTGCACCTGCGCTGTGACTAGGAACCATTGCACTGCACGGTCTTTAGAATACGATACTATCCACGCTTGCACTTAGTTACACAGGAGAATATTTTGAGAGATTGGCATACATACATGATACCTGAAGCTAATCTTGATTATCAGAAGTTATGAAGGACTGCCAAATTCACACTACTGTATATTTAAACAAATTACAACTACAGTTGAAAACTTACAATAACTTACTTACTTACTTACAGTTGAACAGTCAATACTAATTATTATTTATTAATCGAGTGGTTTTAATTTTGAAAATTGTTACTAAGCAAGAGTCCCCTGTTACAGTTTTTCTGAATAAAATACTATTTGAGATTAAGAGATGGTAAATATATGAATTTGTATTTGTTATTATAGAAATTACAGAATTAGCAGTTACAAAATTTGAAAGTTACTTTTTCAGTATCTTGAAGGGTTCCTTTTCAAGATGTCAATCAAATACGGATAATTTAGTTTACGAGTTTACTCGACTCTTAATAATTGTATCTGAACGCTGATAGACAACGGCTAGCAGGTGCAGGTGGGTGGGTTGATGATATACACGAACATGCCGACGCAGTGAGTATTAGTTGATGTGATTGTAGTAGAGTAGTGTGATGTTGTGTTGTACACCTGTACCTTCTCTTCTATAACCTCAGCGGGCTCCACGACCGCTTCGGGCGCTTCCAATACTTCGTCGGGCTACAGGGAAGGGGGTAACACACATCAAGAGCACCGTTAACTTAACACGCTTCTTAGTGTGTACATTGTTACGTGGCCTAACAGAGATTACTGTACCAGAACTATATTTACAACTCAGTTTTGCATGAGGTGCTCAAAATTGAATGAACCTCCTCACTATTTAAAAAAATGGTTTAAGTTTATCTACTTATACACCGAAAATCATGATTCATGAGGCATGATGATTCACAAAGTTTAAGGCACAATAATTTACCGGTAGTGTAATTTAATCTTATACTGAGAAAATATTAACAATGAGTGAAAATCATGATTCATGAGGCATGATGATTCACAAAGTTTAAGGCACAATAATTTACCGGTAGTGTAATTTAATCTTATACTGAGAAAATATTAACAATGAGTGATTTACTTCTGAACTTTTTACAAACAGGCTTCGATAATTTTCTACGTCAGACAATTGACTCGCCACAAGGACAAAAGTCCCAGTTTGGCTACTGTGCAACAGTCACTTGTATTTTCAGTAGACACTTTTAAATAACAATAATTCTATGTTAGGCACAATCGACTCGACAAACGACACAAAACACTTGCCACTATGACACAAATAGATTCCATACCTGGACAGACACTTGTATTTTCAGTCACTACTTCAGTCGTTGATAACTCTGCGTTAGTCACAATTAAATAATTCCACAAACAACACAAAGCATCTACCCCCATAACACAATTTATTCGACAAAGCAACACTCGACTGCAGTTAAACAAATATTAATTCCGTAGGCATCATACCTGACGGACTCTACTGCGTATTTAATTGAACAACCCAGTATAGTATATTTCAATGAAGATTAGCTTGAAAAATAGATGAGGCTACTTTCTATTAAAACAGAAATAACATACTACAGTAGTGTATTGGTTATTTACAAATTATTTACATTCAAACAGTATAGACGAATTTGGATCACTTCGTAGTCAATACTTACCGAGGGTGGTAGAGAAATAGAAAAGCCACAAAGAGTGGCTGGACAAAAGAACAAATCTGTAAAGGTGGCATTGCATTGAGGTTATGTTCATCTTCATTTTATTATTATATAATGGTACCCACACTAACTATTCTCACGTGACAACAGATCGGAACCTAGCTGTACGAAACACATGAATTTGTATTTAGGCCTAATATTACCTATCCACTCAGTTATAGGAACTGATTTTCAGTGTGTGACATCATACTAGGCCTACCATTTATTATGTGCTTCGTTGTTATGACGACTCTTAAGTCACCGTTTCCACATTTACCCTCGTATTATGTACAGATACATTACTAGGCCAATTTCCGAAGTTAAAAAACCTCCAATCTGAACCAGGAATTGAACTGTGTACCTTCTGCATTAGAATCAGACCATTGATTATAGGGAACTTGCAACTGAAGTCACAGCCGAACTACAACAATGTAACAAATGAATCGAACTGATGGACAAACAACGAGCTGTCAAAATAATAAAATTGCAACATTATGAAGAAAACGAGGTATGGCGATGCCGATAGTAACTGCTCACCAGTTAAAACGTTTAATGATGGGCAACCAAGTCGTGAAAGTTTTGTATGTTTCTTGTTTGTTTTGAAGATTTGTTTTCAAAATCAGAATATTTTATTGTTTGACAGCTTGTTGTTTGTCCATCGATTAATTTCATTTGTTTGATTGTTGTAAAGCAAGCTTGCAAGAAGCCTATTGCATGAGAATAGTTAGCGTTGGACGCCACTGCGGGGTATTGCAAGTAGGCATGGCTACGGAAGCTTACCTCGATAGACGCGGGCTGGACGTAGTTGGAGGGGAAGATGCCCTGACGGTCGCCGATGAGGCCCGTCCACCAGTCTCCGTCCTTCTTGATCACCAACATGACCTCGCCCTGGTTGAAGTTGAGGTCACCGGCCTCGGGGGAGGCGTACGGGTAGAGCGCGATGTAGTAGCCTGCAGGCAACGATGACAGTAACGATAACTGGGCGTTTACATCAACGATTCTAAATTTACGTATTTCTGACCGTGACAGTCGAAAATATTATTATTGACCACGGTCGATAGGTTGTCAATGCTGCATGCTATTTCTATGTTGAAATGAAGCATTTACTTGGATTTTATATACATAATGAAATGACAGGATGAATGAAGAGACAGGATTAGAAATACAAACATTAGAGAAATGCTTGGTGTGGAGAAGCTAGGGGACAGAATGGGAAGGACAAGGCTGAGATGGTTTGGACACATGAAACGGATGACAGAAGAGAGGATGCCTGAAAAAAAGATCGAGGAAAAAGAAGACAGGGAAGACCAAGGAAGAGATGGAAGGAAAGGATTGCTGAAGACCTACAGACGAGAGGAGAGAACTGGGAGCAAGTAGAGGAAATACGATTGTGGGAAGATAGGAAGAGGTGGAAAAATTTGGTTGTGAAACCCAAGCTGACCCTGCCAGAAGCAGGGAACGGCGATGGATAATAATGATGATGATGAATGAAATGAAAGGTTTTTCTATAACGGAACGGGGGAATTTTATTTGCAATTTCTCACGCAATGCTCATTGACGGTCAACTCACCGTGGTCCTCGTGTTTGGTATCCCCCGCGACAGTCGACTGAGCCCGCTCGACTATCTCGTCCACCAGTCGCGTCCCGGCCACCCCCGCCATCTCGGCCATAGACCCGTTGTCGGAGACGTTCTCTGGCACCTCCGCGATCTCCCTGCGGACAAGCCTACATGTGAGACACTCCCCCACTTGCCGTACTAGCGGGGTGGGGGATTGCTTTGACTTTTAATTGAAAAATAAAAAAAATCATGATTTTTGGCCAAAAAAAAACAAAAAAATCATGTTTTTTCCCAAAAAATAAAAAAAATCATGGTTTTTCCCCAAAAAATAAAAAATAATGATTTTAATCCAAAATCGCGATTTATACCCAAAAAAATATAAAACCTAATTTTAACAAAAAATTGTGTTTTTCAAAAAAAAAAAAAAGATTAAAAAAAATTTAAAAATAAATATGTATTCTTGGCTAATCGGTGACCTGGCGTGCATTGAAAGTGGACAAGGCAAGCTTACTCTAGCTGACTCTTGGCCGGCACCACATCCGGTGGGAAGACGACCCCCGACTCTGCGACGCCCTCTAGTGTAACCTGGCCTCCCGACGTCGGGCTGTCTATCGGCTCCACGTAGGACTCTGGGAACCAGCCCGTGTGGCCTCGTATCTCTCCCGCCAGCCAGCCGGGCTCTGCATTCTGCACCTGCGGCACCTGGAACACGGCACCTCTCTCTGTTGGTCGCTCCTCACCACATCTCACACTCAAAAAGTTAAACACAACTTGACTTGACTTGACAACGGTGACTTTGGAGCCGTCCTAGCAACGAAGCACTCAATAAATTCAAAGTTGTTCTGAATCGGCCTTGTTGATTCTGGCATTTGTCAGCAAGTGTTCGCACTGTCCAATCACTGATTCGCATTTGAAATATCGATTTTTGATAGGTTATCGCTAGATATCCTTGTATTTCGCAATGCGTGATAGCGCGAAATCACTTGAAACGTGCAGCAATTGAAATATGTTGGCATGTCTGTTGTGAGCCCCAAAATAGTCTTTTTGAATCGCGAAATAAAACGAAATCCCATGTATACGTGAAATAGCATAAGTTTACTGTTATAAAAACGAAAAAGACTTGCCGAATTTCTGTCAAAAACGTAATTTTCAACATTTTCTGCAGTGACTGCAGTGACCCTTCCACCCCTGTCAAACCAGCTTGCTACAGATTTTCCTCGTAGCTTGTGCGTCGACTGCATTCCCCATTCCTAGCGACAGCTTTCTTTTTTTTATTCTTTTCTTTCGCGACAATGTAGGCATGCCACATACGTTAGAATACGAGATACAAATTAGATTTGGTAAATTAAAATTGAAACACCGCCAAAAAGCTGAAATTACTGCTCAACAGCGAAATTTGGATTATATAAAACGAAATAGGCTAAAAAATAAAACCATTTACAAGGATCTCTACTCATCACACATGCATCACACACTCAAGAAGTATAACACAACTTGGCTTGACTTGACAACGGTGACTTTGGAGCCGTCCTAGCAACGAAGCACTCAATGAATTCAAAGTTGTTCTGAATCGGCCTTGTTGATTCTGACATTTGTCCGCAGGTGTTCGCACTGTCCAATCACTGATTCATACGTTTCGTATTTGAAATATCGATCTTTGATTGGTTATCGCTAGAGATCCTTGTAAATGGTTTTATTTTTTAACCTATTTCGTTTTATTAAATCCAAATTTCGCTGTTGAGCAGTAATTTCAGCTTTTTGACGGTGTTTCAATTTTAATTTACCAAATCTAATTTGTATCTAGTATCCTAGCCTACATTGTCGCGAAAGAAAAGAAGAAAAAAAATTAAGCTGTCACTAGGAATGCGGAATGCAGTCGACGCACAAGTTACGAGAAAAATCTGTTGCGAGCCGGTTTGGCAGGGGTGGAAGGGTCACTGCAGTCACTGCAGAAAATGTTGAAAATTACGTTTTGACAGAAATTCGGCTATTTCGCGTCAATTCAACAGCTTCAGTGTTTTTCGTTTTTATAACAGTAAACTTATGCTATTTCGCATATACACGGGATTTTGTTTTATTTCGCGATTCAAAAAGACTATTTTTGGACTCACAACAGACTGTCATGCCAACATATTTCAATTGCTGCACGTTTCAAGTGAATTCGTGCTATCGCACATTGCGAAATACAAGGATCTCTAGTTATCGCTCACTCGTCGATGATGTTCGGAGCCTACTTGAAACTTCATTGTTATCTCTTGGTTATGACGCTTTAAATTAAAGTCCCCCACTGAAAATCAGTTTCATTACTGAGTGGGTAGATGTGAATTTATTTATTTTCTTTATTTTTGTATTAAATTCGGCTGAATGGGTGTTACCTTATTTTATTCTGGTGTTTTGGAATCCCGAGAGGTTTGTTGTGCACCCTCACTTAGAATCACGCAAATTTTTGGCGGAGGAAACATCCCCAATAAATCTCCAATGGATTTCTGAACAACTCAAGGATTTACATTTGTAAAAGTATGTAAAGTTCTTTCAGACATGAATTTAGAATAAAGAAGGAATTTTACTCTGTTGAGGAGATGCTGGATAGGGATTAATATGGCAACTTATTTGTTTAATAGCCTATGCTATAATGTACTGTTTATTGTTGTACCACTGATTTGTACTGTACTTGTAATTTTAGTTTTACTGTATTTAAATTTTACTGTATTTGTATTGTTTTTAAACTGTGACATGTGCGAAACAATGGCATTGTAATATGCACGAATAAAAAATGAAATGATTGTGTAGATTTAAAAACTATGTTCAGGCACATACATTGCTGGTGATAAAATGCATTTAACACAATGGAGATCATGGCTACTTGGATGATTGTTTAATAATAACCAAGAGATAACAATGAAGTTTCAAGTATCACTGCCCTACTGACATAAACAAAAACAAACGAGTTTTGTTTAATGCTTTTAAACAAGCCTACTATCAAAAACAACACAAATAAAAAAGTTATCATTATCATCACTTATAACTGATACAATATCTGTTCTAGTGTTTAATTGTAGAAAACATCTAATCACATGATAAGCTGATGTGTCTGAGGAAAAATGTGCTGACGTGAAGGTCACAGCGTACCGGTAAATCAACAGACTCTTCTCATAATGAGCGATTGCGACGACGCGAATAACAAGGCGGGAACCTCCGCGAAAAGCAACAATGATCAGGTGACCAACACGGCGGGAAGGCCGGCCAATCGAAGCGGAGAAATCAAGTCGCCCAACGTAAACGTAAGGCGAAGGTCGGTATCTCTATTCAGACTCGGGATTCGTCCAAGCCACGAGTCTGTTCAAACAAATTCCTACCACACATTTGATCTACACAATCTACCCTCGAGCCATCGCGGCTTGGCGCTCGTGGATGGAAACGACGTATTTGAACCCTACACTCGTGACGTCGGTTTGACGAGCGCACATTACATACCGGAACCTTCCGCTGCGTCTTCAAGCAAACAAAATGCTGACACCGTACAAGACGATAATACGTTGATAGAAGAAAATGAAGATACTAGATCATGCACCGAACCTTCAAGAAATCAAGATGTCAGTTTGACACGAGCACAAAGTATGACAGTCACAAAAGATGCTTTAAAACCATACGATTTGTTTCGCATGCCATTAAACGACGACGTTAAATCATTACCGGCAGGTAGGACTAGTTTTCCAGAAATATACCAACACCACTTATCCTCTAGCAATAACAATAATGAACCACTAGAACCAGAAAGTTACTATGAACTAAGCAGTAATCTATCAGTCAGTAATAGTAGTGAAGTTGAATTAAAGGCAGAAGATATGTTGACGGACAGTAGCGACGCCTTCTTTATCCTAGACGACGTATCGTTTAGCAACGACCCAGCTGAGTTGATGCAGGAAGGTAGCTTTACCGATTCAGTAAGATTCCCCACACCAGGTACAAATGTACCCTTCAGTAATATTGCAGACGGTTCGGTAGAAAGACTAAGGAACCGTCGCAACAACTCGGCACAAACCGCTATATTTAACAGAAAGTACGAAGAAAGGTGGGTGGGACCAGAAAGTATCATCGATACATCCAACATATCTGAAGTAGCAAGTATAATGTTCCTCACTCCCCAATACGAGTGGATAGACGAAGAGAGTTCGGAAGAGGCAAACCGCATCATCGATCTCGGCCACGCGTTGCTCGACAGCAACGGACAATTGATGCAAGAAGGCAGTTTTACCGAATCGCCCGTTAACTCTGAGCCGCCTAGTTACGGAGCTCTCAGTAGGCGCACTCAAGTTGAATTGCTCCAATCAGGTATTACTACAGACGGCCCGGATGTTTTTCAATACCGTTCGTCCTCGAGTAACCACGAAGAACACGTTTTGCAAACGCACAGTTATCCGGACGCTCGCCACAACACGTCTGAGCTACACCGCGCATCGCTGCTCCACGACGCCCAAACCCAAACTGCGTTGGCACGAGAAGATAGTTTCACTGAATATCCGTCCTCGAACGAACAAGAAGAAAATGTTTTGCGAACGCACAGTTATCCGGACGCTCGCTACAACACGTCTGTACTACACAGTGTATCGCTCGACAATGCCCAAACTGCGTTGGCACGAGAAGATAGTTTCGCTGAACGTCCGTCCTCGAACGAAAACGAAGAAAACGTTTTGCAAACGCACAGTTTTCCAGACACCCGCTACAACACGTTTCAATTACACAGTGTATTGCTCGACAATGCCCCAGCTGTGTTGGCACAAAAAGATGGTTTCACTGACCATCCATTCTTAAACAACCACGCAAAAAATGTTTTGCAAACGCACAGTTTCACAGATACACGCTACAACACGTTCAAACTAGACAGCGAATCGCTCCACAATGCCCAAGCTGTGTTGGCACGAAAAGATGGTTTCACTGACCATCCATTCTTGAACAACCACGCAGAAAATGTTTTGCAAACGCACAGTTTCACAGATACACATTACAACACGTTTAAACTAGACAGAGAATCGCTCCACGATGCCCAAGTCGAGTTGGCACAAGAAGGTAGTTTCACAGATCGGCCTACCGACGAGGCCGAGACTCAAGGCCACTCCGACATCGCACCGCGGGGCGGGTTGCACACAGACGGGGGCCAGAGTGACCCCAACATCGTATCGCGTGTCGACGGGGTCCGTAGCGACCCCTACGCCACGCCGCGGGGTGCCGACGGGGGTCGTAGGGACCCCAATATTGCGCCGCGGGTTGACGCCCCCTCCCCCACCCCCGTCTGCCGCTACTGCCAGCTGGGCGACGCGAGGGAGTCCCTGTTGACTCCGTGCCTCTGCCGCGGCGCGCTCGCTTACATCCACCACTCCTGCCTGACGCGCTACCTCAACCAGGCCGAGCGCAACACCTGCCAGCTGTGCTCGTTCCGCTTCGCGACGGTCGAGACGCGGCGCTACACCCTCTGCCGTTCCCTTCGCATCTGGGCCCGTCATCCGCGCAACCGTCCTCACTTGGCCACCGTCTTCGTCTCCACCGTCCTACTGACCCTCTGCGTGACGGGCATCGTCGCCTTGATCCTCTACAAGATGCGACTAGCGGCCACGGAGCCTCGTGACCACGACGCCGACCCCTTCTGGGCCCACCGCTCCTCCGTCACGCTCCTCCTGCTCTTGGTCGTCTTGTTCTACGTCATGTCCATGATACTGGTCTTCAGGGACCAGTTCGGGCCGTGGTATCGGTGGTGGAACCGAACGGTGACGATCAGGGTGATTGTGGATCCGTCGACAGTGCAGCCTAGGAGAATGGGCACTTCCAAGATGAAAGGCGGCAAGAGTAGAACCGCCTCGGGTTCCGATAGCAGTAGCGACACCTAGCAGAGTCTACGACGTGTCACCGTGAGAGTAACTAATAATAGACAGCTACACAACCTTAAAGGTGGCAAGTTTCAGCCGGCTCGCATTAGGATAGCAGTAGCGACACCTAGCAGAGTCTAGCTAGGCCGCGTCACCGTGAGAGTAACTAATAATAGACAGCTACACAACCTTAAAGGTGGCAAGTTTCAGCCGGCTCGCATTACGATAGCAGTGGCGACTCCTAGCGAGAGTATTACCTGGTTTACTTACCGACACATCACGCGAGTAGGTGAAATCACGAGGGTCGTTTCCGTGTGTGAACGCTAGAAAGTTGCTGCTACCTCGGTACGAAATCTTATCTACTCGGGTAGTTGTACACGAGTTAGATTTTGTATACCTGGGTGGCAACTTTCGAGCGTTCGCACACAGATATTGCCCACGTAATTTCACCTACCCGCGTAATATGTCAATCGGTAATATAAACCAGGTTTCTCAAAGGTGGCAAGTTTCAACTATAGGCCTAGCAGTAGCAACTCCTAGAAAGAGTCTAATAGCCTATGCATCGCCGTGACAGTAACTATAGACCACGCAACCTCGAAGCTAAATGGAGGCAAGTTTCAAACTAGCTTGTAAGAGTGTAGGATGTGTCACTGAGAGTAATACATAATAAGACTGCTGCACAGTTAAGGGGTATTAAAAGCAAAGAGTACTTTATGTTAAAAACCACACAAAATTTTCATTTTTAAATTATATCTCAAGAATGCTAGTCGAAATCGAAAATCTGAGTCAATGGCAGACTGTGGTTTGGTAAAATCTATAGACCGAATGAAATATTATAACCAGTAGCGTAATAACAACCATTTGGATTATAATGTTAGACACGTTTAGAACATTCAGTCTGTACGGCTTACCAAAACACAGTCCGCTATTGATTCAGATTTTTGATTTCGAGGTCCCGTCTTGAGACCATCATCGTCATCTATTGCCACATCCAACTCTGCGTTGGGTCGGCATTGAAGAAAAGTCTCTCCATCTCCTCCTACCTTTCCACCACATTCCAATTTCCTCCTCGCTGCTCCACGTCCTTCCTTACGCTGTCCTGCCATCTTCTTCTTGATATATAATTTAAAAATGACAATTTCGTGTGGCTCTTAACGTAAAGCTACCCTCCCCTCTTAAAGGGGTTCTGCCGCGTAACGAAGGGAGGGGATGAATGAACATGTACTTACCAGTATCACGTCGCCAGGCTGGAACGATATCTCGTCCCCGTTCCGCGCCACAAACTCGTAGAGCGCTCGGTACTTTGAGAAGCCGCCCCCGTTTGGGGTCCGATCTACGGGGGCCCGTCCCACCCGGGGTTCCTCCGTTGGCCACGAGGGTTCCACCGCCGTTGCCGTTGAGTCCCAGTCGGGGGCCGGGTCGCCCCACGAGGTGGAGAAGTCTGTCGGGTCGCGCCGACCCTGTAACACAGAGTGTAACACTGATCTCAGACTGTAACACTAATCTCAGGCTGTAACACTAATCTCAGGCTGTAACACTAATCTCAGGCTGTAACACTGATCTCAGGCTGTAACACTGATCTGAGACTGTAACACTAATCTGAGACTGTAACACTGATCTCAGGCTGTAACACTGATCTGAGACTGTAACACTAATCTCAGACTGTAACACTAATCTCAGGCTGTAACACTGATCTCAGGATGTAGCACTAATCTCAGGCTGTAACACTGATCTCAGGCTGTAACACTAATCTGAGGCTGTAACACTAATCTGAGGCTGTAACACTGATCTTAGGCTGTAACTTTCATCTCAGGCTGTAACACTGATCTGAGGCATGTAGCCTATTTAAACTTTGTCACTGATAACACGTGTAAGAATACAAGTGAATATAAATGGAATGTTACTGTGCAAATCTCCTGCATTATTATTCTCATTTGGACAAATTTATGGCCCTAGAGCAAACTAAAGTTTGTACCCACATCAACTTCCAATCTTGAAGAAAGAGATAGATAGCTCTCCTTAGATCCATTCATCTGTTTGATCCATAAACTATTGGTAGTATTGTTTACATTCAAAGTGATTTGGTTGGGTGGGGATCTGAAAGGGGGGGGGGGGGGGTAAATGACCCTCATTCATCACAGCTCCACAGCAAGATGAAGTAGATGCCCTTCCACCTGTCATGAGCTATGAAGAAAAGGAAGCCTGTCTCTCCTGGAAAACCAGAAAATGCATGATGGCCCAGTAAGCCAAAAATGCAGGCATAGGAAAAGAAGAAGAAGATTACAGCTCTCGAGTATCAACAAGAATTAATTTGTTTTCAAGTGTCTTCTTTGCAGCTGTGAGGGAGTAGGCTACAGAGGATCATTTATGAAATGTTGGGACTACTACTAATCAGAATTTTAAGCAGATTTTTTTTAGGAGGGGGGGGGGGGGGAAATGACCCTTGAGCATTCATCACAGCTCTCGAGTATCAACAAGAATTTTCAATTGTTTTCAAGTGTCTTCTTTGCAGCTGTGAAGGAGTAGGCAACAAGGGATCATTTATGAAGTGTTAAGACTACTATTAATCAGAATTTTAAACAGATTTTTTTTTCGGAGGGGGGGGGGGGGGTAAATGACCCTCATTCATCACAGCTCTTGAGTATCAACAAGAATTCAATTGTTTTCAAGTGTCTTCTTTGCAGCTGTGAGGGAGTAGGCTAATGAAGTGTTAAGACTACTATTAATCAGAATTTTAAACAGATTTTTTTTTCTGAGAGGGGGGGGGGGTTAACCATAACACGTAGGAAAACTGCCGATTTTTCCCATCCCTAGTCTCCACTAAATGCTCGAGGACGTGTACTGTAGGCCTACCTTGAGCTGTAGCACCGTGGAGCGTCGGTCCTCGTAGACCGAGTAGAGTTGCTCGCACTCCTCGACCAGCTCGCCCAGCTGCTGCCTCAGCTCGCCCAGCTGGCTGTTGTTGTTCTCGATGTCGGCCAGCTTCGTCTCGATCTCGGCCTGGAGGTCGTCCAGACGGTCGCGCAGCTGCTTCAGCGTGATCTGCTTGTTGGTGAACGCGACCACCGCCTGCTCCTGGTTGGCCACGTCCTGCGCCAGGTTTATCTTGTTCTTCGCCTCCAGACGCACCTGTTGGTACGGCAACCACACGATTAGTCTTGTAATTGATTAATCTTGTAATATGTGAGCCACGACAGAAGACCATAAAAGACACATTAACACACAAACGAAACTTATAAAATAATGTTTTCGATCGATCAACACCGCAACACGGGACACACGACCTTCCACAGTATTGAGAGATTGATTGAGGACTTTATTTTGGGAGGGATTAAGGAAAGTCAAGCCTTTTCTTCCATCCAACCGTTATGTAAATATACACGGATAGACGAAGAGAGAGAGAGATTGATTGATTGATTGATTAAGGTCTTTTATTAAAAGGTGGGATTAAGGCTAGCTAAACCTTATCTTCCATCCAACCAAGAGAGAGAGAGAGAGAGAGAGAGAGAGAGAACTGAATTAACGAAACTGAACTAAACTAGTGCAAGCTATTTTTTGAGGAGGGTGACATGATGGTGCAATAGGCTGGGGACAGAACATATGGGCTGGAGACTCAACGAGAGAACTGAATTAACGAAACTGAACTAAACTAGTGCAAGCTATTTTTTGAGGAGGGTGACATGATGGTGCAATAGGCTGGGGACAGAACATATGGGCTGGAGACTCAACGAGAGAACTGAATTAACGAAACTGAACTAAACTAGTGCAAGCTATTTTTTGAGGAGGGTGACATGACGGTGCGATAGGCTGGGGACAGAACATATGGGCTGGAGACTCAACGAGAGAACTGAATTTTCGAAACTGAACTAAACTAGTGCAAGCTATTTTTTTGAGGAGGGTGACATGACGGTGCAATAGGCTGCGGACAGAAAATATGGGCTGGATGTTAAGGTTGGATTTACAAATCCATTGGTAAGCAAGCAAGCCCGGAATAATCCATTTCAGCGCCCGGCTTCTTTACTATTTATCATTTAGAAGATAGCTGTTCGAATTTCTTGTTTGAATCATGTGTAATGCTACTTACAAGGAAGAAGGAAGCTTACTACTATATTTACAAAGTTAGGTTATATATTTATCTAGGTAACTTTATCTTTCGACACTTGTTTCAAGAATATTTGCTGTATCTACTAAATGCATGGCGTACTAAATAGACAGAAATTAGTGGGAAGAAAATCTCTACTGGGCAGGCTAGATGCACGATGACTTCATAAAGTAGATGCGGGCATAAGAAAAGGAGAACTAAACGCATGCTGAAACGACTGGAAGCTCGACCGTCAAGTGAATCAAAACGGTAACATGGGCAAATACTGTAATAGACACTATCGCTTAATACACGAAACTGGGCCCGTTTAACATGCATGGCGACACAAGTTCACGTATAAAGTTGAACACCATGCCGCTAGGTAGCCGCTAGATCGCAAGCCAGTCGATAACAAAATTTGGCAGCTTTAGATGCAGTAAGTGAACTTCTTTGCGTCGATCATTCACCTAGTTTAACTCCAAGCCGCTAGGCCAGCTGTCTCTAGAAATCGACGGGAGTTTCCTGTATTAAGCGATAGCGTCTATTACAGTATTTGACGTGGGTGCGCTTGCCTTCTCCTGGCTGAGCGCCACCAGCCGCTGGTTCTGTTCCTTCAGCTTGGACTTGAGCTGAGACATCTCCTGTAGCTGAGAGTCACGGGTCGAACGCATCCCGTCGATGGTGGTCTTCACTCCGGACACGCCCAGACGCGTCTCGCTGATCTTGCCCGATAGCTCCTTCACCTTCTCGTTCTGTAGCAGGAGAAGGGCACTCGGGTTAGCAAGCAACCATCACACTTTTCTACATACTGGTATATATATATTTTTGTTTTATTTTAAATTTATTTAGCCTTTGCCTATCTTATTATAGAGATATAGTGTAGACTTGGAGAGGCCAAAAAAAGGCTGAGTGATCAAGACCACTAGTTGGCCAAAACGTCTCAGTTTATTTGTCTTCTCAATCTATATGTTTCTCAATGAAACCTATCTACTTCTCAAGTAAGCTGTTGTCCTTCTGTACCTTTCCCCTCACTAGAACATGTTTTATCTTGTTCTGAGTTCAAAAACAGTTTTTATAGCTTTCACAAATAGTGAAGCAGCACCTCAATTTCAAGGATACATTAAAATACACGAACAGGATTGTCTACAACCAGATGATTGCAACTGCCATGACATTACTAAAAAAGACCATGCACAATATCTAGGAATTGTTCTTGACCGTAAACTAAACTGGAAACAGCAAATAGCAGAAGTTACCAAAAAATTAAGATACAGTATTCTTAAGTTCTATAGACTAAAGAATATATTAAATGCACAAACATTGAGAATGGTATATTTTGCATTGATCTACTCTAGACTACAATATGGCATAGTTGGATGGGGGGGAGTTAGAAATGCACATCTGGAGCCATTAAACTTAATCCAAAAACACATCATAAAACTAGTAACAAACAAGCCTCCCACATTTCCCTCCGACAAGCTCTTCAGAGATAGTAATTTATTTGATATCAGACAAATTTACATTATAAAACTCATAACTCTATTCCGCACAACCATAAGACAACCCACAGATCTACCACAAACCACTGTCACTAGAGGAGTCGCGAAACTAAATCTAAACATACCAAGGCAAGAAAAGAACATCGGTCAGAGACACGGACAGTACATTGGACCAAAAGTTTTCAACTTAATCCCAACAGAAATAAAAAACTTGAAATATAACAAACATAAATTCAAAAATGCAATCAAGAAGTGGTTAACAGAAACTGATCGAGAATTTTGTTCAAGCCTAGTAAATAACGTATACCCTAACCTGCCCTGACTGTATAACTAAATCTCATTACATATAACGATTGTACCAAATTCATACAGGTAATCAATAACATTTTTCTGGCTAATATTTATTACTGTATTCGAATAAATCCATGTAGGTATGTACTTAAATTCTTTATAATTCTTTAAAAAAAAATTTCTTTGCATTAACATACGTATTGTTTTTCACTTGTTAATTATCTCACTGAATTTCAATAATTCTATGTATTTTGATGATATTCTTAATATCTCACTTTGATAGTTAACTGCTATTGTACAATACATTTAATCTAATTTTAATTTTTCTGTCTAACAATACTTATTGATATTTCACTACTAACTGCTAACCACACTAGACTTAATTTTAAAAAAAATTTTAATTAATTTTAATTAATTTAAAAAAAAAAAAAATTAAAAAAAAAAAATTATGTATGTATGTATGACTAACTTGAAAAATAAAACTTAACTAACTAACTAACTAACTATAATGACTATATGTAAAATATTTCACGATTTTCATTATTACTGACACATAGGAGAGTCTAATACAGAAACTTATTTTTGTTATTATTCCACTACTTGTTAACTATAAATTCCATTATCTGACACCATTATCACAATTACTGTAACCATCACGCTGCCATCTTGCAAACTTATTGCTGTAAATACAATGTTAGAATACTCCCACACACAGGATCCCGATCCTAGGTGGGTTTTCTTACTTTTTAAAAAAATGTACTGTATACACTTTAAAATGTTCTGTACTTACTGTATTTCATTACTGTTTTCACTTGGTTTTTACTGCTGTATTCCATTTGTTGTACAAAGAAGAAAATAAAGTTCTATTCTATTCTATTCTATTCTAATTATTAAAGATAGTTTTTTTTTTGTGATTTAGGTTTTAGATGCTAAATCATTGAGTTCACAGTGTTTTTGACAATGCAAAAAATAAGGTGTTTCCTGAAATTGAAAAAATGAATAGCCTAGTACATAACTGAACATTAAATATAAGAAGCTCATATTTACAGGCAAAGGTGATTCAAATTTAGATACTAACTCATTCAATAGTTTTAGTAGTATAAACACAGTATAACTCCCATGGTCGAGTTACCAAGGCCATGCAGGCCGAAACGTTTCAACATTTGCAGCATTTCATGTGATGTGTTTTACTTCTCGCGTGGCCACCTACCATGTTACAGGTGAGCCGTTGGTCTCCTTTCTCCAAACTTAGCCGTCATTTTATTTAAACAAGGTCGATAAGATCACATATTACAGTATACATAGGGACACCAAAATTTAGCAAATAAAAAGTCTTCATTTCGTTATAAAAAATCTTTAATTTCACTATATAAAATAAAAAAATGGCTCCGTTTCGCTATATAAAAAAACAGCTATTTAACCACAGCAAAGCCTTAAGAAATTTGTATATTGAAAAAAATGCCATTAATTTACAAGGCGTAGCCTCAAGTCATTTTAAATACTACCTACAGTAGTCCCCCTTTAATTCGAAATTCAGGGGCTCTCAAAATACCAACTTCGAAATATAAAAATTCGAAATTATATAAATTTCCTCGCCGCATATCGCCAAAGAACCTATGTTGAATCGCCGCTGGAAACGCCATAACCACCCACTTGAACATTGAAACCCATCGATCTTTAATTTGAGCGCTATCATGTCCGCTTGTTGTTTTAAAATTACACCAGTCAAGGGTATATTCGCAACACGGGCGCGACTGAAATACTCGATATTGTATATTGTAATACTTGATATTGTAGTCTCGTTGTACTTTCGTTTGGTTGCCGACATTTTTCACACAGTTCGATGTTCACTATCACACACTTGATACAATGATATGCTCCAAACAACACACTCGACCACACGTGCTACCAGCTCACTCGAACAACAACAAGTGATGAGTCAATGCCAGCGCATGCGCAGGCGTCCGTCCGGCCGACTTGCTTCGAGGCTGCCCATCTGTGGTCGGTCGGCAACAGCTATTAGGATTGGGGAGGGGGAGGGGGGGTGGAATGTTGCAGGCAGGCAACGCATCTCGGGGCGACCGCTCGCTATTGTCGTTGCGTTGTTTACAAAAACTGGAATTACCGGGAAATGGCTCAAGCTGCACTACAGTCACCGTCATTTATTTCGAAATAAACGACTTCAAATGAAAGAATGTCAGTACCTTCGTTCTGAAATTCACTTCGAATTACGAAATAGCTGAATTTCGAATTAACAGATGAAAATAACATGTAGTTTTTCTGGGACATGGAAACCTCTTCAATCTACATGAGTTTTCGAAGTAAGCGAGTTCGAATTTTCCGGGGACTACTGTACTACTATACTATCATAGTAAAAACAATAGTAGTTTGCAAGGCATAACCTTGTATATGCACATACTTCACAGTGAAATAGTGAGGCCTAGGCCTGTATTTAAGTTACATAGCCTACCTAGGCCTAGGCCTAGTTTCGAATTTTCGCGCGTTGCAAAACTTGCACATCATTTACCCCGTTTACATGGCGGACTGAGTCCGGTACTGAGTACGGTCCAGGGCCATGTAAACACCTAAAAGATGGGACCGAACCGACTGGGTCCGGTCCGCCAAAAAAGCTAGACCGTACCAAAAGACCGACTCAGTCCTATCATGTAAACGGGTAGAACGTACTGATTGAAGAACTGAAACTTTGAACGAACGCTGTTTGTAGGTGAATAAGATGGAAAATGATTGTGGTTGGCTGGTTGCCATCAACAAAAATCAAGTAAAATATTTACAACAGCTTGGAAACTTTTGTTTGCCGAGATGCATCTTTAAATTAATTTTATATAGTAGAAGGAAAAAGTAGGGTTATGTGCGACCAATGTGGCGCGAGACCGAAATCAAGTTTGGGTACACCTTCATATAAACGCAAGCGACCATGACAGTTCTCAGTCTGGTACTCAGTACGGTCCGCCATGTAAACATAGCTATTATTTGAATTTTTTAATCAAAAACGTAAAAACCTTCACTTTCAAACTCACGCTGACGGTCAACCACCTTCGGCATGACGAAATTCTTTAAGACAACACGGAACGATAAATGATCGATCGATCGATCATGAACGGAAGTCGAAAGTCGAAGCGAAAATACATTCGATTAGGTCGAAAAGAATTATTGCACCAGTGTAACCAACAGACAAAAATTCGATTAGTCGTCGGGAACTTTCGATTTTCGGCGGTGTACCAACTACGGAAAGAACAAAATTCTAGCCGAGCTGTCAAATTACGCATTTTCGCACGAGACACATCAAAATGACACGGAAAATCGGGAAAACTTACCGATTTCGCTCAAATTTAGCGGGAAACTATATAAATGCTTGTATTTCGCCAATAAATGTCAAAACAGTCTTATTTCGCTCCATTTCGCGAATGTTTTTTGACGTTTTTAGGGTCCCAAGGGGTTGTCTTGTCCACAAAAATGTGTTTTTCTACATTTGGGAAAATTTCGCTTAAAAACCATTCGCGAAATTTCGGTGTCCCTAAGTATACATTACTAACCATCGCAAACCTAATAGCCAAGTTTGTCCAGCCATTTTATATTGGATAGCGAGGAAGAGGAATGGCTGAGGAAGCCATCTCTGCATAGGAAAAAAAAAATTGTCCACTTTTTGGGATACTAAATTGAGTAAATAAATAGGTAGACTTGGTTTTGAGTAGGAAATGGTTTCGCCTACAGACCGAGTCATCGCTAATGTTACATTATTTCTATGGTTTCTCACCAGCGTAGACAGTTCGATGCCCAGGTTCTGGTTCTTAGCCTTGAGCTTGAGCACGTTCTCCTGTTCACGCTGACGTTGTTGCTGCAGCTCCGAGCTGCGAGACTTCTCCCACTCCAACTGACGCTGACTGGAATCGGGGAAAACAGTAGTGCAACGATCTTATTTGTTAGCGCACCTTGCAAAAAAAAGCTCAATATTATTGGCGGACGGACTCGTTTTTCTTTCTGCCAGTTCAGGCTTCACACTTTCGAGCTTTGACTTTTGAATGACGGGCACCGACAAGACAAGGTATACAAAACCATTAACATCACTACAATAATAGATACCAACCAGACGGAGGCGACTGTGATTTAAAAGTTTTTTTTAAATTCAGGCTAATAACTTTTGGTTGTTAACAAAAACAATAATGTGTTTACAATTTACATCCAATATATTATGACACCTATAACAATAACATGCATATTGCATAACATACATATTACATCGAAGGGCAACCTTCTTTATTTATTTTATTTGCAGTTGTTGGGCTCTTTACAAAGACACTCATATTATGCAGTGTCAAATAACAAAAAAAAAAAAAAAAAAAAAAATAATTAATTAATAAATGAATAAATAAATGAATAAATAAATAAATAAATAAATAAATAAATAAATAAATAAATAAATAAATAAATAAATAAATAAATAAATAAATAAATAAATAAATAAATAAATAAATAAATAAATAAATAAATAAACAAATAAATAAATAAAGTAGGCCAAACTACGAAGCACACTGCCTACTCACCGACTCATCTCCCTCCTGGCGGCCTCCCTCTGCTCCTGCGCCCTCTTGCGCTGTTCCTCCCTCTCTTGTTCGGCCTCGCGCTGCCTCTGCAGTTGGCGCTCAAACTCTGCCTGGCGGCGTCTCTCCTGCTCCAGTCTGCAACGAGTACGGAACCCACTCACGCAGTGCACGCGCACCTACACATCTAGCGCACACTCACATATTGCACCCTAGAGGTCTGCATGGGTACGGGCCTTGATATGTTTATTAAGACGGGCCCGGGCCTTCATATCACTGAACGAGGAGGGATTTTTCTGGCTTTTTATTTTGTAATTAGTTCCTAATTACAATGAAATAAAACTCATTTCTGAAACTTAAAACAAACTTGAAATAGAATAAACTTCCGGTCACAACATCTTTGCTGTAATTCTTTTCGTTACATACTTTCACTGGCAATAGGTACTAATTTCGTTACATCTAATCTCCTTTTTGTTCCCACCATGTCATTAGTATTCCTTGCCAAATGTTATGAAAATGAACTTGCTGCCTTAACAGTTAACCGTGCTTTTAGGGGCCAATTTACACTTCAGGCGGGCCTGGGCCGGGCCCGGGCTTTCATTAGCTTACTCACTACTGGCCGGTACTGGCCCGGGCTTCTATATTTAGGTCCGTGCAGACCTCTATCGCACCCCAGAGTAGACGTCTTCTCTACCGACGACTAGCAAGCTCCACGGTTGTGTGAAACCAACAAATACCCTAGACACAATTCCTATGTCGTCCATCAGCTTCCCATGGGCCTCCTATTGACAGTCCCATGTGAAATCACATACACAGATTGCTACCACGCACACAGCGTGCAACCCAATTCTATGAAAGCTATCAAGGGTGGGATAGCCTATGGCCTAGGCCTCCATATTTTAAACTATAAAGAACACACATTTTAATTTATCCTGTACACCCAAATAAAATAAATAAATAAATTCACATTTAGAGTCTACCCACTCAGTAACTAAACTGATTTGCAGTGGGGGACTTTAATTTAAAGTGACTAAACCAACCCTGTAGGTTTCGAACACCATCGACGAGTGAGCGATAACAAATCAAAGATCGATTCCAATAGTGCGTACGATAACAACTAGACCTATGAATTTAATCATATTGAATCACGTAATTGCCAGGTTCACAAAACCAGCAACTCACGAATCAACCCGAGGAGGTGTCGATAAAGAGAAAAGTCCTATCTACCCTTGATTTACAATGTCAATGGATCGGAGGGAACAGGAGTCCTATCTCTACTGGCTTACCAGAAAATACATGATGACGAGATGCAATGGTGGGTATAAGAAAAGAAGAAGACAATGTCAACAGCTCAAGTACCATAACGTAAATTATTAGGCCTACCTGACTTTCTCTCTCTTCTCCTGTTCGTCCTTCTCCTTCCTCTCTCTCTCCTCTTGTTCCTTGCGTTGGATCTCCAACAGTGTCTTTCTTCTTCTCTCCAGTTCGGCCTGGCCCTTGTCGAAGTTCTCCTTGCGTTTGTCTTCGAACGTGTTCGTGATAAGATTCAGTGCCGCGTCCTTGCCTTCTTGTTCGCCTGAACAAAAAGTCTCCGTTTCAGTCTACCTCAGAAGCAGCAGCTTCTTTCTCAACTACCCTAGTCACAGATTAAATTTGTATCCAATTCTGGCTCCAGACTGGACATGACCTGCTTGCCAAGCACCTACATAGGGCTGGGGTTTTCGAATCCAGCATAGGCCTATGTAGAATGTGTGGGATCGGAGAACAAGACAGGAGGCATCTCTTTGAGTTTACATATGCAAAGGATGAAAGGGACAAAATGCCGGGTGGCATGGATCGGAGGGAACAGGAGTCCTATAGGCCTATCTACTGGCTTACCAGAAAATACATGATGACATGAGATGTCAATTGTGGGTATAAGGAAAGAAGAAGATATTATACCCCACATCCTTTATTTTGTATTTTTTCTTTGTTTCTCTGTTGTTTGATTGTTTTTGGTTTCTGTCACCGTTTTATATCATTAGATTCAGACTTTTATGCTTGTAAATACATTTATAATGACGACATACATACACACATTGTATCAGTATCACGTATATGTCTCTACGGACGAAATGAGGTGCGTGTACGCAACCTACCTGCAGCGGCCTGCGACAGGCTGCCGTGCCTCTGCCGTCGGAACGTGGGCGGCACTAGTTCGGGCGGCAACACGGGCGCGATCTTCTGTCCCGACTTGGCCGTCTCGCAGAGGTGAAGCGCCAGGACAAACTCGTCGCACGAGAGCCGGCCGTCAGAGTCCATATCCGACAACCCCCTGCACGACAGACAGACAGACAGACAGATTGCATGACAAACAGACAGACAGACAGACAGACTGCATGACAAACAGACAGACAGACAGACAGACAGACAGACAGACAGACAGACAGACAGACAGACTGCATGACAGATGACAGACAGACTGCATGCATAGGCGTGCGCACGGCCCAGGCCTATTCGGCCCAGGCCGGACCTAATGTGTCAACTTGGCGGTCGGGCCGCGCTGGACTCCAATTTCTTTGGACCCGGCCTGGGCCGAGAGCAGTTTAACCCTTGTATGAGTAGTATAGGGTAGAGGGCCCACGCCATTGGCAGTTTTTCTACCGCCGTTTACTGCCCAAAATACTTAAGTCGGGTAGTAGAAGTTCGCCAAGCGGCGCGATGACGGAGCCTGATTGGTCGGCTACTTCACCGAAGATATACGAAGACAGCCGAAAACTCCGTCATCGCGTCGCTTTGCGAACTTCTACTACCCGACTAAAGTATGTTGGGCAGCATAAGGCGGTAGACAAACTGACGATAGCGTTGCGGCTCTACCCTATATTACTCACTCAACGGTTTAACTTTAAACTTAACTTTCAATTAGTATTTAAATTAAAATGCACTGTCAGTAGCACGTTTTTACGCAAAGGTACATTTCATCCGGGGCTGTGCAAATAATTTTTAATTTATCTGTTGATGAAACGAAACATAGCTCTCTATAGGGGCCACAAGATTCTATGGCACCGGAAAGCGTCTCGTCTTAAAATCGCGTTTTAGGCCATAAAATTGATTGCATGAACCGAAATTTTTTTCGCCTACGGCGAAATTGCCTCCGGCGGCTGGGGCTTTGCCCCAGACCCCAGCTGTGCCACGCCACCTGTGCCGGGTCTAATGTTAGACGCTGCGCACGCCTATGACTGCATGACAGACAGACAGACAGACAGACAGACAGAGTGCATGACAGATGACAGACAGACAGACAGACAATCCCCTGCACGGACGGACAGACAAAGACATTCTCGGTGTGCGATTACGGAGGGCGGAAGGTAGTTTTTATTTTTAATTTTATTAAAAAAAAAATGTTTTGACTTGTTTTTTTATTAAATATCCAAATTATTATTTCTTCCGCTAATTCACCGTTTAATGGAGTGTCTCGACCCCCCGCTGCAAAACTCCCAGTTTCTGTCAGTTAAAATTGCTTTAAAATTTTCAAAACTAGACCAAAATTGTCATCCCCAAGAGAATTTTTAATGCTCTTTCTTATAAATGTGTCTCTGTTCTAATAGCCAAAATATTTCCATTTGTCAAATTACCTAATTTAACTTTTATACTTAGCACGGACGGGGGTGGATAGGAAGGAAAGCAGCAGGTAATTTAAAAATTGGAAATATTTATTAGAACAGAGACATATTTATAAGAAAGAGCATTTAATTCTCTACGGGATGACATATTTTGGTCTCTAGTTTTGACAATTTTAAAGCATTGTTTTACATCAATTTTAACCGACAGAAACCGGGAGTTTCGCAGCGAGGAGTCGTCGAGACACGGCCTCAAGTACGCACTAGACGTCGAGGTCGCTCCGCTCACCATATCTGCGCGAGCACCGGCTGCGGCAGCTGCGACTGTACCATCACGTTCCTCGCCTGCGGCCCCGACAGGTAGCCGGTCCGAGCGCGGTCCATCGTGTTAAACAGCTGCGTGTACTTCAGCTTGGACTGGTGCGGCACGGCCCACTCGGTCAACGGGGAGCCGGCAGACAGCCTGAAACACGGCGTTCGTAGAGATGCAAGTTTTTCGCAATGCGCGATAAAACGAAAAGTGTAACAAAACACTCTAGAGTGCTGGTTTCACCATTTCTTTACGTTACGCGTCACTGGGATTCAGATTCAAATCGCAAAATAACACCATAAAATGCTTATAAAATGAATTATGAGTTTATTTGCGATATACCACCATAATTGCCACTTTGTAGCAAAATAACACCATTATTAACAGTAATTTGTAATTTTGTATTCCCTTCCGTTCAAATCTTCACAAGAATAAAAAGCGAAAATAAGCAGTCCGCATCATCACCAACTTACTTCTCTGCAGTCTAATCTAATCTTTGATGCCCATCACTATGTATATAGCCTAGACCTACATTTAGGGCCATACACATATAGGCCTAATAGTTTAGAAAATGTAACCTTTTTTGGTTTTATCAATGATGTTATGTAAAAACATGATTTTAGATTACAAAAACAATAACACCACAAAACACCATAATTCTCAATTTCTCAAACGAACCAAAGAAGAAAAATAAAACCATTGTCTTGCATCTCTAGTCATTCGTCCTTCATTCATAGCTACGTCGTTTTATATTACGTGCGGGAGAAACTGGAGGATGAGGATGAACGCCGGGCCTGGCAAGCTGAGTCACTGAAGGTTATTTAAAGTTATTTTATATCTATTTTGGACCATTCACTGTTTTCTTTATAAAATAATACAAAACTAAGATAGCGATAGGCCTATTTAGTTTTTTATTATTTTATGGAGAACAGTGAATAGTCCAAAATATATATATACATATCTTCTTTTCCTATGCCCGCATTTTTGGGCCATTATGCACTTTCTGGTTTTCCAGTAGACAGGCTTCCTTTTCCTCATAGCTCATGCCAGGTGGAAGGGCATCTACTTCATCTTAAATAAGACTTGGACATCACATCAGATGCTCTCTGTTCTGTTCCTCCCTCCCACATTTATAGACTATACAAATATAGTATCAATTACCTGTTTTACTAGTTTAATTTTAAATACATTGAAAGTTGGTCTTGACCAGGTATTTCACAGTTGGTTATAAAGAACATGCTCTCCCTAGATTTTAACTTGAAATAAGCATTTGTGAAAGTTGGACAGCATTTCTAAGCAAAGCCAATAATAGGCCTACATGTAAAGCTTCTTGAAGTTGTTGAAGAAAGCTGATCAGCTTTCTAAAACAGTAAATTATTACTATTACTAGTTCAAAGACTTGAGATTTTCTTAGTTTAATGCTCCTCTGCTGCTCCCCTCCATCGCTTGTGACCATCCCTCACCCCCATGACAACCCGACAACCATATCATATTTATTAATTTCATATTACTGTAGGCCTATTTATAATCAGTCATATTTTTACGTTGAGTGGTGGTCACATAACTAGGAGGTGGAGCTTCAAACAATATGTCAAACTAAAAATATCTGCACTCTATTATCTTACGCCTGTTCCGAGTTTAGTTTTTAATAAAGCAAGTAACTCACGGAGATTCTATGGAGGCCACCCGATCCATGGGCGGCACAGACGGCGGCCTAATGGGCAGCTGCACAGGCGCCACGGGGAAGCTCTGTGCCAGCGGGGGACCGGGGGGGAGGAGAGGGGGCACAGTGGCAACCGGCACCATCGATGGCTGGGGTGGTATGGGGGGCGGGGCCTGCTGGTGCTGGATGAGTGCGGGGTTGGGCAGCGGGGGGATCATGGGGGGCATGGAGGGGCGGGAAGGGGGAGGAGCTGACACCAGGCCGACCAGGGGGACCGAAGGCGGGGGATGGGGTAGGATTTGGGGCGCAGCGCTCTGTCCTGCTGAAATGAGAAACAAGGGTGAATTAATAGGTTGCATCGGTATTAAACCTACCTGGTGGTGCTCACCATGAAATCACAACAAATCAGTATTCACTTTCATTATGTAGTTGTTCCACAGCAATTTGTGAATGATGATGTCATAGATGAGTGCTAGGCTAGGCATTAGCAACTGTCAGCACAGCAACAATACAGATACATTTGCTGGCATAATTTTCAGCATTCAATAGTGATAGTGGCAAATATCTCCAGTTACCAGATGATGAGTGGAGAAGGGCAGCCGGGAGGGTCTTGGGCAGCTCAAAGTTTCGAAGTTTCAAGTTGATTAACTTGCACGCGATGCTGAATTCATCAATGTTCATTTTACCGTCCGAGTCGGTGTCTGCGAGACCCCTGTAGATGAGAACAGCACGTTAGGTCTACACATGCAGCTTGAGACACTTTCCAAATGTCTTCAAGATTATCCAGGTCGTTTACAATGAACCATAGACATAGGCCTAGGCACTGTCCTCAAGACATGAGCAACGGGGGGTTACAAAGAAATACCTACCATATTTGTCCAAGAACTGGAGGTGGAAGTTGAGACTGCAGAAGAAACCCCTTCGCTTGATCGCCAGTGATAATTCCATTTATGGGTCGCAGGGACCGGAACTGTTCTTCATAACGAGATCGTTCTCGAGGTTGAATGACCCAAGGGTCTGCTGCATTGGCCATGTTATTACCTAACACATGGCAAAGAAGGCAGATTTAGGATTGAGTTTACCCCAGGCCCAAGACCTAGGCCTAGGCTGTTCTCTACAACACACTAGGCCTACGCCTAGCTAGGGCCTCCAGCTCTAGGCCCTAGCCTAGAAACAGAAAACCATCTGATCAGCAGTCAGAGTAGAGCACTTTTATATGATAAAGACGGAGGATTATAGAAAAAGTGTCGAGGAGGGAAGGGGCACTGGATTTAAAGTAGGGAAGAGACATACAACTCACCGAGATCTAGGCCTAGGCCTAGGCCTAGGATGTGAAAATCAATGAAACTGTTACAATCGTTCACGTGAATATATAAGGTAATATTTAAAACAACGCTCGATGCACTTACCTGGTAATTTTGAATATTATTGATGGCAAGTATGTTTAAAACATGACCGAAATAACTTTTAATTCGAAGTGTCACTTTCGGCAAGGATTGCTCTTGTCAACACCCCTCTGCACTATAGAGATATCGATTAAAACCACTTGCGGAAATCGATTCAAACATGACTCATGAGCAACACTAAAAATAAAATGTTATCACACTTTGAACGAAGTGGTTGTATTTGTTGCACTATAATTGGTACGATTCTTTAATTAGCTTCATTATGCTTAGATTTGGATAATACTTACTCATACTTGTTTGGAATAGCGATTCAAGTATACCGTATGAAATATGCAGTCAATTGATATTTCCACTGTCAGTATGATCATACGACCTCCATGATACGACCTTCTTACAACTAGGAGGCCATGGGTGATCCATAAAAAACGTAAATACAGCACGGAGAGATTGATCTGTAATAGTTTTACGAATAGAATTTGGGATAATTAAATGTTTACTTTGTATAACCCTCCAAATCTACCATTTTTTGCGAGAGGAGAGCAACAAAAACCACAAGAATGTGTCGGCTGTTCGAGCTGGCCGCTATTGCCGCCTTTAATTTCTTAACCATGGAAAGAAGAAGTTCAAACAAAAACCAACTTCCGTCGTGCTTCCGACAGAAGATTACATTGGCAAAATTTGTGATTCTTGAATAAAAAGGTTGTAACAAACTTCTGTGAAACGAAAACTTAACACAGAAGAAACTAAAAGGCTTGTCTTACACTGTTATTCGCCGTAAGTGTTCACTACCGCAGGCCTAAGGTCTAGGCCCTAGGCACTTCACTCACTAAGCTGAAGGTGGCTTGTCATCGGCTTTGACAAACGTAGGCGTAGATACTATTTTAATCGCTTTGAAGTAAACTGTGGTTTCTAAAAATCAATGTTCGTAGGTAGCTTTATAGCAAAATTAATAACGCGTAGATCCGTACAGTGCCTATCGGTGAATTTGTTCTCTGGATCGAACGCCGTTTTCGGCGTTCACGTGCCCATAACCCCACTTCCAAAAGCGACAAAAGTTCGACAGAAAAATACCAAGATGCCATTAGTATATCCTGAAGTCAGAAGGGATGAGACTGTTGTAGATGACTACCATGGAGTGCAAATATCAGACCCGTACCGGTGGCTGGAGGACCCGGATGCAGTCGAAACCATCAAGTTTGTCGAGGAACAAAATGCCGTGACCAGACCATATATCGAAAGCTGTACAGAACGTTCAAGCATCAATGCACGACTGACCGAGCTTTGGGATTATCCCAAATATTCTTGCCCTTATCATATTGGAAACCGTTATTATATTTACCAGAATACTGGACTTCAAAATCAAAGTGTTATGTATTTGCAAGAATCACTAACTGGCGAGGCTCGAGAATTCTTTGATCCCAACGTACTGTCCAGTGACGGAACAGTAGCTTTATCAACCTATAAGTTCTCTGAAGATGGTAAAACGTTCGCTTATGGCCTCAGCAAGTCTGGCTCCGATTGGGTTACGATCCAGTTTAAAGATGTTGAAGCGGGTACAGACTACCCTGAAATTTTGGAAAAGGTGAAATTTACATCAATTTGCTGGACTCACGATCACATGGGAATATTTTACGGGCAATATCCCGACCAGGGTGGTAAGACTGATGGGTCCGAGACTGACACCAGTGAGGGGCAGAAACTTTATTATCACCGTCTGGGTACTTCCCAAAGTGAGGATGTTTTGGTAGTCCAATTTCCAGAGGAACCTCATTTTAGAATTGGAGCTTATGTCACACACTGTGGCCGATATTTGTTGGTGGTGCCAATGAAGGATTGCCGAGATAATCTCCTCTATTACTCAGATCTCAGCCTATTACCAAACAAGATTCCAACCGGCCTTCTAGATCTGACGCCAATCGTTACGAAACTCGAGGCAGATTACGAGTACGTCACAAACGACGGATCGGTATGCATTTTCCGCACCAATAAAAACGCTCCGAATTACCGCCTCGTCAAGATCGACCTAAATGACCCGGCAGAAGAAAAGTGGACCGACTTGATAGCCGAGCACGAGAAAAATGTACTCGATTGGGCAACAGCAGTGGACGGCGACAAACTAGTGGTCGCTTATATAAAAAACGTGGTCAGTATGTTGCAACTGAACGACGTAAAGACTGGAAACGTACTGAAAGAGTTTGACGTAGGCACCGGAACGATCAGCACGTTTTCGGGCCACAGGAAGCATTCCGAGATTTTCTACAAGTTCATCTCGTTCCTCGCTCCCGGCACGATCTACCGATGCGACCTGAGAGGCGACCTCGTTCCGACCGTCCACAAGGAGATCAACGTATCGAACTTCGACGCGTCGAACTACGAGACGAAACAGGTGTTCTACAACTCGAAAGACGGCTGCACCGTGCCGATGTTCGTGGTGCACAAGAAGGGTCTCGTACTGGACGGTTCGCACCCGTGCCTTCTGTACGGCTACGGCGGCTTCAACATCTCGCTCCAGCCCAATTTCAGCGTGATGCGACTGGTGTTTCTCCAGCACTTCCAGGGGGTGGTGGCCGTCGCGAACCTCCGAGGGGGCGGCGAGTACGGCGAAGCCTGGCACAACGCCGGCCGGCTCCTGAACAAACAGAACGTTTTCGACGACTTCCACTCGGCCGCGGAATATCTCGTGGACAGCCGATACACCGACCGCTCCCGACTGACGATCCAAGGCGGTTCGAACGGAGGTCTACTGGTCGCCGCTTGCATCAATCAACGACCGGACCTGTACGCGGCGGCCGTCGTGCAAGTAGGCGTGCTCGACATGCTCCGCTTCCACAAGTTCACCATCGGCTACGCGTGGGTCTCGGACTACGGCAGTTCCGACGACGCGAAGCACTTTGCGAATCTCGTCAAGTACTCGCCCGTGCACAACATCCGCGCGCCCGAGGGAGACGGCAACCAGTATCCCGCGACGTTGCTGCTCACGGCGGATCACGACGACCGCGTCGTGCCGCTACACTCGCTAAAGTTCATCGCGACGTTGCAGCACACGCTGCGAGCGTGCGTGAACCAGACGAACCCGTTGCTCATTCACGTCGACACCAAGGCGGGACACGGCGGGGGTAAACCCACCAAGAAGGTGATTGACGAATGCGTCGATATATTGTGCTTCGTGATGCAAGCGTTGAAACTTAAATTCTACCCTTAATGCGGAAGTAACGAGTTTAAATTAAACAAACTTTAAGTAAACATGATGGATTTTGTTTTATTTTCATGTTGCCACAAGTCTGTTATTTGATTGGAAGCAACTGAAATTTTGTAAAACAGCTTTATTAAAGAACCAATATTATTATTTACCAGAATTGTAGCTTTTAGCAGGTTGATTAATCCCAGTTATATGTTAATCTGTAAAATATAATATATACAATACATGATGTATTAAATATTTGTATGTATTCAATAACTTTGTAAGAGCATATTCTGTTGATTGTAAATTGTATTACTGAACAGTCTAGTCTGGTAAGGCATGCCCCCCTCCCCCCCCCCCTTATCACAATGAAGCCGACTTGCTGGTTTACAAGAAATTTGCTACCAATTGCATCACTTATTATGCTAGAAGTTGCAAATTTTGGTAATACCTGTCGTACTACAGAAATGTACCACACATGAATGTTCGTGTCTGATTTTGATTTCATATTAAAAATGTGTGTCAACATAATATGCAAACTCAAGTGTTTCTCTCATCAATTATTAATTATTCCTTTTCATATCTTCTATCCTGTGCATGGTTATAGTTTCTCGTCGAGGCCAAAAAGCATGAAAGAAAAGATTGTATTTTGTGTAAAAAAAAAAAAGAAAAGATTGTATTTTGTGTAAAAAAAAAAAAAAAAAATAGAGAGTGAGATAAGCTTACCCTGCTATTGATGTGATTGTGAATTACTCTACAAAATACTAGGTGGATTAGTACCCCCCCCCCCCCCCCCCCCCTCCCGAACTTTGTACTGACATCGATAGCGGCAGGAAGTTGGCCCTTTCCCCGCTAGAGCGCTCCCGCGCAAGTTCGCGCAAAACTGTATTTTTTACCGCGTGACGTCATCGCATAGGCGGCAAACAGTGCGCAAGCGTAGCGTAGTGGTCCGATCTGTCACAAAGGTGCGAAGACCAGTAGCGTGAAGTTGCAGCTCACGCGTTGTGGTAAGCTATTTGAATTATTCTCGTCAATCTTGAACGTAACCAATACTTGTTTTACGTCGGGTGATTTTAAGCGTTGTTTTATGTGGACGTGGTAGTGTTTATGGTTTGATTTTAGTCGGCTCTTTGGTGTAGAGTCTGGTGGCGTGATGTCTAATTTTACACCCTTGTGTGCCCCGCCCCCCCTTCAACCCAGCCCCGTTTACGCGTGCGGTGCGTGGCGCGTGCTTCAATGAACGGGACACGAGTTCATCCCAAACCAATCCATGTTTGCAATTTCATTCAACCACGTTTTTACGTTTCTACAACTTGTTTTTATTTATTTATTTATCACGTTTTTACGTTTCTACAACTTGTTTTTGTTTATTTATCATGAATGTGTTAAGGTCAAGGCTAGAAATGAATTAATACTAATCAATATTATTTAATATTTAAAATGTCAATGCATTAAAGAGAATAACAAATGTAGAGTGGAGAGCTATTGCCCATTTGTTCGCTAGTGATTCGCTGATAATTTCTGTACACAGATATGAATTTTTATTGGGAATATGAAGGCTAACAAGCTATTATCTGTCCATAGTTTATGTACATATATTATTACGACCAAACACAATAGCGTAGTCAGTAATATATTCCCCGGAGAGAGAGGAGGGGGGGGGGGGGGGAGTGTGCACTGCACCATATGAACTTACACCACTAACATGTACGTATAGGTACCGGAATTATAACGAATTAATTTAACTTAAATAAATAGTCATACTACCACACAAAAAGTGAACCTTATCTACAGAAAAAATATACTTGATTTACGACTACAACTGTGAACGTCGGCATCATAAAAATGTGAAGAAAAAACATTCAACGTCGTTGACTTTTTATTTGTATCTATTTATGACTGCGAGGACCGGGTATAATAATGCATCTAAATGTTTTTTTGTGTACACCATCTGCGTTATTCGTTTCATGAACTTGAACTTGTGGTGACGCAAATGCAAACTGTGTCCTGTTATTTTTGTTAGACAAAGAATTCTTATAAAACTACCTTAATTTTGTATTTTTCATATCGGTTCACAACATAAGAAATGATGTTTTACACAAGTCGAGAAAGCTACGTAAAATTTATTAATTATTAGTGGTACCTATAATTTTTAGTTATCTACTTTTAGTATGGGTTGGACTTGGCAGTCACTTTTTGTGCTATTTTCTGCCATCCCCTATATTCATCATATATACGAGTGAGAATACATAATAAATAAACTTGTAGGAAGTAGAGTCCGATTACTCACAATCAATGTGGGAATATTGCATGAGGCGTTGCCATCGCGTGTCCATAGGTTCCGTCGTGGAAACTTCAAACTATTTATTAGTGATAACAGAGTCGATAAAGAGAACGCAACTGCGGTCGCATCGTGTGTCCAACAATCTCACTGCAGTAAGTCGACGGAATACGTCATAAAACACCATATACTAACTATGTAAAGGACTCAAACCCAGCATAAACCTTATGACTAAGGAGACCGTAGGAAAAAACATTGTCAGGATTGACATTATCGGGTATCGAACCGGCGGCCTCGTGAGTTAGCACTTTATCAGCAATATTTGTGATCTTTTGACTTTTCTGCGGTTTATGCTTTCTACTCCCTTCTGGTCTCGGGGAAGAATTTGGTCCAGCCAGGGTACCGATCGTAAAAGGCAAGAAAAGAGGACCCCCTTTCCTCGTCCTCCCTTTAGCTCCTTTGAATAATCGTCCTCCTGCATGTCCCTTTCCTCCAATCCCCCCCCCCCCCCCCCCCCGACGACATATTATGACCTAGTTGTCGAGTACGTCGTTAAACATCAAATAATCCCCAAAAGTATGTCGTCTATCCTCTAAACTCTAAAGACTGGCTTCACGGCGTGTTTTGTCGTATAGGAGTGGGACTTATGGCAGACGAGATGAACAAAAGGTAAATAATTAGTAATTAGGCCTACCATTGACTATTAAATAAAAAATAAATACAAATAAATTCACATTTAGAGTCTACTCACTCTGTAACAAGACTGATTTCAGTAGGGGACTTAACCAACCCTGTAGGCTCTGAACACCATCGACGAGTGAGCGATAACCAATCAAAGATCTATATTTCATATATGAAACATATGAATCAGTGAATTGGACAGTGCGAACACCTGCGAACAAATGCCAGAATCAACAAGGTCGATTCAGAACAACTTTGAATTTATTGGGTGCTTCGTTGCTAGGACGGCTCCAAAGTCACCGTTTACAGCCAAGAAGTGATGGAATTGAATCCATATCAGAAGTTAAAGAACTGTTGCCTGAAGCGGGATTCGAACCCTGGACCAAAGCTTGGATACGCGTGCACTCATGTGTAAACCCCGCTGTCTGGTTTATGCATGCGCCAAGTCGTCGAACCGTTACACGCGCCAATTGTCTCATTGTTGTTGGGAGTCGATTATTATTCACCGACGTGTCTGCGACTATCGAACATCCGCCGACACCAGTGTAGCTTGTAACCTGTGTGTAGATATGGGGCCGCTGCTTTGTGGGCTATTCTTGGGTGTTGTTTACTATTATACAGTAGTGGTCATCAAACTGTGAGCAAATAAATTATAGGCGCCACCTGGTTTTATTTATTGATTTGGTTTAACAACGTACTCGACCGCTATGATCATATGACGTCGGGGGGTGTTTGAGGAAAGGGACAAGTAGGACGTAAAGGCGCTTCATAGCAACACGGCAACACGTTTTTTTCCGGACCGGCAGATCACGTGAACCAAACAGAAACTTGCCGTGCCTGCCCTGATTGGTTCCCCTGACTTGCCGGTCCGAAAAAAACGTGTTGCCGTGTTGCTATGAAAGCGCCTTTAAGGGGAGGATATGGACTGCATTTCGTCTGGCTTCTCCACCTCGACCTAGGGTGGCCCTACCAGAAGCATACGCTTCCGCCGGCATAGCTCTCGGGATCAACAAGGCATACAAACCTGTCCACCACGATGAGGCAGCAATCCGGGGAAACATACCTCTGAATTTAATTAATTTCGTTTTATCTTATAGGGGTTTACTTACAGTTGGTTTGCATATATTAAATTCCACGATGGACAGTTTAGTCACCCACATATAGCCTAGTGTATGTAGCCTACCAGTGTCATAATTATAAGTTAGAAAGATTCAAGTCAATTTCGAAAGTAAAAAAAAACATCGAACTCTGTATCTTCTGCATCGGAAGGAGGAATAAACCCACTTCTTACGGTACAGAAAGAGATATCTCAAGATTGTTGGGTTCATCTCGATAAGTCGTGAGTCTTGCCATGGAATGGAATGCTTCGCTCGCTCACATACCGATTGATAACGAGCACATATTGGTGTCAACTAGTTCTCTGTCGGTGCCGATGTAAATGTCCTGTCAATTGCCTCCAGTTGAGCGAATTGTTTATTTATGCAGATTGGAGAAGTATTTCATGAAACAGAGAAACGTTTAATTATTGTGATGTTCTAAAGATGGTAATTGTTTATATCGGCACCACAAGACTGGTCCGGGACTCTGTACTTAGTGCATAAAGGTGGATTAATCTTATCAGCTGTCTTATCACATACTTGAGGTACTGACCGATAGAGGTGTCTAGAGTAGACATGTCTAAGACATGTGGGATTCTAATTCTGGAGCTCTCCCGTTCGATACTGGCCACTGGCAATCCTGATTCCTGACTGAAGGTTTTTCCGAGGTTTTCCTCAGTACTATAGGATGGGACAGGGGCTAATCTTTGATACTACCAGGCCTCGGACTCGGATATTCCTTCTCAAACTGTTCCAATTGCAGCAATGCCTAGATTTGCATTTCCTTGAAGAGGGACTTGAAATTGTCCTTGTGAATTGTCTATCGACCTATTTGGCTCACTTTCAGCTACCGATCTGACAAAAGGTCTTCAGAACATATATTCTAATGGTCGACAATGGCTGCGTGACAACTTGATGGTTCCTTTAGTTGAGTGAACGCAAGAAGCTGCTGGTGTGAAGTGAAGTGATAAGTGCCAACCCTGACAATGTCTCTTTTGGGACTACTCGCAAGTCGCACTTTGAATTAATTGTAAGTTACGCTGTTCGAACAATTATGCGAGAAGGAAACTGGATACCCGACCGATCCTTGAGTACGCTGATCTTTGCGGTTGCATCGCCGTGGATCGCACACTTGTCACTTCGAGCTTTCCCCGCTAGGGGATCAAGTAGACCTTGCTTTGGGGCACCCTCCGCAAAGAATGGGGTAGACTACGGTCCAAAATAGAAAATAATATAAATAAATTCACATTTAGAGTCTACCCACTCAGTAACTAAACTGATTTGCAGTGGGGGACTTTAATTTAAAGTGACTAAACCAACCCTGTAGCCCTGTAGGCTTCGAACACCATCGACGAGTGAGCGATAACCAATCAAAGATCGATATTTCAAATACGAAACATATTAATCAGTGATTGGACAGTGCGTGGGAACACCTGCGGACAAATGCCACAATCAACAAGGCTGTTTCAGAACAACTTTGAATTTATTGAGTGCTTCGATGCTAGGACGGCTCTAAAGTCACCGTTTACTTATTAAGAAGGTTACACTGTAAAACTTCGAACCCTGACTCAACTCTGTCACTTCATGTTGAGGGAGAAACTATGGACGAAGGATAGCTTAAACACTGAGCAGGACTCGAACTAATGTCTGTTTAGTGTCACATAGAAGCCGTTATAGTGTGAGGTGTGAGCTAGTAGAGCTGCTACAAGATAAGATAGCTTTGCAATCTCTCTTCTCTGCTGTTTGATTATATAGTTGTGATGTTGGTACTGGATTATGTCAACATCCAAGTTCAGGGGGTCAAGAGGCCAAACGTCGGATGATCCGCCAACATCAGTCCACCATATTCCAGCCGGTACAAGACAGCTTAATAAATAATTTATAAATACATTCATTATATTTAGAGTCTACCCACTCAGTTAAATAAATAAATTATTAATGTTTTTATTTATTTACAATCATCACAAATTATGTTATGATATGTACAATGTGTATACAATAAACTGTAACTGTGTAACAATGCAAGTTACGACAGAAAATAAGGGCGGGGGGGGGGGGGGGGGGGAGGGAAGAAGGATTAAGAGAGGAGAGGAAAATGACGAATGTGCGTCTATTTATGTTAGTTTATTAGTTTGTTTATTTACCTTCTTCGTAAATCAATACAAATAAATGTCAAATCAATAGAGGAAACACATATGCAGCTGTGGGTGTGATTATAATAACAAATCATACTTTAAAGGTGTGTCGATTCTGTATAACTATAAATTCAACGACGTGTCAACAGCTGTAAAATAAGTAGGATCCGTGTTTTGTGTATGTGAATAAGTTTTTGCCCGAAACTACGTCGAACTCAACCAAATATCAGTCGGGGATTGTATGCCTGCTACGCTTATACATTCTAGCCAAATACAAAAGTAAAAAATACAGTTTACAGTACTAGGGCAAAGTCCAGATCCTCTCTGACACATCAAAATGTATTGACAGCAAGTTCATTGATGGTGACCTTCAAAGCATCAATGGACCTTGATATGACATGACTGTGATAACTAATATTTAATTACTTGACAAATAAATAAACAAATGTATACGTTGTCTAGCCACTCGCCACTCTATCATTCGCTTGACAGTATTAAAATTTGAACACAAAAGGTAGCCTCATTGCAAAAACCGTGCCAAATTGACGGTTTTTAGTTATATATTTTTTTTTTCGTAGCGTGTGCGTCAATGGAACCCAACTTCATTAATATACAGCTGTGCACCACGTGTCATTCAATGGGAAGGCAATGGGAACCACATTAGTCACCATGGGTGGTATTAGCAGTAAATTAAAAATAAAAGTAGTAAATCAGTTAATAAAAAACACATATGTGACATATAGGTAGTGCATGCATACATACACTACACACATAAAACCTCATAGACCCCATCACCGTGTCGGCGATCGAGTCCGCGACCTTTCCATCAAAGGAAATAAATAAATAAATTCACATTTAGAGTCTACCCACTCAGTAACAAGACTGTTTTCATTGGGGGACTTTAATTTAAAGCGACTAAACCAACCCTGTAGGCTCCGAACACCATCGACGAGTGAGCGATAACCAATCAAAGATCTACATTTCAAATACGAAACATATGAACCAGTGATTGGACAGTGCGAACACCTGCGGACAAATGCCAGAATCAACAAGGCCGATTCAGAACAACTTTGAATTTATTGAGTGCTCGTTGCTAGGACAATCCCGTTTCTTCTCTCGTGGGCCGTCCTCAAGATAAAGTAAACTTATCTTCCACGCGAGCAGGAAATGGTGTGAAGTGAACACAAACAAGGGAACAGTTGGAATATCCATAGAGAGGTCGATGGTCCCACTTGGACCTCGTTTCTTATTGGTTCTGTAGGTATTCGGTATTCCTGCTTTCAGAAACACACAACTCAAAGGTTGCCGCACTTTGTTCGAATTCCCGTTGAGCAATGTTGGTAGATAATCCTGTTTTCATTACAGAACACTACGTAGTGAATTTGTTATCGGTGCCTATATGTATGTCATCGCTCTCCTACTATTGACGCTTAACGGCCCTCTCACATCTTCAGTCCAAGCCATCAGTCCAATCCTAACTCGACCTTCCTTCATATTCTTGTCATCATTCGACGCCCGCGGGACGCCCCTACCTTAAGAGGATCAGTCCAATCCATACACGAGATACCTTCTCGTTCAGGTCTTATTTCTACGCCTTTATCTTACAGTATCAGTCCAAGCCATCAGTCCAATCCGTACTCGACCTTCATTCATGTTCTGGCCATCATTCAACGCGGGACGCTCCTACCTTAAGAGGATCAGTCCAATCCATACACGAGATACCATATCGTTCAGGCCTTATTTCCACGCTACTATCTTCCAGTATCAGTCCAAGACATCAGTCCAATCCCTTCTTGTTTAGGCCATCTATCCACGTAGTTTACGAGAACCACAGTAACCTAGTTCACTACGTCCTTGTATCATCATTCATAATCAATAATTGAGGTATTGTAACCATCAATAATTGAGGTATTGTACTGTTCCTTCTCTTCTGCTATTACATATTGATGTGATAGTCCGCCCACTCTTCCTAGCGACGGAAACACTATAATCTGGGCTGTGGTTCGTTTCGTTGGCCTTCTCGAACAAACCCCGGTTCGTTTTCCTTGTAGCAGATATATATATAGGTCAATCCATGCACAGATAAGGCATTTATACAACTTTCTGTGGGAACCGGTCACCACGAGGAGGGACCCACCTTACCTCTACCAGTTCAAGCCAGTCCTCGACTATGGAAATCAATGAACAAAAATAGGAGCGGATAATAATGTTGTTATTTACAAAGACGATTAAAGTACATGCATAATTAGAGTGGTGATTTGAATAGAAATAAGCAATTATAGACGAATGTTGTGAAAGAGTTGGTTGTTATTTCAGGGCTACCTGAAAAACAACATGTAACAAATATTGTACCTTCATTATTCTCGCTCGAAAACGAATTCATTAGTCAATTCAATTTCAGTACAAGTATAAATACATTTTTCGACAATGATTGATCCATATTCTTCCTTCCCTACTTGTTCTCTATTTCCATTTAGTCCTCCTCTTCCTCTATTTACTCCAGAGTAACTTACTCGGATCAAGTGAACGGATGTCAATTCGTAGTTGGGAGTAACATTTTATAGTTGTCCCAAGACTTACACATGCTTTCGTCACAGGCGACTGGTTCGTAGCCAATCAGCGATCGGTATTGGCCCGGGTGTGTCTCGGGCGGTTCACTGGTTGGCTACGACTGCCCCGGATGTGACGAAAGCAGGTGTAAAGTAATCTTGGGCCCACTTTACAGGAGAACACCGTTACTCTTCTTAACAGACCGAGTACAACAGCTACCGAACAAACCTAACGCGTTATATAAATGTTCTGATATCACATTCACGTGTTGTTTCATAACAGAGGAGCTTGACGAACTTTAAACTTTATATAATTGGAACTATGTGCTACTCATATATATTACAAATACTAATACACTCACACGTTATTTGTAGAAGGCAAATATCTTACGAGTCTTCTCTAAGAAGAAAATTTATTATAGTATTGTTCTTCTAAGTGTCAAAGAATTCATTCATAAAAAGTTTGTTGTGTCATGGATCGTGTCACAATTACAGAGCGGGAAAATAAAAATGTCAAACTCAACGGTTGTTTAGTATAGTATTGTTAATTCCTATTTAAATAACCCAATAATCACATCAAGATTATATTCCACGTAAGAAGTGATCTAAGCTTATAATTACAAGCCTATAAATCCTCGCCGCTGTGTTTGGATGGTCGATGGTAATGCGACGTCCTAAGTACTAAGGTGGAAGGGGACGTGTACACGTGTGTGTACACGTCCTTGCAAGTGTACACGTGTACATAATAATTTCCAAATAATTAAACGTTCCGCCGACTTTGTTCAATCACTGAACTCAAAGTTACGCGCGCTCTTTCAGTCGCTCTTTCAGTCGCTCTTTCAAACACTCTTTCAGTCGCTCTTTCAGTCGCTCTTTCAGTCGCTCTTTCAAACACTCTTTCAGTCGCTCTTTCAGTCGCTCTTTCAGTCGCTCTTTCAGTCACTCAGTCAATCTTTCAGTCGCTCTTTCAGTCGCTCTTTCTTCTGTTTGATCGACCTCGAACGTCATCGCAGAGTTTAATATTCATAATTCATTTTGTTTTTTAATTACCAAACATAATCACGTGTACATGCGTGTACACGATATGACAGACAATTGAGTGTACACGTGTACACGATATGACATAAAAGAGTGTAAATGTGTACACGATATGACAGACAAGAGTGTACGTGTACACGATATGACATACAAGAGTGTACATGTGTCCACGATATGACAGACAAGAGTGTACACGTGTACACGATATGACATACAAGAGTGTACATGTGTACACGATATGACATACAAGAGTGTACATGTGTACACGATATGACAGACAAGAGTGTACATGTGTACATGATATGACAGACAAGAGTGTACACGTGTACACGATATGACAGACAAAGTGTATACATGTGTACACGATATGACAGACAAGAGTGTACATGTGCACACGATATGACATACAAGAATGTACATGTGTACACGATATGACAGACAAGAGTGTACACGTGTACACGATATGACAGACAAGAGTGTACACGTTTAGGGCCGCAAGGCCTCACCGTTCGAACCGAACCGGTTCGAACAATAAAACAAATGACGGTTAAATAACGTGTAATTTATCTTCTGACAATAATTTCTTATTTTCCACATAACGCTTACTCAAACATTCCGTTATAGCTTTGCAATGATGTTATAACCGACGCGTGGAATAACTTCCTGATGACGATCTTGCGTCACGTCAGAACAATATTGGAACCGGGCCAATGAGATACTAACAAAAACACTGCCGCAATTATGCAGTTCCTTTAATGAAGGACATGCTATAAATAAATGCATGTATACATGTTTTGTATTTATTGTTTACAAACTCACTCACGTAATAATTACCAAGCATTGAAGTCTTATATTATTTATTTAGCTCGTTGCTATCATGGACTTAAAATAGTAAATTAATTACTGGACCTGTATCAGCTAACAAGTCAATTTGTACCAATTAAATAGCCACGGAAAAAGGCGGTGGGCAGCCATTTTAGCCTTTAAGTTTCGGATTTTGACATTGTTCACATTGTTGCTGTGACTGTTGATGTGTAATTGCTTAGCGATAGGGGCTAAAATGTCCGAGAATGTCAAAAACCGGAAATGAGAATCGCAGACGCGTATTCCAACCATGTTGCACATCCAGATAGTTGTAAGTCCATGTTGCTATGAAGCCTCCGTTTGCATCTATGCCAGCCATTATTACGAAATCAACCACAGAAGTTGAAAACACAGCTCAAACCCCGCAAATCGAACCCCATCCATATACCTTGTATAAGCAGTAATAAAGCTACATGGCTAGTGACAACGATATCAGTATAGTAGACAGTAGTTATGAAGGCTTGTTCACTCGACTAAGCGGAAGACACGACAGCAATCTGTTGATATCCGTTGAAACAGCGTGCTTCATGAAAGGGTCTGTAGATAATTGGATCTGACGTCGGCATGAGACTATAAGTTACGTTGGGTCTAGCAGTGGCTTTTCCAGGAATTGGGAAAGGTGGGGTTTTCAACCCATATTATAGAGAGTGGAGCCGAAAGATAATTGAGGTTCCGGGGGGCTTGCCCCCCTAAAAAATTCTCGTCAAGGTAATTTTAGTGCAAATCTGTGCGTTTTACAGCGGCCAACTGAAACAAGATTACTCAGTTTCTGGCAACACATTTTTTCCTTAAGCGGGTGTTACACGGAGAAGTAAGAAAAGTAAAAAGCAGAAAGTGAAGAGTAGAGATAGCGTGTAGCTTACGGGACTTTTCACTTTCACTTTTCACTTTTCACTTGTTCAACATTGTCCTACTTTGGAGAGAACTTCTCACTTTTGTTCTTTTCCCGTAACCTACACGCTATCTCTACTCTTCACTTTCTGCTTTTTAATTTCTTACGTCTCCGTGTAACACCCGCTTTAGCACCGCTAATAAAAGGAACCTCAATCAATAATTTGCATATTTTTCGTATTGCTTTTGCTTTTAATTACAATAATATACAATAATTATAAAGTAAAACATCTAACTGTCTATTGAAATACTGTCTATTGATACTGTCTATTGAAATGTAAAAGGTCATTTTCCATGTTTCCTTTGCAAAAGGGGGGGTTTGTCCTCCCCCTCCCCCCCCCTGTGTATACGCCACTGGTGACTAGTATAGCACATGAACTAAGTATGTAAAATCATTGAAGAGCAATGTTATTGTTGTTGTATGTTACAGTATAGCCTACAATGGTTTACGATGACGTATTCAAATACCTCGGAGAGTTCGGACGCTACCAGAAACGAATCTACCTGTTGCTCTGTCTACCCGCCATCTCGTGTGCTCTACACAAACTAGCTGGTGTGTTTCTACAGGCCAAGACAAAACACAGGTAAGATCTTAAAGGCTGTGAGTGAATGAATCTACCTGTTGCTATGTCTACGGCCGCCATCTCGTGTGCTCTACACTAACTGGCCGGTGTGTTTCTACAGGCCAAGACAAAACACAGGTAAGATCTTAAAGGCTGTGAGTGAATGAATCTACCTGTTGCTATGTCTACGGCCGCCATCTCGTGTGCTCTACACTAACTGGCTGGTGTGTTTCTACAGGCCAAGACAAAACACAGGTAAGAAGGCTGTGTCATGTCGATCTACTGGATCTACCCTGCGTAACCCCCGATTTCAGTATGTTAAAATTGCTTAAAAAATACGTAATATATTGATTGATATTTGGGCTTAAGGTCTTATATGTTTGCAACTTGGCTAATCAAGACGATGAGTGGGTAGTAATGAAGATGAAATTGGGGGCTCTTTGGAGGAAAGGGGCAAGTAGGAGGGCGCGTGAGGAAAGGGGAAAGGGGAGGAAAGGGGATTGGGGTATGGACTGTACTTCGTCTGACTTCTCCTCCTCGACCAGTCCGGCTAGGGTGGCCCTACCCTTCCACCGGCATAGCTCTCGGGATCAACAAAGCATACAAACCTGCCCACCACGATAAGGTAGTAGTCCCTGGGCTGGTTGAAAAATAATTGTCAAACAGTAAAACTACATAATATGAGGTTCCATAGAGAATTTAATGATCTTTCTTATGAATGTTTCTGTGTTCCAATAAAAAGTTCCGTTTTACAAGCTAGTAATGTCTACGTCATACAGGCCAGTCCGCACCCTGTTGGGTGAAGCTATAACGCACCAGTGAGTTCAGTGGGACTGGGTGTTTCATTGTGCGTGAAGTCGCTTTCCAGGTATAAAGTCCATTGACATTCGGATTTCAGACGTTACCCCTTTTCTCTAAATTTATCATTTTGAAGCATATATTTTTTTCTTTTCGTCAAAACTTTGAAAGTCAAGGGGTTTCGTGCACTTTATTGTACTATTTTGCACGACTCGACTAGTGAAAATGTTTGTGTGTTCACTGAGTGTTAACAATGCATTTAATGAACCGTATAGTCTCAATTGTCAAAGTGTCATTAAACTAAGTCGTAAATTCAACTGTTGATGGATAGAATGAACCATTGAAACCTTTTATTACAATTTGATAATATCAAACGTCACGTTTTGCGCGTGGTACGATCTAAGTAGCAAATTTATTACATATTATATTTTACTTTGAATTGTTCGATGTTTTTCCTCAGTAACAAGGCTAATCTCGGGATTAAGTCATACTAACAGCCCTCGGAAATTCCTTGTTGCTAAATCAAAAATCGCTTACTGAAAATCGGATTAGGTTATGACGTCTTCCGAATCAGATCCATTATACGTCGCGGGGGTCGTCATGAAGGGAGTCCAGCAAGGTGGCAGGGCCAAGGGGGAGGAATCATAAGTAGGACAGGGGGGGGGGGGGGGAGAAGGGTCTCCTTTTGTCGCCTCATACGACTGGCAGGGTCTCAGACGGGGAAAATTGTTTTTATTTATTTATTTATTTATTTATTTATTTATTTATTTATTTATTTATTTATTTATTTATTTATTTATTTATTTATTTATTTATTTATTTATTTATTTATTTATTTATTTATTTATTTATTTATTTATTTATTTATTTATTTATTTATTTATTTATTTATTTATTTATTTATTTATTTATTTATTTATTAATTTATTTATTTATTTATTTATTTATTTATTTATTTATTTATTTATTTATTTATTTATTTATTTGTTTGTTTATTTATTTATTTATTTATTTATTTATTTATTTATTTATTTATTTATTTATTTATTTATTTATTGATTTATTTATTTGTTTATTTATTTATTCATTCATTCATTCATTCGTTATTACTTATTTTATTTATTTATTTATTTATTTATTTATTTAATGTCTATATCCTATTCAGTTAACTAGGCTATGCAAACAATTTATAATAATGAAGTCATAAATAACAATAACAACAAAATCAAACAAACTATACTGTACTATATAAAATAAAAATCGAGAACAAGAAAAAATAATTGAGAAATGAAATCCTGTATTGTATTACTAAAGTATTTGCTCATTGTGTTACAGATGTCGGCTCCCGTTCGAGGAAGATAATGCCACCTACTTCCTACCCGATGATCTACTCAATATGACTCTACCCTGGGACTGGGGCGCCAACACCACAGCCAGCTGCTCAATGCTCGATGCCAACTTCACACCGGAGTATTTCCAAGATGGCGTCCCGGCCAACGGGACACTCGCTTGTCATCAGTGGGTGTACGATACGAGCAAATATACGAACACAGCCACAAGCGAAGTAAACCATTAATAAAGCACGACTGAAACTTATTTATTTAATTTTTATCCTATTCAGTAGTAAAACTGATTTCTCACGTTTTGCCGCCATTTTTCTTTTACAGAAAAATATTTTCCAGTAATTGTGCTGTAACTTTGTAACTTTTCAAATGATTTTGCCACAAATCTAATGGCGTTCAATCCACATCGAAGCTTGTGGATGGTCAAAATTTTAACTTGTTCAGGCTCTCCGTTTGATCACTATCGCGAGACATACAAAAAACGACCAAACAAGCAAAGAAACAAGAAACAAACAAGCAGACAAACAAGCAAACAAACAAACAGAACGAGTGGCATAAAAGTAGAATAGAGACGCTTGCTTAACTATTACTGTTGATATATATTTGAATTAACATCAACCCGGCCTTTCCACCAAAATCTTATAATTGATTGAAAGTAATATTTGTATTCATCTTTTTGTAACAAAAATTGGAACCAATTAGATCACATTTTATATCCCATTTATATTTGAAACTCGGCCTATCCACTCAAATCTTATTTTTAATTGGAAATAATTTTTTAGCAATCTTTTTTATCCATCAAACACGAACCAATTGGTACCAATTTCAGCAATCATTGTTTCCCTTTTATTTTTGAATTAATCCTTTAACCCGGCCCTTCCACCAAAAGCCTACAATTTCATTGCAGTACATTTCCTTCTAACCCACTGGAGACCAATACAAAGTCACAATTTGAATCCAACATATGCATTTTTTACTGACAATAATTCTCATGCATGATCCATCTTAAATTACCTAATGCTTTACGAGCTCTTCCACCAAACTAATTCAAGTTTTATTCTATTTTAAGGCAAAATGGTAGTCTATAAAAACCTCGCGCTATTATTAACGTTTTTTGTAACACGAGAACTGTACACAATACCTACTAAAAAAGTGATCAATGCCCGAATTGTGGTTTCGTAAGAACGAAAAAAGTGGATTAAAAAATGTCAACTATTTTACCCAGGTAACCATAGTAATCTATTGTAATTATTTTACAAAACCAAAGACAATCGTAATAATCGAAATAGTTGTTATTTTGTTTAAAATCTGCTTTTAGTTTCTTAAAAAACACAATTTGGGCATTTACCACTTTTTTTACTATTGAGTATCATTTCAAGATATTAATTATTAAGATCATGTATCATATAAATTAATAATTAGTAATTACACATGTATAGCCTACCCTATAGGGAGCTTGCAATAACGTCATTTCCGGTATCGCACGGTAGCCATACTGAGGTACTCAGTGAACATTTGTTTACGTTCTTCCGACACTGCATTGTTGCAATATTGCAGATGTCCTTTGACTGACACATCAACTGTTTTCAAACAAAGGTTCCGTATTATGACTGAAAACAAAATAAGAACGCGTAAACTCTGTTTGAAGACAATCATTTGCATGTGTTATCATTTTCTTGAACTTTTACCTGCACACATCAATCTATACGGCTTGAAACAGTAATATTTTCTGGAAAACCTATGTGTCTTCTTTTGACAGAACAAATGTAAACAAGCAATGTGTACCTCATAATGGCCGCCACGTGACGTCTATTGAAAGCTACCTATCAAAGTTGTGCGCTCATCTTTGAAACGTACGAAACAACAGCACAATTTGTCACTCTATTTTTATACGAGCTTTACATCTGCATTGACTTGAATAGTGTTTTCATGTATTTGTGTTTCCTTAGTGCAATATCTTGTAAGGCAGAATTTATACACCTAGGTGTCTTTATTATCATCTTTTTTACTATCTTTATTATTATCCTTATTGACAAAATATGATGTATGAGCATTCTATGTAATGTATACCTGATACATGAATATAAATAAACTGAACTGAACTGAACCCCTCGTTGTTCCAGTTTGACCTGGTCTGCAATCACAACTGGCTGAGGGTGGCTGCCGACTCGTCCTTCATGTTCGGAGTGTTGCTCGGCTCGATACTCTTTGGCCATCTCTCCGACAGGTAACGCATTCTCATTTCATCTAACAACACTTTCAATCGCTCTATTTGTCGCATTAATTATCTATTCAGTTATCAAACCATATCTCTATAACAACTTGCATGATTTGGATACCTACTATTATAATAATAATTATACCCTCACATTTTATTGTATTTTATGTTCAAAAGCAACTGTATCACTGTAATTGGTTCAATCTCACTATTTCCTGCCAAATATAATATATAGTTAGTTCCTCTAAAGGCCCCTTTCCATGATGTGCACTTATGCTCTGCACTCCTTAGGGATCAATGACAAACATGTAAAAAAATGCATTGGAACAAATCACCAATAAAAATAAATAAATACAAATTACAAATACAAATAAATAAATGAATTATTTTTTATTTTAAATTTTTTAACTTTTTTATTGATTTTATTTTTTTATTATTTAGCTATATTTGACCAATGGAGGTTATAACCTTATAAGCTTGTTTTGTTGTCCCCTACAGGTATGGTCGCAGGCCCATCTTCTTCATATCCCTGGTCCTGCAAGTGGTGGGGGGCTTGTTGGCGGCCATTGCTCCAGAATACTACTCGTTCATGCTCGCGAGGGTCTTGATTGGAATGACCACGTCGGGAGTGTTTCTTGTTGCCTACGTCATAGGTGAGATATTTATTTATTTATTTATTTATATTTAATTTATTAATTTATTTTTAGTATTATTTTGTATTGCACACGTTGGTACGCTGCAGACCAATATTGTCCACATCCTTGTATGCCTCTAATGTATTGGATGCTCCAATCAACAACATCTTGCTTGCTTGCTAGCTAGAAAAAATATAAACTCATCAGATTGTATTAAATACTTGTGTAGCTATTATTATACAGTTGTGTAGCCACAACTGCAATAATAATACTAACAAAGTAAGATAAGTTTTTATGTTTTATTTTCATATACATAACTATATACAAAATGAAAAGATACTAGACTAAAAATTAAAAGAAATGTATTCATATATAATTAAGTGTGTGTCAGTGGTAGCCCACACATCTACTGCTCATATGTCTGTCTTCTGTTTCTAATGTTCGCTACTCTGCTTGTCTGCAGCCATGGAGATGGTCGGCCCCAGCAAGCGTCTGTTTGCCGGCGTAGTCTGTCAGATGTTCTTCACCCTGGGCTTCATGCTGACGGCTCTCTTTGCGTACCTGATCCCCGATTGGCGGTGGCTTCAAGTGGCGCTGACACTACCGGGCGTCGTCTTTCTATGCTACTGGTGGTACGTGCGTTACTTTTACGCTGACTGTACTGGACACATTTGTGTTGACATTTATATTTGTGTGGCTCGTTGGTATTCCTGCTTCCAATGCAGAAAGTCCAGGGTTCAGTTCCCAGTTGGGGCTTAGCCATCTTAGGAACGAAGAAATGTCTTCCAATAAAAATCAGTTCTCGTAACTGAGTTTGTAGACTATATACAAATAAATGTATTATTTATTTATTTATTTATTTATTTATTTATTTATTTATTTATTTATTTATTTATTTATTTATTTATTTATTTATTTATTTATTTATTTATTTATTTATTTATTTATTTATTTATTTATTTATTTATTTATTTATTTATTTATTTATTTATTTATTTATTTATTTATTTATTTATTTATTTATTTATTTATTTACTTATTTATTAATTTATTTATTTATTTTATTATTTATTTATTTATTTATTTATTTATTTATTTATTCATTTATTTATTTATTTATTTATTTATTTATTTAGTTATTTATTTATTTATTTATTTATTTATTTATTTATTTATTCATTTATTTATTTACTAACTTAATTATTCATTACTTACTTATTAGTTTTATTTATTTAATGATTCCTTCATGCTCTCAGGTTTATCCCCGAGTCTGCTCGCTGGCTGCTGGCCAAGGGGCGCACGGAGGAAGCCAAGGACATCCTCATGAGGGTGGCCAAGGAGAACAAGTGCTCGTTACCACGGGACATACTAGACTCTCTCCTCGCGTCCGACGAAACTCTGCCTCCCACGAAGGACGACAAGAAGGCGTCCATGTTCGATCTGCTCCGATACCCGAACCTGAGGAAGAAGTCGCTTAACATCTTCTTCTGCTGGTGAGTCACGTTTCTGAACTCATTCTCATTTTCTTTTTTTTCTTTTTTTCTTTATTTATTTATTTACATTATTTATTTCAGAATGAGTACCTACACATAATAATTACAATTGGGTAGGTATAATTATAAAACAAAACAAAAAATAAAGCAAATAATAGAAATTTAATACAAATTACATTTATGAAATAGTAAATAATTATAAATAATAAAAAATGTTAGATATATTTATAATATTTTTAATAATAATAATAATAATAATAATTTTTTATATTTTTTATATTTTTTTTATATTTGTAATATTTTTTATAAATTATTTATTAAATAGTAGTAATTTAGTACATTATTAATTACATTATAGTGAGGGTCATACAGGACACTTATCAGAGATAACCATATGCACGTAAAAAACACTTCAGTGTGCATGCATCTTCACCAATACGAACGCTAAGGCTTGGCTGTGTTGTTGTTGTAGGTTCGTCAACAGTATGACCTACTACGGACTATCGTGGAACACGTCAAACCTGGGCGGTAACGACTACGTCAACTTCTTGATATCGGGGGCTGTGGAGATTCCTGCGTACACGTTCCTGTTATTCACGCTCAACAAGTGGGGCCGCAAGTCCATCCTGTGTGGGTGTATGCTGGTGGCAGGGGTGGCACTACTCTCAACCCTCCTCGTGCCCAAGAGTGAGTACTATAAAAATTTAAAAAATTACAAAATTTAAAAATTTAAAAAATTCAAAAATTTTAAATTTTAAATTTAAAAATTAAGAAATCAAAAAATTAAAATATTAAAATATGAAAAATTCTAAAATATAATTAATTATTAAAATATTAAACATTTTAACAATAATGCAAGTAATAATAATTACATATATGTTTTTTTAAATAAATCTATTTTTGTCTAAACAAATAAGTGAAATTTTGGTTTAAAAACTCTTATGTTTTTGGGATAATTCAATATTTAGTATTTACACTTTGGATTTTAAATAGATCCTACAGTTTCACATAAGACATTTTAAAGTTCACTTTTGGCAAGATTGTATTCCTAATTTTGTTTTATAATTTATTATTTATGTGTAATTAACCAAACAAGTAACATTTCAATACCCATTCCTGATTTAATTATGAAATGTATTGGACACTCCATGGAGCATAATTTCTCCTTTTCTGTTTTTACACTTCATCTTCAACAAAGTCACTGTTAGGTTGGAATTCATAGTCGGCCCCTACACCTAGGGGCGCCCATTGTTACCAAGGTAACAATTGTTTGCATGTTATTTCCCATAAACAAAACAAATCCATAGCAACAATGGGTGCCCCTAGGTGTAGGGGCCGACTATGAATTCCAACCTTAGTCACTAAAGTTACACATTAACGTTCTGTTTCAGACTCTTGGCTGATTATCGTGCTGGCCATGATAGGAAAGCTGGCCATCACGGCTTCCTACGGAGCCATCTACGTATTCTCAGCGGAACAGTTCCCGACTGTGATACGTAACGTGGGGCTGGGTGCGAGTTCCATGTGTGCTCGGGCCGGCAGCATGATTTCACCGTTCATCAACTTACTGGTACGTCAACATAGATGCTTTAGTATTTTGCCCTTGATGATACCATTTTTTTAAATTTACATCACGTGTGATATTGCTCCCTAAAACTGGCAAACAAATCAGGATTCTTTTTCTAATTAGAAATCTCATTATTGATCCTCGTATTAAATTAATAGTCACAAAAAGTATTATATTAAATTAAAAATATACTTGAACCTTATTTATTTAAATCTAATCTAGAGATGATTCATGCTGGCTATACTCGTAGAAAGATGAAACAATTTGTGTGTATTATATGTATAAATAATTATGCAATTATTACTATTGTAATTATTACATTGCTAGTAAATTATTATGTGGCGAGGTCACTTTATTGTGAACCCCATACAGTTCTGTGACATAGAGAGAAAAGGAGACGAATACGTTTAACGTAACCAACATGTTATCAACAGGGAGACTACGTTGGCCCTCTACCTCTCGTGATATTCGGGGCAATGACCTTGACGAGCGGAATACTCACCTTGATGCTGCCCGAGACCCTGAACAAGAAGCTGCCAGACACCATCGGAGACGGGGAGAACTTCGGACTGTGAGTGTTGCACCTTATTCAAGTCTGACCGAAGATAACATTCATTGATAAGCTGATAATAATTTGTCCCCTTTGTTGGTTTAAGAATGTTAGTATTTATCGATATGACGGCTGACAGAATTTTCCTATTTTGGTATTTATATTGGTTCCAACTTTCTGTGCAAGTTGGTGGGAAGTTGGTTTAGTTTAGTTTAGTTTAGTTTTTTTATCCCACAATAATCGTCTTCTCTGATGAGAGAGTGTGGAATAGCAAAATACATAATAACATTACAAGTTACTGCAGTACATACATAAATAAAATACATAAAATAGTTGAACATTATTAAAACATGGGTAAGGTATAGTTGTAGTAATGCATTGCTCTTCCACAGGAAAACGAAGAAATCTGAGCCAGAAGGTCTAACAATCAAAGTGCCTTCGTCGACGGAAATCGGCAAGTTGAACGGAACGCAACTGTTGGAGCCCGATAATTGAAGATCTCAAAACCATTGTTCCTAAAGGCTTTACAGTATTCAGACTGCACAATTTCACCTGATATTTTAAACCATGACACAACAATAACGAACATAGAAACTATGCTCTGACCATGTGAGTACAAGCTACGCATCTTTTCCCATGAGCAGAACATTGAAGTGTGTTCTAAAATTAAGTTAGAAAAGTTAATTGTTGGCTATACAAATCAATAGAATATGGTATATTTATTTGCCAAACCTACATGGTTAATATGTAACCTATATAATTTGTGTGTATTTGTTGGATTATTTTCTACGGAACCTGTGAGGTGCGTGATTAGAATCACGTTTGTAGCAAGCTGAATGTGTTGTTGAAAATATATTAAATCGCTATACCGCAGCGCGGCGAGATTTTTCCCGAACCTGAAACGACTGGATGCTGGATATCAGATTCAAATGTTAAATGTTGTATATATTTGTTGTATTTTTGTTTGTGTACGTACACAGAGCATCAAGCTGGCGTTTTAAGTAGAAGTGTGCTGCTATGGTTATAGTTAGTATGGTATATACAAAGTAAGCTTATATTGTAGTGTGAAATGTGTACTCACAAAAAATTGAATGGGACCATTTAGTGTTTTTGTGTTACATTGTTTGAGGATCAATTTGATTCAATTGATGTTTGCCTAATGTCTCGACAGCCTAGTGTATCAGCCTAATGTCTCGTAACGAGCGTTTTCCTAGTAATAATTAATAATCATATTAAGTAAGCTAGCCACATCGACTATTAATTACAATCCCAGATAATTGGGTACGATTCAAAAAGGCACCTGCCAATTGAATGATTTGAATGTTGATTATTGTGTTTTAGCAATGCTTTTATCAATGAAGTTATATTGTGTCCGCTCTTATAGACTTATAAATTAATCTATATGACTCTTATGAACGAAGGCCAGATCAAGCCTGTAAAACTATTCTACCGCCTGGTATCAACCAGGGCTGCCATTTGCAGTAGCATAAGGTATGAACGTATTAGTCAAAAACTACAAAATACATACAATGAAAGCAAAGCAATTATATGCTTGCTGCCTTATCAATCATCTTCATTGGTGTAACTGTTATTCACTCAATAGCTTTTACGTTTGCCAGTGTTGCGGAGTTCTTTACTTCGAAGTTCAAGATGAGAGCATTCATCAAAATGGAGAACTTATATAATTTACAATATAAAGTTCTTGTGACTAACATACTCAATTGGCCTTGTTGTTCAACTTTCATATATACCGTCGGCCATTTCATGCCTAACAAGTTGTTAAACTGAATGAATGGGCAATACCATGCATGTTTTATATTCATGTACACTGTACTTACTGTAGACTTTAGAATTCATGTATAAAACCTTTGTACTATACTATACTAATATACATAATACCTTTCAATGTACTAAACGTCTTTGTACCCACAGTACTGGTGGTGGGTTCCATATTTACAGTGTTTTATAAATACGTTTGCAAACTCGTGCAGCATGCTTAGGTTTTGCAGCAATAACGAATACACAAATTTTATACTTCAGATTATTTCATATGATACCAGTAGGTACACGCGGATTTGATTATTTCTTGTTTTACGATGTACTCGACAGCTAGATCATACACGTTGGCCTTTTAGTCACCTCTTATGACAGGCAGCTACCCTGGATCGGGCCCAGATAAGAAGTACACTCATAGAATAAATCTGGATACGAGCAAGTGTTTAGTTTGGCACACGGCCTGTGTGCATAGTTTTAAACCACGTACAAAACAAATCATAGTTCAAGTTTTTAGATTTTGATAAGCACAACGACTAGTTATGGCGTAATGTATTGACAACATTTCCATAAATATGTCTCCACATGTGTTCAGCCGAGCCCTCCACTAATGTTTACATTACTGACAACATACAATAATGGTACAAATTTTCGAATTTTGGAAACATTTGGTAAACTTTATACTTTTTGCACTAGCTAAATGAATAAATAAAATAAATTGTATAATGTCCCCAACTGAAAATTAATTATTGTAACTGTGTAGATAAGACTATTACAAATTAATTAATTCATTTTATATTATTCATTGGCAACTATTAGTTCTTTAGTATTGTCATTGTGAAACTGTTTTTGATATTGTGCTTATGTATGCAACTACGTATTCATAGACTTTTCTATAAACTATTTATGTGAAATACTACTTTTAGTACCGGTACAGATTTTGATAATGGATTTTACTGTACCTTTTAGTGTTAGCTTTTGTGAAATAAACGACTCATCATAATCATAACCTATACTCTTCTTTTAATCAATGCTCCTCAATACGTTGTAATCCCAGACTGATGCACGTATATGTTCCTATACGTTGCATACGTACATACACACCATACGTTGCATAATATGCATAAATATTAAATACACATTCAGCTATAGGAAGTAAAATAGTGCAAATAAATTTAAACACTATCATAAACAATACAAACAAGATTTTTGAATGTACATTTTATTTTTTAAAGACATTATCTATACAGTTATGTGCAAATGGGTTTATTTATAATTTTATATTAATTTTGTTTGTATTAATAGCTATGGTGTACCTTTCTAGAGAAAATACTATTTTAGTTTTAAACTCCTTTACTTTATCAAGTCTCTTACACATTTCCCAGCTTTGTACTTTGTTTCAAGAATATAGTTTTATCAACACAACACTGTCTATATACATCTACTTAATCAAGCAACATAACGGTGCGATGCTTAACGTGCTGCGTTATGGGTAATGCTAATACATTTAGTTATATTATATTATACATATGAGAGCATAATACGGCCTCTGATGAAAACTATTGATTTTAATTGATAAAACACACATACAGAAACTTATTTTTTGTTATATCTGCTCCGTGTCCAACAATGAAGTCGGGTAGGGGATAGGAAATTAATCCCATCATATTCTGGCCCCTAGGTACATCGAAGCCGGCTGACCATGCCTGACGCTTCCCTCATGTTAACTTCCTCTGGCCTCTCCTCTTCACTTTCTTCTTCCTCTGCTCTTTCTACAAAACTCATATTTTAACAAAATCCCACATTGGTATCAATTCTGTCTCTAAACAGGTGGCATTCATCCAAGTCAAAGGATAAAGAGATGGCAACAAATTTGGTGTCGGGGTAATGTGTAGACTGTTTCCGTTCTTCACCCTGAAAGTAGTCTGGTTTCTTGGGTAGGATCTTCCTCACCCCATGAAGCAGACACTACGCTACTTCATTGTCCAGCCTCATTGTGTTTATATGTATAGGGCAATCAATCTAACATTCTGTTAGAATCCGTACTCATTATCTCGGTTGAAATTACCTCGTTACTGGCTTCACAAACTTTGTACACGATTCACAAACATTCGATTCATTCGTCTACTCAGAATTCTTCCATCTTTTGACTGTTCTATTCAGGCCAACAACATTTACAGTGACTTGTCATGTTACAACTTATACTTTACACGCTCAATCAAAACATATACTCATTTCATAGACGCTTACTTCGGACAAACATCTCAATCCAATACCAGACGGAATGGAATACATTTCCATAACAGTCTATTAACAATATTTCTTCTTTGTATAGCATTAGTTTGTGTAACAGTGATTTATATTGAAAACTCATTATCATATTTTCTGGCTCATTTTAATACCATTTCCAACAAACCAAACAACATTTAATAAATAATAAACTTATAAAATTAATTAATAATATTATCAACATATATTAAAATTGTGTATATGCTCAGCAGATAAAACTGTATAAACTCTTATCAATGTTCTCATATCAAAGATGTTTTATAAATAAATAAAACTATCGTAATAATGGTCGCTCGTAACTAACTAGTTGGCGACGACGGAACGCTTGAATAAACCTCCGTTGGACATCCATCGCTTGCGTAGGTTGTTGGCCAGATTGTCCCGGACGAGAGCGTTGTAGGTTTCGGCCAGTTCTATGTTGTTCTGCTGTTCCTGCAACAGTGAAACACAAGTAACATCCACCCTCCAACCATGTTCAACCTACGCACTAACAAGGTAACACGACAATGCTACAAATCAAATTTTCAAACACTTTACAAGTGTAAATATGTATTGTTAGGCAAATCCTAGAAAGATAAATCATCTTTGGGTAATAACTACACACATATTCACAAATAAAATATTATTAGTTAAATAAGGTTGATATTTTACTAAATTTTATCTTGATCACATTGCAAATTCAAATTCAAATTCAAAATAACTTTATTCATCGATTACCTACATTACACGGTATACACTATACAGTGCATTGAATATTTTCCATATTTGACAAATGTGTGATTTATATCAAGCTGAGATTTGCCTAAACTAGGACGTCTTAGCACTTTCATTTCATTTATTTATTTATTATTTATTTCATATGCGGTCGTTTGACCATGTACACAATACATTGGTTGCATATACGGTATTGACCATGTCAAGTTTGAAGAATAAAAATATAAAAATACAGACTTATACACAGACATTAAAATCGTTGTAAAATCGTGTAAACTCGTTAAAAAATCTTCATGTCTTAAAGCTGTCATATTAACCAGGTTAACCTTCTCACAGGAAGTCCTCGACGCAATAAAAGGATTTGTCAAGCAGGTACCTCTTCAGTGCTTGCCTGAAGGTAGTTTGCTTCTTAAGGTTTTTTATTTCAGCCGGTAGTTTGTTGTAGAAAAAAATTGTAAAACTTCATTTATTGATCTTTTCTTTGATAAGTACATAGTACGTATGGGCCCTTTGTGATGTGGGTCCTGTTCTTACCGCCTGGGAGATCAACGGCTTGAGGTTAAAGTCTACTTGTGGTGCCTCCTGGTGGTGGGACTCTGTAACCTTGACCCTGTGGCTTGCGGGCAGGTAGTCTGCGTGCTTGGCGGTCACCTCGTATACCCCGGGAGTGAGCAGGCGCCAGTAGTCGCCGCCGTGCACTGGAAAACAAAGTCCACTTGATTATACCCGTCTAACAAAGTATGGACTTAAGATTATTTGAATTATCCTAGCACCTAGTTTACATTGTCTAGTAACTGTTATCTTGTATATGTTTGCTTATGTTTGTACTAGTTCTGACGAAATCTATACTTGTATTATGTATGAGTCAATTGATGAATAAAAACAACAACAACAACAACAACAACAACAACAACAACAACAAAAACAACAACAAAAACAACAACAACAATTAACAACTAATAGACCTAATAAACCAATCCAGAAGTTATGCAAACTGATTAATAACTATTACTAATTAATTATTATTATTAGCTTTGGGCCGTATTACCAAAAAAAATTTGGTACAATGTCCTAACTGGCCACCTGTAGTCTGTGATAGATTTGAAATCAGGAATAATTAAGGGTCTGATGTGTATTTTGTAATACTGTATACAAAATAATGCATGAATATGTCATTCATCATCATCTATTGCTACGTCCAAATCTGCGTGTATAAATTAATTAAATACATAAATACATAAATACACAAATAAAAAAGTAAATAAATAAACAAATAAAGAAACAAATAAAGAAATAAATAAAGAAGGAAATAAATAAATACACAAATATAAATACATAAATGAATAAAAATAAATAAATCAATACATATCGTGATTGGTAGCGTACCCGATGTGACGTCATGCTTGATAGCGGTCGGGTGGTTGCCGGTAACGTTGACCACAGTGATGACGGCGTTGGCGACTCCCTTCCCCGTGTCGGCGTCTCTGACCATCCCCTTGATGCCGATGTGAGCCTGCACGTATAAGGGATGAGTTCTGTTCAGTGCATAACATCGTGGTACAAACACTTTTATTCACGTCACGTGGACCAACGTAACTACAGTCTCGTGCTCAGTAATTTCTATTATTCTATCCCACACAATACACTCGTCACATCCAAAAGCCATCCCGATCGTTTACTATTGTTTGCGTCATCTTATGATGACTTTTGGAAGTCTTTAAGACGTCACTAACATGTCAGTATAGGCCTACATAATGTCATTATTACGACGTCTTACCGACATCATTAAGCCGGTTGTTATGGTCTGCCCGTGCGTTTTATTCACCGCCTTCAAGAATGTGTGATAGAACGCCAGGAGGCTGGTCACTTCCGTTGAAACAGCGTGCATGTAAGGGCATAGTAGATAAGGATTTAAGGTCGGTATGAGTAGAGTGGTTTATTACCTGCCAGATGAACTCGATGAGGGCCTTCTGATTATTCTTCCACTCCTTCTTCAAGACCGCGGCTTTAGGGTACTTGTCGCAGCCCAGTTCCAAGGTTATCTCAAAGTCATTGGATGACAAGTAGTTGAAGTCCTGCATCCCCCCTGCCACTGTGTACCACGCTGCCCCGTTGGTGATGCCTGCAAAACACATGAGACTCTTTTCCGCCATCTTGGAATTATTTGAGTTTAACGACGTACTCGACAACTATGATTGGAGGTGGTGTTTGGAATTAGAGGAAAGGGACAATTAGGGCGTAACGGGGAGGAAAAAGGAAAGGTGATGATAATATAGACTACATTTCGTCTGACTACACAATGTAGTCAGCTGTAAACTAGGAAAAAGCTTGGATTTCGGTAATTGTGCGAGTGTAACCAGAGCTGCACTTTGTAATTGTTTAATTGTAGATGTAATTCCTATACCTCCTTGTTTGCCAAAGTTGAACCCGTCTTCTCCGCAGCCTTCCCTGCTGGCAGACGCCATATTGGCGTGATTCAGGGCGTACGTCAGAGCCAGGTGCCTACAGACCAAACAACACCATTAGATACGAATAACAACAAACCACCCATTTTAGTGTCATGAGCATCCCCAGGATTATTCCTAGGGGGAACGGCGGGGGGGGGGGGGGGGGGGGCAAGATGAAAAAACATAGCAACTATCAATGCGGGGGGGGGGGTCTGGGATCTGGGAGCTTAACGCCCCCAGTTAGCCTTGTAGGGCGAAAACTTGGGACTTTTTAAAGTAGAATTTGGAATGTTAAATAAGTTCTAAATGAATGAACTGAAACATATACTTCCAGATAACTTGTAATGTCTTGTGCGATAACTTGCGCGTGATAACCTATGCGTTGATATAACTTGATGCGTTAAAACTTAGACAAAACTTAACAAACATTAACAAAGTTGTCTGTGTTAACGCAGCAGGTTGCTTTGGTGAAACGCAAGTATGGGAATTATTCGTCAATCATGTATGTAGGTATTCACAAGATTGTATTCTGTCGAACCACTTTATTTAGTTAGAAGTTATGTTTGAAATGAGAATCTTTATCTTATCTTTATTATATCTTATGTATTTGGGACTTATATCCTGTATTAGATAAATAATAATAAATAATAATAATAATAATAATAATAATAATAATAATAATAATAATAATAATAATAATAATAATAATTATTATAATAATAATAATAATAATAATAATAATAATAATAATAATAATAATAATAATAATAATAATAATAATAATAATAATAATAATAATAATAATAATAATAATAATAATAATAATAATAATAATAATAATAATAATAATAATAATAATAATAATAATAATAATAATAATAATAATAATAATAATAATAAATAATAATAATAATAATAATAATAATAATAATAATAATAATAATAATAATAATAATAATAATAACAATAATAATAATAATAATAATAATAATAATAATAATAATAATAATAATAATAATAATAATAACAGGAAAGGACAACGTGTGACGTCATACCTAAAGGTGTTGTCGTCCGGGCTGGGGGTGAGCTCGGTGACCGAGTCATCCCTGGTGGCATCGTAGGGGTAGTTGGCCACCAGATCACCGCCGTGTAGATTGGCAGACAGGACGAAGGGGACGCTCATGATCCAACGCATCACCGCCTTTGTCTCCGGCTCGATCTGCATCAAGACAGTAAATGTGTCTACTCCACGTCTACTCCATTCGGTATTCTCATGCTTACGATATGGACGAGTCTAAACCAACATAATCACAGTCTTGTGTCTACAGTCTACCCCTCGAGATGGACGAGTCCAACAGTACCAACATAATCTACTTCTCTAGTTCTACCATCTACTTGAAACGGGTCCATTAGGGACGACTTATGACCTTCCGTTGGATACTTGTACATTTCTAACATAATGGGCGTAATTAGACTATTAATGCCAGCAATTACTGGCACTGGTGGAATGGTAAGGTAGAAATACTAGGCAATACTGACATTGGTGGAGGTGCCAGGTAAAACCCTAGGAATACAGTGCCAGAAGAAATACTAGGAAATACTGACATTGGTGGAGGTGCCAGGTAAAATGCTAGGAATACAGTGCCAGAAGAAATACTAGGAAATACTGACATTGGTGAAGGTGGTGAAGGTGCCAGGTAAAACGCTAGGAATACAGTGCCAGAAGAAATACTAGGAAATACTGACATTGGTGGAGGTGCCAGGTAAAATGCTAGGAATACAGTGCCAGAAGAAATACTATAGTGTATTCCAACGAATGAATTCACTGACGTAGCCGCATTTCCCCTCCGACCCCGCCAAGGGTCTTCTCCCACTACTCGGCCGCGCGGCGAGTTCGAGGGACTGACCGTAAATTATTCCTGTCAAGATGCCCTCTATTCAGTCTCTATTGATACAGTTAATCGCTTCAGTAACACATACAAAATCTACAGATTCAAAATTTCTTAACTTTTAACCAATTATTTGGATTCTTGAATAAAAATCAACACGTTTTTATGTTTGAAACGTCCCAATAGACCGACTACATCACAAGAAGATAATACTGACACTTCAATACGGTATGAATAACTTCTTCAGATGACGTAACCGATTAATCACAACACATACGTTAATTGGATGTGGAAAGTGGCATAATAGGCATAATAATAGGCATAATGGGCATAATAGGCCTATAGATGGAAGATGATCCAAGTTATAATACGTAAATTATGATGATCATTCTTTCAAAGTCGAAAACGGCGAACCATCGGCAAATCCCAAATCGCACGTGCGGAATAAGCGGGTCAGTCACCTCTAACTGACCAACCCTTCCTTACACAATTGTCACATCACCGTTACTCATCAACGCATTCTTTTGTCACTCGTCCTACCCCTTAGTATATTTTGAAAGAAAGTTGAATGTCCCGCGATACACCTGTAAGTGACTTGGCGACATCGAAAAATGACATCTGGCAGGGAAACAACATCTTCAATGCTCTTTTGTTATAATTGCCTTTTGTTGGAAAGATTAGTCGACGGTTTCGTGTCTTCGACGTGAGACGACGGATTTAATGTTTATTGTACAACTAAACTAGGAAAACGCTCTGTTTGACGCGTTGATAAGCGAGCGCGTCAATATCTACGAACGTTCTGGCGAAAAGATCTAAAGCTAATAAAAACAACAATTAACAACAATTCAAGAATGTGCATTTCAAAATTGTTTCTAATTTCCATAGCTATTATACTTCCCGATATTGTTGAATGCAGTGCAATTTGCGTTGCTAAGAATTTTCGTTGTCTGTCTAGTGTTTTCGCGGCGGTCCGCCACCGTTACTAACAGTTATTGAGTGTAACTTTGTAACGTTTCGAACGATTTTGCCTCAAAACTATACACCTTCAATCCACATCGAGGCTTGTGGATGGTCCAAATTTCAAGTTGATCGGACTTTCCGTTCGACCGCTATCGACAGACATAAAAACAAAACAAAAAACAAACAGCATGAAGTGCCATAAGAGTCTAGTACGAAAAAAAAAAAAAAAACAGAACGAAGTGCCATAAGAGTCTCGTGGAGACGCTCGCTTCGCTCGCTTAATAAACTAGGAAAACGCTCTGTTTGACGCGTTGATAAGCGAGCGCGTCCATATCTACGAACGTTCTGGCGAAAAGATCTCAAAGCTAATAAAAACAACAATTAACAACAATTCAAGAATGCGCATTGTTGGACTTATTTCCATGGCTATTATACTTTCCGATATTGTTGTATGCAGTGCAATGTGCGTTGCTAAGAATTTTCGTGGTCATGTTTTCAACACGGTCCGCCACCGTTACTAACACTTATTGACAGCAATAGCAATGTAATTTCTGCCTCTAATACGTATCGGATCGCGTTTACATTAGTATATTCGTGACCGGACAAAAATTTGCTATAAGATAGCCACCTCACATTTTGCCGTTACTGCGTTTTAGAAAAATATTTTCGAGTAACTTTCGTGTAACTTTGCCAATACTTATCAGATCGCCATTACATTAACATATTCGTGACCGGAAAAATCTGTAACAAAATCTGGCTATCTCACATTTTGCCGCCATTTTGTTTCAGAAAAATATTTTGCAGTAACTATGGTGTAACTTTGTAACTTTTCGAACGATTTTGCCTCAAAACTATACACCTTCAATCCACATCGAGGCTTGTGGATGGTCCAAATTTCAAGATGATCGGACTTTCCGTTCGACCGCTATCGACGGACATAAAAACAAAAAAAAAAAAAAACAAACAAACAAACAAACAAACAAACAAAAAAAAAAAAACAGAATGAAGTGCCATAAGAGTCAAGTGGAAACGCTCGCTTCGCTCGCTTAACAAATGAACAAATGAGTGATAACTAGGAAAACGCTCTGTTTGACGCGTTGATAAGCGAGCGCGTCAATATCTACGAACTTTCTGGCGAAAAGATTTCAATGCTTATACAAACAACAATTAACAACAATTCAAGAATGCGCATTGCAAAAATGTTTCTAATTTCCATAGCTATTATACTTCCCGACATTGTTGGATGCAGTGCAATGTGCGTTGCTAAGAATTTTCGTGGTCATGTTTTCAACACGGTCCGCCACCGTTACTAACACTTATTGACAGCAATAGAAATGTAATTTTTGCCTCTAATACGTATCGGATCGCGTTTACATTATTATATTCGTGACCGGACAAAAATGTACTATTAGATAGCCACCTCACATTTTGCCGTTACTGCGTTTTAGAAAAATATTTTCGAGTAACTTTCGTGTAACTTTGCCAATACTTATCAGATCGCCATTACATTAACATATTCGTAACCGGAAAAATCTGTAGAAAAATCTGGCTATCTCACATTTTGCCGCCATTTTGTTTCAGAAAAATATTACACAGTAACTATGGTGTAACTTTGTAACTTTTCGAACGATTTTGCCTCAAAACTATACACCTTCAATCCACATCGAGGCTTGTGGATGGTCCAAATTTCAAGTTGATCGGACTTTCCGTTCGACCGCTATCGACGGACATAAAAACAAAAAAAAAAAAAAAAAACAAACAAACAAACAAAAAAAAAAAAAAAAACAGAATGAAGTGCCATAAGAGTCAAGTGGAAACGCTCGCTTCGCTCGCTTAAAAAAAACATAAGTTAAATAACAAACACCATGACGGAAACTGTCAGTCAATAAAAAAATGAGTTAAAACTTTACACATGTCGCAGAATTTCCTGTTTTAAATAATAAAACAAAATAAATAAAATACAAATAAATTTGTATTTATAATTTACAATAATTTATAATAACTCCTAAGTAATGCATTTGTTTGGTGACTGAGAGTATACGGCAAAGTAGTGACTGTTTCTTCTTTATGAAGCTGTTGGCCTATTAGGACGATTCAAACATGGAAACGTATTGGTTTTTATTCAAGAATCCAAATAACGTATTAAAACTTACGAAATAATGAATCTGTGGATTTTGTATGTGTGACTACAGTATGAATAGAGGACATTTACAACAGGACAGGACAGGTATAATTTACGAGCAGTCTCTCACTCTGAGCGCGCGGCCGGGTGGTGGGGGAAGACCCTTGGCGCGCATAGCAGTTGCGTGCAAAAACGGCAGTGAATTCATTCGTTGGAATACACTTTAGGACATACTGACATTGGTGGAGGTGCCAGGTAAAACGCTAGGAATACAGTGCCAGAAGAAATACTAGGAAATACTGACATTGGTGGAGGTGCCAGGTAAAATGCTAGGAATACAGTGCCAGAAGAAATACTAGGAAATACTGACATTGGTGGAGGTGCCAGGTAAAACGCTAGGAATACAGTGCCAGAAGAAATACTAGGAAATACTGACATTGGTGGAGGTGCCAGGTAAAATGCTAGGAATACAGTGGCAGAAGAAATACTAGGAAATACTGACATTGGTGGAGGTGGTGGAGGTGCCAGGTAAAACTCTAGGAATACAGTGGCAGAAGAAATACTAGGAAATACTGACATTGGTGGAGGTGCCAGGTAAAACTCTAGGAATACAGTGCCAGAAGAAATACTAGGAAATACTGACATTGGTGGAGGTGCCAGGTAAAACGCTAGGAATACAGTGCCAGAAGAAATACTAGGAAAAACTGACATTGGTGGAGGTGCCAGGTAAAACTCTAGGAATACAGTGCCAGAAGCTAGAAATACTAGGAAATACTGACATTGGTGGAGGTGCCAGGTAAAACTCTAGGAATATAGTGCCAGAAGAAATACTAGGAAATACTGACATTGGTGGAGGTGCCAGGTAAAACTCTAGGAATATAGTGCCAGTAGAAATACTAGGAAATACTGACATTGGTGGAGGTGCCAGGTTAAACGCTAGGAATACAGTGTCAGAAGAAATACTAGGAAATACTGACATTGGTGGAGGTGCCAGGTAAAATGCTAGGAATACAGTGCCAGAAGAAATACTAGGAAATACTGACATTGGTGGAGGTGCCAGGTAAAACGCTAGGAATACAGTGCGAGAAGAAATACTAGGAAATACTGACATTGAGGTGCCAGGTAAAATAACAAGAAATACAGATATTCAGCTAGAGTGCCCACCTCTCACTTACTCATTATAGTAGCGAGTATGAGTATGTACCACAGAGTATGTACCACAGAGTATGTACCACAGAGTATGTACCACAGAGTATGTACCACATAGTATGTACCTCAGAGTATGTACCACAGAGTATGTACCTCAGAGTATGTACCACAGAGTATGTACCACAGAGTATGTACCACAGAGAATGTACCACAGAGTATGTACCACAGAGTATGTACCACAGAGTATGTACCACAGCGTATGTACCGCAGAGTATGTACCTCAGAGTATGTACCACAGAGTATGTACCACAGAGTATGTACCGCAAAGTATGTACCACAGAGTATGTACCACAGCGTATGTACCGCAGAGTATGTACCTCAGAGTATGTACCACAGAGTATGTACCACAGAGTATGTACCACAGAGAATGTACCACAGAGTATGTACCACAGAGTATGTACCACAGAGTATGTACCACAGCGTATGTACCGCAGAGTATGTACCTCATAGTATGTACCACAGAGTATGTACCACAGAGTATGTACCGCAGAGTATGTACCTCAGAGTATGTACCACAGAGTATGTACCACAGAGTATGTACCACAGAGTATGTACCACAGAGTATGTACCACAGAGAATGTACCACAGAGTATGTACCACAGAGTATGTACCACAGAGTATGTACCACAGCGTATGTACCGCAGAGTATGTACCTCAGAGTATGTACCACAGAGTATGTACCACAGAGTATGTACCGCAAAGTATGTACCACAGAGTATGTACCACAGCGTATGTACCGCAGAGTATGTACCTCAGAGTATGTACCACAGAGTATGTACCACAGAGTATGTACCACAGAGAATGTACCACAGAGTATGTACCACAGAGTATGTACCACATAGTATGTACCACAGAGTATGTACCACAGAGTATGTACCACAGAGTATGTACCACAGCGTATGTACCGCAGAGTATGTACCTCAGAGTATGTACCACAGCGTATGTACCGCAGAGTATGTACCACAGAGTATGTACCACATAGTATGTACCACAGAGTATGTACCACAGAGTATGTACCACAGACTCACCGGCTCGTTCAGTCTGTCCAACTGACTCAACAAGTGGTTGTTGTTGTTTATGTGGTAGTCTTCATTGCCGAACATGATTCGGTCGAGATCGGGGAAGTTTCGGTTTAAGTCTACGCTGTGGTTGTTCTTGCGTCCCTTCAGGTAATCGTTGGCGCCCTGAAACAATCGACAGCGTCTTCACTCCAAGTACAGCCGAGCCGCGAACATCAAGGGACGATATAGGCATGAGGTGAGGCACAAGTATACACGAGACCTGGACGCAGAGCCGACTCTTCATTCTTAGGACCCTGAGGGGACCCTAAAACGATTTCAGGTGCAATCGTACACTCAATTCGGTAAAATGGAAAGCAATTGCTATAATGAAAACTCCTTGTCAGACCCGAGTTCGATCCCCTGTACCGGAAAGTTCAAAGTATCTATTGGCGTCAGCTAGCTTTCCATCGAACCGTCTCCCATTCATGGTTTTTAGAATTGAAGGAAGCCCTGCTCTCCACCACACAGCGTTGTTCTTAAGAATTCTATATATTTTTTATTGGTGCCATAAAATAAGTTTAATATATTATATTATTTACAGTGGATAGGTTGGTCAAAGATTACACATGAGGGCTGTGGCTTAACTGACCGAGGCATTTGTCTCGTTTGCCTCATGGATAAGATGCGAGTGGAACTGCCTGGACCTAGTGAGTATAGATGGGTGTGGCTAGTGGGTATATGGGTGTGGACCTAGTGGGTATATGGGTGTACCCACCGTCTCCGTAGAGAGCTGCCAGCCGTCTGGGTTCATGCTGGGCATCAGATGGATCCTGGTGAGACCGATCAGCTTGCGAATGTCCTGGTTGTTCTCGAGGTATTGTTCGCAGAGATAGTCGGCCAACTGAAGCATCAACTCCCTGCCCAGCACCTCGTTACCATGCATGTTGGCGATGTACTTGAACTCTGGCTTGGCTGCAACAAGAGATTTGTTGTTTAACGACGTACTCGACAGCTTAAAGGTCATGTGACGTCTTCCTATAATCAGCTCCATTAAACATAGTGGGGGTCGTGATAAGGGAAGTCCAGAAAGAGAGGGCAGGGACAAGTGGGAGCCTCTGAATCTAAAGTAGTAGTAGCTGAAGACGAAAACAGAGCACACCCCGAAGAAGATAATTAGCATAAGAAGGAAAGAAAAGGGCAATGAGGGAAATGGGACAGGGTCTCCTTTTAGAACTAGAGGAATGTAAAAAGAAGTTGGTAGTACTGACTTGGTTATTTCATAGCCTAAGCATGAGACTAGTACATGACATGAGACTTATGTAGGGGCAACTTACTGAGCTGGTGCAAGCCGGGCTGGGTAGAGAACTCTATGACGTAGAGTGGTCTACCTCTCACAGACTTCTCACTCAGGGTGTAGACGCGGGTGATGTTGGGACACCGGTCGTGGATCGAACCAAGGACCTTGGGCAGCTCGTCGTTGTTGTGGTGTTTCCACTCGAAGTCGGCGCTGCCACAAGCGTAGGCTGTCGCCATTACGACCACGCTCAGCTGCAAAGAATCATGGTCAATGGTCATTGGTCATAAAGCTCCTCTTAATCCTCTAGTGGAGGCTCGATATAGCTCAAGATCCGTATTCATAGTTGTCCCCTACCCGTAGGGGCGCCCGTTGTTGCCAGATAACAGTTTCATACATATGCTATTTCCCATAAAGAAAACAGGTCTTAGCAACAACGGGCGCCCCTAGGGGTAGGCGACGACTAGGCACCCCCATCTAGAGGACTATATATCGGTTGTTGTCTGCAATCACTATTAAGTATTATTTCGTAATAAGTATTTTAATAATATATAATATAGTGTAGAATAGAATACAGGCATATAGTATAGAATAAAAAGTATATATAGTATTATAATAATAAGTGTTATTGTTATAGTGTTAGAAGCAGCAAAATATGTCAACTAGGCCTATTGTTACCACTATTGTTTAGTATTGTTTCCAAAAATAACACAGACGAAGAAATGTTTACCATGGGAATATCGAGACGATGAGTGCGAGATATATTAGGGATGATGGCCCCTACACGTGAGCCAGGGGCCGGATTCACAAGAGGTCTTGACTTAGGCCTGGCCTAACTTTAGGAAGGACTCTAACCTGGGTCACATCGACCATAGTTTTACTAAACCCTTACACACGTTTCCTGTATATCAATGCCCTTCAAGCCGAGGCATGTGTGTAGTGTGTACAGACAGACAGACAGACAGACAGACAGACAGACAGACAGACAGACAGACAGACAGCAATCAGCAGTAATTAACAAGTGGTTAGCATGATTACTTTGCCACTTCATAGACATGATACCGTTTATAATAGTCAAGTCGTTGTCAACAAGACATCATAGCCTTCCTTGTCATGTGGCCTAGCTGGAGCTCAGGCAAGAACATATGCGATGAGAGATAACATATTATTACCATATCGATTTATCGATCTTTGGCGCGATTAAGGGAGGGGTATTATTACCGATAGAGATGGCTCAGTGCGTAGCTGACGATGCTCTTATTTGGAAGGTCACTAGTTTGATACCCGCTACCGGCAATCCCGACTGCAAAGGTGGTTTTCCTAAGTCACTATAACTGAATGCTGGAATAGACATACTATAACAGCCCTCGGACAGTCCTTCCCAACTATTCCAATTACCGCAATACCTATAGTTAGTTACAGTATGTAGAGCGGTATGAATTATCTCTGGACAGGTTTCCTATAAAAAAAAAATCAGGGGAAGGTATAACCTAATCATAGCTCTGAGCAGAAGTAAACAAATGTGTAAGAAATAAGAGTTGGTTTAGTGAAATAGCAATGGTTTAAGCGAATTGGAACATGCAATAACAATGCTGTGGTTCACATCCGTCACAGTGGATTGAAATAGTCATAAGAAATGAATCAATTCCATTTCTTATTTCAACTTCCCATGATGCACCTTATGACGAATCAATCAGAACGCAGAAGAGCCATACTAGAAGGTCAACTACGGAAATCGAAACAAAAACAGTGGTACCGGATATTTTGCTGTTATAGTCAATGATAGTAAGTACATAATTAAGGCGTTGCTTTGACTATACTGAAATAAGCAACTAGTCGTCGGTTGTGAACCAGTTGCTTGTTATTTCACTATTTCACTGTTTCTTATTGCAACTCTTATTTCAATTATGAATCGGCCTTTGTAATAACTTGCTTTTCCCGAATGCAAGTTTTGTCACAGCAAACCTACGCGTTCGTTGATAGAAGAGTTGACCGTCCCTCAACCGTCGAGGCTAATCGAGAAGCGCGGACCCTAACCCTTTGAAATTGGAACAAGCTGTTTTTCATGAAATTGTAACATCTTGAAATTAGGTCCGGGTTGCTATGGCAACTACCTTTACGTCACTGACATATCAGTACCGTTGCTATGCACACTAGAGTGACGCACGACGTGTGAAGAGGCTGGGACCTTCTACACATTGAGCTCAGCACCAATCAGATCCATATTCTGGCGGGGAGAACTGAATACGTGGTTACAAAGAGATGAGGAATCTATGCCGTTTACGGCCGGGATTCGAACCCACGCTACTTGGTTCCATATGGACAATCTATGTACATCAGTCGTCATGCCCCATCCGCCCAGATGCCTCGTGGTTTCAAGGGGAAGTCTGGTACCGGCACGTAGCCTACTCCTGTCGAAAAGTACCATCGGCTTTACGTTCCGTTCTTTCGGATGGGACGTGAAGCCGATGGTCCCCTTGGTACTTTTCGACAGGAGTAGGCTACGTGCCGGTACCAGGCTTACCCTCCTCCCTTCCTCATTATCATTCATCAATCATCACTTATCACGCTAAAGAGGGCATTGTGCCCTACACTGGCCTTAATTACAATAAAATAAATAAATAATTGGACATGCGTGATCTATGCCGTTTACGGGATTCAAACCTGCGTTCCTTGGTTCCATATGGAAACACGTTTAACTACACTCGTCATGCCCCAATACCCCCCCCCCCTTCCTAGATACCTACCCTTATATCACCATTACCCCTTTTAATCAACTCTAGCACCTGATAATCATCCACTATCCGTGATGAGGAGTAGCCATTGCTTTCCGGGGCAAACAGGGTCAATGTTGAGATCGATAGACCATTATCTAAAGCTTCACCCGACGCATCTATAGTTTTTCGTGTAGGCCAGTTTTAACCCTTTCAGGTGACATAAGTAAGTATATTAGGGTGTTTAGAACTTTAGATAGTTGGGAGGGAATCTCCAATAGGTGTAAAGAAGTGACTTGAGAAAAACCTAGCGGAAAACGTTGTGTGGATTTTCAATGACCGTGTACGAACCTCCGAATGAGGGAGGGTATGTTCCGATATTCTTGTATCACTGCTGTTGTAAGTTTTTCGCATAGGAATTCCTGCTATAGGGTGAACACTAGTTTTACCTTATTGTAAGGTGACTAATTGGATATATTGGGATGTTTGGATAGTCCAATATGTGTAAATCCTATAGCATGGAGTGAGTAAAAGGTCAGAAAACCATCAGTGTGGATTGCCGGCGACCGTGTTCGAACCAGCGACCTCCTAACAAGGGTTGGTTTGAGAGTATTGCACCCCAGCTGCTGTACTCACCCAGAGGGTATAAGCCATCGCTGTTGTGTTGACCTCTTGCAACGACCAAGCACACGAGAGTCCTGACTGCGACAACACTGGATCACGACTCCGTTTGCATCTGCGCGCTAACAGTCTGTGACGTCACGCAGGTTGCTATTGATTGGGCCGGCGCACTGGCTGACTGACGTACCCGATCACAACCTGCACGCCTATGTGAACAACCTAATCGAGGGAATATGAGGAGCAACTGTTAAAACTGTTCGAAAGCAAAATTTAAAAAAAGTTTAAAAAGTTTAGTTGAAGCGCTTGCAAATGTTGTGAATATTATGTATGGTTCCCATTTTGGAAACCAATTTAATTTTACCAATTAACCTTCTAATTGCGTTTTACAATGACTGCATTGGACCCCACTGAGTACGCCTTTAACACCCACAAATTAGTTGTCTGTGCCTTCAACAATTAGAACAATACACAACAATGTAATTGGCCCTGGATGTAGTTTTATTAAAAAACGCCAACAGCCGTACGGATTGAAATATTTAAGAAAATATCTAGTGTCTAGTTTTTACGAAACTAAAAGGCTAATAACCACGTTTGTATCGTGATGGACAGGTTTGCGTGCTTTGGTGATCCCGAGACCTATGCCAACGGAAGCGTATGCTTCTGGTATAGGGCTACCCTAGTCGGACAGGTCGAGGTGGAGACGCCAGGAGAAAGGCAGTCCACGTCCTCTCCTTTCCTCCCTTTTTGTCATACTCGTCCCTTTCCTCCAAACATCCCCCGATGATCAAAAAAGTCGAGTACGTCGTTAAACAACAAAATAACCAAGCAAAGTTCTGCGCAGTTTGTTTGCAGCAGTGGACGTTTAATTGATTTGTGTTTAACGACGTACTCGACAGCTTAGGTCGTATGACGGACAACATCCTAACGAAGGGTCATGCAATGCAACCCACTTACTCTCTATACCCACCGACCGGCCGTCGTCTCGATTGGCCTCGAGTAAACATGCGACGGGAAGCCACAACAACAAACCGTTTGGAAGCCATTTCGCGTCGTCCTGTGACGCACGCGACCCTCTCGTCGCGTAGCAACCACCAACAGTTGTGACGTCATAGTGGTGTCCATTGTTACAACACACAGACCTTACATAAATACATTTTCGTAGGAATACCCGTTATAGGGTGCACACCAGCTTTACCTGATGTGCCCCTCTTCAGGTGACTAACTAGATTATTAGGGTGTTTGGATAGCTGGGAAGGAATAGAGTAGGGGTCAAATGCATACTCGTTCCTCATGTGCTCCTCAACTCAGCCTTTCCTCAGACCCGCCCAACAACCAATCACAGAGCAGCATTGCCACGTGAACTGCTCTGTGATTGGTGGTTGGGCGAGTCTGAGGAAAGGCTGAGTTGAGGAGAACGTGAGGAACGACTATGCATTTGACCCCTAGGACTCAATCGAAAGCCTCGGAAAAAACCTTCTATCAGGATTGCCGGTGGCCGGAATCGAACTGGCGACCTCCGGAATTAGAGTTTGTGTCTTACCACTGAGCCACCTCTATAGGTCTAGTTATAGCGTTTTCCAACGGCTGCACTGGACTGCACTGGGTGCACCTCTAACAATTAAAACAACAATGCAATGGACACACCAGTGTGCACTCAGTGCAGCATGATTCGTGGCCAATCAGTAAGCCGCAATTTTCAAATACTAATCACTGATTGGTCACGAGTGCTTATCTGCGACACTAGTGCCAATGTGGTTGAAACATGTAATATCTATCTACTTCAAGTAAGAACTGAGTGCACGTGTTTGCAGCAAGAACATTGCTCGAGTTTGTGCCAGCTTGTACCTACGCAACTGTACCTCACAGGCTGGGTTTATCACTGGCGTTAAATGTAATCTAACGATTAGATTGCTTTTAGTTTCCTTTATACGATAATATGTTGATAAAAAGTGTATGTAGACTAGCTAACGACTTATGAGTCCCATTTCGTAATAATATAGTCTATTATAGTAATTGTAGACAGAGCCAAACAAAATAGTTGTAGACAAAGCTAATGTTACTAAACATTTTTGACTATATGATTTAAATGTTTTAAAATGTAATTTACAGCTGCTCAATGACAATAAACAATATTCTCAAAACAAGCGGGTTAAAATATCAATGAGTTCTTTTCATAGGGAAAACATAATCTTTACAAGTAAAGGATTTTTTCCAAGTGGGAGCAGAGCTAATTTTACTTAGATTTACAACGATTTACAACACCTTGAAAATCATCCACAAAGCAACAGTTACTGACCAAGTATACTAACTTGTCATTCTTAGTAATTTCTTGCAATGAGGTTCTGCCAAATTTCATAAAAAGCACAAGCATACCGCATTTAACTCTTTTAGAGCTTCTTTTATGTGTCAGCTACAGTACTATAATTCTTTTATTTGGCTACAGTATATTATATTGTCTTAATACGACATTGTGACAAAAATTTCAGAACACTAGATTCAAGATTTTTACAACTAAAGAGTAATTAATTAGTAATATTTGCATACAGGCTTTTCTAACTGTCTGAAAACAGTTTTGATTTGATTTAGAATTTATTAATACACACAATGCATTAATGAAAGGATACAAATAAATTAAATAAACACACGGTCTCTACACTCAAGCAGATTCAAAGTGTACAAAAAATACCTATGCCTCTTCATAAGGTTTCATGATATTGATTTTATAAGTGACAGTTTGATCAATAGAATAAATTTCAGCAGTCTCGTTACATTTTATGAGTGTTTCAATCTAACTCCTAAAACTATTTCAGATGGTTTAAAAATAGCAGAAGACAGGAGAGAGCAAGGAAATGTATAAGACAAATAATGAGACCAAAGTAGTATTTATGTGAATATTTGTGTTATATTTAAATAAGTTAACAAAATCAAACCATATTAATGAAAACACAATCATTAATACAATAACAATTATTACAAAATAGAGCAACAATTTCAACATACATTACAGGTAAACAGTAAACACAAAACACAGAGTATGGTACATTACATTCATGGTAACATACCTAGGTATATTTACACTAAAGCTATAGGATTTCATCTGCGGCAATGCGAGGCCAATCATGCCTAACACCGCCATCAAACCCACAAGATAACCCTTTTGCTTCTGTACTGTTGTCGAATACATAGTTTAGCGACGGAGAAACGAAATACGCTACAAGTATTATTAGATGGTTGCATAATACATATTGTAGCACTTGCTTTGACACGTCTTATTTACATACGTGCCCGGATGAATATCCGTGACTAACCCGAAACCATAACATCCTCTTATTTGTCACGGGGTATAGATTGTGGAACTGTAATCAATTGCCAGTTTTAAGTGATAATATTTAGCAGGTGAGGAGGGGGAGAAGCAATATTTAAGCTAGTTATTTGATTAGCATTGATATGCTGTAAATCTGTAACCCTAAAGGTAAGCAATAAGTCAATAGCATGTACAAAAATGGAATTATGTAGTTGTAGTGCCTGTTAATGTTAATACTAGGTAATGTATAGTAATAGTAAATCCCCAACACACCTTGTGAATATTTACAGATCAAGGTAATCCCTGACATTGGAAAGTTAACAAAGAATAGATAGAACGCGATACGAATTAAAGCACAAAGTTTGCGCTCGATGTGAAAGAGAAATAGCTGGCAATTAATTTCAATCCAATTGTACGATTTTCTGCGGCCGTGTCTGGGGTATTACATCGGGGCACGTAAGATAATAACGACCCGACTTGTACTTTGTGTTACAAGCCGTCGCTTCGTCCGGATAAACACGACAAAGAGACACAACGTTGACAACACATCGTTCGCAAAGCGCGTCGTTTCGTTTACCTACTCGCGGAAACGGGTTTTCTCTCGACCGATATATTTCCATTGAAAATAACGAAACAGTTGCAAAAGGAAAAGGGTTTACATAACAACACAGGAAAAGTTTAGTCTATTTCTTTGGCGATACTTGGTTTTTGCTGTTGAATTTTGGCTAATATTTAAACAGCATTTCACAACACTAGACATCTTGAATTAATAAGTTAAAAGGTAAACTCGATTGCATTAGAGTCCAAAATGCACACTACAACCACCAAGAATCACTAATAGACAACCACCAATAAATAAAGTATCGTAATTATATATTACTATTAGTCATAGTTATTGCTTTGGAAATACTACAGAACTTAGGATTACAGCTTTTACTACACTTCATAAAAGCTGAACCGCAAATAAACATGGGCAACTTTTATAGTACATCCCACTGAAAACATACAAAACAAAAAACTGGAATCGCCGTTCACGCTTCGAAAGCAAACGCAGTCCTGACAAGGGCCACACTAAACCATGTCACGACCTTTGAACGTCAGAGAACAAACCGAAATAGTACATTGCAAATAAAAATTGTTCTTCATGATGGTTGGATGTCATTTGGATAAGCACTTCACTTTTTTTGCACTTCAATTTTGAGATGTAATGTCTTTGGACAAAGTATTCAAAGAATTTCCAATGTGTACATTGTACATTGTATTACAATGAATAGTTCAGGATTAACAGTAAATGCATGAAAAAGGAAAATCAGGATAGTTAGTTAACCCCTTGATAAATTGGGTGTAATTTTTTGTTTTCAAAGAACACACATAGTAATATACTGGAGAATCGCGCGGAAAATAAATCAAAAGGCATTTTCCGTGACATTTTCCAGGCATTGCGATTTTCGTTTGTGCTTACGTCAGTAGTAATTTTGTTATTATTTTCTCGAATCAATCGCCGGTCGGCGACTGACTGACGGTGCCTCGTCGCCTGTTCCTTCTTTCTATATTCAAACAACACGGATAAGTTTAGCGGTGAACTTTCAAGATATTTAAAATAACAACCACACCCACATGAAGCAATGTATTATTCACACTCTAACCAAACTTAATGTTCATACATTAATTGTAACGCAATCGACACGCTAAACCACCGCGTACATGCGTGAACACAACCCGCTCTCTCACTGAACCGTCACACTGCGACGGGCAAAACGGCCTTAAATCTAATTCCAAACTCACTTTGGGCAACACAACTTTTAAAAAACCTTATGGCATATCCACACAATCGATTAATAATTGGAACTGAAAGGGTTCACAACGCATAATGTTAGTACCTTATATATATGTATATAATGTATGGTGGGAAATAGCTCAATTTAATCGCAATATGAATTAAATTGGTAACACAATTATTACTATGTACAATGCTATACAGATATACATAATATTATTTTATAATAACAGAAATATATGTATTGAAATTGGGATAGTAATCCCACATTGGTACAATATTTAGTTGATGTTTGTATTTAGGTTCCAATGCAGCATAAGCAGAGATATAAATATTATATATACATATTGCAGTAGAACAAATGGGTTCAATAGCCTCAGGAAGACCCACTCGCTTTTAAAGTCCCATATATACATTGTCCCTACCAATTTCAAGCAACCACATGAAAACAAAAGAAGCGGACAAAATCTTGTTTTGTTCTTCTTTTAATTCAAGTATGGCAAACAATATACATAGAGTTCAATGATCGGCTGGCGAAAACACGTCATCCGCCAGCGTCTACTATATATCTAATATTCATAAAAAAATCTATATTATAATAATATATAAATAACATGTAAATGATTACAACTAAGAATTTAAAATTACTTGGTAAAAAAAAGTGAAAAAGGAAGCAAAGTGATGGGGGGAGGGGGAATTCTTGAAATTTTTTCCAACACAACAGTGTAAGTAGTTTTGTGCACCCCTGTATCCTTGGACAAAATCTAGCTACCTCCAGATTACCATAGAAAGAAAATAAAGAAGTTAATGTTACCGGTCAACAAAGAAGAACCTACAGTAAGTACCTACGACCAAAAGCATTGATCCCAGGGTGCACCAGCGATGTGAAGTGAAGTAGAGCGTATTTAAACCCCATGTCTAATAGTGTAATGTAAAGAAAATAAAAAATAATAATTGTAAGTCTGGACTCTAGAATCTGTCGACTTTCCATGGGATATAAACACAGCAACACTACCTAGTTTACTTCCACGTGTGTTGTTAAGAAATCTCTTCATTGAACATTTCCCCAAACACCTCAAAACAAAGCCTCTGTGTAGAGAAACGTAATTGGCAGACGTACTCAAAGATGACGCTTAGTTACGCAAACACTCAACTGCATGTCTGTTTCAAACTATATGAAATGATAGTGTATTACCCCCACTAACGTATAGCCACAAGAGCATCTTCATGAATCGAATGAGTCTAGGTATGCAAGGGTTTCGTATAAGACCAACAACGTCCAGAACTTTGACGATGACAACTCAAGTTCGACAAACGAGTAGCCTACTACTACACCTGTTTGATTGTCAGGTTCATCGTACTACACCAATCATTGTTACACATGTCGTAAATCATTTACCGGATGCAATTAACCTTCCTTAATTATGGAGGCAAGGCATACGACAAGTAAAGTAAAGATGCATAACATAACACAAGAGGGATTATTTCTGGAATACATAAAAATATAATAATATTAACGTATAAAAATAATATGTATGGTACAGTCAAATAAATAAAACCATTGATAAAGTGGGTGAGATCAGACAATCAATCAATGAAAAACAAATATCTTCTCGTTCAACTGGAGCTTTGCACTGTTTTACATTCGCCACCCCTAATCTCGACATAGTAATTGGATTTGGTTTGCTCAAACGAAATCTGGTGTAAGTTTGGAAGTTGGGTCCCTGCCTTAGTAGAAATATTGAAACTTTCCACAGGGTGAATTTATTTTAATAAATAACCAACTGTATATTCTAGGGTTGATGATGGAATCGCTATAGCCAATATGGGAAAAAGTGTAGCCTATGGAATTGAATTAAAAGAATGAAATACCTTCAAACGTACGCTAAGCAGTTAGTTGGAGATGTGCAAGGGCAATGGAAACCAATGAAAAATGATGGGACAGAGACTGTTACTGAGTGGGTAGACTCTAAATATGTTTTTTTTTAAGGTATAATTTCCAAAGATGTAGGAAGTTAAGCTACCCAATTAAAAATGTAGGTAACCAATGAGGACCACGATATCCTACATAATACGTGTGTGTAGGTGTCATGTGTCTAAAATGTCCAAAGTACAACCTTTGTAGTGCCGGTATATAGTCCAATCTAAGCAGAGGAGAGGAGATAGTGGATTGTTCAACTAACACTTCAGTTTGTGCATCACATGGACAACCACGACTCTAGCATAGCACTCGTCCAATTCAGCTAGACGTACTTCCAGAGGGAATGCCCCCTCCCCCACACACAAGCAAACACATTTGTTTACCAAACCAACTACTAGAGCTGTGCGAGTCTCGAAATTTCGAGACGAGATCGAGATAAAAATTCTGCTCGTGTATCGCTCGACTTGCTCAAACACCTGCTCGAAAATTCGAGTCTCGAGCGGGCTCGAGAAAGAAAGCGTTAATATATTAAAACGGACCATTCTGTGGAGATTCTACTACGTTTACAATATTTCATCATTATTTTTATATTTTAAATACAATTTCGTAATAAATACTAACAGGCCTACCGTCAACCACAGAATTATGAAGAGCTCAGGCTTCCGCTTAGACCGTCTTACGTAAGGTAGGCCTAGGCGTAGGCCTACCCTAGCCTTTGTATAATCTAGATTCAACATTTAGGCGGCCTATTTTTGAGATTGTACTACCAAAACATGGATTCTAATAACATGCCATGGACTTCAAAAATAGTCTAAACTATTTGCAAAATTGCTTGCTGGTAAAAATTCCGCAGACCAAGTCAACACTTCGCATTGACAACGTCCATTGACGTCCATCTTGGATATCATCCCTCCCAACACCCACCCTCCCTTAGAAGTTCTTCAATTAATAAGTGGTGGCGCTAGCATCGGGGCTAGACTGGGACTACTTGATCGACGTGCCGGTATGGAAAGTTACTACTTGATCGACTTTAGGCGGGAATTTCAAACATCGCGAAATGTGTTTCGAAATTTGTAGTTTACTGTTTCCCATTCTAGCGCGAGCGAAGATATAGAATATTTTTTTCGAAAAAAAAAAATAATACATCACTCGATATTCAAGAAAATTTTTGGTTCGCTCGATCTCGAATCTCGCTCGAGATTCAAGAATATCTTCTGAATCTTGCTCGATCTCGCTCGACTTGAAAAATCCCTGCTCGCACAGCCCTACCAACTACTATGCAAGATAGCTTGAAAGGCTGACAGTACCATCTACATAGTACTATAGAGGCTGACAAAGCTTTACACACAAGACTACATAATGCTAAAACCACTTGCAAAGCAAATGTATAGACCAGTTTATTGAACTTTGACAATGATGTAGAAACCTCTATTTTATATGGAGATAGAAATGGTTCAAGTACCTAGGTATACACAGTTTAAGAATAGTAGTATTGTACTGAATAAATTACTAATTTCCTCCATATACCCTATTTTTAAGCAGTGATCTTATTTGGGTACAAGTACCAATGAAGGTTCATGACAGAATAGGCCCAAACACATATAGGCATACTGGCATTAAGTGTCTTTAGTTTAAGTGCAAATCCAGTGTTGAAACAAAAAAAACTTGCAGTTCATCCAACAAAAAATAATAACTGTAATGGAGCGTGTACATATTTGAGTCTTAATTTTTAGGATGACAAAAATTGTTCATAACAATCAACTACATTCCCTGTATAATTCTAAATTTGTACATTTCTTATTCTGTGCTCATTAAAATCTAGTTCTGTCTTTCGTTCTTTAGGCCATTTAACAGAAAATAAAATGCAAAATTAATCGGGGGGCAGACAGAACGGGGAACGTCAGGGGAGACTATTGCCGTGTTTAAACTAGCAATGCCACCTTGCAACAGTCGCATTTACTACTGCATGCATAGCCTAAACGAAAACTCAAACGCTTACAGCGCTTGAAACCAACTAGGACGGGCAGTGGACACACATCGATCGAGTCCTACCTACCAACTGCCACTACGTGCCTAAACTTACCTTAACCTTCCTAGCCAATGTAGAAAAATAATGTTCATATTTTCTGTTCTATGATGAAGAAAACGGTGAAGATAGAAGTACAACGCAAACAAGAACATCTAGGCTACTACCAATCTTATAACTTTCAATCAAACATTCAATACGCAACCACCAATCGGAAGCTTTGAAATAAGTTATCTGCAAAACAAATATTTAGTTGAAAGTCATAAGGCCGAGTCTTAATGGTAAAAATTTGGCCCTAGTTCATACATCTAACCACAAAGATACTTACTTGTTTTTTTGCTTCACGTTTTTATGACGAGCGAATTGCCAGAGAAGTATCTATGTTACCTCAAACAAGGAAATAATTACGGAACTTACCAATCAGATTTACGGACAGTACAAGAGCCGAGAGATGGAAAAGACAACGGCAAGTAATTTCCTTCATCACAGAACCTACCTATTATTGCTTGCAATGCATAATATGTTATTTACAATGGCAGAAAATATTCATTAGTGCATTTCTAGCTTATACATACTAGTCTACTCTAAAACAATTGACGAAACAATAATTGGATAGGTGAGACAATTTTGTAAAATCGTGAATTAAATACTGACCCTGTATGTCACTTAAAATACAGACAAACAGTTATAAGCTAGTATTTATGTAGGATACCCTACTGTAAAGGATCATACAACTCCCTCGTGTAACTTCCTTCCACGATCAAAGATCAATCGATTACTCTAAAAATACACCAAAATACGAAACTCCCACACAACATTATCCACCGTTCAACAAGAAAGAGTTCACACAGAAATCATCTAAAGTATTCCGAGGTGTTTTAGTAACTGGTACCTACGCTAGGAAGGTTAACCTCTAAAGCCAGTGCGCAAACAAAAATGCAATATCTGATAATCGGCGACCGATTACACTTTTGTACAACTCGCCCTCGAAATAATATTTAAACTCCATCCGTTTACACAAATTTCAGAGTATTATCGTGGCTTCTTCTTCTTCTTCGTAAATATATAATAGATTTATGTACACGCGCAGGTCTCATACCGGCGACATTACTTGTCTAGGACGTCAGCGCCGTCATCACGGGCTGGCCGACAGCCCGCTCCAGTAGTCTACGGTGTCGTTGTCGTCTTCGCTCTCGTCCTCGCTGCTCTCCGATTGGCTGTTCTCGGACTGGCTGTTCTCGGACTGGCTGCTCAGCGACTGGTCGAGGTCTGGACATGGATCGCAAACCACCTCTGCGCCCGGGAATATGTACCGGCTAGGAACTACTAAATAGAAGGAGTTTTCTGTGGAAATGGGACAAAAATCGAAGTTAATACCGTTGTTCAATATAGACAGACAAGTGAATATTTCTTTAAAAACAACAATCAACAACTTAAAACTAATAATCATCTAGCTAGATTAGATTTTCCATTGCCATAGTTAACTTATAATACTTGACATATTTAATCATTGGGTTAGGTATATTTGATAGTTCCAATTGGCTGGAATATTATGATGTAGGGATAGGATCCAACAGCTACCTCAGAAGTAAGATGACGAATTTGCGAGTTAAAAATACACATTAAAAACATAAACCAAAAATGAAGAGATGTTTCGACACGAGATCTTGATCACTCAAGAGGAAGTAATATTTAATCTTTTTTTTTTTTTTTTTTTTTTCCTTCTTGTGCCAAGATGGCTTTTTCAGCCATTCTTTTGTCTTACTATCCAATATAAAACTGCTTCCTTTTCTGGCCTGCTCATATCATTGGGCAGGGAGTCAATAAAAACCTTGAGGGCAGCACATCTAAAAAGATGTGCCCTGTCTTGTACATCGGAGCTGCACAATTTACACGTTGCCGGTTCTTTGCTGATGTTAAAGCGGTTCAGGTGATGCTGCAGGACGTCATGGCCTGTTGCCAGCCGGAACTGGGCGGCTTACTTACTACTTCCTTACTTTACGATGTGTAGGCTAAGCCAGTGCATATTATCAAACCCAATAAATTAGCCATACCAAATAACCTGAGCGGGCCAAAGAAGGAAGCACATATTTATTGGATAGCTAGGAAGAAAAATGATTGAAAAACCAAAACTTTCGGCATAGAAAAAAAAAAAAATAGCGAGACGAACGACTTATATTAAACTAGTACTGTGAATGTGTAAGTTTGCCTAACGGCTAGGTTTGAGCTTGGGGGGAAGGATAGGAAGGAACCAACAGCTTACCTTGTAGTAGTTGCGGCCTTCGGAGTCGATAGAAACACAAAAAAAGATATAAACAAAACGTCGAGACAGTTTCGGCCTGACGTGGCCTTGATCACCCGACGAAGGTGGAGGAAAGACTCTTCCAGTACTCCACCTTCGTCGGGATCAAGGCCACGTCAGGCCGAAACTGTCTCGACGTTTTGTTTATATCTTTTTTGTGTTCCTATCGACTCCGAAGGCCGCAACTACTACAAGGTAAGCTGTTGGTTCCTTCCTATCCTTCCCCCCAAGCTCAAACCTAGCCGCTAGGCAAACTTACACATTCACATTACGAAGTCGTTCGACGCCATTTTACGCCCCCCTTTTCCAACCACATGTTGCTATCCACCTGTACTTTCTTTCTTGTCTATCTCTTCCTTCACAAATATGCTTCACAAACGCATCATCTACTAGACTTATTGACTTATTTTTTTAATATGTTGAATTTCCACTTCATTTGATTTTATTTCATTTCTCAATTATTTTTTCATGTTCTTGATTATATTTTATATAGTTCAGTAGTTTGTTTTGTTTTTGTTGTTATTGTTATTTATGATTTCATTACTATTAATTCTTTGCATAGCTTAGTTTTATTTAAGGTCCTCCTTTGTAAATCAGTTTTTATAACTGAATAGGATAGACATTAAGGGCCGGTCTTACAATCTCCCAACAGGAAAGTTATTTGTAGCAATTAAGCTATTTGGAGGATTTCAAGAGTTTTGATTGGTCGTTACCATGGAGAAAACAAGCTATTCGACGAATAAGTAGTTATTGGGACATTGTAAGACTGGACCTAAATAAAATAAATAAATAAATAAATAAAATAAATAAACTAGTACGAGACGGGGGTGTGACCCACCTGGCAGTCTGGTCGCCAGACTCTCCTTCAGCTTGGAGGGCCAGCCGCTCCGGCCGCCCGACAGTCTCTCCTTCGTGACGATGTTCTCGTCGTCTATCGCGCTGTCTATCGACATCCGCCTGTTGGAGCCGGAAGCTTCCGTCGCGTCCACCGACATGCGGGAGGTACCGGCCACCGTCGTCTCTTCCGGTACTTTCTAAAATGTGGGGAAAATAAAAGGCGTGAGCTTTCGTCTACATTTAGGTGGCTTTCAATGGAAGATTGGTCTCTGAATTGGGAAAAATAATTTAGGTGATGTTCATTCTAACCACAACGACATGGTCAAAGTCATAAATAAATAAATACAAAAATAAATAAATAAGAAAATAAATAAATAAAATAAACAAATGAATAAATAAATAAATAAATAAGTTAAATAAATAAATAAATAAATAAATAAATAAATAAATAAATAAATAAATAAATAAATAAATAGATAATTAATTAAATACCTAAATAAATAAATAAATAAATAAATAAATAAATAAATAAATAAATAAATAAATAAATAAATAAATAAATAAATAAATAAATAAATAAATAAATAAATAAATAAATAAATAAATAAATACAAAAAGGAAAAATATCGGTGAATTACTACGAAAATCTGTCGATCCGTTTAGAACCCCAAAATATCCGTAAGAGCGGATAAAACGGCAGCCCCATCTTATTCGAAGCTACATGTCGAACGCACCTCTTTGTCGGCCATCTTCTCCCGCTTGGAGTTCTCGACGAAGGCCTCGTGAAGGCCGGTCGACGGCGCCAGGTCGTCAGCCGCGTCGAGGCAGAGTCCAGAGTCTCGCGTGGACGAGTCTACCGACATGTGTCGCTCCTTGGAGGCGGAGCCCAGCAGGCTGCCCGTGCCGCTGTCGACCGACATCTCTCCGCCGGCGGCCAGGTGGGTGTCGACCTCCATGGTGGCCCAGGGGTGGGGGAGGTGGGGGGTCTCTGTCAACGGGGTCGGCAGCCAGCAGACGTCCCGCCACTCCTCGCCCAGCCTGACACACAGCGTGAGAGACAATCAGCCACGAGGACTTTCACCTTGCCTATTCATAGTTCCCACGTGACGTCACAGCGGCCATGATTGCGACACAATTGGTGAGAAACAATCCTAGATCATTGGCAAATACTATTCAAATTCGATAAATAAGCCAATTTAGAATTTAAAAAGTAAACATTAGTAATAAAAAAATGAAAAATGATGACACATACCAATTGTATTTAAAAAAAAAACGCTGAATTTTAAAGAACTAAGAATTTCTGTGTTCTACCACAACAGACTTCAATTGTTTCTCCATGGCAACGTCAAAGTTTGATCACAAATGTGGCCGCCACGTGCAAATATGTGACGTACGTGCAACCTATGAATAGGGAGCTTTCAATAGACGTCACGTGGCTGCCATTATGAGGTACACATTGCTTGTTTACATTTGTTCTGTCAATGAAGACACATAGGTTATCCAGGAAAAATCACAGTTTCAAGCCGTATAGATTAATGTTTGCAGGTAAAAGTTCAAGAAAATGATAACACATGCAAATGATTGTCTTCAAACAGAGTTTACGCGTTCTTATTTTGTTTTCAGTCAAAATACGGAACCTTTGTTTGAAAACAGTTGATGTGTCAGTCAAAGGACATCTGCAATATCGCAACAATGCAGTGTCGGAACAACGTAAACAAATGTTTACAGAGTACCTCAGTATGGCTACCGTGCGATACCAGAAATGACGTTATTGCAAGCTCCCTATCCATTTCATCCATCACCAAAACTTGAATACGCACTCATGCGGTAGAAATGGGAACTAGGGAGTCGAGGTAGAAGTAGCAGTACCCTATTCTGTATCAGCCACAGGGCTACTGCCCCATAAGTGCAATATAATACAATAAAATAAAAAAACATCAGTCAGTAAGTCAAAGACTCACAGTTAATACATGATCATAAATACATTAATAATAATACATAAATAAAACATAATATAAATAGAAAGACAACAAAGAGCATTGGAACCATTTTTGGACACTAGTAGTTACCAAGATCAATAAATCTGAAGACACACATAGCTCTTCCAACAGCTTGACAAATGACACACGGCCCAGGCCTAGTATTAACGTTGTGTTATTACGCCCTAGGTTGTGAAAATGACTTCATTTTCACCTAAAAAGAAATCTAAACATGAATGAAAAGAAAAAAAGGAATACTATTGTTTGTTGCACGTATTTTATTTCACAGCGGAAGACAACGTTTACCCTCTATTCTGTGCAGCCATATTACACACTGCCATAAGACCCTGTCCCTTCCCTCCCACTGTCCCACTGAATATTTCTCCTCCCACTTGGCCCTGCCCTACCTTGCTGGACTCCCGTGTGACGACCCACGCGACGTACAATGGATCTGATTCGGATGTGGCTTTATTCTTCATCATCATCTTTCTCGTCTTCATTATTTATTTATTTATTTATTTATTTAATATAGCGCTTTTGGTTACATCCAAGAAGGTGCACGAGGCAACTGAATATTTAAGCTTGTCAGATTGGATATAATGGAATATAATATAGAGTAGAAAATAAAAATAGTAAAAGTACAAAAAATATATATGCATTCACCCCTGCACAGATGCAAGGGGGATTTACAAGTCATTGTCTAAAAACAGCTCGTCAAGTGAATAGTAGGCCTTTCCAAGCAAGAAGTCTTCCAAGTTTCTTTTAAACAGCTGTCGAGTTCCACTTTGCATGATATGACTTGGGTCTCGATTAGCCATGGTTGCAAAAATATGAGACGTTAAGCCCCGTTAATCAATCAATCAATGTATTCGATATCGACCGATCGCTCGAGAGGCGATCGCAACTTACATGTGGCAGATCTGGTTGATGATGATGTCGCTGTCGCCCAAGAGCTCCACGTCAAAGTCGAGGTGCGGCAGCGGCTCCCGGTTGATGAGGATCTGTGGTACGTTCGGCGGGATGGAACCTGGACACACGAGCGAGGAGAGTTAGACGGCATCACAACCATCGCTATTAGATACTATTCTACTCTTACTTGACAAGCATCTCATGTATCTCCAATTATAACGAAAGGTTTATTTTCCATGCTATTTGCCCATGTAATGAGTAATGCTGTGTAATGAGTGTAAAGAGAACATTTAATTCCTCTTCAGGTTAACAAGGTGTATTTATATTAAAATAATTTTTTAGTTGGGAAGGAATGTCCTAGAACCTAGAGGGTTGTTAACTTATGACTTTGGAGACAAGGTGTATCTATATTAAAATAATTTTGTAGTTTGGAAGGAATGTCCCTAGAGGATTGTTAACTTATGACTTTGGAGAAGCCAAAAACGACTGCAGACTCAAGGTCTTGTATCGCAACCAATGAAGAAGGTCCAGGGTTCAATTCCCGGTTCAGTCTGAGGTTTTTTAACATTACAAGTTGACTGTCATACTACTTTGACGTTACTAATAAATTGTATAAATGCCCCTCACTGAAAATCACTTGTAACTGAATGGGTAGGCCTATACTACAAATATCCTAGATACATTGACTCCCTGCCCGACTCAATGAGCAGGACAGAGAAGGAGGCAGCCTTATTATATTGGATAGCAAGAAAGAAGAATGGTTGAAGAGGCCAACTCTGCACAGAAAAAAAATACTACAAATACAAATTTATTTTTATTTCATTTATTTAACGGTGCACGACGAACGAAACACTTACTGGGAATGAGCGCGACGGGCCTCACTTTGAGCGAGCTGCCGATGACGATCAGGAGGTCCACTTCGTTCTTGTCGTGAGCCATCGAGTCGTGGAAGAGATCGGGCAGACCCTCGCCGAAGAAGACGATGTCGGGCTTCATCACCCCCCGAGACACCAGCTCCTGCACAAACGCAAACACATTTTAGGCCTATTGATTTTATTTATATTTATTTATTTATAGTGTAATGGCTACTTGGAGAGGCCAAAAGGCTGAGTTAATTGGAACTCAGAACAAGATAAAATATGTTTAGTTTAGTTCTTCTACTCACGCTGAGTGATCAAGACCACTAGTTGGCCGAAACATCTCAGTTTATTTGTCTTCTCATCTATATGTTTCTCTAAGCGGCCTATCTACTTTCTCAGGTAAGCTGTCGTCCTTCTGTACCTTTCCCCTCACTAGAACATGTTTTATCTTGTTCTGAGTTCCAATTATTTATTTATTTATTTAGGCTTAGTCTTGCACCATATTACAATAATTTGTGATTGCTGATTGTGTATTTACAAGTGACTACATTTACAAGTGATACAACAATATACACTGCAGGTTAAATCAGGGTTGTAGATATTTAAGGTGCGAAACGGATTTCACATATATATACCATTCACAGAAATTTTGCAACTTGTACTTTCTTCTTGTTTTTCGTGTATTTAAATCTGCGTGAGCATTTTGGATTAGCAGTGAGTTAGAATCACTGAGTGACACAGTAGTGGACAGGGTTTTGACTTTCAAAAGTGGGGGGGGGGGAGTGTTTTTTTAACAAAGCAAACAAACATGGTGCCCAGCCATGAAATTCTGTGATTCTGTAAACCATATCAATAAATCTAAAATCTGTTTGATTAAAATGTTCAAGCTACCTTGTAGTATTCTCGGGACTGGTCGAAGCTGTTCATCGCCGAGGCGGCCTGCGCAGAGTCGTGACAGACCGGGCAGAGCGGGATCCGTTGGGCAAAGATGTCCTCTCGGATGTCGTCCGCAGATACCTTGTGTTTACAGCGAGTGCACGACGCGGTGGCAAACGAACCTGCGGGATACGACAACGTTTACGCTACGTCAAACGCCGTCTGTGGTAGTCTAGTCGGGGACGACATCGCGCAACTGGGTCGTCTACGACTACGTACAAACCTACCTACGTAGGTGATAAAGCTCGCTTGACGGTGCAGTGCTTACGGAGTGTCTCGTCTGTCTAGTAACGAGCTAGTCACTAGTGTGGGGGAAGATTTGCATTTACAAACTGTAGCTACGCATAGGCTACTGCAGACCACATAAGTAATATTTAATATTATTTAATATTATTATTTATTTTTAGAAGTAATATGATATCGCAATCATAATACGACATACAAATCTTTCAGGTAAAATGGGATTATTAAATAAAGTGTCTTATTTTATTTTGCAGAATAATTTAAAGTGAAAACAAAAGAAGACTATTTCCATGTCCAGTGAACTTTTCATTCTTTAATTAGGGCTACTTATTTTATCCAGACCAAATGCGTTCAAATTATTTTCACAAAACTATTTATTTTATAGTAGCATATTTTTTACTCATTTGTTTATTTAACACAGATACCACTTGTCCAAGTAGGCCTAGAGCTAATATCTCATCTAGATGGTGAGACTGAGGAAATAGAAGCAAAGACTACTCGATTACCGCTAAACTGTGTTAGGTGTCATGCGTTGAGTTGACGAGCTGCCCTAATGCCCTAACTGATAGTACCAATAATACCAGTCAGTACTCACCATGGCATTCAACCACATTCTGGATCCCGGCAACCTGCTCTAGGGTATCAATGTTCTGGGAATAATTTCTCAACAACTTTTTGTGCTTCTCCAAAATTTTGATGAACCTGGAAACAAAAAGACTAAGTATACCCCCGGCCGGCCCCTAAATGTTGACACACGCGCAGTAACGTGTGCGCACATGTCACGGACCAAACGGCAGATTCTCGCGCTACAACGTATCGGAGCGTGACGCGAGAATACGCAACGTGAGAACCGACCGTAGGCCGAGCGAGCGCGGGTCGAACTGCTCCCAAAGGCAGTTGTCGAGCGTTAACCAACCCAAGTGCTGTGGACACATCACAGTATGCAGGCTAACGGAACATGTATTTACCAGTAGGCTACTCCTTTCATATAATCTGTTATTTATTTCTTTTATACTGTGCAAATTTAATTCTTTTATAATAGACAAATTTAATTTTGTAGTGATCAAAAGAAATTTGCCATTTTTCTTTAGTTATAGGATAGGGTACAATGCAAGAATACTGGCATAAGCATCACTCATCACTCATCAGTTATTTAAGTTTGAATTTTAATCTGTATGTTCTTCAAATTTGTTGTGTAGGCCTATTCTATCTTTAAACATACATTATTCTTTATGTATTTACTATTTAGGCCTATGTGCAATTCTTTATTAAGTACCGACTCAGCAGTCGTCTATTTAACGATGGAGCAGGAAACGAATAGGGGCTACACTTCGTGGCAAACCGCCAGCGTCGAGCTAGCGACTGACCTGTGACAGGGCGACGGCGTGAACTGCCCCGGGTAGATCTCCCGGGCAAACTTGAAGAACGGCCGCGGGTCCTGCCGGAAGTACTGGATGTCGAACATGGACTGCGGGTCCGGAAGGTCGGGAAAGTCCAGGGCCAGCCGGGAGTAGATACCGCCCCGGCTTCGGAAGTCTGGTATGCCGCACGAGACGGAAACCTGAGGAAGGTCCGGTCGAAATAAATCACCCACTTGAGATTGTCGGCTTCAAAAATGAAATACGTTCAAGAGAAAGAGTAGAGAGCTCCTACAAAAATGTGCGACATCACTCACGTCTCGTCCTTAGAGCTACCTACTTACCACCACGCAGAAGATTTGATACTATCCTAAAGTGTAGACATTATTAGTTTAATTTGACATAGTTTGCAGCTCCACGCCCTAGTTATGTGACCAGCACGCAGCATAACAAATATGATTGATTATAATTAATATAACCAATATGAAATGAATATATATGATGTGATTGTCTAGTTGACATGGGGGTAAGGGTTGGTCACACAGTGATGGAGGCTGCTGAGCAGGCGAGTACAGTATCTAACTAAGAAAATCTCTAGTCTAAGAACACAAGTTGCTAGATTTTGTATTATCAACTTTATTCACAAACAATACACATGGATGCATAAAAGACCTGTTAAAGTTTGAGAAATGAAAGAAAGAATGAAGTTACTAGATTTTGTAATATCAACTTTATTCACAAACAATGTACATGGATGCATAAAATAACTGATAAAGATTGACAAATGAAAGAAAAAGGAAGTTTGAGAAATGAAAATGAAAGAAACTCACCCCAGCGCCCGTCAGCACAATCACCTTCTTCGCCCCTCGCAGCAGCCCGGCGACGTCCGCCAGCGTGTTGACGTGTCGTAGCTTCTCCCTCCTCGGCGGCTCGCTGACAATGTTGACGATGAGCTTCCACAGCGTGAGGTTGTCGACGTGCGACGGTATCCCCGTGTTGTCGCCCAACAGCTGTGACAGGAGGGTGCGTGGGTTCGAACCCAGCAGCATCTGTTTCTGCACCCAACACATCGGCCCTGCGGCAGACAGACAAACGTGATTAAGCCTACCGTTCGTGCGTACAAACCGTGATTCTTTAAGACCGGTATTACAATCAACAAATCTAGAAACGTTATTTGTAGCAAAGAGGATTTCAAAGGTTTAGGTTGGTGGTTGCCTTGGAGAAAACAAGCTAGGCATATTCAACAAAAGTAGTTATTGGGACATTGTAATAGGCTACTGGGCGTGATTCCTTCAATTTTTGGTCACTTTGGACGACTCAGAGTCAGATTCTTGAGAGGAAAACAAAGTACCATGAAGCTTTTAATTAGTAGACTTGGATTATGATTGCTTAATTTGAACTTCTACCTTTAACCTTTGTCCCAATAGTGAGCTAATACTAATGTTGATAGGCAAATGTAGGCCTACCCTGTACTAGACCTAGTCTGTCTACACCTTGCTACTGGCCTGGATATATTGAGGTTGAAATAGGCACTGCCAACTAGGCACTCACAAACACAAACACACTCACCTGCAGTCGGTTTCCAATCTTGTCCGCTAAGATCGGAAAGGCCGCTGAGATCGGACAGGTTGCTGACGGTAGACGACACTTCGTCCCTTTCGTCGTCTTTAGTCTCGCTACTTTCTCTGAAAGACATGAACACGTCATTGTTATCAATTGTTCTGAATGTAGGCCTATATATTACCTTCTTTATGTAAATAACTGCATAAAACTTACGACTCATCGTTGATTTTGAAGCTGCATTCAACTGGCCCACTCATCATTGATGTGCTTGGTTCATTGTCTATGCTTGGTGGTGTGTAAACTTCGTTGAATCCAGAGTCACTATTATTTAAGACTTCAGCTGTGACTGAATACGTTCCTAAACAAACAAAAAGTAATGAGTGCTGTGTTAGAAGACCCACATAGCCTATTTTCACTGCAAAACAACACTAGCCCTATGATGTCAACTACTGAACTAGAAACAACATGGTGTTGTACTTGTACGTGACTGATCTCTGGGGCAAGTGAAAGACGTCCTTAACTTATTCCGCTGTCATTTAAAGTCCTGCGCACAATTGTTGGGCATTAGGAATTGACACCCTAGAAATAGGCCTAGTAACACATTTTGCGAGATGCCGATTACGTCACTATGGGCTGCGTACCAACTTTGACTGCGTTCACTGTGGCTGTGACTAGTGGTGGGGGTAGCCCAGTCAACGCAGTGAACGCAGCAGCTGGTACGGGATGCAGTCACAGTCACAGCGAAAGCAGACAACAGCAGAAATTGTCATTCATAAAAGCAACATTAGCCATCTGTTAATTAACCTTACAACATTACATTAATAATTTAACGCTTATGAGACTTCTAAGATGAGATTATATGGTGTTGTGATGTCACTTACTATTTAAACAATATAATATTGTCTATAAATTCATAATTCGCGGTAAAATTATTAGCCACGCCCCCCTTGACTGCGATAGCTAGATCTTCTCAGCCCAGTCATCGCAGTGACTGGAGGGGTAACTGCGAGGTGAACTGGTACGCAAAAAGCAGTGACTGCAGCTTGACTGCGAGTCAAGCTGGTACGGATCCCAGTCACTGCAGTCACTCCCAGTCATAGTTGGTACGCAGCCCTGATCTTGTTGTGACTCTGTGCTATGCAATGAGAACCAAGTAAGATAACTCTAGCACGATTATTTTAGAACGACTACAATTGTGATCCGAATAATTATGGCTTTGCTACGCACCAGTGCTAGGAATCTTACCAAGACCTTGCCAGTGGAAAACACCATACATAATCATGTCACTAATTTAAGAATTGAATATGCCTAGGTCTCATGTACCGGTATAGGCCTAGGCTACCAATCACAACAATTGTATGTTTTACCCACGTCCCCCACTAGCTGAGTGGGTAACTATAAATACAAATTTATTTTATTTTATTTAGGTCTAGGGGCTACCCCTTAACCCCTTAGGCTTAGATTAGACCTAGCCTATGAAGCCAATTTGCTTTGTTATTTTTACAACACATGGGATTGACAGTTCACAGCTGTCAAAATGTCAATGAACTTGAAATCAAATTGTGGGTTATCCTACAGTGAAAAATTACTATTATTATTTTAAATTGAAGATAGAAATTTTATTTTCCCGTGACTACAAGTCTAAAATAACAATTTACAAATTTCAAGCTAATATTCCGAGTGTGATGTATTTACCGCGTTTAATACTGTCATGGCGGACACGCCCACAAAATGAAGTCGATGCGGAAGGGAACATCTGCCTCGAATTCCGCCATGTTTGAGACCCAAAAGCAGCAATTTGTAACAAACATATTTTATCTAATCTTACCTCCAATGACTTCATGAATATTCTTCCTAGGTGCAGAAAAACTTCCTATATCAATTTCCACGTTCGAATTTGACAGATGGGCACTCAGGTCGAGTTTAATTCGCTTCGAAGGAGAAGAATATTCTTGTCCTTCGGAAAACGCCATTTTTCACAGCTTTGTGAGCGGCGTGATGACGTCGACGACGACAGCAACAAGAAAACTTTCGCAGAAGTGGTGCTACCTAGTGGCCAATCCTATGAAGTGTAACTTCTCGTTTAAACGGAAGTAGGCAACTAGATTATCGACAAAATTTGAATCACATTCTGCTGGTGTGAATCAACCATTTCGAACTCTGAATAAATCCGTGGAATTAACTGTTTTTATTGCAATATAAAGCTGGTAACCTACGCCAACCAGAGCTGAGCTACTTAATGAATGTCAACTCTACAGGTAAATGTAATTTGTTATTGAGAAAACGATTGGTTCTGTATACATAATACATAATTCTTGTCACCCATTATGGCCAGTATGTGGCCATAACATCGCAATTAAATGCCTTGAGCGGAAAAGTACAGCCATAATTTATAGCTGTACTGTGTTATGTTTATACTATGTAATATCAAAGTGAACAACATCTTCATTTTCTAAATGCCCACATTTGGTTATTAAGCCATCATGCTGGATCATGGTCAACCAGTAGACACGCTTCTTTTTCCACCCTCTTCATGCCACTCGGCATTGCGTCACGTTCACCTGCCACTGCCAGTTTTGAACATACAAATAGGTGGCTCCTATCTTGCTTCCCATTCCCAAACAGCTTGCAGGTACTGGTCTCAAACAGCTCTATTCAGTGGAGAAACATCTGTCTATCTATCCAAACCCCTTTCTTCCCGCTATAAAATCCTCAGATATTTCACCTTTGTAAATCTTTTATCAATCTTATCACTGCATCTTGAGTTGTGTCGAACAGTTCGCCTGGTAAATATATCGCGCTGCTCATAGCGGCTGCTTGCCAGAGGTTGGCACACCGTGAGCCCGTGGACACTCAACTCAAGTGCACAACTACGCCATTGGGTTTATAATATTATAAACCCAATGACTACGCCACCCGTGTAACGTCATTCATACGCAAATCGAAATATATCGGACTCATAAGGGCTAGATGATTCTTTTTTTTTATACATCCCAAGATCCAAACATTACAAGAGGTTGTATGATACATTGAGAAACGTATTGCGTGTCCCTTTACGGTAGAGGTCTGCACGGGCCCAAATATAGAAGCCCGGCCCGGCCCGGGCCCGATATTTCAGGCCCGGGCCCGTACCGGCCCGTACTGAGTAAGCTAATCAAAGCCCGGGCCCGGCCCAGGCCCGCCTGAAGTGTAAATTGGCCTGTAAAAGCCCGTTCAACTGTTAAAGCAGCAAGTTGATTTCTATAGTATTTGGCAAGGAATGCGAACGACAGGGTGGGAACAAAAAGGAAATTAGATGAAACGAAATTCTAGTAACTATAGCCAATGAAAATATGTAACGTAAAGAATTACAACACAAATGTTGTGACCGGAAGTTTATACTATTTTGTATTTATTTTGAGTTTTGGAAATGTTGGTAAAATAACATTACTTTTCTTTCCTTGCAATTAAAAAAAATTAGAAAAGCCCGAAAAATCTCTCCTCGTTCAGTGATATGTAGGCCCAGGCCCGGCCCGGGCCCGGCTTAATAAACATATCAAGGCCCGTACCCGTGCAGACCTCTACTTTACGGGCAACCATGAAACGGAAGACTTCCACGGTAGATCCATCGGAATCTCGGAGAATATCTTTCCCACCAGGAACGGCATCTTACGAATTAGATCCATGATTATTGCATGAATTAAGGGCATCTCCGAGCTTAGGTGTCTTGGTCACGTCCATTATTCTCTGGGTTTGCAATCGTTATTTAAATGTTATTTTATCAGTCAATAAAAGTGGCAATGTAAACTAACTTACAATTTACCCATGATAAAAATATTTGGAAATCTTTAAATCCAGTTTTTGGCTCTTACAAAACTACGTGATAATAATCGTATTACTTTTTTAATATTGTGCAAGTTTTCAAGAGATTAGTAAAAACCGTTATTGGCACTAATGTGTAATTCAAATTTAATGTTTTGATATCCCAAAATAGAAATTTTAGATACGCCCGAACGTTTGAATTCACCGAACTTTGTTCATTACAGAGTGCTAGGCCTAGCCCTTGTTTCTACAAATATAATATTACATTAAAGCTGCATGGTATCTTCTCCCAGTCACCACATTTGTTTGGAGCAAATCTCCAACATGGTATATCTTACTATCTTGTCTCAGACTATGGTAAAATTGGGCCCAAATTTATTTATCTGTTCTTAATCAAGACAGCAGCACATAATTCAAAACTGCAATATTAGACAACTTGAAATCTGGTTCCACTCTTCCCCAAGGTGTGCATTAACAAGCTAGTTACATTGCCTCTCTCCCTCTCTGACTATTACTCTATCATGGACTTATAAATAACATAAATTATTAATGGGAATATAAATCGAGATAAACATAATGTAGGTTCTTACAATACGACAGGGAATACTGTACTAACCTTCCAGCACCCTTCAATGACACTTAAAAAGTTGGATGCAACTGGAATTGGCAAGTACAGTAGGTACTAGGGTTGTTCAATGAGCGATTGTTCGATATACCGGGAGGAAATTGAGGTTAATTTCGATATCGATGTAGTAAGCACATATCGAAAATACTGCCACCAACTTAATAAAGTTCAGCAGAATGGCACAGATATATATCTGAAAAAAATATCATTGAACATCTCTAACAAGTAGGACAATAGGATAGGGAATGTCACTTGAAATGAAATAAGACCAACCAGTTTGTTATGAAATGATTTATTTAATACTCGAATGTCGTAACAATGACAATGAAAAACTAAACTAACATAATGAGACTCGCACACTGCAAATGGAAAAATGAGTAGGCTTACATAAGGAATATATATGTATTTAGCCTACCATTACCGGTATTCATATTATTTAAACTTGCATACATCACTCATATAAGGTACAACTTTTAACTGAAGCCAAAATCACTGGCCCCGCAAGGTAGATAATCGTTAAAATTAATGCGTTGGGAACATTGCGAACATTTTCAAAAGTTTGTCTAGTAAAACTGTTAAGACATCTTGGCAGAGGTCTTGTCTAATAACTTTGTCTTGGATTTAAGATACGTACGCTCGGACAACACTTGTCGGAACACATTATTATAGTCTAAAACGATAAATGAAATTCACTTCACTCATACACGAAATAAAGCGTCCGATGATTATACTGGCTTCTGAGATCCCTTCTTTCCAATGAGCGACTTGTGAATGTGAGGGATGACACCTGGAAATGAGAAAGCATGCATTTAATGTTACGTCCTGTCCAACATGCATAAAATAACTCATTTCCCTCTTATGGTCAAATTAAATTAGAATATTTTTAAGAAACATTTGAGGGAGAGGAGAACTCACACTTATTAATTCATGTTCTTTGTCATTATTATTGAGTCCTAATAGGCTAATATAATAACAATTGTAAATTCATGTGATGTCGATTGTTTTGCAAACAAAGCCAAGTAAAAGTGATGCCGGGCGGTCCGGCGGCTTCCGAGACCGGGGGGGGGGGGGGGAAACACTGGCTAGGCCTAGATATGGTGCGAACAACAAACGTACCTCCTCCGGCAATGGTAGCCTTGATCAGACTGTCCAACTCCTCGTCGCCTCGGATGGCCAACTGAAGATGGCGGGGGGTGATACGCTTCACTTTCAGATCCTTGGAAGCATTACCAGCCAACTCCAATACCTGCAGACAAATACAATTCCACAAATTTAGCATAACTTGATTTGTATGTTAAAACTTCACATCAGTGATCTCCACTCACTGATGACACATGATGAAACAATTCGACCACGCACTGTAGGCCTACCTGGCAGAATGCCCAACATATTAGAAGGTCTCTCCCAAGCCAACTGCAACTTGAAACAATGTCACAGCTCGAACTATGGGCTTGGGTTATAATTGTAATTAAAGGAGCATGGCCTAACCCTACAAGACAAATTTTAGGCCAAATTAAATCAACAGCTATAGGCCAAGGCTTCCCACAACACATGTATGCCACAAACCACAATAGAGCCAAATTAAGTGAATGGGTGTCAAAACTTGTCACTGTTGAAAGAGGCCTATTGCAGGAAGCATAAGGTTAAGATATAGGCCCTATAAACAAACAAAAGGAATCAATAACCCTCGCCCTTCATCTGTATCCAAACCAAGGCACTCTAGGCTGGGGCCTAGGCCTTAGCCTAATTCTCGAGAGAGATTAGCCAACTAATTTGATTAAGTAAGCCCAGGCCTAGTAATTGGCCTCAGTATACATCCAGGTTCAGGCCCATGGTTGAGTCTTAAGTTCAGTTAGGCCTAGCTCTGCCTAGCCAACTAGGTAGGCATAGGCCTAGGCCTACTTCAAATACATTGAAAGGGGTATTTTCTGGCATAACACTCCTAATACAGAGACATGAATGTCATTATATTGAAGTGATAATCAAAGCAACACAATGTTTATACTCATAGCAATTCCCGTCGTACTTTAATCGCCAATACATAGGTAGGCTAATTGTCACAAAGATGTCATGTTGTCTCCATGGACAGACCAAGTGTCAAGATTATATCCTGACCTTCAACTACTGGCTGGCTTCCCTATTCTTACAAAATACCATTGCTGGACAATGGGCGAGCGAACAGGTAAACTGCTAATCTCATGCGTAGGTTACCTCCTGTTTACTTAACCATAAAACGTTAACTGTCACTGTAAACAAACAGAAATCTAGCAATCTAAACCGAACAGTGTAGCCTGGGGCTTGGTGGAGATGGCAAGTAAGTTACCTCAGCCGTCAAATATTCCAGGATTGCAGCACTGTAAACTGCAGCGGTAGCTCCAACACGCCCGTGGCTGGTAGTGCGGTTCTTCAGGTGCCGGTGAATACGTCCTACGGGAAACTAAAACATAAAAAGGATCAGAAATATCCAATCAAAACAAGATGGCCCGATTAGGCTTAAATGGATGTCAACAGAACAGCAAGTAGATGTCGAATATCGATAGTAACTTTGGAATACAATAATTCACGCAACTTGTAATCATGTTGACGCTTCCATTATATATTTCAATTTTAAAAACAAAAACTTGGAATGATTCATTACGTGCATGATGTAATATCATACCTGCAAACCGGCTCGGGCTGACCGGGAGACGGCCTTCGCCTTTGCTTTCCCCGAATCCTTTCCAGCTTTACCTCCAGCCTGAAAATAGCGATAAATACGGTTAATTTTTACGCTGGCACGATAAAACTTGGTCAGCATAAAGCCCAAACCATGCAGATTCCGAATATGCAAAAATAATTAACGGATGCCTGATATATTGCATGAAACTTTTTGATAATCACCATTGTAAATTCCTGATTGCACGAACAACTACAAACAACGCTCAGCAAAGACTGCGGAACGCGCCAAACAAAAATCCTTGGCAAAATGGAGACGGTCACGTGACTGTACTAGCCAATTGCGAGCCAGTATTTCGAGCGTATAAGTTTGCAGCGCTACCGCTACCTATTGACATACAGTGCAACTACGCGTCGTTACACTAAAATGATGCAAAATTAAGGCTTTTAAAAAATATAGTTCGTTCTTAAAATACTCGTTAAATCTTTATGAGTGATTTCTGTTAATATCTAATACAATAATAAGGTAGGTACATAATTATAATAAATTATTATATGATGGTCTGAACACTTTAAGCTAATTTAATTACTTCATTATTTTATTTTCTTGAAGTCAACCGCCTACTCAACGAAACGACAGCCTCCTTGCATTTTTAAGCGCGCAACCGAAATGCCTAGCATAATTGACGACGACAACACTGTTCAAAATCATATCCAATATTTTTGTATCATTATATATATGTACAAGAAGTTATAAACAATATGACCGATAATCCAATCCCCTTGAATTGTTCATTCTGTCGTAAGATTATGTTACAATTATGTTATAAAATTTAAATGTTTCACTTTATGTTGTCTTTGTCTTTTACATTTCAAATTTGGTTTAGACTCGCGCATATTTTTTATTATTTTTCTAATGATTTTTAAAGTTATAAAGCAGTAAAAAATTACTTTAGTTCAATTTCTCTTACATAAATCAATTGAAGGAAATATTTACACAACAGGAACAGTATATATTTTGCGCGCGAACAAGTAAGCTCCCCAGCTCCCCGCAAGGTTTTTCACGTCATTGGGTGCAAGGAATCTTGGGCAAAAAAAGCGAACGTATCTTTGTGTCCTTCAGTAATTTTTTCATAGTAGCTGAAAGTTTTCACCCTTCACCTAAACATCATTTACCCTTCCGAGCCCGAGGCTTTCAAGTGATTTGGGTATCAGCAACTTATGCACAAACGTGAATTTCCCTAAACAAAAACATTTGCACCCAAAACCTACCGCCCTTTCGAGAAGGTGCCTTCTAATTTGGGGCATGATCCAGGCAAAAAAAATCCCTTACAGGCCGAAATTATGTTTTCCGACCCTACCTATCCATCTAACCAAAACTAACACAAACACAGCACAGAAAATGTGCATCTGTAATGAGTGCATATATTTATTTCAGTGAGGAGGGGGGGGGGGGGGGGGGGGGGCGGTGGCATGGTGCAAGTATGGAGATATAAAATAATATAGTATCTCACACAAAGTGTGCTTGTATATCTGTGATTGTGGTTTGTGAATAGAATCATGAAACCGGTTAAGAATTATATGCATTTCAGATAAGATGCATCTTAAATGTATAACTGTATCAAAAAAATGTATGAAGCTACTGAATTTGAGGTATTCTGTTCATGCATTAACACCATTATTCTGTGTTTAAATGAACTTAATTTTGTAGGCACCCCATGATTTTAATTTTAGTCCCATATGATCAACATGTAGAAAATCATTATTTTCTGCTTTCTAGTGCATTACCTAATTGCTAATAGAATAAAATTATGTAACTTAAAAAAATTTTCATTTAATAATTTTTAGCCTTTACACATTTTTGCACTAAATTTGTCTTCGCCAAAATAACGAACACAGCAATAACAACAATAAAAATAAACAATAACCCCAGCTAACCTCTCCCCTGCCAAAACTTTTACTACCCACGAATATTTTAACTAAGAAATACATTTGGTTTTAGCCAACACATTTTTCAATCAATTTTTCAACATCCCCCCCCCCCCCCCCCCCATGCACCATTCTTTTTACAAAAAAATCTTATACAAATATATATATTGCCAACCAAAATGGGCTCGCATGCAAAATTTGAAGAGTCAGAATGGTAGAATTGGGTCAGAAATCAATTTCAAAAATTGACGACAGAGATCCCGAGTTGAATAAAATCATTTAAAAATAAAAACAATCCCCATTAAGGGGACTTACCACTTTTACTGCCTGCTCCATTTTTATTTATTTGTCTCGATCCTATTTAATTGTTAAACTGATTTTAAATTTTTTTTTTAACTGATTTTTTTAATTGTTAAACAGAACTATGTATGTATTCAATACACATTAATTGGTGTGTCCACTTGATGTTCTTGCTGTTACGTAAGCTACTTACTTGTTTATAAAAAATCCTCTTGTTCGTACTTCTCCACTACTATCATACTTGTTTTACACTCATCAATTTTAGAAACATATCAAATCTTCAACCATGGCAAAGGAATCTAGCCATCAAACATTTAACACAGATACGTGTGGGCTCCCAATAATGTTATACAGTAGTTCTGTAGGCCTATTATGCTTAATTATGTAACTTCAACATATTATAAAAGGATCATGGGAAAGGACATGTAAACATAGAAAAATAAATCAATTTTTGTTGGAATTAACAATTTCTTGTTATTTCAAGTAAAAGTTATATAAAAGTTACAAATGGCAGTGTTTATAAAGTTGTGATACAAATGTTTTTTTCAACATTAGAATTACATTACATTACAAATTAAGAAAAATGGAAATGTTGTGTGAAAAACAGTTACCAGTATGTACTTCCTAAAATTATTAGCACCACTGGAATCAAGTACTAAAGAGTACTGTCAGAATAATAAGAATGCCTAGAAACATACGTTTATAGCTACAATAGTTAACACGAGCAACAATCTACTAGAACATCAGGCACAAACATCTGTATGACCTGCTTAGAAATGTTTGTTCATACAAAATTGAAAACAATCAATTATCCCAATGATGATTTGAAGAACAAATGATTACAGTACTGGTGAAACGGTCACCACATTTTACTGTAAATATGATGACAATCATCATTGTACATGAAAATGCACGAAACAAAAAATATTAGTTGTTAAACAATGATTTTCTCTTTTGCGTAATACAACCCTGATATTCTATCACATCGTTTATTCATGTTTGTTAGTACGTAATTACATAAAACGTGAAAGCGAGTTAAACGTTCTATTCGTCGCTCTCGCGCAACTCCTCGCAACGATCTTCGATGTCATCCTCGTCCAATTGGAGACACTTCCCCCACTCCTTGAGCGAGATGCGATGGTCGTCGTCCGCATCGCATCCGTCGAGGAACGGAGCTATGCAGTGTTCCAACGCCATCAGGGGGGCTCGGATGGGGAACAGTTCGTGGCGAGATACGGTTCTGTACACAAACACACACAAAAATAAATAAATTCACATTTAGAGTCTACCCACTCAGTAACGAAACTGTTTTACAGTGGGGGACTTTAATTTAAATTTTAAAGCGACTAAACCAACCCTGTAGGCTCCGAAAACGACGAGTGAGCGATTACCATGGCTAAGATCGCTATTTGAAATACGAAACATATAAATCAGTGATTGGACAGTGCGAACACCTGCGGACAAATGCCAGAATCAACAAGGCCGATTCAGAGCAACTTTGAATTTATTGAGTGCTTCGTTGCTAGGACGGCTCCAAAGTCACCATTTACTTATTCCTAAGCCAAGAAGTGATGGAATTGAATTCATCTTAGAAGTTAAAAAACTTCTACCTGAAGCAGGATTTGAACCCGGGACCTTGGAAGCGGGGATGCTAACCACTGGGCCAACGAGCCACCTATGTCAAGCTATCACTTTATTAATAATTCTTGGCTGTCAGGTGTCGCCGTATCCATCGTTTATTAAAAACGCGGCGATACCCGACAGCCAAGAATTACTAGTATTGACTCAGGCCGGGAAAGCCTACAACAAGATCTTGCGACATGTGTCTCCCTGACAGCAGAAAGGGATCTAATGGAGCGGCAAAATATAGCAAGAAGGAAATTTGCTGCAAACCTTTATTGGGCAACTTGGCAAAGAATGGCAAAAGTTCCAACTCTGGGTGTTTGAAAGAAGAAGAAGAAGTTTTAAGCTATCACTTGTCACTACGAATATAAATTCTCAATTAAGGTTTTTATTAAATTTGAATAGTATTTGCCAATGATCTAGGATTGGTTCTTATCAACTGTATCGCAATCATGGCCGCTGTGACGCCACGTGGGAACTATACTATGAATACTGTACTGAAGTGAAAGATATTTTTAGATGAGCGGTAGCGGATCTCTCCATACAACTCGATCGGCGCTTTGTCTGTTCGCCTGTCTGTGCGCCAGATTCAGATTCAGATTCAGATGTATTTTATTCGAACTGTTGATGGTAATAAGTTTACAGACATAAATAGTTAAATACAGACAATAAAACAGTAGGAATATTGTTATAAATTAAAATATTCAAATAAATATTCAAATACTTCAAATATTGTTCGTCGCGCACAGGTCAAACGGCTTGACGGATTTGGCTGAAATTTTCGGTCAACACCCGTGACCACTAAACTCGATGCCATTAACATAATCAGCCAAAACCGTCAAGATGCCAACCTACCAAAAATTAATTACTGACAAGAATACCCAATTTTGTTAAAATCGCTCATCTGTCAACGCGGAGCGTTTTCCATCAAAATAGGGGCATTTTATTTGAGATGTCTCAGGGTCCCTAGTTTTGTTCACCTGTCGTGCGGGTGTCCGTCAAGGTCGCACCACTTCCACACGGCCGCGTTGGACCATCGTCTCGTCATGTTGGTCTCGGCCTCTCTCTCCATCTTGAGGTAGTACGGGGTCAACTCCTGGCGGTCGGCAAGGTCGCGCATGATGTTGAACAGCCAGTCGCGCATGCGTCGGGGGAAGTCGGCCATCTCCTCATCGGAGCATTTCTGTACCAACAACGAGACATGTTAAATAAAAATAAATAAATAAATTCACATTTATGGTGGGTTTACAGCTATGCGTTGCGAGCGAAGCGAGGGCGCGAGCTCCAATCAGCGGCCGAGTTTGTAACTTCTTTGCATGAAACTCGGCCGCTGATTGGAGCTCGCAACGCGTAGCTGTAAACGTAGCATTAGAGTCTACCCACTCAGTAACTAAACTTATTTGCAGTGGGGGACTTTAATTTAAAGTGACTAAACCAAACCTGTGGGCTTCGAACACCATCGACGAGTGAGCGATAACCAATCAAAGATCGATATTTCAAATATGAAACATAAAATCAGTGATTGGACAGTGCGAACACCTGCGGACAAATGCCAGAATCAACAAGGCCGATTCAGAACAACTTTGAATTTAGTGAGTGCTTCGTTGCTAGGACGGCTCCAAAGTCACCGTTTACTTATTCCTAAGCCAAGAAGTAATGGAATTGAATCCACATTAGAAGTTAAAAAACTTCTGCTGAAGCGGGATTTGAACCCGGGACTTTCTGCATTGGAAGCAGGGATGCTAACCACTGGACCAACGAGCCACCGAGATGTTAACACTTTTGCTGTTTAGTGGTATTCAATGTGAACGTGCTTGAACACTTCTCAAGTCTCGGTCACACACGTGCAACCTACTTGTTTACCATGTACATACTGCAATAAGTAGAGATCCTTGTGAATGGTTTTATTTTTTAGCATATTTCGTTTTATTAAATCCAAATTTCGCTGTTGAGCAGTAATTTCAGCTTTTTGGCGGTGTTTCAATTTTAATTTACCAAATCTAATTTGTATCTAGTATTCTAATGTGCCTACATTGTCGCGAAAGAAAAAAAAAAAAGAAAGCTGTCGCTAGGAATGCGGAATGCAGTCGACGCACAGGCTACGAGAAAAATCTGTTGCAAGCCGGTTTGGCAGGGGTGGAAGGATCACTGCAGTCCCTGCAGAAAATGTTGAAAATTACGTTTTTGACAGAAATTCGGCGATTTCGCGTCAATTCAACAGCTTCAGTCTTTTTCGTTTTTATAACAGTAAACTTTGCTATTTCGCGTATACACGGGATTTCGTTTTATTTCCCGATTTAAAACGACTATTTTTGGACTCACAACAGACTGTCATGCCAACATATTTCAATTGCTGCACGTTTCAAGTGATTTCGCGCTATCGCGCATTGCAAAATACAATGATCTCTAGCAATAAGCAATAATACTCACCGGCATCTCCCTGCATTCACCGTAGTATTCAATGTGAACGTGCTTGAATTCTTCTCCCTTGCACTTCTCCAAGCCCCGGTCACACATGCAACGCATCTGGTAGACGGCGCAATCCGAGGACCACGTCTGGTTGTGATTGGAGCAAACCTTACGTCTGAACAAAACGTGCACTCATTAACACCATGATTAATATTATTATATATTAATGAAAAACCAACTAGTCGTAAGGAATTTATCGGAGCGTATTGGAGAGAGAAGACTGAAATGGTTCGGACATGTCAAGAGGATGGAAAGAGAAAGATTGCCGAGGAGAATGCTACAACTGGAGATTCCAGATAGAAGAACGAGAGGAAGACCACGACAAAGATGGCACGACAAAGTGAGGAAGGCTGTGGAAATGCGATTAGGGGACTGGAATGTAGTTGAGGGGGAAGAGTGGTGGCAGGATAGAAGAAGATGGAGGGCTTATCTTCAATGCCGACCCAACGCAGAGTTGGACGTGGCAACAGATGATGATGATGAATGAAAAATGTCATTATACTACTAGGGAAGGTTCGTTTAAACGTTCAAACACACCGGTAGAATTTAAATGTTTAGAATTTTAGACAAAAAATAAACGTGGTGTCAAATTTTCTTTGCTGTTAAGCAGAAAGTCAGAATATCGGTTATGGTTTATCCAGTGAAATGGATAAATGACAAATGGATGCGTGTATTATAATAAAGAACGCCTCTGCTCTCTCTCTCATTCATGCACCATATGTGTATAGGGTGCCCATTCGTCCCTTTTCGACAGGTCAGGACAGTTCCGTTTTTTAGTGACCCGCCTAGGTGTCCCCCCCCCCCACCCCCCAACTGTTCACGGGGATGCTGTCTTGTCCGGTTTTTGTAAATATACCAATTGATGTGTGAATCTCTTAAATTTACGTTCAAATTTAAATTTGATAATTCACCCAAAATTAAACTTCCTTGCTTGCTCAGATTGTCGTAAACGTTGTCTTGAGGATAAAAACGGCATCTACATTTTTCACCTCAGCCCCAGACCCCTTACAACTGATGTAACTACAAGTCTGCTGAGTTATAGCTACTCTGTCTTATCTTACACCATGTAACTACAAGTCTGCTGGCCGGGTTATCACTACACTGTCTTATTTTACCTGCCCAAGGACTGCTACCTTATCGTGGTGGGCAGGTTTGCGTGCTTTGTTGATCCCGAGAGCTATGCCCGCGGAAGCGTATGCTTCTGGTAGGGCCAACCTAGCGGGACTGGTCGAGGAGGAGAAGTCAGACGAAGTGCAGTCCACACCCCAATCCTCTTTCCTCCCCTTTTCCCTTTCCTCACACGCCCTCCTACTTGCCCTTTTCCTCCAAACCGCCCCATATTTCATCTTCATATATCACCCACTCATTGTCTCGATTAGCCTCGTTGCAAAAATATGAGACGTTAAGCCCAAATATCAATCTCTCTATCTTATTTAACCACTTGTAAATATGGACAACGTATGTATGTAAGTCACTGCACAGTTGCTCGGAACTCACCTTGGATCAATCTCTTCCGGACACTCAGGAATACAGATACACTCGGCCAGTCCGTTGTCGTTCACATCGCACACACGGCCGGCACCGCAATGCTTGTTCAGACACGCATCTACAATAACAGATAACGCATTTCGTTATTATGCTGTTTCCCCATTCATAGGTTGCACGTACGTCACATCTTTGCGCGTGGCGGCCACAATTGTGATCAAACTTTGACGTTGCCATAGAGAAACAATTGACGGCTGTTGTGGTAGAATACATAAATTCTTAGTTCTTCATAATTCAGCCTTTTTAAAAATAAAATAATTGGTGTGTGTTGTAATTTTTAACTTTTGTTTTACTTATGCTTACTTTTTTAATTTAAAGTTAGCCTTATATTGAACTTGAATGGTATTTGCCAATGATTTAGGATAGGTCTTCATAAACTGTGTCACAATCATGGCCGCTGTGACGTCACGTGGGAACTATGAATACGTTGATGTGCCGTCAATACGTTATCCAGCAGTACGAAAATACTATAACAGAATATAATGAATTTGTAGTCAGACACAAACTCGATTAGTAGAGATAATGTTTATTGGTAAATAACTATGACGCTGACTGCGTCCAGGTAAGACAGACAGTACATACACGAACACCAACGACTTTCGGTATAGGCGGGAGCCAATCAGCATTTAGCATACAGTAGTACCAACCTACTTAGATACATACTAAAAGTTCCTAGATATGTGACAAAAACATTTATTTATTTATAAAGCTTTAATTAATTCCACTCATGAGCACGTCAAGGGATACGGGTTCAAAGTTGTCAATTATTATCCTATAGGGTTATTGCATGTAAAGAAAACTAAATTTATTCAAAATCATGGCTCTCCCTCTCTGATATGGCAATATATATTTTGTCTTCTTATTTACAAACAAAACAATGTGTCTCGATTCAATACCATAGTGTGTTATTGTGCTTTTTCATTACGATTTTTATGCATAGTTCTATTTATTGTCCTCCTTTGTAAATCAGTTTTATTACTAAATAGGAGAGACATTAAATAACTAATATATTCAAAATAAATAAATTACCGGTGACAGTGAAGGAGGGATAAAATTGAAAAGAAAAGATATAAAAAAATAATAGATCAATTTTAAAGCAGAACCGAACGTGCCAGAATTGAAACACTGCCAGTGCACACACACGCTAACTATATAATTACCGTTGATGGGAACGTCGTTGTCCTTAATCTCCGTCTCCTCCGCTCGGCTCTCCTCCACCTCCGCCTTCTTCTCCTCCACCTTATCGTCCTGCTCCATCATCGAGAACATATCCTCCCCCGACTCGGGGACCACCACCGACTCGGTTGTGGTCGACGTCGACTTGGTTCGGTACTTCTTCCGCTTCTACACAGACACAACGTGTTATATTTGATTATATTTTATATAGTTAAGTAGTTTGTTTTGTTTTTGTTGTTATTGTTATTTATGATTTCATTATTCATTAATTGTTTGCATAGCTTAGTTTTGTTTAAGGTCCTCCTTTGTAAATCAGTTTTTATAATTGAATAGGATAGACCAGGGGTGCCCAACATACGGCCCGCGGGCCGCATGCGGCCCGCCAAGCCATTTCATCTGGCCCACACCTTCCATTTACCTTCTGGTCTCACGACTAAACCCACGAAAAAAAAAATCAGTTTTTATCTGAAAGCACGTCGTTTTGAAATTTATTCGGTGGATATGTATATAACTATATTTTAGACTTCGCAGCAAACAATTATCAGAATTCTTTTGTATCTATTTCTAGTTTTGTTCTCGGTCAAGCCGTGTTTCTTGGAAGCCGAGGAAGGAGTGGTATTATTGTTTTCTGTGGCGACGTCCGATTTACTTATTGGCGAGGACTCTACTGGCACAGACAACAAATGCTACTGGTTTACCAAATGTCCCCGCAAATATGTTTCACCCTTTTAGTTGTGATCTTGCAAAGGTATCTTGACTCAAAGCACAAACACGAGTGTGATAAATACATAAATAAAGATAAATTCGAATTGAAGAGTTAAATAAACTTAAGAAAAATCTTGTATCGCAGCACAGTATGTTTAAAAAGAAGGTAAATGAGAATCAAGCGTATGTCCGCGCTGTTTTTCGTGATGCACACAATTACTAGCAGTGGGGGGAAGACCATTTTCTGACGGGGAATTTGATACAGATATAGAATAACCAGACTATATACGTGTATATATGTGGCCCGCCAACATTGAATAATTATGCCATGTGGCCCAGTTCTAAATTAAGTTGGGCACCCCTGGGATAGACATTAAATAAATAAATAAATAAATTAGTTGGTTGCGTGTGCGAATACACGCTTATATTTGTCGACTTGCGTCGGTTCTTCTTCCGCTTCTACACAGACACAACGTGTTAGTTTACCAGAGGAGGGGGGAGGGGGGGAATCCCCCCCCCCCCCCCCCGCCCGTCAATTCGCACACTGTGGGGTAGAATAGGCTCAGGATGACTAATATAATATTTAAGAAAAATAAATAATGAAAATAATATATAATGAAAAATATAATATACTACTGGTGCAATCTGTTTATTTTATAATAAATTAATTTAGATGTTGAGTATTGAGTTGGTTGCGTGTGCGAAAACACGCTTATATTTGTCGACTTGCGTCGGTAGTTTTTCCGCTTCTACACAGACACAACGTGTTAGTTGGTTGCGTGTGCGAAAACACCCTTATACACTGGACACATTGATTGTCACAACCATAATATACGGTATCAAACATTTAAAGAAAGTTCAGAAGTGAAATCAAGACTTCGTTAAGAATTGTTCATGTTGTAAAATTCACTATTATCGATTATTATAAGGTCGCTTGCAGTTTGTTCATATATTAATCAATGATAATTTTGAAGCCATGCCAAGTTTCAACAAAGATTAATGTTGATTTTAACCCTCCATTACTCGCGTGGTTTTTTTTAACGCCAGTACTCGCGTGGGGTATATATAACCCCAAATTGAATTATCTGTAGTTTGGAGTTGTGATGGAGTTTGGACGTAGGGTTCACATATTTTAGTTACTTGGAATGTATTCTACTACTGCTTTCAGATAACAACATCAATTAAGGAGTTTAAACGGCTGAAATTTTTATTTTTTGTAAACATTACATATTTTACTTTGAAATTACAGTAATACATTTAATTGCCAAATTTCTATAGTAGGAACATTTTTGGCCCAAATTTTTTCATTTTGTTTTGTTGACTTACTTCGGTTTATGCCTAATTTAAACATAACCAAAAAATTTAAGCATTAGATAATTACTAATTGTGAGTGCATAACTAAATACAAATTTATTGTTATAAGGTCAAAAGGTAAAAGGGGGATTTTTATAACTTAATATAAGGATATATAATTATGATGGAGAGTACATACCAAACAGCATTCAAAACGCTTTTTACTGGAGAAACAACAAGCTTACACCTGCTTACACTCATTCCCGCCAACCGTCTGAAGCGGTCTGAAACTAGCGCCAGTCATCGCGTGGGATCATGGAAACCCCAACCATTTTCAATCATGTAACCCATTAAAACTAAAAACCCTGCTTAACATTTTGTTGTAGAAAAACATAAAAGATAGACTAACTTGAGAATACATAGAAGGAGAGAGCGGTAAGTTTGAATATTACTGAGAACCATTAGAGTTTGCAGCACTGGGGTAATATATACCCCACGCGAGTAATGCAGGGTTAAAATTATCATTCAAATGTGGTAGAATGCACATTTGACTTAATACTGCAAGTGACTTTGAATTACATATTCTGATTGGTCAAGCTATAAAAACCAGACACTTTCGTGGAAATGTTAAATGATTCAGTTGTTATTTATTTGCGTTTAGATTTCATTTTTAGTTATAAGTTTTATCTCACTTTATACATTTTTCATTTAAATGCTACAGTACCATTACACTGAAGTAACTGTAAAATGGTTGCCTGTTATAGAACTATTCCGATATCTTTGACGGGTTGTTTAACGAAGACGTTTACGCATACGTACCAACTTCTCCGACTGCGCATCAGCCAGCAGTACGGCCAACACGGCTGCTACAAGCAGGAACTTCAACTTCATGGTTGCGAATCTGAAACAAATACAATTCGAATTATTACTCATAATATTATTTTTGAAGTATTTGGAAGAAGTTCACAATCAAACTAAGAAGAACGCAGAGGTGAACAAACTAATAAAACAAATTTAAACAACACGCGTGGGAGGGGTGGAGGGGTAAAATCTAACTTTCACACGCCCCCCCCCCCCACAATTTTGTGATTACTGGTTCACAATGTTATTATCACCATTTTTTTCATTCGTGGATCGCATTCGCATGGGTATATATGTAGAGCATACATAATATAATGTACAACATATATTGTATGAACCATTTAAACGTATTATAAAAAATAATACAAGAATCTGAGTGATAATGTTTTAAACTAATCTACACAGCCCAGGATGGGGAATAAGAAAGCGTAAGGAGATGACAAGACGTGGAAATGACTTCAACAGATGTTGTAGCTCTGACCTCACTTCACGCCAACAGAAGGAAGATTACATCACGAAGCACATTCGTGGGAAGATGAGATCACATCTCTCTCTTACACTCACTGACAACTGAGCGGACGGTCTTGTGGTTTTGATATGGAAATGAATTATGATAACGATGCATTTCAAAGCAAGACGGCTGTGTTTGTGTAGGGCACCGCGCGTCTGGGCCCGGGGTAGAATAGCCCCAGGGTGACTCTGCTAGTTGTGAGGCAACAAAATTTATTTATTTATCTATTCAGGATAAAAACTGATTTACAAAGAAGGACCTTTAATAAAACTAGGCTATGCAAACAATTAATAATAATGAAATCATAATAAATAACAATAACAACAAGAACAAAACAAACTACTGTACTATAAAAAAAATTAAGAACAAGAAAAAATAATTGAGAAATTAATAGGATACCCTTTTCAATGCCGCCCCCCCCCCCCCCCATGCCCACCCACTTGGCCCTGCCCTTCCCTTGCCGGACTCCCCTTACGACGACCCAAGGGATCTGATTTCGAAGACGTCGGTACTTCGTTGCTGTAAAACTCTTGGGGTCCAAGCCGGGTCCAAGCTATGCGACTACCCCTCGAATTCCATTCTCCCAACACCGCGCCAGCCTGAGTCCTGACCGCAACTCGAGGCTCGTCGATCGGTAGTCCTTACTTTCCTTACCCGTCCTTACTGTTCTCTGTTCATTCATATATCACTACCTACTATAACTCGCAGGGTTTGAAGAATTAAAGACATTTTTTAGCAGCTATACAATGAATTTAAAAACAGTAAAATATTGGATTATAAGATTGTAATTTTAGTAAAACAAATATCGAATTAATTACAGAAATAAACATGGTTAGATGCAATGAAAGAGAGCTGTGAATGGCGCTCTTAAAATATACCCCCCCCCCCCCCCCCCTAACCCTTGCTTGGGGTGACGCACTATTGTATCTCCGTGCGTGCGAGCGTGCGTGTGGCTGAGATTGCGTCGCGTGGTGGCCCACTAACTAATCGAAATGATTTATCTCAGAACAGAAAGCTATTGTTAGCCTCGGTTTTATTGATAAGCAGACTTGAAATGCACAAGTCAACCGATCTGATTGGCATAATCGATGGCCGTATCGTACGGGGAGGGGGAGGGGGGGGGGGGTCAACGAACTCGCTATAGACGGCGACCCAATGTAATGAAAGTGAAACATAAACTCGGTCCTTGGTCCACTTGTACTAGCGTCGACCAACGGTGCGCTACTGTCACAAGAAATTTATTTACTAATTCACTAATTCATGTTCATGTACTATACTAATGTACTAATCTACTATACTAATACATACAATAGTAGTTAATTAGTTATCTGTGTTATAGTAATACTAATAAATCTTGTACTAATTCATGATATTCTTCTCATATTATAAAGGAGGGAGTGTGAATTGATACAGCTGTTGATTACATACATTCTACATTAATTAAATTAATAACTATTATATTATTATAATAAAAATACAAATAAAAAACGCGACTCTTTGGGTACAAAGACTTAAGTTATTAATTCAAACATGCATTTTGGTTTATTGTGATTTGTTGGCTCAGTCCGAGCCAGCTTCCGACAGTAATGACTGAAGTTGTTCGAGGTTTTTCTCAGCCACAAGCAAATCTCTGTACCTACTCAGCTACACGTAAGAACTGATTTTTAGTGGAGGACATTATAGTTACAAAAATATATTTAAATATGTAACGGAAATATTATATAATTGAGCAACTCTTCATTTTACAATCATTGCGAAAACAATGCTCATTAAGTTAATATTTAATTATGCCACTTAATTGACTTATCGAGACCATTTTAATTTAACCACACTAAACAAACAAAAATATTTCGGATATAAATATAAAGTGAAATTATAATAATGTGATACCATTTTTAAGAAAAACGTAAGAAATAAAAAAAAGTGGTTCCGGCCAGGATCGAACTGGCGACCTTCTGCGTGTAAAGCAGACGTGATAACCACTACACTACGGAACCGATGCTTCAGTTGAAGGCAACAAAGCATACCTACTTTATAATCTGATTGCGCGCGCATCGGTATTGTTGTCGGCCATTTGGCAACAATGTCTAGAACAACAATCAGGAATTTAAATTCAAACAGAAATTGTTCTGGCCGTATTGCGATGGTCTATTTTCATCTTTAAGCACCATTTGTATTCTTAATTTTGTTTAGTTAATATATTTAAATTGTATTTTCTAATAAGTGTTGTGTATACGTGTAATTTGTTTCTATTTTCGTTTTGATTTAAATTGTTTGTTATTCTGTGTCTTACGGCAACAGCTATGGCTGCAGAAACCAATAAAGGTTATTATTATTATTACAGAAAGCAATAATATCACTTTTGACAACGACGTTTCGTTGTCATGGTAAATATAGAAGTGAGCCTTTGTGGTACGAAACGAATTATTTTACGCCGTTGTAGTCGATGGTGTTCGAAGCCTGCAGGGTTGGTTCAGTCGCTTTAAATTAAAGTCCCCCACTGCAAATCAGTTTAATTACTGAGTGGGTAGACTCTAAATGTGAATTTATTTTATTTTATTTTATTTCCGGCTTTCCTCCAAACATCCGCCGACGTCAAATGGATCATATGACATAGTTGTCGAGAACGTACGTTAAACAACAAATAATCAAATAATACAGCCTACAGGGTTGGTTTAGTCACTTTAAATTAAAGTCCCCCACTGCAAATCAGTTTAGTTACTGAGTGGGTAGACTCTAAATGTGAATTTATTTTTTATTTAATACTAATAATAAGCGCATAGTTCAAGCAATAAAAACAATTCTGTAATGGAGAGGCTTCCTATCCGCCGGCCCCCGCAGGGTATAGCTCTGCCTATCGTACGAGGCAACCTAGACGTCGGATGATCTAAAGGTTTTGCAAGAAGGTGTGTAAAATGTAAATGTTTCCCCAAGATGAACATGTGGAAGTCTTCAAAGCAAGCCAAGAACCATACATCAAAAATACTTATTTTGTAAATTTTTATTTCCACGGATTGACAGAATGGTCAGGTCAGATCTTACTCTATTACAACAGATCAAATAAAATGAAATTGGTCCAGTTTACTCGGTATGCAATGCCAAACAACTCGATCATCATTGATAGGTTCCACTTATAATACATTCTATGACGCCATCAATTGAATGAACGAATGACATGTGCTGTGCTTGCGGTTGTGTTTGAGTTTGTTATTATGTCAGAGAGTTCACAATCATCATACTGCGTGCAGCTGCTTGATCATATTTACTTCTCCCCCCCTCCACCCCTCTCTCATCGTTGATGACATCAGCATTCACATCTATAGCTCGTTAACTTTGTGGCGCATTCTTGCGGAGCGAAGGGGGGGAGGGGGACGTGAATTTATTGTGTAGAGTGTCTAGGGAGGGGATTAAAAGAAATTGTGACAAGTTCAAAAAAATCAAGAAACTACAGTGTGAAAGGGGTAAATGGCTAATAAGAGGGAATAAGAGGACCTATCTCGTCGCATCTTACGACTGGCAGAGTCACCCTGGGGCTGAGCCCAGTCGGGGGGTGGATGGAGTAAAGGGACAATTAGGAAGTAATGGGGAGGACGTGGACTGCTTTTCGTCTGGCTTCTCCTCCTCGACATGTCCGGCTAGGGTGGCCCTATACCCCAACCCCAGACGTGTAGACTTGGACCCGGGCGTTTCTAATAGCCCAGCAAATAAGGCACGCTTTGAAAGAACCTATAAAATGTGCAAAACTAGACGTCTATTTACTCAATTACGTCAGTGTCCACATTTTCTGTTTGTCTTTCGTCATCATCGTAAGTCTAAAAAGTAAGCTCTCTCACAATGGATATCGTTCGTTACGTAAACACGTTGAAATTATAACTATGCAGATGTTTCAGATTTCATTACGGTTCTGCCACCATCAGCGGCGGCTCTAAGACAATTCTACTGATGACGCGTAGAATAAAAGAGTAAACCGAATAATAATAATAAACCGTATTTTGTCATATATAATAATCGCAGTTTCCTTGGTGGGCCTAGCCCCACTTGCCTCACCCGGCGAGCCGCCACATGCCAGTCTTGGTCCTACCACCGTCCCACTGCATGAGCGCACAGTGCCTCCTGAAAGACTGTGTAGTCTTGGTTCTACCACCGTCCCACTACATGAGCGCAAAGTGCCTCCTGAAAGACTGTGTAGTCTTGGTTCTACCACCGTCCCACTGCATGAGCACAAAGTGCCTCCCTCAAAGAAGGCATAGTCTTGGTTCTACCACCGTTCTACTGCATGAGCACACAGTGCCTCCTGAAAGACTGTGTAGTCTTGGTTCTACCACCGTCCCACTATATGAGCGCAAAGTGCCTCCTGAAAGACTGTGTAGTCTTGGTTCTACCACCGTCCCACTATATGAGCACAAAGTGCCTCCTGAAAGACTGTGTAGTCTTGGTCCTACCACCGTCCCACTGCATGAGCACAAAGTGCCTCCCTCAAAGAAGGCATAGTCTTGGTTCTACCACCGTTCTACTGCATGAGCACACAGTGCCTCCTGAAAGACTGTGTAGTCTTGGTTCTACCACCGTCCCACTATATGAGCGCAAAGTGCCTCCTGAAAGACTGTGTAGTCTTGGTTCTACCACCGTCCCACTACATGAGCGCAAAGTGCCTCCTGAAAGACTGTGTAGTCTTGGTTCTACCACCGTCCCACTATATGAGCGCAAAGTGCCTCCCTCAAAGAAGGCATAGTCTTGGTTCTACCACCGTTCTACTGCATGAGCACACAGTGCCTCCTGAAAGACTGTGTAGTCTTGGTTCTACCACCGTCCCACTATATGAGCGCAAAGTGCCTCCTGAAAGACTGTGTAGTCTTGGTTCTACCACCGTCCCACTATATGAGCACAAAGTGCCTCCTGAAAGACTGTGTAGTCTTGGTTCTACCACCGTCCCACTATATGAGCACAAAGTGCCTCCTGAAAGACTGTGTAGTCTTGGTTCTACCACCGTCCCACTATATGAGCACAAAGTGCCTCCTGAAAGACTGTGTAGTCTTGGTCCTACCACCGTCCCACTGATGAGCGCAAAGTGCCTCCTGAAAGACTGTGAAGTCTTGGTTCTACCACCGTCCCACTATATGAGCGCAAAGTGCCTCCTGAAAGACTGTGAAGTCTTGGTTCTACCACCGTCCCACTATATGAGCACAAAGTGCCTCCTGAAAGACTGTGTAGTCTTGGTCCTACCACCGTCCCCCTGCATGAGCACAAAGTGCCTCCTGAAAGACGGTGTAGTCTTGGTTCTACCACCGTCCCACTGCATGAGCGCAAAGTGCCTCCTGAAAGACTGTGTAGTCTTGGTTCTACCACCGTCCCACTATATGAGCGCAAAGTGCCTCCTGAAAGACTGTGTAGTCTTGGTTCTACCACCGTCCCACTATATGAGCGCAAAGTGCCTCCTGAAAGACTGTGTAGTCTTGGTTCTACCACCGTCCCACTACATGAACGCAAAGTGCCTCCTGAAAGACTGTGTAGTCTTGGTTCCACCACCGTCCCACTGCATGAGCACAAAGTGCCTCCTGAAAGACTGTGTAGTCTTGGTTCTACCACCGTCCCACTACATGAACGCAAAGTGCCTCCTGAAAGACTGTGTAGTCTTGGTTCTACCACCGTCCCACTGCATGAGCGCAAAGTGCCTCCTGAAAGACTGTGTAGTCTTGGTTCTACCACCGTTCTACTGCATGAGCGCAAAGTGCCTCCTGAAAGACTGTGTAGTCTTGGTTCTACCACCGTTCTACTGCATGAGCGCAAAGTGCCTCCTGAAAGACTGTGTAGTCTTGGTTCTACCACCGTTCTACTGCATGAGCGCAAAGTGCCTCCTGAAAGACTGTGTAGTCTTGGTTCTACCACCGTTCTACTGCATGAGCGCAAAGTGCCTCCTGAAAGACTGTGTAGTCTTGGTTCTACCACCGTCCCACTACATGAGCACAAAGTGCCTCCTGAAAGACTGTGTAGTCTTGGTTCTACCACCGTCCCACTATATGAGCACAAAGTGCCTCCTGAAAGACTGTGTAGTCTTGGTTCTACCACCGTCCCACTGCATGAGCGCAAAGTGCCTCCTGAAAGACTGTGTAGTCTTGGTTCTACCACCGTTCTACTGCATGAGCGCAAAGTGCCTCCTGAAAGACTGTGTAGTCTTGGTTCTACCACCGTTCTACTGCATGAGCGCAAAGTGCCTCCTGAAAGACTGTGTAGTCTTGGTTCTACCACCGTTCTACTGCATGAGCGCAAAGTGCCTCCTGAAAGACTGTGTAGTCTTGGTTCTACCACCTTCCCACTACATGAGCACAAAGTGCCTCCTGAAAGACTGTGTAGTCTTGGTTCTACCACCTTCCCACTACATGAGCACAAAGTGCCTCCTGAAAGACAGTGTAGTCTTGGTTCTACCACCGTCCCACTGCATGAGCACAAAGTGCCTCCTGAAAGACTGTGTAGTCTTGGTCCTACCACCGTCCCACTGCATGAGCGCAAAGTGCCTCCTGAAAGACGGTGTAGTCTTGGTTCTACCAACGTCCCACTGCATGAGCGCAAGTGCCTCCTGAAAGACTGTGTAGTCTTGGTTCTACCACCGCCCCACTGCATGAGCGCAAAGTGCCTCCTGAAAGACTGTGTAGTCTTGGTTCTACCACCGTCCCACTGATGAGCGCAAAGTGCCTCCTGAAAGACTGTGTAGTCTTGGTTCTACCACCGTACCATTGCATGAGCGCAAAGTGCCTCCTGAAAGACTGTGTAGTCTTGGTTCTACCACCGTACCATTGCATGAGCGCAAAGTGCCTCCTGAAAGACTGTGTAGTCTTGGTTCTACCACCGTACCATTGCATGAGCGCAAAGTGCCTCCTGAAAGACTGTGTAGTCTTGGTTCTACCACCGTCCCACTGATGAGCGCAAAGTGCCTCCTGAAAGACTGTGTAGTCTTGGTTCTACCACCGTACCACTGCATGAGCGCAAAGTGCCTCCTGAAAGACTGTGTAGTCTTGGTTCTACCACCGTACCATTGCATGAGCGCAAAGTGCCTCCTGAAAGACTGTGTAGTCTTGGTTCTACCACCGTCCCACTATATGAGCGCAAAGTGCCTCCTGAAAGACTGTGTAGTCTTGGTTCTACCACCGTCCCACTATATGAGCACAAAGTGCCTCCTGAAAGACTGTGTAGTCTTGGTTCTACCACCGTCCCATTGCATGAGCACAAAGTGCCTCTCTCAAAGACGGCATAGTCTTGGTTCTACCACCGTTCCACTATATGAGCGCAAAGTGCCTCCTGAAAGACGGCCTAGTCTTGGTTCTACCACCGTCCCACTATATGAGCGCAAAGTGCCTCCCTCAAAGACTGTGTAGTCTTGGTCCTACCACCGTCCCACTGCATGAGCGCAAAGTGCCTCCTGAAAGACTGTGTAGTCTTGGTTCTACCACCGTCCCACTGATGAGCGCAAAGTGCCTCCTGAAAGACTGTGTAGTCCTGGTTCTACCACCGTCCCATTGATGAGCGCAAAGTGCCTCCTGAAAGACTGTGTAGTCCTGGTTCTACCACCGTCCCATTGATGAGCGCAAAGTGCCTCCTGAAAGACTGTGTAGTCCTGGTTCTACCACCGTCCCACTGATGAGCGCAAAGTGCCTCCTGAAAGACTGTGTAGTCTTGGTTCTACCACCGTCCCACTGCATGAGCGCAAAGTGCCTCCTGAAAGACTGTGTAGTCCTGGTTCTACCACCGTCCCATTGATGAGCGCAAAGTGCCTCCTGAAAGACTGTGTAGTCTTGGTTCTACCACCGTCCCACTACATGAGCACAAAGTGCCTCCTGAAAGACTGTGTAGTCTTGGTTCTACCACCGTCCCACTACATGAGCACAAAGTGCCTCATAAAAGACTGTGTAGTCTTGGTTCTACCACCGTCCCACTACATGAGCACAAAGTGCCTCCTGAAAGACTGTGTAGTCTTGGTTCTACCACCGTCCCACTACATGAGCACAAAGTGCCTCCTGAAAGACTGTGTAGTCTTGGTTCTACCACCGTCCCACTACATGAGCACAAAGTGCCTCCTGAAAGACTGTGTAGTCTTGGTTCTACCACCGTCCCACTGCATGAGCGCAAAGTGCCTCCTGAAAGACTGTGTGGTCTTGGTTCTACCACCGTCCCATTGATGAGCGCAAAGTGCCTCCTGAAAGACTGTGTAGTATTGGTTCTACCACCGTCCCACTATATGAGCGCAAGTGCCTCCTGAAAGACTGTGTAGTCTTGGTTCTACCACCGTCCCACTATATGAGCGCAAGTGCCTCCTGAAAGACTGTGTAGTATTGGTTCTACCACCGTCCCACTATATGAGCGCAAGTGCCTCCTGAAAGACTGTGTAGTCTTGGTTCTACCACCGTCCCACTATATGAGCACAAAGTGCCTCCTGAAAGACTGTGTAGTCTTGGTTCTACCAACGTCCCACTGCATGAGCGCAAGTGCCTCCTGAAAGACTGTGTAGTCTTGGTTCTACCACTGTCCCACTGCATGAGCACAAAGTGCCTCCTGAAAGACTGTGTAGTCTTGGTTCTACCACCGTCCCACTGATGAGCACAAAGTGCCTCCTGAAAGACTGTGTAGTCTTGGTTCTACCACCGTCCCACTATATGAGCACAAAGTGCCTCCTGAAAGACTGTGTAGTCTTGGTTCTACCACCGGCCCACTATATGAGCGCAAAGTGCCTCCTTAAAGACTGTGTAGTCTTGGTTCTACCACCGTCCCACTACATGAGCGCAAAGTGCCTCCTGAAAGACTGTGTAGTCTTGGTTCTACCACCGTCCCACTGATGAGCACAAAGTGCCTCCTGAAAGACTGTGTAGTCTTGGTTCTACCACCGTCCCACTATATGAGCACAAAGTGCCTCCTGAAAGACTGTGTAGTCTTGGTTCTACCACCGTCCCACTACATGAGCGCAAAGTGCCTCCTGAAAGACTGTGTAGTCTTGGTTCTACCACCGTCCCACTATATGAGCGCAAAGTGCCTCCTGAAAGACTGTGTAGTCTTGGTTCTACCACCGTCCCACTATATGAGCGCAAAGTGCCTCCTGAAAGACTGTGTAGTCTTGGTTCTACCACCGTCCCACTGATGAGCGCAAAGTGCCTCCTGAAAGACTGTGTAGTCTTGGTTCTACCACCGTCCCACTATATGAGCGCAAAGTGCCTCCTGAAAGACTGTGTAGTCTTGGTTCTACCACCGTCCCACTATATGAGCGCAAAGTGCCTCCTGAAAGACTGTGTAGTCTTGGTTCTACCACCGTCCCACTGCATGAGCACAAAGTGCCTCCTGAAAGACTGTGTAGTCTTGGTTCTACCACCGTCCCACTATATGAGCACAAAGTGCCTCCTGAAAGACTGTGTAGTCTTGGTTCTATCACCGTCCCACTGCATGAGCACAAAGTGCCTCCTGAAAGACTGTGTAGTCTTGGTTCTACCACCGTCCCACTATATGAGCACAAAGTGCCTCCTGAAAGACTGTGTAGTCTTGGTTCTATCACCGTCCCACTGCATGAGCACAAAGTGCCTCCTGAAAGACTGTGTAGTCTTGGTTCTACCACCGTCCCACTGCATGAGCACAAAGTGCCTCCTGAAAGACTGTGTAGTCTTGGTTCTACCACCGTCCCATTGCATGAGCACAAAGTGCCTCCTGAAAGACTGTGTAGTCTTGGTTCTACCACCGTCCCACTGCATGAACGCACAGTGCCTCCCTCAAAGACGGCGTATCTTGGTTCTACCACCATCCCACTGCATGAACGCACAGTGCCTCCCTCAAAGACGGCGTATCTTGGTTCTACCACCATCCCACTGCATGAACGCACAGTGCCTCCCTCAAAGACGGCGTATCTTGGTTCTACCACCGTCCCACTTCATGAGCGCAAGTACCTCCTGAAAGACGGCGTAGTCTTGGTTCTACCACCGTCCCACTATATGAGCGCAAAGTGCCTCCTGAAAGACTGTGTAGTCTTGGTTCTACCACCGTACCACTGCATGAGCGCAAAGTGCCTCCTCAAAGATGGCCTAGTCTTGGTTCTACCACCGTCCCACTATATGAGCGCAAAGTGCCTCCTGAAAGACTGTGTAGTCTTGGTTCTACCACCGTCCCACTACATGAGCGCAAAGTGCCTCCTGAAAGACTGTGTAGTCTTGGTTCTACCACCGTCCCACTACATGAGCGCAAAGTGCCTCCTGAAAGACTGTGTAGTCTTGGTTCTACCACCGTACCACTGCATGAGCGCAAAGTGCCTCCTCAAAGATGGCCTAGTCTTGGTTCTACCACCGTACCACTGCATGAGCACAAAGTGCCTCCTGAAAGACTGTGTAGTCTTGGTTCTACCACCGTCCCACTATATGAGCGCAAAGTGCCTCCTGAAAGACTGTATAGTCTTGGTTCTACCACCGTCCCACTATATGAGCGCAAAGTACCTCCTGAAAGACTGTGTAGTCTTGGTCCTACCACCGTCCCACTGCATGAGCACAAAGTGCCTCCTGAAAGACTGTGTAGTCTTGGTTCTACCACCGTCCCATTGATGAGCGCAAAGTGCCTCCTGAAAGACTGTGTAGTCTTGGTTCTACCACCGTCCCACTGCATGAGCGCAAAGTGCCTCCTGAAAGACTGTGTAGTCTTGGTTCTACCACCATCCCACTGATGAGCGCAAAGTGCCTCCTGAAAGACTGTGTAGTCTTGGTTCTACCACCGTCCCATTGATGAGCGCAAAGTGCCTCCTGAAAGACTGTGTAGTCTTGGTTCTACCACCGTCCCATTGATGAGCGCAAAGTGCCTCCTGAAAGACTGTGTAGTCTTGGTTCTACCACCATCCCACTGATGAGCGCAAAGTGCCTCCTGAAAGACTGTGTAGTCTTGGTTCTACCACCGTCCCATTGATGAGCGCAAAGTGCCTCCTGAAAGACTGTGTAGTCTTGGTTCTACCACCATCCCACTGATGAGCGCAAAGTGCCTCCTGAAAGACTGTGTAGTCTTGGTTCTACCACCGTCCCATTGATGAGCGCAAAGTGCCTCCTGAAAGACTGTGTAGTCTTGGTTCTACCACCGTCCCATTGATGAGCGCAAAGTGCCTCCTGAAAGACTGTGTAGTCTTGGTTCTACCACCGTCCCATTGATGAGCGCAAAGTGCCTCCTGAAAGACTGTGTAGTCTTGGTTCTACCACCGTCCCATTGATGAGCGCAAAGTGCCTCCTGAAAGACTGTGTAGTCTAGGTTCTACCACCGTCCCACTATATGAGCGCAAAGTGCCTCCTGAAAGACTGTGTAGTATTGGTTCTACCACCGTCCCACTGCATGAGCGCAAAGTGCCTCCTGAAAGACTGTGTAGTCTTGGTTCTACCACCGCCCCACTACATGAGCGCAAAGTACCTCCTGAAAGACTGTGTAGTCTAGGTTCTACCACCGTCCCACTACATGAACGCAAAGTGCCTCCTGAAAGACTGTGTAGTCTTGGTTCTACCACCGTACCACTGCATGAGCGCAAAGTGCCTCCTGAAAGACTGTGTAGTCTTGGTTCTACCACCGTCCCACTGCATGAGCGCAAAGTGCCTCCTGAAAGACTGTGTAGTCTTGGTTCTACCACCATCCCACTGATGAGCGCAAAGTGCCTCCTGAAAGACTGTGTAGTCTTGGTTCTACCACCGTCCCACTACATGAGCGCAAAGTGCCTCCTGAAAGACTGTGTAGTCTTGGTTCTACCACCGTACCACTGCATGAGCGCAAAGTGCCTCCTGAAAGACTGTGTAGTCTTGGTTCTACCACCGTCCCACTGCATGAGCACAAAGTGCCTCCTGAAAGACTGTGTAGTCTTGGTTCTACCACCGTCCCACTGCATGAGCGCAAAGTGCCTCCTGAAAGACTGTGTAGTCTTGGTTCTACCACCGTACCACTGCATGAGCGCAAAGTGCCTCCTGAAAGACTGTGTAGTCTTGGTTCTACCACCGTCCCACTATATGAGCGCAAAGTGCCTCCTGAAAGACTGTGTAGTCTTGGTTCTACCACCGTCCCACTGCATGAGCACAAAGTGCCTCCTGAAAGACTGTGTAGTCTTGGTTCTACCACCGTCCCACTGCATGAGCGCAAAGTGCCTCCTGAAAGACTGTGTAGTCTTGGTTCTACCACCGTCCCACTGCATGAGCGCAAAGTGCCTCCTGAAAGACTGTGTAGTCTTGGTTCTACCACCATCCCACTGATGAGCGCAAAGTGCCTCCTGAAAGACTGTGTAGTCTTGGTACTACCACCGTCCCACTACATGAGCGCAAAGTGCCTCCTGAAAGACTGTGTAGTCTTGGTACTACCACCGTCCCACTGATGAGCGCAAAGTGCCTCCTGAAAGACTGTGTAGTCTTGGTTCTACCACCGTCCACTGCATGAGCGCAAAGTGCCTCCTGAAAGACTGTGTAGTCTTGGTTCTACCACCGTCCCACTACATGAGCACAAAGTGCCTCCCTCAAAGACTGTGTAGTCTTGGTTCTACCACCTCCCCCTGCATGAGCACAAAGTGCCTCCCTCAAAGACTGTGTAGTCTTGGTTCTACCACCGTTCTACTGCATGAGCACAAAGTGCCTCTCTCAAAGACGGCATAGTCTTGGTTCTACCACCGTCCCACTATATGAGCGCAAAGTGCCTCCTGAAAGACTGTGTAGTCTTGGTTCTACCACCGTCCACTGCATGAGCGCAAAGTGCCTCCTGAAAGACTGTGTAGTCTTGGTTCTACCACCGTCCCACTATATGAGCGCAAAGTGCCTCCTGAAAGACTGTGTAGTCTTGGTTCTACCACCGTCCACTGCATGAGCGCAAAGTGCCTCCTTAAAGACGGCGTAGTCTTGGTTCTACCACCGTCCCACTGGAGTTCTCCCACCAGACGCTCCACTTAGAAGACGTCGTCCGGGTGTAGAGCGGGGTTATCGCATGCACATCCTCCGTGTGCACACACACGAGCAGTGATATCATGTGAGTGGGATGTAGGCGCTCTAGGCTACGCCCACACTCCCCTGTCGCATGACTTTTCCACTCCAATGTTGGACTTGGAGACAGTTGTTCGTGCACTAGGATGATTTTGACGACGTACTCGACAACTATGATCATATGACGTCGGGGGTGTTTGGAGTTAAGGGGCAAGTAGGACGGAAAGGGGATGACGTGGACTGCCTTTCGTCTGGCTTCTCCCCCTCGACCTATCCGGGTAGGGTGGCCCTACCAGAAGCATACGCTTCCGCTGTCATAGCTCTCGAGATCAGCAAAACACGGAAACCTGACCACCACGTAGCAGTCTCTGAATGGCTCTAGCTAGAGTCTATACTCTATAGACTGTAGGTAGAAGAACACATACCCATCCCACGGCAACCTTCAGCTACAGCGAAATGTTTACGCCTTTCTATCAGTCTGGTTTGTAAACTGATAAAAACACGAGCAATACGACTCCATTAGTTTGTTTGCACAGGCGTTCGGTTACTAACTAAACCACTGTTCATGTGTTAAAGCTTCGAATCAGGGCCCCCTACCGAATCAATTTCGGACCGAAATTACACTAATTTCCACCAAAAACGATCATTTTCTAGTTCCAGGTAAAAAATCTCGCGACCCCGTCTTACATTGGACCCTATTTTCGTAGTTTATACACCTTGTGTAGCCGACTTGCAGCGATTCGCTTCGCTCTGTGTTGAAATATTTATTAGCGGATGCAAGAGTAAGGAAGTTTCCCGCTGAGCCTCTTTTTTCAACTTTTCTATATACATATTTTTATACATTTTCTTTTTTTTTCTTGTGCAGAGTTAGCCTCTTCACAGCCATTTTTTTCTTGCTATCCAATACAAGGCTGCCTCCTATATACCATAATTTGCAGTCCACACCCCAATCCCCTTTCCTCACGCGCCCTCCTACTTGCCCCTTTCCTCCAAAGAGCCCCCAATTTAATCTTCATTATCACCCACTCATCGTCTTGATTAGCCAAGTTGCCCAAATATCAATCAATCAATCCATTTTCCATGCGTTCGCGACCCCATTTTGATTCCTCGCGACCTGGCCGTGAGCTAGGGTGACCCTATACCAGAAGCATAAGAAAATGACAACAAGACCGAATCAAACATTTAGAACGCAGACTGGAACTGTGAATCTGAATGCATATATTATAATTACGAGAGCAAATTGCGGAGGTCGGACTGGGGTCAAGTCTGTAGTTGGGAGGACAAGCCATGGGTTATCAAGGGGTCAAAGATGGCCGCCCATGCAGAGCAATAAGCTTGTTGTCTTGTCTGTCCTCATTCCGTGGCGAATACTTGCAAGTGGTGCCGTAGCGAGTATTCAGTCTCGTCAAGTAATTGAGTTAAAATAATTACTTTACTTTTTCAGTAATTCAATTACTATTTTTTCTACTGCAAATTCAATTACTATTACTACTACATTATTATACTACTATTAACATTACTTTCTACTGTAATGTAACTGTAACATGTATACATTTATGAATAAACAATTATACTCTTCTCAAATTTGTCCTCAAACATATTAAAAGAAAAAGTAATAGAACAGATGTAATGTTAATTTAATTTTAATAAATAAATTGACTATAGTCTGTTATTTTATAAAACATATAGTTACATATTTACAATGTACATAGGTGAATCCAAACGACCCTTATACCTCGTTCACACTATGCTTCTTAACCTTAGTTAAAGTAACTGCAGTTATTATATATCACGTGACATTTGCTTAACGTTGTTTTGATTCGACTTCTGTTCACATTGGCATCACAGTAACTGAGTTCAGTGACATCGTAACAAGCCTTATAAACGAAAAATATTTCGAGTTCACAAGGCAGTGTCTTTTATTCTGTCATGGCCGACATTGTTTACCTTTCAGCTGTTTAATCATCTTTTAGTTTTGTAAAATTGATTTTTCTGTGATTTTTCACTGTTTCAATGTAACCTATTGTCTGTATATGCAACAAGACATTATAATACATGGGTATTTCACCATTTAAAGCAGTTGCATGAATCATGTACGGTAGAATAGTGAGAGTAGGGCTGTGTCTAGGCCTAGCCTGGCAATGACCTTGTAGATAACTCAGTTAAAAGCTTAACTGAGTTGTAGGAACGTAGTTAGGCCGTTAACTGCAGTTAAGTTAACTGCGTTCCGTTCACATAGCATTGGTAACTGGAGTTAACGTGTTAACTACAGTTAAGAACTGTAATGTGAACAGGGTATTAGCCTTAGGGGTAAGGATTAAAGAACATAAAAACAATATTTCACTACACAATCAATCATCACATTGGCTGAACATGTTTATGAAAACCGTCATTATATTGATTGGGAAACAAAATGTTTATCCATATTACAGCTGTTTTTAACGGGGATCAAAAATAAAATGAAACATATCTGCGAGAGCTTAGCATATCCAATGAAAGGTTAATACTCAAATGCCGATCTAAGTGCTTCATATTCTGAAGCAAAAACACCAAATGCCATTGGTACAACTGGCGATCTCTCAGCTCGGTTTTCAGTCTGTCTCTTCTATCCCAGAGGTTATCAAAGGTCACAGTCGGAAAGTGATATCATGCCGTTTTTTTTTTTTTATGTAGCGATAAACATTTTAATAACTTCCTGTTTTGCGTTGGTAAAGTTTGCACAGAAGATGATCGGATGGTGTTTTAATTTAAAGCTTTAAGACGACTCATATTTTGGCCGATAATAGACTACAATAAACAGAAACTTTACATTAAAATAATATAATGAATAGTTAAAAGATTGAAAGCGAACGAAAAGAACACAGTTTAAAAGTAAAGTATTGCGTATATCCACGTGTCGTCATTGTGACGTCAGCATACTAAGTTATTGTAGGTTATTTGTATCTATAGATATAAATTAATTTGTTTATATTTCGAGTACTCAACGTTATGTCATAATATGACCCGAAAAACTGGGGGAAAGTCCAAATTAAAATGATTATTATTAATATCAATTCATTTCACGACGTACTCGACAGCTAGGCCATATGACGTCGGAAAGATGATTGAGAAAGAGACAAAATAAGGAAGTAATGGGTGGTAGAGGGAAGAGGAAGCCTCTGACGATTGGCAGAGTCACTCTGGGCCAAATTCTACACCGTCCGACAGACGGGCAAACACACTTTGATGTGTGTACACTTATCTGCACCCATGTACCCACTAAGCAAGCATGCACGGTGTAAAGCAAGGAGTGAACGCAAGACAAAGGGTAATAATACTCTACAGTGTTTTCTCACACCTGCAGCGCCCATGTTGTATGATGTAAGCAATGTAAGGCACGCACACCGCGCCGTAAAACAACTCAGCACAATGGCAGAGCCAGTTTAATGGCTGACTGCACTTTATTTACATCCTAGAAGGCAGAGCTAATCTGTGTAACTGTAATACGATATCCAAGGAGGCTTTATAACAAGACTGATCCGTGCCCGAGCCAGGGTTTGAACCTGACGCTCAGCGGTAACTCGGGAGTTCGCCGGTTCGATTCCCGGCCACCGACAATCCTAACTGAAGGTCTTCTCGGGGATTTTCTCAGTCATAAGGGGAATGAATGCTTGGATGAAGTGCTATAAGACAGCCCTCTGACATCCTATCGTAAGTAATCACGTAAGGATAAGGTGACCATATTTTGAATATTGCAAACCGCGACAAACGAAGTGTAAGGATTACGAACTCCATTGACAAATACGGGGTCTGGGGCGAAACATTAACGAACTCCATAGACAAGTACGGGATCTGGGGCGAAAGAGGTGAAACATTTTAAATTCAAATTTGAATAACTACTGAATAACGACTAGAAGAACGCCGACCCCTTAGATAGTTCCAACGTGGTAGAGTCAGACAATTGCCTCGAGTTTCGCACAGCAACGTAGAGAGTGAACAGCTCGTGCAGAGACTGTACGTTCGACTCCCGCGTGGGTATATCGAAGAGATTGCACATGACACTCGCGTAGTCGGCGACGCTACAGTCCAGGTCTGGCGTGGGTAGTCCCACCGTGCGCACAGCCTCTTCCATCTCCGCCGGCCAGGGTTGCAACAGCGCGTCAACGTCGGGCATAGGGTTGGAGTAGACCAACGCTCGACAGTGCTGCGTGCGGTGTAGCTCGCCGATGTTGTGAACCCACTCGTCGATGGCCTTGACCTGCGCGGGGGACGGCGATCCGTCGACCTGTTTGCGCAGCGTCGGTATGGACGCGTCCTTGGCCAGAGATTTGAGGGTGAGAAGGAGGACGGCGGGATCGGACTGTCTCGCGCTGGGCTCGTCGAGGACGTCCACGCCCGGGTTGAGGACACTGACCTTACCGTCGGGACGCGAGGGCGAGAGGAAGAGGTTGACGCTACCCGTTGTGGGGATGTACTCGGGCAGGTGGATGAATATCTTGGTCTCCAGTTGAGTTTCCCGGGGGACGTAGTGGGAGACACGCTCGAAGAGTTCTAGGATGTCGTCGGTTGCCTGGAAGGGATCCTCCGCGTCAGTGTCGACGGCGTCCGGGGTGTAGTCGTTGTAGCCGCCGCTGAACTCTCCGGGTAACAGAGTCGACGAATGGGAATCCTCGTCCTCGAGATCACGGGTGAGGTCTTCGTCGTGCTCGTACGCGCCATAGTGAGCGGGGTCGGCCCTCAAGGGGGCGAGATAAGGGAGACCTCGACGCTCTCTCCCATGGGGGAGGGAGGTGACGTCATCGTCCTCGTCAGCGTCATAGGAGTCGGGTTGTAGGGGGGCGGGGCGGGGGAGCGCTCGTCGAGTCTTCTCCCTGTGGCTGAAGGAGACTTCTTCGTCTTCGTAAGCGTCACGATGAGAGGAGTCAGGCTGTAGGGGGAGGGCTCGTCGAGTTTTTCCTCCCCTGTGATTGGAGGAGACTTCTTCCTCCTCGTAAGCGTCATAGAAGTCAGGTTTTAGGGGAGCGGGACGACCGGAGGAGGCGTCATCGCTGTCGTCATCAAACAATGACGACAACTTCGAACGATAACGACGATCTTCGTCTTCGTCGTGAGGAGAGTTGTCTGAATACATCTTGTAAGTCGGAAAGCGGTTGTAAGTCCGACAGCGGTTGTAAGTCCGACAGCGGTTGTAAATCCGACAGCGGTTGTAAGTCCGACAGCGGTTGTAAGTCCGACAGCGGTTGTAAGTCCGACAGCGGCTGTTAGTCCGACAGCGGTTGTAAGTCCGACAGCGGTTGTAAGTCGGACAGCGGTTGTAAGTCCGACAGCGGTTGTAAGTCCGACAGCGGTTGCAAGTCCGACAGCGGTTGCAAGTCCGACAGCGGTTGCAAGTCCGACAGCGGTTGTAAGCCTGACAGCGGTTGTAAGTCCGACAGCGGTTGTAAGTCCGACAGCGGTTGCAAGTCCGACAGCGGTTGTAAGTCCGACAGCGGTTGTAAGTCCGACAGCGGTTGCAAGTCCGACAGCGGTTGTAAGTCCGACAGCGGTTTAAGTCCGACAGCGGTTGTAAGTCCGACAGCGGTTGTAAACCCGACAGCTGTTGTAAGTCCGACAGCGGTTGTAAGTCCGACAGCGGTTTAAGTCCGACAGCGGTTGTAAGTCCGACAGCGGTTGTAAGTCCGACAGCGGTTGTAAGTCCGACAGCGGTTTAGGTCCGACAGCGGTTTAGGTCCGACAGCGGTTGTAAGTCCGACAGCGGTTGTAAGTCCGACAGCGGCTGTAAGTCCGACAGCGGTTGTAAGTCCGACAGCGGTTTAAGTCCGACAGCGGTTGTAAGTCCGACAGCGGTTGTAAGTCCGACAGCGGTTGTAAGTCCGACAGCGGCTGTAAGTCCGACAGCGGTTGTAAGTCCGACAGCGGTTGTAAGTCCGACAGCGGCTGTAAGTCCGACAGCGGTTGTAAGTCCGACAGCGGTTTAAGTCCGACAGCGGTTTAAGTCCGACAGCGGTTGTAAGTCCGACAGCGGTTGTAAGTCCAACAACAGTAGAACAACAAACTTTATTGAGCTTGGAAGTCACGTTTGACAGGAACCGATTCAGTTTGTTTTGTTCGTAACGACAAAGACCTGTTAACGTCTTTGGTAAAGATAACAACTGCTCAGGTCCGTCAATCCCCTAGCGGAGGTTCAGTCAAACTTGGGAATTCGACGAGCATCCGCCAGGGGATTTATAGACCTTGGTCACCTGTCAGAGGCAACGAGTCGATAACCTCAGACTCTCCCCCCCCCCCCCACCCTCCCTAATCCCGACATATGATTGCATGAAGGCTCTCGCGGCCCATATGGTTTTCGGGGCACCGAAGTGCTCGATATCTCGCTGTCCACATTAATTTTGGTAATGAAACATCAAGTATTTTATATTGAATGTACGAGTCCGTGGTATAAATAAATAAATACATTTATTACCCAGTCTTGAAAAAGCCACCAACATGGGTGGCGAAACGTCGAGTGAAAACTCTGTACCGACACGACGAAACAACCCAGAAGAAAATAATCTGTTCCCATGTACGGGTCGTGAAAGCCTCCAACAACTTATACATTTATATTTCCTGACTACCCACTCAGTTACACGAACTGATTTTCAGTGGGAGACAGGCTAGAAACAATTTCCAAAGTTACAAAAAATCAACACCAGGACGGGAATGGAACCCTGGACCTCCTGCATTCGAAGGACCTTCAACTACTAGACCAACGAGCCACACAACATAACACAACACTTCATTTTATTCAACTATTTCACTTCCAACGCAGTCACGACATTTCGGACAACTTCCCATTTTAGTCTGGTTTTGGGCAGGGCCGGCGCCAGACATGTTCAAAGTCGAACCGTCCAGAAGCTTCCACGAGTACTATACATTAATTACATTAATAAATATACATTTGTCAAAGTATATTTTTATAAAAAAAAAAATAATAAAAAAAAACGGTCACAGCTCACACCGTACTTTCCGAACCAAAAGAGTGACTTGATTATATTAGATAAACAACTGACAAGTAAGAAACCCACGTCTGTCTCTAAAGGAGACGTGTGACCATATACGTGGCTCAGTGGAGGGTGCATAATTCGAATACAAGTTGAGACCCCATCTCAACACCCTCTGGTACTGGTTTTCAGATCTACATCGCCGTCACCCTGAGCTGTTACACTTGTTATGTCTCTCTCCAACCACATGTTGCAAGTAAACTAACCAACATCTGTCTTAGAAGAGTTGAGTGTGTGTGATAGACTTACCCAATGCTCGGCTTCGTGTGATAGCAACGCGTTCAACCGGAGTCTTCCTCTGCACTGAAGAGCAAGCGAAGCTGGAGGTCTGGAGGAATGCAACCGACCTCTCCTCCTCTCTATCTCCCTCCCTCTCTCCCTCCCTCCCACGTCTCGAGGAGTGAGAGGCGGCAGACTTCCTTCACAGTCACATGGCGTGGGTTCGATACCCGCGCGCGGGGATTTGTGTCGCGCCAAATAGGCCACAACCCTCAATCACACATGTCTACCAATGCGAAGTGCTCTCCCTCCCTAATCAACGTACCCCTTTCCCCATTCTAGGTACCATCTTCATAAGTTCATGTTCAAATTCGTTCAATTTATTTTACAAATAATTACAATATCATAATTAGTGTAGTGATAAGTTCTGGGTAGAGGGGATAACAGTCCCCCCCCCCCCCCCCCTTTGAATAATTATGAAATAAAAAATATGTTTTCATCTTTTTATTGAATACCTTGTTTTGGTGATAACAAATAGAAGCATTTATCTATTCTAGCTACCACAAACACCACATATCAGTTCTTGTCGGAGTGGGTCTTGAAATCAATCACAGCAAAAGTAATTGTTAAAAAAAGAGGAAATATTCGCAAATTATTGTAGATATAATAGCTACAATAGCTACTTGGTAAAACGTTGAGTGATATGAGATAACACAGTCATGGCTTGGCTGGCTTAGCTTAGCGTTTACTTATTCGAAATGTACCCGTGTCTTTAAATAAATAAAATAAATTCACATTTAGAGTCTACCCACTCAGTATTGAAACTGATGCGCACCGTGGTTGTGGGGCGAAGAAAGTCTGTTATTTTTAGAAATATATTTTGTACCGTCTAATTTATAAGTGTAAACAGTTAAAAAACATAGTTGTCTCGTCTCCCCAAGAACGCGCGGTGAACCATTTACCTACCATTCACTTTTGTTCGTGACTGCATATTATTCAAATGCACAAGAAAACGACGGGTGTAGGGTGTGAAAGCGAAACAACATGCAGGGCAACGTGGGCGTCCGATTGGGGCTGCAAATGCGTACACTTACAAGTTGCAACCCCCTGGAAAAAGAAAGTGTCATCTTTAACACCTCTTTCATCATTTTGCTTACTTTACGAATTAAAACATTTTTTAAAATGTTATATTAGTCAAATGGCTTCATGTGAATTGCGTCCCTATACCTCTCATATTGTGTGTGTGCCAGTGTGTCCAATTTGAATATTATGTTTTACATCTAAACATAATGACGATAGATGTATTGGACTGCTGAGAAGTGTCCATGGACATTCGCACAGGAACGACAAAATAGGGCATTGCCCCCCTTCCCCTCACCCCTTGATCGAAACCACTGATATAATAGTAGTTTTCCCTCTTGCTCACGTCCAAAATAAACATTTTAATTGTTTTACTTTTATTTATTGGGCCTAGGAGGAGCAGGAATAGCCCCCTTCCTCCCCTCCCCCAAGGTACTTTAGGACCATCGTTTTAGATTATGCACCCCCCCCCCCCCCCCCCCCCCCGCATGCATGGAAACTTTAGTTTCCTGACTTTACTGCGATTGAAAATAGTGTAGACAGTGATGATTTCAGACATTTTTCCTGGGGGGGGGGGGGGGGGCTGATAAAAATCTGGGGTGTTGCTAAATTAGTAACTCATTTTATGGCTTTTTTTTGACAAAAGGCAGGTGGAGGGGGTTACGGTCTCTGTTGATGCCATCCTTTCAGTTTTCGAATATGAGGTGATTCCTATTTGCCATTCTTACCTTTACCTAACATCGTTTAAATAGAAAATAAAATGTTGCAACATTTATGTAGATGAGTTTTTCGTGGAAATCGATTTATTTCCTAGTCCTATATGAGGTGGAAAAATATACCTCATTTTCTTGTATTTTGCATTTTTTTTGTTGCAAATTTACATAACTTCATGTGATTTTTTCAATCTCCCCCCCCCCCCCCCCCCCCCCGGGATATGCCTGAAATCATCACTGAGTGTAGAAAAGCTATGGTTAGACTCTTCTAAACGTTTACCAGATAGAAGTGGTGATGTTCAACCCAGACAGACCTACCGAAGGGGCCAAGCCAAGAGCTGAACCGAAAAAGCAGACGAATTAAATTTAATATCTCAAGCAGATGAAGTTGTTCGCAAGTCTCATTACGCTCGGATCAAACGAACTAAATTTAGGTCATATTACGCTAAAACTAAAAATAACAACCCATCAAAATTTATCCTTATCTTCAATCTACTGCTCGCGTTTCTGCTCAGCTGAGCAGATTCTATCTCACACTTAAGGGCACAACATTTATTTTGAAAATAAATTCGAGCAGAGTTATTATTTATTATTTACTATAAAAATCTGAAAATTTTATAAGCTATTAAGTATTTTGTGTGACAGTTGAAAGTTTATTTATTTCTTGTCTCACAATATGTCAGCTCGGTTGCATAATTAGAACTCTCATCCAAATGCGGAAATTAGTATTTCGCCAATTATTGAAGTTGAGAAATCAAACACTTTTTTTGTTGAATTTTCCATGTTCGATGCGAGAATTTGTGTCTAGGATTTTGAAGCAATACCCATTGATAATATAATATCTAAAAGAAACATTTTGTCATAGTGTAGGCAGGAGAACACTGGTACCGGTAGCTGTGGAGTAGACATTCAGGAAAGCAGCCATCGAAGTGATGAAGCTATAGATAACTTCCAGCGTGGAACTGTTTTGTTGGAGTGCGATCCTCTTACCACGCCCACATCAGCAACACACATGTGTAGAATGTCAGCAGTTGCATCCGTAGAGATTGGTGCACAGGGCAAAGCCCCCCCCCCCTCCCTCCCTCACCCAAACTTATAGTTCTAACATTTCCTAACATTGTGTTTGTATGTTTTTGCTGATAAATGTATTTCATTTCTTCTTCTGTTTCTGAGTTACTTTATTTTATATTATATCTTTTTCTTAGTAATTGTATAAAAATGTAATATGCACTGTTATTATTGTAAAATCTAATGTTATTTCAGCAGTTTTGCACCTGTTGTAGCGGCTGATCATTATCCCCTCCCCCCCCCCCCCCCCCCTCCTCCTTTCGAGTGTGGGGAAATGGAAGTAAATATCAAGTTCGATCCCCATTAATTTCATTTCAATAGTTTGCACCCATATAAACTTTACAACTAATGTGACGGGAAATAAGTTGTAACCAAAAATATTAAAATTGTAAAAAAAGGGTAATGCAGTCAGCATAAGCATTTGAATTAATTCCATTGATTGATTGATTCCTTCCCTCTCGTCACCGATATCAGACGGTTGATCAGGTTGATGAACGAACCCTGGACCTTCTACATTGGAAGCAGGAATAAAAAACTCACTAAACATCCACACAACTTCGGATTGAAAATCTTTCTTTGGGGGGATGGTCTATTTCTGATTATTTTTTTTATACAGTCAAATTACGAACAGCTATTATTATCACCACAACCCGTGGTTGGGGAGGGGGGAGGGCGGGGGGAGGGGGGAGAATGATCGTGAACAACTTCTGAAAGGCGCATTTTCATCTTGGTTGACATCAAGGCGTGTAAATTTAGGAGAAACGCATTCAAAATCTGAAGCAAGTGGGCCCAACTTCCTGTCATCCACACCTGCCAGCATTCGCCCTCTACCCTTAGGCACTGTCCAATCACCGATCTCCATCTCAAACAGGGAACAGCAGCCGATAGTGTTTATTAGTGACGTGAGAGAGCGCCAACAATAGCGCTTCGCTTCGGCGCGAATTCAAACATCCTCGGCGTTCCTTCTGCGACTCAAGAGTAAACAACAAATAATATAAATACGTTTATTTATCTATCACGCAATGCTATCTCTGTGGGTGTTTGTTGTGGTGTCCACTTTATGTGTTCGCCTCATCGTCCATTTCATCCCTCAGTTTCATCCTATTATTATTATTACGCTGTTTTGCAATTGAAATTTCAATGATAAATAATACTAATTATTTGTGAAGTAGTTCCACAGCAAACTTGTGGATAATGACGTCATAGATGAGTGAGGCTTGGCCAATTAAATATCAGTATTTATTTTGAAAAAGCCACTCGCTCATTCACTCATCTATGATGTCAGCATTAGCATCGTTACTGTGGAGCCACTTTGGAAGTTCCCTGCATGTAGCTTGCACATCAGCTTTACCTGTTGTACCCCTTTCCTCTACAGGTGGTATTTGAACAGTTGAGAAGGAAAGTCCAAAGGTTGTAACTAGGAGTAGGACTCAGCCCCAGCATTCACCTTGTGACTGAATGAAGAAAACCTCCATTCAGGATTGACGGTGATTGGTATCGAACCGGTGACCTTCCGAGTCCCGAATTAGAGTCTCGCATATATCCTTGGCTTCGGCTTCATTGATGAGGCCGATATTGTTTTGTTTGCAGCTAAAAACTCTCGACTAATGCGGTGGCTCTTGTGTTAGCCGCAGATAAGAGACAGGCCAACTTATCTTCATATTATCGTGACGTGGCCCAGTTTCATGTGGCTTATGCATGATGGGTTCTATCAATAACGTTATTGATCGCCCTGTTTCGCATACATACACTACTTGTTCTCAAACAGAATCTGGTACACAATCACAACCACCGGCGGATAAAGACTTCACTATTGAGGTGCTGGGTGGGGGGGGGGGGGGGGGGGGGAAGGTAATAGAAACATGATTGTAAATCCTTTCTCGTTCTTCTTCGTCAAAGATGTAAAAATATGTTTTCAATAAATAAAAATAAATAAATAAATTCACATTTAGAGTCTACCCACTCAGTAACTAAACTGATTTGCATTGGGGGACTTTAATTTAAAGTGACTAAACCAACCCTGTAGGCTTCGAACACCATCGTCGAGTGAGCGATAACCAATCAAAGATCGATATTTCAAATACGAAACATATGAATCAGTGATTGGACAGTGCGAACACTTGCGGACAAATGCCAGAATCAACAAGGTCGATTCAGAACAACTTTGAATTTATTGAGTGCTTCGTTGCTAGGACGGCTCCAAAGTCACCGTTTACTTATTCCTAAGCCAAGAAGTGAATTTTGATTATTATTTCAGGCAAGAAATTCTAATACATCCCTCCCTTATAGTTGACGTGCCCCTTCTTCGCAGGGATGGTGGGAGTATCAGGTACTTTCTCACAGTCTGGGAGGAGGGCAGAGGGCAACAAGTGCCCGCTGCCCTGCGGACAGTCAGCGGAGTTGGCTGCGGGGAGATGGTACCGTAGTAAACAGCAGTCCCTGCCCTGCGTTCCGGTTTAAATCCTGCGGTTCCTGCCTTGTTTTTTAGATTAGATAGATTTATCTCTTCTATAGACGACACAATACATTGCATGGTCTAAATCTCTTCCGAGATGTGCGAAGAGCGGTATAATAGGCCTAAAATAACCATAGTTTTCTTCAGCAGGCCTAATATACCATGGATCATTGAGGTAAGAAATGCTAACAATTCTTCATCAATTGTTGATATAGCTGAATAACATCGTTAACTACAGTAATATTATACAGAAAGAAAAAGAATCAAATTGACTTACTAGAGGACTATAACTAACTTATATAGTTATATGTAATAATACAATACAAGTTTACTGATACCCGAGTACTTAGATACAACAACCTTAGGTCATGGATGTCATGTAGCCTAGCGGTTTTCCATTTTCGTAGTCACCCACTAATCGTCTTGATTAGGGTTGTTGCAAAAATATGATACGTAAAACTCAAAAATCATCATCATCATCATCTATCTGAGCTATAATCCATATTTCAAGGAATAAGCTATATATATAACATCTATATCATTAATCTGGCTTGAAGACTTTGACCCGTTCGTTACTTGGGGCAAAGGTCATAGATAACAAGTATTTCTGTCGTGGTAAATGGTATAGTTGTGTATGTTGAAATGTGCTGGCTGTGTAGAATTGAGAAGAGAGTCTAAACTCATAATATAAGCTTGTTATGGTTTCTCAGTATGAGGAGAATTCACGTGACACAACGGAGGGCAAAATATGCGCTGACATTTTAGCTGTCATAAGAAGACAATACGCATACCCCATAACAACCGTTGTTTTTGGTGAACACAGAAATTAAAAAGAAATCCATTTGTAACAGTCTGATCAAAGTCCTCTATTACTCAGTCATCATCAATCGTGGGGACAGATCGAGCAAGCAGTTACATTCCCTAAGCAAGAAATCCCACACAGTCACCTCCTTCCCTTCACAAAAAAAAACATACCGAATGTGTGAATATAATGATGCTTTTGCACTGCAGTACCACTTTTAAAAAATACCGCGGCTAATCATTCAAAGAAGTCAATAAATAAAGATATCACCATTGAATAACTTGTTTGGAGATCACTCCATTCATCCGGTCTTAGCGCATTAATACAGTATTTCGTCCAATCAACTTGTAGGCGAGGTCATTACAACTGCGAACTATTTTATGTTATCCAGGTCCGCTGGCCAGCCGCTTTGCCTGGAAACCGAATGCACGCGAACTTCTTTAGCTCGAGAGCGAGTCAGTACTTTTCATTATCGATTAGTACGCGTCCTTTCCGGCGTCCTTCTTCTCAGAGAACATTGTTAGTGTTGACGTGAAAGAAACTTTAGTGTTATATTATGGCAGATACTCAAGATTACGACGATATGAACAATGGCGAGTTTCACCAAGATGTTGGCGACGAATCATACCAACAAGATGATCAAATGAACGGCGATACGGCGGTAACCGGAGAAACTGGTGGCGGCGATGCCCCGGCAGATTCTGGCAGTGCAGAAGCTCCAGGCCGAGATGATGACAGGTACAGGTAGAAGAAAATATCATTCCCACAATACTAAAACTCACTTACGTATGTATTTCATGAATTAGCCAGAGTTTGCTGGCAAAATTACGTTCACTAGACGTTAACATAACGCTAGGCGCCAAAAGGTAGGAACCGCCCGGCTAGACGCTGTCCGGTTTCCTTTCCTTTGTGCAAGATGGCGTGCTTTTGCCAATTCATTTTCATTGAATTTAATCTGTTCGCATCAAGTTCAATTCTCGCGTAATTGCGCTTATTAAGTGCTATTCTGTAATAATATTTTTTCGATTACCCGATGATACCTCATTATTGTTCACGGAAAGACGCTGAACATATGAACAAATGCGGTTTATAAAACGTAACTTCAGCATTTTCGGGCCACGTTTTACGTGGTAACTCGCTGCGTAGAAAATTGCTGTATTACGATGCAAACTATGGCTACTTCCATACGATCTTGTAGTACAATGGTTAGACGAGTCACCGATTTGTAGCTAAGCCTATATTTGGGAAAATTGCAACCACGTCCATGTGCTGGGCACAGTGGCTAATTTAATTTTCCTGGGGGTCATTGTCTTCTCAAACTTTCCACCTTGATTTTCTTGTTTTCAGATTTTAAGGTTTGCAGTTCGAATTGTAATTTGTGCCGAATGTTTCCATACGTGATGACGATGATTTTACTTAGTTATTAAAAATTGTTTTGTCTAAATGTGTATCAATATTTGATTTGTTATCTGTTTCTATGCAGCAAGTCTTGGCCTAGACCTTGCCTTAGAAGGTTTAGGCCTAGCCTAGATCTTTTGAAATGTATTTTCAGTGTAAAGTTAACTTAATTTTAATAATGGATGTGGTTGCTTTATGTACTCAATTAGTTGAAATTATAGCCCGATTGGTGACTCGTCTAAACTTTGTGCTGCAAGCCCCACTTTGTGTACAATTAGCTAACAATGCTTGTTTAACGTAACGGTAGCATAATAAATTAATTCAATCAAAAACTTGCTAATTTTTATTTCAGATTTCAATCATTCATTTCTAAAATCATTTTGCTAACATTGTTCAAGTTTTTGAAACAGTTTTTCTTTAGATTTGCCTAGGCCTACCTTGCCTACTACACTAGAGCAGAGTTTGATTTGGTTTCTCAAGAGGCTGATAAGAAAAAATAATGTAGTTTTCGCTGAAGTGGAAGTTGATTACGTATGTTGACGACCATAGTTTTTTGCCTTTTGTTTTTCTGCTTGTTGCTTCTGTGCAGTTTTGGCATTTTTCAGCATTTGTTCAAGATCTATTGACTATGTGCTTATTGGCCTAGGTCTAGCTGATATTGTTACCTTTAAGTTGAGTTTGGCCTGGCTCTGCTGTTTTCCCTAGATCATGTGTGAAGTTTCGTCATTTCTCATTTGACGTCCGATAATAGGGCTGCATAATTTACTTCTCTACAAGTGTTTTCATACTCATTAATGCATTCTCTGATTATTTTGTAGTTTCTAGTATTGTATTAAATTTTCCTGATATGCTTCTGATCCCCATACAAGCATGTTACCTGAAGACTTACACCATTTGTATGAAGCTCCATACAAGTTATTTTCAAGTTGTTAAGATTTCATTTTTAGGTACCTAATGTTTTTAAAGTATGGTTGACTTACTCGGTAATTTGGACCTAACTTCGACTCCATGTGGACTGTAACTGCAAGTACTTCTTAGGCGATTTAAACTCGGTTTTAATGTGAAAAACTATGGTCGTTCAACACTTGCTTTCTTTCTCGGATTGGATGTGTTTGAACTAACCTGCATTCCTTTCCTTCAGGTGCCTGGTGATACGCACATGGTCAAGTTCAGGCTGAGCGCAGCGCGATGACCCATGGTATTTATTCCTGGGTTACTCTATTGTGTGTGGGCAGAATACATATCAAGCAAATCTAGCAGTCCAAACTCTTGTTTTTAACCAATCTCTCGATTGATTATAAATTTAGGGCCGCTTTGATTATTGATGGGCCACACGTACACACAGATCACAAAGTTTCTTGTTGTAATTTACTCTTGTTCATTGTTGATGATTTAGTGTCATATCCTAACTGTACATTTTTGTGTCACCCTATTTTATAGCATAATTCATTCATTAAAGTACTCTTACAGATTTTTTCAACATTTTTCCAGCTGGCTATTGAACTTAGGATCAGAGTTCACGTTCATTTCTCGTTTGCTGTGCAGTTAAAAGAAGGGTGCACTTACATTAACTCGTAAACTCATTGAATATTTCCCGAGTTTTAAAGTCACTTCTAAGTGCGACCCAGGTAATTTCACTTCTTAATTTCTCTTGTCTCTTTTCAGAAAATTGTTTGTCGGTGGCCTTAGCTGGGAAACAACAGATAGTAAGTTTCAAATTCTTATTACATCATCCGTCTCAATATTTTATGCAATGATATCCAAAATATTCCTTTGGGAAAAGTAAATTATTTGGTAGTGTTGATATTGCTCTCTTACCCATTTTTTTTTTTTTTTTTTTTCTTAAATATAGGCCTATTCACAAGAATTATGTAATTTGGCTGCTGTAGCTGGGAGTAGCTTTAAGCAAGTCGTTCTTTGACCTGCAAACTTTCCATAAAATTTAAGGCAATTTTAAACCGTGGGGTGTTACCGTGTTAGTTGAACAGTAGAAAGGGAGGAAAAGAGGCCCGCTTGAGTTGATGTTTGTCAGGTAGGCCTATACCTAGTGTTATAGGTACGATTAGGTTTCTGTTACACTGAGTGTTATGTTATATGCCTATAGCTGTAGCGTGTTCTTTTATGAATGCGTTCATATTGCTTACCCGTTATATTTTTTGTACAGAGGAGCTTCGTGAACACTTCCACCCATATGGCGAAATTGAGAGCATCAATGTCAAGACTGACCCCAACACAGGCCGATCGAGAGGTTTCGCGTTCATTGTGTTTTCAGCAGCAGATTCTATTGACAAGGTAAGAGATCTTGATTTACCTAATGCCATTGTAAACAGGTTACATTAATTGTTCCCTCCAAAAGTATATGCCTCTCAACTGCCGAGAGAGTACTGGAAGCTGTACTATCATATGTGCCATCAAGGGCTCAAAAATTGACAGCGTAACATTAGAACATGAGTTAGCCAAAGACTAGCCTACATTGAATAATCGGTAACCGGTACTCTTACAAATCAACTGTACATGTGACGTTCTCTTGCTGATTTTCTGAATATCTAGAATTGTGTTCGGACATTAATATCCAGAAAATTTGTTTCAGGTCTTATCAGCAGGTGAACACATGATCAACAACAAAAAAGTCGACCCAAAAAAGGCGAAGGCCAGACACGGGAAGATCTTCGTAGGCGGTCTAGTTCCTGAGCTCTCTGACGAGGACATTAAGACCTTCTTTGCACAATACGGCTCTGTAAGTAATATCATATGTGACCTAGGCCCTAGCTAAGTTCATGCATGAACTGCCCAAAGCCCTGCCATTGACTCCAAATGTAGGCCTAGTACTGGCAATACATATTTCATTTAAACAATTTGTAGAGTGCCACTATTTGTATAACTTCCACTAGGCCTAGCCTAGGTAGTTCATTTTGTGTTTTAGTATATAATTTTATATGATGATAATAATCTTGAACCAGTTCTGCTTCTGAGGTTTGATGATTAGTTTTTCTGATGAGATACCCAATTGCCACAAAGGTTGTGATTTGTTTAGCTTTAACGGTGTACACAGTACATTATACCTTTACATGACCATATTTTTTGCAGATTGTTGAGGTTGAGATGCCATTCGACAAGACGAAGAACCAGAGGAAGGGATTTTGCTTCATCACATTCGAATCCGAAACAGTTGTACAAGAATTGCTCAAATCCCCAAAACAGACCATCAATGGCAAAGAGGTATGTTTAAGATTCATGCTTGAATTATCACATTTAGAATTTTAGACTAATAAGCTATATTATTATTTCTCATAATGTTACTCAGTGAATTGAATGCCTTCTTTTGATATGTTACTTCCTTATTAAGTGGTCACATAAGAAACTCCTTTTTGGATATTTAGGTCATTGTGTTTTTGATAGAGGCAAGGATTAATGGGGAATAGAATGACCAAATCTCCTGTGCTCTGTTTTGGATCCAGCTTGCTTGTAAAGCAGTAGTAAACGTGTGACCAGGCCTATTTGTCGAGAAATTCAAAATATTCTAACACCCCTGGCCTTACCACTACTTTATACTGTAGGCCAAGTAACTTTAGAAACTATGAGTTGCATATTTGGCAACAACATTTGCAACATTAAGATTTGTTTCATAAAATTTATGATTGATTAACGTTACAATGCGAGTCTTGTATGATGATAAGAAACCTTCAACCAGTTCTGCTTCTGACGTTTGATGATAAGTGTTTCTGAAGAGATTCCATTGCCTTTCATTATTTAAACCCAATACCTGCCTTTGGTGTTTTTAGAACCTCCAGGTTTTGAAATTATGACTGCAAATAATGCAAAATGTTACTGTTTGGGGAGGTATAGGAATGTGTGACTGGACATAATCTAGACTACTTAGGGCCGGTATTTCAATGTCCAGTTAAAATCTACTTTTCAGTTAAATTGTTTTCACCATGACAACGGCCAATAGAAATACACCAAACTGGGCCTACCTGACAGTTAAATTTACTTGACACTAGGGATGCACATCGATACTTTTTTCATTATCGATTATCGAAACGGCAGTGTCATTATCGAATCGATATTATCGATAATATCGATACATTGATAAACAAATTTCAGTAAGTAAAAAAAAAAAAAAAAAATCGGAAATTAAAATAAACAAGCTCTTATACCTGTCGCTCTTGTCTTCGTTCTGCGTCTGCCAATCGCCCCCCCCCCCCCCGACTTCCCGAATCAAACTTGAGCTTGTTCCGAGGTAAGCGGAACCTACCTCAAGGCGTGTGACAAGTGCGAGCCGTAACAAGAGCTGTCATTCCCGATCTCGTCTTGTTCTGCGCCTGCCGACCGGTTTGTCCCCCCCCCCCCCCCCCCCGACTGCCCGCCTAGACCTGCTCAGGCGAAGGCCCGAACGCCGAACGAACATTTGCCGTTGGGTCTAGTGACAGCAGCAGATGGCCGGCTGACCTTGCTTGGCCTTGAATACCTCGGGTGAGGATTATAGCAGGAAAGTGTAGGCAAGGCTTATGTTATGCGTACACACACTACATAGATATCAAACAATGCGTTTATAAGACATATTAAACAGTTTGCGGGGCATTCTGTCTGAATGTATAAACAAAATACGTTTTAGGCCTATGAAAAATAAAACTAGGCAACATTACACACACACTGAACTGTCAGTCACAGGTCATATGACGGCGGCCGCAAACGAAGGCGAAGCCACTTACAGCGGCGAGGAAAACAAAAACAAACTCGACACTTACAGCGGCGATCAAAACGAAACGTGAGCTTGACTTACTTGACTACTTCACTTGACCTACCGATAAGACTATCTTAATGCCGACTGAAGTGGATGGCCTTGGTGGATGGCGTCGGTCGTGTTTGACAATCATCGTCAACGTTCGTAGTATCACGCTGTATTAGCGAGAGATAGTTCCAAGCGCGGGAAAATACGAATTGAATATTTCGGTCCACATTCAAGTGTTTATTGATTTTTCGATTATCGATAATGAGATTTCATTATCGATTCTCTAAAATTTTACCAATATTGATTATCGATCGATAATATCGATTATCGTGTGCATCCCTACTTGACACTTTAACTGGACATTGAAATACCGGGCCTAAGGCAAATACAAAGATACTTTGGACCAGAACAGCACTTGGGTCTTGATATTGTTTATTCCTCTGCTAGGCCTAAACAAACACAAGACCTAGGAGCCTTGGTGTACTGTTTGTTGAACTTGGAAAATTAGGTTGTAGAATCTAGGCCTATTACCGTATTGGCTCGAATATAACGTGATGTTTTTCTGAAAAAAATAGATTTTATATCTTCACTCGCACTAGAATTGGAGACTACGAATATCCACACGCATTTTGCGATGTTTCAAATTCCCGTCTTAAGGTCGATAAAGTAGTGACTTCCCATACCGACAGATTGGTCAAGTAGTTGCAGTGTAGTGATGCTAGCACGGCCATTTAATAACTTGTAGAACTTCTAAGGGTGGAAGAGAAAGTCTGCTTGGAACAGGCATTCAAGGCCAGTGATCAATCACGACATAAAAGAGTGGGAAATGTGGATGGAATTCAAATCTTATATAGTGACTCGACAAACCCTAGGAGAGTTCATGCCCTGCAAGCTCTAGGCCTAGAAGTTAGGCAACCTTGTACTTCCAAGCATGTAACAAGCCTAATTGTGTTATCACTAAGCCTAGTATCATTCTATTCCCAAAAAGTTTTTTCCATTAATATTGTTTTAAACACTGGGGGTCGCACTATATTCGGGCCAATACGGTATATGCCTCAGTTAAATGGCTGACCCAGTCTCCTGTGCTCTCTTTTGGAGCAAGTTTGCCTTCTAATTAGGTGTAGTAGGGCCTCTACATTGTAGAAAAGTAGTGGGATATCCGAATTTTTGTAACTATTCGTCAATATATACCAATATTCAACCACCCGTACTATTGTCTTTAGATCTAGTCACCTTAGAAATTGCATTTTTGTGACAGCAAAATTAAAAACGTTTTCACAACATTAACATTTCTTAGGCTACTTATTTGTTTAGCATTAACGTTACAATGAGAGTCTTAATGATGATAAGAAACCTTCAACCAGTTCTGCTTCTGAGGTTTGATGATAAGTGTTTCTGAAGAGATTCCATTGCCTGTTTTCTCTATACTTAACAAGATTCCCTCATTTCATACCCATCAACTCCTGCTTTAGATGCGTTTAGGACCTTTAGATTCTGAAATTTTGACTGTGAGTAAATAGGTAAGACTAGGCCTACTGTAATTGTTTCTTGAAAAATATAAAATTACCACAAATGTTTTAATTTAATTATTTGTAGTAGAATGCCAGATGATCAATTGTCAATTGAGTTAACTCTTTCTAATACATTTTGGTTTATAATTGAATGGTGTTCTGTTGTTTTAGGTCGATGTTAAGAAAGCGACACCGAAGCCTGATGGTATGGGAGGAATGAGGGGCGGCGGCCGAGGTGGCAGAGGAGGTGGTCGAGGCCGAGGAAGGGGTAAGTCTGAATTTTTGCCTTTATTAGTAAACATACTAAGTTTAATAAGCCCCGCTCACACTTCTAAGTTCTTGTCGACTAGCTGTGCCATCTATAAAGTATGTCCGTCCCAAAGTCCAAACTGGCCTGATCTGCTGCCGAAGACTTCGTCTACTTGTGCCTTGCTCTTCCCTGGTCCCAAAATGTCTCGGATAGTTCAAGCAGAGATCTCTCAATGACGCTCGCTCCACTTATTAGGCGCTAGATGAATACGATTTCTTTCTTAGTTCGAGGTTGATTTTGGGTAGTAATTTACATTAACCATGGTGGCACAGCTGCTCAGGATTTTAAAATGTGTTTTTTTTTTTATACCAAAAAGTAATTGTGGTGAGTCGTATAGGTAACTTCAGTGTTTGTACAATTTTTTGTTTGTACCTTTGTAGTCAGTACATATATTATTTGGCTGAAGGTCATGTTGATTGCCATTGGTTCAATATGGCTGCTATCTCCCAGTTCTGAAATGCATGGTTCAATTTCTTTTCGTTCCTCGAGTAATTTAGCATATATAGATGTAATCGACTTTCATTGACATTCTTTATTTGCTGATCCCAGCAGTTCCTAGAACAATATTCTATAATATATGTTTTGTGTCGCTTGTGGGTAATTTCTCTCTATGCCTAGTTAGTGTTTTACACCACAATTTTGAAATGACTACATTTTCAATCTTTTACATTAGCATAGGCCTAGGCCTAGTAAAAGATATCATTTATTTAACTATTTTACCCTTTTTTTCTTTCTTACAAGTAGATCATAGCTTTCTCTTACTTTCAGCACTGAATTTATTTTTCTGCTATGTTTTTAGCGAATCCTTATGCTTATTATTGTTTACAGTACATTGTTGATTTTTGTGAATGCAGCAGTACCTACCTATGTGCTTACACATATCATTGTGAATGTTTATTTTTCTGGAAGACACAACTTTTCTATGGGCTCAGTGATAATAAGGTTTGTAAATGCTCACTTTTTGCAGTGACTGTTTTGTCGAGGTCATAAATTAGCAAGACGAACAACTCCTCCGCGTTATGCGTTTGTAGTGAAGTTAATGCTGAGTTCAGTTGCAAAGTTATGTGCTCCTTACTGCATCATGTAAAAACAAATTAACTTAGTCAATTCTATTCCCTTCTGGAAGTTGGCTTTCACTCTTTACTGTGAGCAATACAACGGTTGCCGATGGTACGTTGAACAGAATGGTTCGGTGTGTTTTAGGTTTCGGTAACTCGGGCTGGGGTAGTCAAGGAGGCTATGGAAGTTACGGTTACGACCAAGGTGGTTACGGAGGAGGTACGCCAATACCTTACATAAATTAACGTCAATCTAGGAGCACACAACAGTCTCGTGTTTTGATTGGAATGATTCTACATTCTACCTTCTACGTACCAGCATGTTGCCAATGCTACCCACCAACAAGTTTAATCGGCTACCATTGACTCGAGGGGCAGCAACCACTTGCAAATATAATTGAATTTTAGATTGGCATGAGGTTGCTTTTGTTTTGTTTACCTTGTAGGTCACAAACAACTTGTAAATTACAATACAATCACTATTTCAAGTTTTGTTATGGGTTCCATATTGATTTGGTTGACACTTGTCTTGCATGGAAATTGGTTGCTGCCCCATTGCTGTGTGGCATAAATATACTTGGTGTTTGTCTCATAACATATCACTTAGCCTATATGTTCTGTGCTTTTAAATTGTTGACACATTAACTTTCCCTTGATTTTATACTAATGTTTCATTAATGAGAAATTGCACGGTTGATTCCAATACTGGGCTACGATTGCCTTCGAAAATTCTATTCACCTTGGTTGATAAATTCACGGGGAGGAAATCAAATGTCAGCCTACTTCCTTGACTAGTATACGAAATATTATGTTTTTTTGTTTTAATTGTGAGGCTTAGCCCAGTATTGATTTGTTCCGGGGCTGGAGTTTTGATGCCCACTTGCTTTTGTCATCTGAGTAGGTGTATGTGAGAATTGTTGTGACTGAACATGCCCAAATATCAAGTATTCCTATTCATTATGAAAAATACTCATGTTTTAGCTGCTTAAATGGAAATTAGCAAAACCAACATAATTAACTTTTTTTTTTTTTTATAGAATTACTTATCAAAAATAGTTGCACAACCTATCAAAGAATGAAAAAAAAAGCTATGTTATCACAATAATCTCATTTTTAGCATTATAGATACAAGTAAAAACTATCAATAATAGAGCACATCTGTAATCATAGTCGTACATTCTAGGTTAGAGCTCAGCCAAGTGGTGTTTAGACATGCAGACAAGTGTCCCTGTGTGTGATTGTGGTGTGTTTTTATTTGGGCATCAGGTTGAATGTGTTGACCGAATGCTCTTGCAGGGACGAGACTACTGCAACTATTAAAACTGAACTGCAGTCATATCTCAGGAATGCTACACAAGTGCTAGACATTTTTTTTTACTGGTCCATCCCAGGGTGATCTGAAAATCATTGCCACTCTTGTTACAATATGAGTGTTCTTTTTTACGAAAAGGTGTAATCACATCAAATTTTTAATCTTGTATAGCATTGAGATGTGGTTAACAAGTTTTTTTTCGTGCATGGATCTATTGTTGACAGTAGTCTTTGCTAGTACGTATATAATTGATTGGCACACTTGAGAGTTGCATTAGCAAAATTGCATTTTTAAAGGGATGGCATCTTTGCTGTAGCAAAATTATCGTCTGAACAGGAAACATTTTTGCAACCCTTTCTGCCCCTGCATGCACCATGTTCTCCAATGTGAATCTGAATTTGCCCTTTTTTATTTTTGAAAGCATTTCCCGCATTCCTTTGCATTGTATATCCTGCATTACACATTTTTCACACCTTAAATCTAGGTAGAAGCTAGACCGTTTGTGATATGTCTGACGGCCAATGTGAACAAACCAGACTGAATTTATGGACTCAAAAAATTACAGTCAACATCTTTTTGGGAGACTGAGCAAGTGTTGTGCCTTCAGCTTACACCAATTCTGCCAAATTATCGACTATGGACGATTGATTGGCACCGCGCGTTACGGAACTTGACATAGTCTTCGAAGTGGATGGAATACATTATACATACCAGTCTTCGTATCGGTGCTCGAACCTAAATGCTGTACTTACATTTTATATGGATTGACACAGCTTGGATACGGATAGATTTCCCGCTTGATCCAAGAATAGTCAGTACTGTATTTTTACGTAATGCCATCCCTCAAGTTTGTTCCCCTGGTCTTGTTACTCTCAAAACTAATACCAATAAATATTAAGCAATCTGTTAGCATCAGAATCGGGTGTGCCATTCAGCTCGTATGATTAAGCTTTTAAAGGTGTTTCCCGTGAGAGTAAAATGTAGTGAGTGTAGTAATTGCATCCTCTTGTCCAGGCGGCTACGGCAGTGGATACGACTATTACGGCACAGGAGGTTACGGAAACTACGGAGGCTATGGCGGATACGACTACTCCGGATATGGCGGATACGGCAGCTATGGTAAATGTTTGCGGCGGTGGTCTATACTCACCTCTCCCCTGCATCCCGCTTGCTCTGCATTCTCACTTGTTTGTCCTTTAATTTATGTATTTATTTTCCCATTTCTTGTTTTTTGTTTAATATCTGTTCACAACACATTTTGTAGGGACCTTCTGTACACAATTGCCTGTCACATACCATGTACAGTAGCAAGTTTTTTCTTATCTAGGTACTGTAGAATTGAACATTTCTAATATTTATTTAGGTCGCTTACATTTTCTCCAATAAGAGCCCGTAATTAATCAATGGACAATATACACGGCTGTGTTTTTAAATCTATTATCTGCAGATCATACGGCACTGTCCAGCTCTAGTATGGTGATCGTGATTCGAGTATTAAACGTGTCTTTTAAAATTATTTATCACTAGTGTGATTATTTGCTGTATGTACGTGCTACTCAATGACAGTAATTGAAATTAGTTAATTGAATACTCTTGTTGTTTGCAAAAATGAGCCCTACTTCATCACACAAGTTAGATTGTGCTGCTTTTAATAAACTGAAGCCATAGTAAAATGTCACTACTACTTCATCAATTTCCTACATGGGAAATACGTTTGGATGTTTTGCACTTAAGTTTGCACGAGTTTTAGATTTTGTGATTGTGTGAAGCAAATGCAATAATGGTCAGTTCTGAATACCAAGTGTAAATTTGTTTATTAAATGAACCAGTAGTCAATGTAGTGTTTTCAATTGGATGCATTAGTAATCTAATACAGTATTAAATAACAACACACTTGTGAGTTAGTCTACATTGGGGAGTCTTGGCATGTCATCTATGAATTGCTTTTGTTGTAAAGTACACTTTGCCTGCATGTGAATAACTGGTTTCGGTTAAGAGAGTGTTTCTAGAATGAAGCGGTTGCTTTGAAATAGTCTGGCTATGGTTGAGAATATCGAGTGACTAGGATGTAACCACAAATGAACAGTTGCCAACCAAAGTTGAAAATGAATTGAATATTGCAAAGCAGTGTTCCGTTTCTTCCGGCTGTTATGTGCACTTGTCGTTACTGAACACGTTGGCTCGTGCGCATAGTCGCGAATTTGTATTTTGTAGAATCGACTTGTTACCTGCTTTCATATTGTCCTCGACACCAAACAGACTTTGCAATTCCATTGCTTCCTCTAGTATGTCCCAACTCGTCCTGATATACCCCCCGTACATTTTGGCTCGTGCCATAGTTTGCCAAAGAATGGTACTGTAATGCCAAATGTTGAAGGGGTTGTATCCATGCTATGTTTTACAAGTGGACAGTCAACGGGCCACGTCATTGAGGGCTGGTTAATATCTTTTACAGACTACGGTGGCTATGGGAATGGTTATGATGGTGGCTACGGGGGCCGAGGTGGCGGACGCGGTAAAGGTATAAAAGACCAGTCATTCATGTAGAGTCATTCCTGTTGTGAAGCATGACTACTGGCAATTGATCAATAATCTCAGGTTTATAATATCTATAGAGCCACAATCCATCTAAGCGCCTTCCTTTGTTCATGCACTTTAAAAGAAAAAAAAATGCACTCTTTTTACCCTTGGCAAAGGCAAAGTTTCTGGATAGTTGTAGGTCTTTTTTTCTAAATCTCTTAGATTTAATAGTGTGTTGTCCATATATATGTGATGAAATTTGTATCACAGTCCAGCCCACTTCAAATGAACAGTAATGGTGTCGACAGTTGGTGGATTTACTTTACAATACTGTATTCTTGTGCATAGATTTTGGCAGTAACTACCTTTTGATGTGTGTTCAAAATTACTTCCCGAAGGATTGGATGCTATTACGTAGGAGACCTGCTCTGCAACAAGCCTACTTCTAATAGCCATCTAGTTCAGCTTATTAGTTCAGATTAGTATCTTCTGATCTAATGGGTCCAGTTCGTAAATTGATATGATCAACCAAATCTATACACAATATTTAGGTCCATAGTAAAGTGAGTGATAGTCTCTACTATACTTGCACGAAACCGCTAAGATATTAGTGTGACGAGCAAGTATCGCTATGAACTCGGCAGCTTTCTTTCTTGCTATACTTTCCATGCTTGTCAGAACCTGCTGCTACTTGTATCTGTAATTTTAGTTTGAGTGGGACATAGTTAACTGTTTGTGCTTGGTAAGGCTAGTGGAGTTAAAATCACGTGGAACACCACTTCAATCATTCATTCTTTTGTGTACTTGCGTGGAACATGTTAAAATCAGTCCACTTCCATGCTGTGAAAAGTGGGCTGCACTGTAGTAAATTTACAAATGCATGGCCAGTAATTTTGTATTTTCAGTCTCTAAAATTGCAAATATTGTATAGTTTAAATAAACTATGTGTGGAGCCCCGTTTGTAAGCCTGTTCTTAATGTGTCATCCACTGAACCTCTGTCATAGATTATGAAGATGACCCACTCTCTTATGTACATATTAGCCTTAGTGTGTAGTTAGAGTGCATGAAATGTATATATCGAGCAATTGTTATCAAAGTTTGACCGTACGGGAGATAGAACCCAGACCATCTGGTTCTAGGTATTGCTGCTCTTGCTACCAGATTATTATTGTCAAACAGTTCTTTCAAAGAAATAGCAATGTAATAGATGTTTGTTGCTCGGTATCTTAATTTGCAAGAGCACTAATATGTTAGCTGTCACCGGAGAATCTGGGTTCAATCCCCAGTCGGCGCACTCTTTCTATTCAAATTGCTATTGTAATCCCATATATTATCTTATCCATAAAACTAAAAAGTTGAGCTAAAGTTTTAACATTTTTCTAATATCTCTATATATCCAACTTCACATCGGTTTGGGGAATGGAGAAGTGTGCTCACCAGTAACAACTACAACAACAGTGAGCATGTTAAATATGACACGAAACAGTAATCCTGTGGTTGCAGCTGCAAGGTGACTCGAATTGGAATTGAGCTTGGCCAACAAGTTTCCCAGAAGAGCCCATTCATTTTGGGCAACACAATATTATTATTCTAGTGGTTATCAAAAGTATTATTTTGTCAGTCACAGGATAGCTTCCCCCATTCTTATTTGTCATTGGAGTGGCATTATCATTTTTGGAAATCTCCTGGCTCCTGCTGTGCTAAGAATAAGAATCTAGTAGTCTCCAACCGTCAAATAACTTTGAACCCAGAATTCTTTTCCAAGATGCAGGATGTGTATTGTGGATCTACTACAAATAGTGTCATGATCCTCCCCCCCCCCCCCCCCCCCCCCCACACTCTTCCAGCTAGGATAAATAATACATTGAGACAAGCAAGGGGAGCTCAGGACTGGCTGTGCTTACTGACCACTCGACTCATTATAATCTTAATTCGTTGGCATTTGGTTTTCAGATGATATACATTTTTGTAATTTGTGAAATATTTAACATCTCATTATTTAATCATGGACACCAACAAATCCCCCCCCCCCCATCCCCCTCATGAAAGTTGGTGAAATGTAGCCCATTATTCGGATGCCATCTGCCCTGGCTCGACCAAACTTGAATTTGAGTGAACTGTGTTGGCACCCGAGCAAGTGGTGGGTGTGGTGTGCACGTGTTTTCCTACTCCTTTCAGGTTTTGGGCTCTTTTGTATGGCTGTCCTGTATGTACTGTCAGTGTTGGGGCTGCGGTTATTGTTTTGCAACCAAAGAGTTGACTGATGAAAACATGCTGCAAACTGGTTAAACATTTTCCATTGCTGCTTGAAAACTGTCAACTCTTAGGTTTGCACGGCCTTTATAGCTTTCGGCTTGTTAACATCTGCAGGTTTGCCTGATGATTTCACCAAATTGCTTCACCTTACGATTTTCAGCTTCTTAGTGAATTACAAGCTTAGTATAAATTCTTATAGAGGGAAAGGGAGTAATGTTCTTTGTGAATAGTTTCCGTACCAACCTACCAGTGGAGGTCACGCACGGTAGGTCGCAAAAATGGCTTCACTCCTTGTCAACACCTGTTAGTCGTAAAATTCTTCACTGGGCCTTCAGCCCCTCATGTGTTAGGTATTATTTTCAGCAGACCGTCAATCCGATGGTGGCCATTATGTAGATTTAAACGTTCGTTGAATGCCCAGCTCTTTCAACACTACTGTTAGCTTCCTCACTGACTAGTCTCAAGCACAAGCTATCAATGGAATGCTGTTTAACTCTGAAAACACCTGCCTTAATTCCCAAGATAATTTTAGTGTAACTTCTTCGCGAGTACCTTCCAACTCTGCTTTTTGTGAATCAGTACCTTCATAAGTAATTTAAGTAGAAAGCGATAGTTCTTAACTTAACACACTTGTGGAATTTTCTATCTCTCGGCTCCCGCGGTTGTTAATGCCCGCGGGAGCCTGCCCGAGAGATTTATTACGCATTTGCTTCGGAATTGAATTAATTCTATCGAGGAACATGTAAATAAAAATGCTTCTACATTGCAGCAAGTTCGCTCACTTCGACTAAATAAACTTTTCTCCTGTTGTTGATGCTAACTTTCATGTTCCAATTTAAATTAATTCATTGATGAAAACAAACATTGTGGTTGCTGAGAATTTCTGTGCTCAATCTAAATGGAAGGTGATTTGTTACCGTTAATTGCTTAGTTTGTAGTTCAATCAAATAATGCACAGAAATAAGTAGTACCACATACGTACGTATAAACTCAAGTGTCCGCATTTGGGTCTGGATTGTGCAAATAATTCAAATACAATTTCGACTCTCGTTTTCTCTGAATTCGTATGAAAAGTTAACCGAAGACTGTAAATGTGTGTTTGCGGGGGTTGCGGGTTGCTAACAGTTTGGGTGTTGAAATGTTGCAGGAGGCTCGGGAGGATATACTGGTGGGAAGCAGAGAGGGGGGAGTCGAACTACCCAAAGACATCAACCCTATTAGAACCAAACAATCATTGTGTCTCGAAATATTGTCTTGTGTTTTTGTCTTCTTGGTAAGTAAAGCCAAACCTGCGTGTGTCGTAATCGCATGGATTTTTAACCATTTCATATTAAGTCTTGCAAAAATTTAATTTTTTTCATTTACTTGTAATTGCTACACCTTTCCCGAAGTATTGAATTTATACTGAGTTTGTAGTTTAGTCTTAGTTTTATTATTTGTGTACGGTACATTGTTGTTTTACGTTACTTTCTAGATGTCTGTGACGTACATACCTTATCCTCGCCAGTTTTGGCTGTTATCATTTATGGCCGGCATGAGGTATTAAGGGGTCCGAATAAAATCACATTGTTAGCGATGATATGTTTGGACCAACACAACACTCCCCAGTTATTCCCACTTGTGTTTTGTCCAGTTCCTCTGATCGCTTTGGCTCCTGTGCACGTTTGATATTCCAACCCTTATTTTTTATCGCTTGCTTTGATGGGTGGGTTAAACAATAATATAATTTCACACGAGAGACTACTGCACTTGCTCCAAGATGGAAAGCTGTGGAATGCTCTGCACATAGAAGGGTTGCTAAGGGCACTGTGGAATTGGGACTGAGATTATTGCTTTGTGTGACACAAATTTGTTGCTAGTTGAATTCACCTAGTTCTCATAATTCACCCCAAACCATTCTTGAATTATATGGTTATCGTGTTGACCAAATGAGCGTTGCTGCTGGTAAGGACGTGATATTAGTGGCCGAACACTTGTTGGATCTGTGTGCAGACACAGTCGAGGTGCATCGGGAAGTATCTAGATAATAGTACATAATAAATAATAATGTTATATTGTATAATTTCATTGATAATGTAGAATTAAGGTTGTGTATGCACTGGCTCGGCATTGTAGCTTCCTTACAGTGCTAATAGCTGTGTGTGAACATTTTGTCTGCAAGGAACTGGACCGAAGAAGGTACTTAGTACAAACACATTTCGTGTTCCATGTAGCTTTTGAAAAGTCCATGCCGCCATCTACGTTGTAAAGGATACTTGGCGATTTCTGTAACACTGGGTGAAAGTTTTGTGGTGGGTTCTTATGCTAATGCAAAATATTTTAATTTGTGCTAAATAACTTGTTTGTAAGCACATTTGTTTTCATTACAAATGTGTTTTCCCTAGTATGGAATTTCCATCCATGTTTTTACAAGTGTCTTTCAGTAACACAATATCATTTTAAATCCATATTAAAACAGCCACTGGATATTTGGAGGAGATAAGCTATTGTTGTTATCAAAAGGTATCTAGTACAAAATGTGATAATGTAAGCTATGTATCTTCATTAATGAACACTCGATTTAACATTCTCGGATCATTTTGTTTTTTAATTCTGTTCTGAAGTGCACATAAGTAGGTATGCTGCAGCATTCCAAAGATGTAGTAAATGTCTATGGCATGACGCGAGATTTATTCCTCTTCTGCAAAATGTACAGGGGAAATGCTAGTGTATTTGTAATTCAAGTGTCTTGAGTCATTTTCTAATTTTTTGTTTCTTATCTTTTACAGCAGCAGATTAGTCCGATGTTTTTAAACATGGTCTCTCATCATCATCATCGCTCACCTCGCCATTCCATCTCTAACCACTACGTTTAATGCGGCTGCCATGAACTACTGTACAAGTGAATAGAAAGTGTTTTGGGAAGTGATTCCAACCTTTGTGTTCTGGTGACTTTTTGATTTTTTCTCGTAATTTTGACAATGAAAAGCAACCTGTATTTTAGTAATATGTTATTGATCATTATGACATTGTGAAAGGTTACCTACAAATATTATGTTCAAGAGTAATCGCAATTGTCAATTGACCATACAATGAATGTATTTTAATACTGTACCCATAGAAGGGCAGTTATTAATCTTTAAATACAATGTATATGTATGAGGTACAATGTTATTCAAACAATAAAAATAAGTTCATTTATATTCACAATCAACCATTTTCAATGGTTCTCATTTGTGGTGTTCATCAGGAAGTGACAGTACCGTAATCTTCTATTAATAAAGTCATCTAATAATGTAAAATAAATTGATTTTTTTTACTACACAACTTTGAACCATATTTTGTATTATCCTAAATTCCCATTCACAATAGATTAATTTTTTGTCCTGCATACTGTTATGGTAAGTTTTCTGTAGTGATGCTGGAAATGTGGGTTTTGGCTTTGAAACCAGTGACTGATAGTTTTGTAGTTTTGCAGTGGGAAAACATAATTATTCCAAAATTTAGTAGCCCTATTTTGTATTCGGAACAATGGTTTAAGTAGTTTGCAAAACATTGCCACCAAATTTCGGAGCCTTGCATCACCTGACCAGACAAGCTCTACCAGCCACAGAGAGCAGGACAAAAACATACTATCCCTGGATTTATATGAGTACAAGGAAGAACCCTTCAATTTTACAAGAATTGAAGGAATGGTTTTACAATGCGGGTCATGCTAGAATGGCGACTTGTACTATGATGATCCCTTCCTAACCTAGAACTGACATTTGAGATATCTAGTTCCATTACCCAAGGACCGAGAGTTTTGTATGGTATGTCTCCATTCAAAATGAGACCCATTTGACAGTGAATGTAACCGTGACAAAAAAAAGTAATTCATCCTAGCCGGTAAGAAAATTTTGTTTTGACATGTGGATTCATATTTCCCTTGTACAGCCAGTACGGGGTTCACAAAAGTGAAGACACGGTTCCGGTTTTATCATTCGAGTAACTTCCGTTCGCAGTTTTGCCGTTCTGCGCATAATACCGCGCATCATCCAGTGCATGTGCCGATTTCTGACACCAGAGCAGCACCAGAGTTTGTACTATCGTACACACAGAAGACAAAAGTGAACCAAATAATCACTCATCGTTACTTGTTTCTTAAACTGTATAAATCTATTTTACAATTGTTTTGTATTTTGAAACGCTTTTAGTTATTTTTTTCGCTACCTTACACGTTATTAACTAGGTAAGTTAACCATGCAGCACCTGTATCTAAATACAATGATAACTTTTTGCCGACCGCGAGGTTTTGCAGACGATCGGGGTGTGCTGGTCGCCTAAATATTTGCAAAGAAATATTCCAATAGAGCATTGCAAGTATTTTTTCAAGAATATAACTAATCTTTATCATTTAAGTAACGTCCCCATCAGCTTTTAAATACACTTTAATGTCAAATAGAGGAGCTAAAGCGTTAAAATGTGGCATAATTTTGCCCGCCAACCGCCATAGTAAAGGATTATCATGTGTCCCATTGTTCTTTTTACGTCGCAGATACTACAATTTAAAAGCTTACGTTAATCTGTATATTAAGCAATGCTCTTCTTTGTTCCATTCTGAAACTCAGGTTTGATATAAGTATAGCACTCTTTGAGCATACTGAAAACCTTTGAGACACCGTCAGATTGAAGTATTTTACCAAGGGCGAATGCCTAAACTTGGCCTAGCCTAGGCTAGGCCTAGGGCCTAAAACAAAGGTAGGCCTTGGGACTACCTAGGCCTAGCCTAGGCTAGGAGGTAGGCCTAGACCCTGTAGGTTGGGGTTCGTCTACACGTAACTTGATGGTTATGGTCTTGGTTTGGGCTAGGCCTAGACCTAGGTCTAGGCCTAGCCTAGGTTAGGCTTAGACCTAGCCTTCCTAGAGTTAGGCTAGGCCTAGGCCTAGTCTAAGTTAGGACATAGGGCCCTAGCCTAGGCCTAATCATAGCCTAGGCCCTACATTGTGCTGGGACACATTTTTTTCAACAAGCATTTATAGTTTTGATTTGAGCTTCATAGCCAGTAAATAGGCCTAGGCCCTAGCAGTAGGCCTAATAGCTGATTTTTGTGCATGGACCATGAAGCAAAGGTTTTGGCAGGCTTATGCCCAAGAAGGCATCCCAAGAAGGCATGGCCCTACTTTGTTGTCAGTTCTCTTGCTGCTGGTCTCGATCGGCCAGTGGCAAGGATTTTCTTCTTCCTCCCTCAGCTGTTCTCTCCCCTGTTCTACCTTCTTCCGCCTCGTCTCCCCTCAGCTGGGGTTTCAGCTCCTCTACAAACATTTTTACTGATCCTTTCCTTTCCCATCCTGTCACACAGCGGTCAGCTAAAATGTCTTTCTACTGAGTGGTGCCCGCAAAGAGAGCTCGTACACAACAATGCACATATTTTGATCTACTTTTCTTATCTTGCTTAATCTTCATAGCTTTTGCTCATTCCTTCTCCTTCTACTTTTGTAACCTTCACATATATATATAGGCCTCCGCCTAGGTCTATCTGATGTGACCCTCTTAAGGTAACCTGAACATGCACCAATCTCCCACGCCCCTGGGTAGGCCTATGTAGCCATAGGCCTATTCATGTCATTCAAATATTTAATTCTCGTTTTTACCTTTGTAAGTTTTCGGTTTTACCAATTATGCAAATTCTTTTTGTAACTGTCATTACCTGTTATTCTTGACATCCCAAATTGAAAAGAATCAAAATCCTCAGGTATCACAAGTGGGACCTGCCCAGACTTTGAAAACATTGTTATAAGGTTTTGTAGCATAGGCCTAATCCTTAAATCCATAGGCATACTGATTTTTCTATTTCTTTAAAATTTGAATACGTACTGACTGTCAGTCAAATAGGTCTAGTCCTAAAAGCAACTTTTCATTGCCCCCCTCTTCCTCCCTCTCGTCCTGAACCCACCACTACCTAGAAACCTGCCATTACTGCTTTGCTACACCCCTAAATGAAAATATTTCTTGTTGTAGTCTCCTCCTCACACTTATCATATAAATTACTAAACTAGGTACCCATATTTTCTCATTTTTCAGAATAATTCACCACATACAGGCTTTTCAGCTGCCTAGTAATTGATTGGTAACTTGTCGGTCCTACGTGAGTTGCAAGCACCAAGAACCGAGCTCAACGGGAAATGGTAATGGAAGCTCCGCCAAGTCCACAATGTGTCGGTCGCGAGTTTGTGCGACAATATTACACGTTGCTGAATCAGGCGCCGGCACATTTGCATAGGTAAGCAGCCTACTTAGCTGAAATCCTGATAGGCCTAGGCTATATCCCGTAATTAGAATACAGTATCACTGACTAGGGCCCTTTGTAATCTGTCTTTTGTTATCGCAGTAACATATTTTCACTGTTCATTTTAAAGTCGTTGCCGAGTTTTAGGTCGGGTTTAGAGGTAGGCCTATGTGAAAACTAGAAATAGGCCTAGTGTTTTGCTATGCTATCAGCAAAAAGTATTTTTGAAAATGCCACAAAATACTATTTTTTTACATCCATCAAGGGGTTTTGTGTGGCTATTTTGTGCTTGTAACATGTTGTATTCATAATTTTTGCATGGCCACATTTTAGTTTACCCTAAATAGACATATTGGTGATTAAAAGTGCAAGCTAACCCCTTTGGTCTATGCAAGTTTTTAAAGGTAAGGAAATAAATAGCATAGGCCTACATGCTACAAAATGGTTGTTATTAAGTGCTAAATATTAAACATCGGAATGCTATTCCACGCAATGCGCACCTCTAGTCATATATATTGATTGCATTTTCCCAACTTGACTAGAATTATATTTCTTCTTTGTAGTCTACGTAAAATAGGAAGTTAGAGAGTTTGCTTTGACATACAAACCGGTCGCGCCGTAAGATTGTTTACACGTTTCTACCGCATCGGCTACTCGATGTGAGCTCGAAGGTCGCAGGGGGTCAAGTGTCTAATTGTGTCCCCAGGTTCTACAACAACAATTCGTCGTTCGTCCACGGCGGGCTGGACTCTCCCAACCGGGAGACGAAGCCGGTCGTCGGACAGAAACAGATCCACCAGAAGATCCAGCAGCTCAACTTCCGCGACTGCCACGCCAAGATCAGCCAGGTCGACTCGCAGGCCACCCTCGGCGACGGTGTCGTGGTTCAGGTGAGACGTGGCTTGTGGCGGCCAATAGATAGTCTCGGCTATAGGCACCGAGATTGGCCACTGATGGTGCTAGTGAAAACGAATGAAGCGCTCAAATTGGCAAAGTCGCGCAACAATCTGCTGAAGCAGCGTCGTTCTTCCTACGTCAATAATGGCAAATTGTGCAAATTGTTTAATTAAACACGGCTTTTAAAATTTGTGGGCAGATTATGAATCTTATCAGTAAATCTTAAAAAAGCAAGCCACCATTTTAATCAGGACACGTTTTAGACATACGAACAACAATTAACACACAACAAACACAAACAAAACAAGACAATAAAACCAAAACACAAAACAAAACAAAAAACAAAATAAATACACATCAACAATAAAAAACAAAACAAACACCAAAAAACAAAGTATATCACAATAATATCCGGCACTGTTTTCAACCGCGGAATGAAATCTTCAGCAGTTACTTGCTAAATTTGGCCACATATAGCGCTGTATGTACTAACACACGGTGCCTATAGGAGACTCAAACTAACAATAGATAGCGCTGCTAAGCTACCTACTTATCAGCGCCATTGATGGTTTCAACAAATCAACGATGAATACAGATGAATCCTCCTTACAGAAGTTTATTTGTTTGCACCAGATTGCATCTAGTCTATTTTGAGTGGCCTATACGTTTCTTGGTTTGTGTGTCGTCTCGATACGTTGCATTGGAAGGGAATATTGTTTAACCGTTATGTTTGTAGATTAGGGCCTACAATTGTTTCAAATAAAAAACTTTTGTCTTATGAAAGTAGGCCTATGCCAGTAGTCCTATGTATTCTCTAGTAGGTAAATATTTGTTCAAATGGTTTCAGGCCAATTCAAAAACACAGGTCCTTTGGCACATTTTTTCAACTGTCAACTTAAAAAATACTAGGCCTAAATAATATCTGGAGAAAAATGATCAAAAGTACACATCAGGTTATGAAAGTAGGTGCCAATCGGCTGGAATGGTATATAATGTGAGGAAAGGATCATTATTTTAGCCCCACTGTGTCCTACAATAATCCCATAAACATAATTTGATCCACAACAAGATAGGAATAGTGATGTCCTGATTTAGCCCCTCGTGTGTCCCGTTTTGGCCTCATTGGGGAGGCTAAAGTGGGACGTGCAATAAGTATGATATTTTTATCCAAATGAATAATTTGTTTTGAGATAGGCCCTAACTGTACTGTTAATTTTGTAAGATCAATCCAAAATACATCAGGTTAAACAAAAAATCACGTAATTTATGCTAAAAACAACCTTTTAAAGGCAAAGTGTTGAAAATTGTCCCGTTTTAGCCCCGGATCACCCTAATCATCATCATCATCATCATCATCATCATCATCTGTTGCCACATCCAACTCTGCTCGGCATTGAAGATAAGCCTCTCCATCTTCTTATATCCTGCCACCACTCTTCCCCCTCAACTACATTCCAGTCCCCTCCTCGCATTTCCACATCCTTCCTCACTTTGTCGTGCCATCTTTGTCGTGGTCTTCCTCTCGTTCTTCTACCTGGAATCTCCAGTTCTAGCACTCTCCTCGGCAATCTTTCTCTTTCCATCCTCTTGACATGTCTGAACTATTTCAGTCTTCTCTCTCCAATATGCTCCAATAAATTCCTTACGCTTAGTTGGTTTCTTATGTCAATCAAACTTTAAAAAAATAATTTATAATGTATTAGGCATTAGGGATGTCATAGGGTAGGAAAATTAGGATCCGGTTCTAGACCTTCCAAGAACCGGGTTACCCGAATCCTGAAAGCCTAAATTATAGGGCTGTGCGATTCCTGATTTTGGCATTCGAGTCGAGTCCGAGTCCGAGTCCTAAAAATTACTCGATTTCGAGTCCAATACGAGTCCGAGTCCGAGTCCTAGGCCTAGTTAAGGGACTAAGGTTCGATCTAGATTTTAATGAAAGTACAATAGGTAGGCATACGAGGAAGCAGGTACTATAAATACAAATTTATGTTTGTAATAAAATACTTGTTTTAATGTTTTTAGTTATGTTAGTTAGTTAGTTAGGGGGCCTAGGCTAGGCCTAGTCTAGCCTTGGCTAGGCCTATTCTAGCCTTGGCTAGGCCTAGTCTAGCCTAGGCTAGATCTAGGTCTAGTCTAGCCTAGGCTAGATCTAGGTCTAGTCTAGCCTAGGCTAGATCTAGGCCTAGTCTAGGCCTAAAATTTTTTTTTTTTTTTTTTTTTTCCAATGTAAGCCTAGGCCTCACCATCAACATCAGAATCATATCTATGATCAGAATTTTCGCTTGCCATTTCAATTTATAAACAGTAGCAACCAGAATAAACAACGTGTTTTTTTGCTCTACGAAAAGACAGGCCTAGGCCCTAGCACACAACAAGACGCGTTGTTGAATGAAACTAGAAAATGTAGAAACTTGCGAGATGAGGTTGGTTGCAATGACGTACATGAGCTGCCGCGTAGCGGTGGTGTTGGTTGTACTGCGAGAAAGACTTACAGCGCTACCTGTTGACAGAGTTTTGAAGTACCACGCGTCGGCTGCTCGACCGCTCGGTGAACTGCATTATCACAAAGCGGCAAATTTGAAAATGGACTCGACTCGCGAGTAGCAAATACTCGACCGCGAGTCGGGTAATAAATACTCGACTCGACTCGAAATTTCGGGTACTCGCACAGCACTACAATTATGTCATCTTATTTTGGTTACACACCCCCCCCCTCCCCCCCCCCCCCGAAACCACGCGGTTGAAATTCGTTCTCTGTCCGTGTCAGCTGCCGGCCGCTGTGTGGGTTGGGCTCTGTGCGGCCGCTGCGCGCGGCAATGGCGAGGGGGGGGAGGGGAGTGTATACATGGCATCACAGAACTCGCCCGCATTAATGACAGCGGGTACTAACCAGCGACCAGCTGGCCACGCCCACAAGCAGGAATTCACTGTAGCTTCAACCTTCAAGGAAAGAAGTCGCAAAAATATCGTCGCGTATTTTTTTTTTCTTTTTTTTTCAAATAATACTACCTGATCAAGATCCGAATCCTAAAAATGGATTCGCCGATTCGGGTAATTTCTGGATCCGGGTAACCCGGGTACCCTATGACATCCCTATTAGGCATATCATATAAGATTTGGAGCATTTAACAGGGAAGGATACTTCTACGTCAAAAACCGCACAAAATTTTCATTTTTTAATTATATCACAAGAATGGGCTTTGAAATCGAAAATCTGAATCAACAGTGCACTGTGGTTTAGTAAGCCCTTTACATTGAATGCTTTAAGTCGTAACTTATATTATAATCAATATGTTTTTTTATAAATAATTAATTTTAGTACTAATTATCGAATTATAATCAAAATACTACGCTTATGGTTACAATATTTCATTCAATCTGTAGGGCTTACCAAAGCAAAGTCCGCTGCTGATTTAGATTTTCGATTTCTTGTTGCAATCTTGAGATATAATTTAATAATGAACATTTTCTGCGGTTTTTGACGTAGAGACTATCCTTTGCCCTTAAGTAAGTTGAGCTAGATATAATAGCCTAGGTGAACGGAACGTCGTCGTAACGTTGTGAATGTTGCCGCGGCCAGGTGACGGGCGAGCTGTCCAACAGCGGCCAGCCGATGCGACGCTTCACGCAGACGTTTGTGCTGGCCGCGCAGACGCCCAAGAAGTTCTACGTCCACAACGACATATTCCGCTACCAGGACATGTTGTTCTGCGACGAGGACACGGAGGGCGACTCGATCCGCTCGGAGCCCGAGGAGGAGCTCGAACAGGAGCGCTCGCCCAACCCGGACATGATGCAGCATGCCGTGAGTCACCGTATTGAATCATAATAATAATAATAATAATAATAATAATAATAATAATAATAATAATAATAATAATGCCTTTTTTTTTTATTGGATAGCTAGGAAGAAAAATGATTGAAAAATCAAACTTTCGGCATAAGATAAAAAAAAAAAAAAATAATGCCTTTATTTGCAAACAGGATATCAAAATCCCACTAGTGCAAACATAATACAATACAATATTACACTCGGGAATCAATCACCACGTTACCAAGGGCGGCAAAGCGCGCCAACTCGAGTCGACTTGGCCTCAAGGCGACTTGACGTGGCCTGATATACACCTCGAAGCGCTCGATGCTAGGCCCAGGTCAGGCCTGCTTTTCAAGCGAGCTAATACCTCCAAAGCGAGCCGGTTTTCCTTGATATACGATTGCGAGCTAACTCAAGTCGCCTTCACTTAGCTCGCTTTCTGCCCTTGGTATACGTAGTGTATTTGTTGCAAAATAAATTCTTATTAGGTATCACCTTTTCTACCAATTCCATTTTTTGTTTTTACATTTTTTTTATTCCCAAAGATAATTTAGTTCTAACTTCTAATGCACATACAAAGTTAAATTACATAACAAATTGTTTCCAAAATTTACAAAAACGAAGTAAATAAAATAATTGTTCCCATTTTTACCTTGGTTGGTAATGGTATCTTCAATGCCGGTTAAATCTTAACGCTGCCAAGACTTTCTATTGCTGTTGAATTTTATTCCAAAACCTGTTTGAACCTCTTGGTCTTGGTGTACAGCAAACAAGCTGTCTACTTTCTCTTCTTTGTGGCAATGATAAACCCACCATATTGCATAGCTTGGTATTGACCTAACAGTGTGACTATAAATTGTCATCTTTAAGTATTTTTACATTTATTATCATTAACCGCCTATACACTGTACTACCATGTCTGGCATATATATGTGCACACGGCTCACGCTGCCTATTTCGAGTAGCTTATTTTCTCCTTCTTTCGAGTAGCCTATTTCAGCATTTGGCCCTACATGTGAGGGGATCAAATGGTGGGACGTATCAAATCAAAACACCACGTGCAAATCTTTTTCAGAACTCGGGCATCCCCCAACATGCGTACTACAACAACACGTCTAGCGGGGTGGTGATCTCACCTCAGCCCCCCCATCTGGTGGCTGCACCCCCGCAGAACATGGGCATCGTCAACGGCCAGGCGCACCCCGATGAAGTCGCACCGCCCGCACCCTCACAGGTACAAACATACGACAAGTGGATAGCTCTGCTAAGCAACCGCCTTACGGTGCCGTTGATTATTTAACCACAGTATAAGGCGCCTACAGTAGCGAAACTTGGGCGATATTCCATCGGCAAACTCCTGCGCGCGCAGCTACGGTCGCCCTGGCGGCGAGTTATCCGAGTTAGCTCATATGGCGGGCGAGGAGTGTGGCGAGGGGTGGCGAGAAGGTATCCCTCTCCCCCTCCCCCAGGTCTCGTCCATGGTCTCGTTGAGTTTGGTCTAACCCACCGCTACGAACGCCACCCGCTTCCGTGCCGCAAGTCGTCTGCTGTGCCGGGCATAGCACTTTCGTTACTGTATTCTCCTTATACTGTGATTTAACTATAAGAGCCTAATTGTGAAAGTATGCTACTGTCGTGTTTTATCCATGGCATCCAGGCTTCCCATTGGTGGTTGGCTTGTTGCCATGGTTAAAACAAGTTAGTAGCCTTCGAAATAATTCATGATATTAAGGCCCGTCTACATCCACTTAGCGTACGTAACTTCCAGAAATTAGCGAGTTGGCAATATTGAATTTCCATGTAACCATGCACATTGAAATTAGATAAATTAACGTACGTTTCACGACGCGAAAAGTTGATTCAACTCCAACTTTTTCCAATTTCTAGAATTTGGTTAATTGGCGCATGCAAACAAACGAACAGCTTACATTGTTTCTTTATCGAAGTGTCAAACCAAACCACATCACAACATTTCTATCAAAGAGAAATAAAACAGCAATGGACGACTCACTTTTAATAAGCCCATAACTTCTACATTGTCATCCATTATTGAATTGATGTTGATACAAATAATGGTAAAGGTACTTCAAAAAATAATAAATATATGCTTCTTGCAAGTTTGCGTTTTCTTCCTTGCAATTTTATTATTTTGACAGCTCGTTGTTTGTCAATCAGTTCGATTCGTTTGTTACATTGTTGTAGGTCGGCTGTGAAGTCAGTTGCAAGTTCCCTATTGGTGGGAAATTCGTGAGCTCTGATTGGTTTACGTTTACTTAAGAAAATTATCAACATTCGATGGGAACGGCTTACATAATTTCTATAATTTTCTATAATTTTCACGCGTACGCAAAGTGGATGTACACGAGCCTTTAGACCTAAAACAACAATGAGCAATTATTGACATCTAAACTCCTTGTAATAATAGTTTATATGTTTTGTCACCAGAATGCATCTCGTCCATTTTGAGTGGTAAAAAGTTATTGATATTTTCTAGCCAAAAGGAATTCATACCAAACCAAACCTTGTCAATAGAAACCAATCAAATCTATATTGCAGATATAGCAGAAGACTCCAGCGGCCCGCGGAGCAAGGTTCTACTGTAAGCTTGTTCTGTCCAGGTGATGGCTGCCCCAGTGGCCCCGGTGCAGCAGAGCACAGCGTTGCCACCTCTGCAGCAGCCCGCGGAGCCCGAAGAAGAGGAGGAGGAGCCAGAGCAACAGGTGGAAGAGGAGGAGCCGGAAGAGGAGCCACTGCAGGAGGCGGAGCTTCCCGAGGAGAAGGCGGCACCAGAGATGCCCGAGGTGCATCCGCAACCCGTCGTACACGAGACAGGCAAGTCTAGAATTACAGTCTGCCAAATTACAGTCCAAACTTTAACTAGAAAGCTGTCTCGTAGGTCCCACATAACATTGTAGCTGATCGATAATGTACTGTTGCAGTTTCCAACGAGCCCAAGACGTATGCCACTCTGGTGAAGTCTGGGGGACCGATCTCCTTTGCTTCTGCTGCCAGCGGACTGTCTATGTCCATGCCTCCAATGAAACCCGTTGAGGTAAGTTTTGCATTCTCTTAGCACTTTGGTTTTCGTCCCTCTAAGACAATTCAGGCAGATGGCGAGCGCAGAACGTGTTGGTGTAGCCTAGATAAGCGTCGATCCTTCTCCTTTCTTCTGACAAATAACGCTTTTATTCCTTATGCTAAGAAGATGAGGTCTTTATTCATCTTCAATCAATGTACATTCTTTCATCTAACCATTTCGTTTAGCCATTCTTTCATCTAACTATCCAATATAAAATTACTTCCTTTTCTGGGCTGCTCATATCATTGGGTAGGGAGTCAATATAAAACTTACGGACAGCACATCTAAAGAGATGTTATTAACTCAACTCTTGAGAGTCTGTAACGTTGGAGAGGTTTACCGTGACGAGTGTGTGTGTGCGCAGGTGTCCCCCCCGCCCCCCATGGTGCAGAGGAACGAGTCGCTCGGTCGAGGCGGACCCAGACCCGCCCGGGGCTCCACGCAGGTCAGAGGGGTCGGCCGCCAGGAGAGGCAACCCAACCGGTCAAACTTCAGCGACGACTCCCCCTCGCCCAGCAACGGTAAGCGTGCAACTTCTTACGGTATGAACTTATAATAATACAGTAAAACATGAGTTTTGTTCCAGGATAAGTAGATACAAAGTTTTGTTATATATAAGTTATGAAAGTAGGTGCCAATCGGCTGGAATGGTATATAATGTGAGGAAAGGATCCAACAGCTTACCTTCGTGTAAGAAGACGGATTTGCGAGTTTGAAGTACACGTAAAAAACAGAATATAAATATAACGAGACGTTTCGACCGAGGTCTTGTTCACTCGAGAGAAGAAGAAGAATGGCTACTACAACCACTCTAGTCAACTAAACATTAAACAACTAAAATAAACTAGGCCCTAGACTACAATATATAAATAAATAAATAAATAAATAAAGCCTTGTAGCCTAAATATTGTATATATTTATATATTGTAGTCTAGGGCCTAGTTTATTTTAGTTGTTTAGTTGACTAGAGTGGTTGCAGTAGCCATTCTTCTTCTTCTCTCGAGCGAACAAGACCTCGGTCGAAACGTTCATTATATTTATATTTGTATTATGTTTTTTATGTGTACTTGAAACTAGCAAATGCGTCTTCTTACACGAAGGTAAGCTGTTGGATCCTTTACTCACATTATATACCTTTGTTATATATAAGATAACAGCATTAATTCCTAGTTATAAAATATAAATAAGTAAATGCATATTATGATATAATTTTATTACGTGCCAACTTCGGGCTATTTAGGTACCTACTCGGCGAGTTTGCTTGATACAGTAACGAAAACTTACATGTCTCACTTGTAATAGCGAAATATTGTTTTGTTCAAACAATGCAAAACGACGTTTAAATCTAGAGATGGCCGAGACACTTTCCGAGACTGACATTGGATGCAATATGAAGTTTTTGAGAAGTATTGTGTGTTAATGGGACAGGATAAGGAATGACGACATAAGAAACCAACTAGGCGTAAGGAATTTATTGGAGCATATTGGAGAGAGAAGACTGAAATGGTTCGGACATGTCAAGAGGATGGAAAGAGAAAGATTGCCGAGGAGAATGCTAGAACTGGAGATTCCATATAGAAAAACGAGAGGAAGACCACGACAAAGATGGCACCACAAAGTGAGGAAGGATGTGGAAATGCGAGGAGGGGACTGGTGGAATGTAGTTGAGGGGGAAGAGTGGTGGCAGGATAGAAGAAGATGGAGAGGCTTATCTTCAATGCCGACCCAACGCAGAGTTGGACGTGGCCACAGATGATGATGATTGGCAACATGGCACCGATATTGATATTGAAGAAAACATGGTTGAACATTAGGGGTGTGCGGTTAACCGACTTTTCGGGTCGGGTCGGTTTTTTACTAACCGAACCGAAAATTCGTTTGAAAACCCGAAAGTCGGTTTTCCCGCGCGCGATGTTTGAAACGACCGTGACATTCACGTAAAAGTGTATGTTTCCTCCGCCTGCTAGATCGCACCGCTAAGCGTCGAGATATGTACGACCTATCGATATATCGAACGTACATCGAACCAAGACGATAGACGACCAACTATAGGCCTAGGCTCTCGTCTGGTTTGTTGTAGTCGTCAACTTTCGTTGTTTATTTACATCCGTCGTGTGCTATAAAACGTAATTCTTGGTAAATAATAAAAATAAAATGCCTCGTACAGCCACAGGTAGGCCTAGAGCATTAATTATTGAGAGCGATGAAGATGCTGATGATCCACCGGAGCAGCGTAGGCCTAGGCCTACAAGTTCTTTTGTTTACATATCTACTAGGCCTGTCAGATAGTGAATTTATTTTGGCCCGTAGAGTATTTCAAATCAATTTTTGAATTTTGTTACAAGAATGCGATATTGAGGTATGGGGACGGGTGTTTTGGATATATAATTTACCATTTTGAAGAATATGTATCAGTCAACAATAGCCTATATTTTCAAATATTCGCACAGGCCTAGTTTCTACCTCTTCTACTTCCCATAATCACAGCATTGCCATCAACTTCTTCCAAAATAAAGCACACAGTTGTTTCCTACTTCCCAGTTTTATTTTTATTTGGTTCTTACTTGCAAAGTCATGAATATGCTTCGTTTATTTAAAACAAAAAATGTTTGCCTACAAAATGTGGAATGGAGCTATATTATTACGACTAACCGACCCGGAACCGAAAACCCGAGGTTATTACACTAACCGAACCGAAAACCGAACCGAGTTAAAAAAGTACTAACCGCACACCCCTATTGAACATCTCTACTTAAAGCTAATACTACTGTGTTGTGGTGGTTGCAGGTGGTGTGACGTGCGGCGTGGGCGACGCCCAGGACCGGAGGCCGCGCCCACCGATGGGCGGAGGGGGCGCGCCCGGAGTGCAGTACACTGACAGCCAGCAGTTGTTCCTGGGCAACCTGCCACACGCCGCTACCGAGGACGACCTTAAGGTATTTAATACATACACCTTTTCAAACAGAGAGTTCGCATGTAAAATTTCTAGATAGATAAATTTGGAAAATTTCTCAAATCTTTAGATTTTCTGTAGGTGTATCTGTTTAGGGTGCACACCACCTTTACATATTAGCTTTGTTCGTTTGTCCTGTGATCATTACTCCAGGAGTACGGTATTACGAAAACCCCGTTTTTCTGTCCTGGAGTAAGTGTGATGGGAATAGCTACGACAAGTTCTTTTGTCCAGTGGCAACTTACTACAACTGTGATGCGAGTAAGGTTTTTACACCTGCTTCCCGAGTAGGAGTAGGAGGAACAACTGAAACGATCTCAACTGTGACACTCTGTTTTTTTTGTCCAAGTGGGAGTAACTGTGATTTCTACTCCCATTTCCGTTACAATGACGTATTTCCGGATTACTCCTGGCGTAAAATACTCCTGTTAAGACAAGACAAACGAACAAACCTATTGTGTGATTATGGATTTTATGTTTGAAAATTCCCATTTCATCCCGGGTGTGTGAAACAAAATTACCTCCCCGGACGCTCTCGACCGCCACACGTAAAGTATTTTGAAAATACGGCGGTGGTCGAAGTTCCACTGGTACTCGTTTGAATTCCACTGTAGACGTGTTACGACGTGAATATTGTTATCGTTGCCAGGACTTGTTCTGCAAGTTTGGAGCCATCATCGACCTACGCATTCACAGCAAGCCGAACGCCAAAGGAATGGTCGGCAACCGGGTTCCCAACTATGGGTTTATCATCTTCGAGGATCCTTCCACCGTACAGAGAGTCCTGGAGAGCAGGGTGAGTCAAACCTATCACCTATCACTTATGACTAGGGATGTCAACGATTACGATTAAATCGATTCGATTAATCGATTATTAATCGAAAACGATTAATCGATTATTAAAAAAAAAATCGATTTTATTTTCGCGCTTTTTTAAATTTAGTTCTCAAGATCTGCCGCCTATTCGAGCGCGAGCGCTAGCGCTAGCATCGCTATTGCTCAGTTTCATTTACAGTAGGCCTAGGCCTAGGCCTAAGAACAGCAACAGCATAACTTTGCGTCATAATTCTAGCCGAATTTCCAGTCATATTTTGAATAGCTGTGTCTAGTCGCCTACCCTAGACCCAGCATTCGACGCCTACGATCTAAAAAAATACGAGTTATGTTTGTTCACAAATAACAAGAGAAGTAAGGTTAGAAAAGTCGCTACGATTTTTAGTTCACATCACGTAAATTTTAATTATGCTGCACATGAAATAATAATATTACGACGCATATTCAGCATACTTAATTACTTATTGGTTAAAAAAAAACGGGAAGTGAATAACTATAGCCCTTCAGGCCTAACTAGGACAGAAATTATCGTCGAAATCTTGGACAGAACATAACAAAAATACTCCGTGACGTAAAATATATCGATAGTCGAAAAGAAGTCGAATTGCGAACTCGTGGCTTGCGCGGGCAATTCAAACTAACCAAAACCAGACCGGAGTTTGGAAGAAACTTGCTACTATACCGACATTTAACAAAACGATTAAAATCGATTAATAATCGATTATGGAGGTGAAAGTGAATTCGATTATCGATTATAATAATTTAATCGTTTGACATCCCTACTTATGACCCTTACTCATCACAGCTCCAAGTATCCTTTTTAAAAGGAATTGCTTTGGTAGATAGTGCCTAAAGGCTGGGATAGTATTGAGAGGGAAAGAATTATAGGAACCAACAGCTCATCTTAAAGAGATCGGCAGCCGTGTTGCCGATCTCTTTAAGGTGAGCTGTTGGTTCCTATAATTCTTTCCCTCTCAATACTTTTAAAAGGAATTGAGGTGTTTGTCACAAAATTTGTGACTATTTGTGTGTGTTTGTGACATTAAAAAAAAATGAACCTGAGGTATTATGAACTTTGGATAATTATTTAGTTAGCTACTAACTTGTTTTCACTATGACTGCAATCAATGGAAAGCCTGGTTGCCCTGGTGATAACAACTTCATAGCTTACTAAATATTTATTCGAAGTTCCGGTTACTGGGCCTTTAGGTCAAGTGGATTAGAAGTTACATTAAATTGTGTTTTACTTAAGGATTTTAGTTATGGATTATTGTCTGTTGCATTTTAGTCAAGGAAGAGAGACGGCATAAGAGCCGACACGAAGCTTGGTACCGAATTCGGAATTGATCTGAGAAATCCTTACGCTACTTTTTCCTATTGGTATTGGGGATTGAAACTTTTAAATAGGGACTTATTCCTACAAGTGGAGAGGATTTAAAAATAAGATTAGCATAGCATATACCCTGTTTTGCAAACTCAATGAATTGTTTTCCAGCCAATCTGGTTCCCCAACGACGGGCCGAACGGTCTGAAGCTGAACGTGGAGGAGAAGAAGACGCGACCCCGTCACTCCCTGGACTCCGGGCGGGACAACAGGGATAGCCGGGACTCTCGGGACCGCAACATTTCCGACAGCCGCAGCAACGACAATCAGCCGCGTCCGGGGGGCAATGGGGGCCCACGCGGGGGCGGGGGCATGAGGGGCGGACCGGGCGGCCCGCGGGGGCAGAGGGGCGGCTTCTCTCGGGGGGGCGGGGGCATGAGGGGAGGGGGACAGTTCCAGCAACGACGCTAGATACCGACGCAGGCCGTGACAATGAGGTGGTTCCGCTCCTCGTGTCAATTGTTTAGGCTGTGACTTAACAACCAGGGCTTCGTGTAGTAGTATCGTTATTAATTGATGTCTTATTAATTGGAATTCTAGCCAGCGATTTGGCTAGAGAAGTTCGTGGTCTGTTACAAGTAATGCAATCTGATGGCCGGCATCGCAATGTATCTTGACGCCGGTCTCACTCATTCCTCTCAAGCTGGGGTCCTTTTACGTTGTCGTCTGTCCTTTACGTGGGGCTACTCGGTGCATCGCCTTTGGCCCTCGTGTTGGATCTGGCATTCGGTAAAGGATCTTCGCACTGCGTGTAATGGGTCGGCCATTGAGTTGGCCTGCCTTGTCCCACGCGAGTGTCAAGCTTCGCTTAGAAGTTGGTCCACCTCATCGTCACGTCGTTTTGTTGCGCTGGTATCGGGACGATCGCGGTCCTATTGGCGGCTTTGTGCACTCTTTTAACTCCCGACTTTATTTCGTTTCTAACTGTACTAAAATTGGGCTCATGTAATTCAAGTAGAATGCCTGGGGAGTTTACGATAACACAAGTGTCGACAGTATCTCGAGGTCACGAACAATTACATAAACGATAAAAAATATCTGTGAATCGATAATAGGTCAATAAGCAATTATTCTATTTAAAGCGATTCGCGGTAACGTTCTCCGTTTTAATTAATTAAATACGATACATGTGAATTATTGACAGTATCGGGCTATAGTGTTACACATTGAAAGTGTCAAAAATAAGACTTTGAAGCGATGAAACGGGTTCCCGAACAACATTTACTAACTAGCCTTCTTAGTTCCCCCGACTGAAATTATCATTGTGTTCGCAATACGGTTTTCTTGGATCGAGGATTACCATTCGTTTCTCGCGATTTTCAAAGAAACTGCCTTAAATTTCTTAGGGGAATTGTTATACCTTAACTATGCTAATTTAGTGGTAGGAAAAAACGTATGTAAAAAAAAAAGAAATGGAAGGTCGGACATATGTTGTTTTTTGATGCTGGTTTTCGTATATATAGATAATAAAAAGGGAATTGTGTTGGTATAGTGTCAAGGACTTGCCGTTACTAAATGCCACGCCTCAAGTGCGCCAGAGGCCGTCGTTTGTCCTCAAACGCGTACGTGCATGTTGACGTTTTGGCAGAGAAAAATTATATCGGGATTTAACTTGACTTGCCGAAGAATTTTCATTGCAGTATTTAATTTTTCCTAAACTTTACATGAATTTGACATTTGTGTGTTTTTAAACTTTTGTAATGTTGTTGTAAATGGTATGAATTTGGTAATGTTTTAAACTTATGTGCTTAATGCAGGCCTAGAGTACAATATTAAAATATAATTCCCACATAATTTTTCTTTTGTCTTTCTTCACAAGACTAATCATATTGGAAGAACACGCCAGTTGGCCCCACACGGTGATTCTATTGTGTTCTTCTCACGGGAAGTGTTTGCAACTTGTTTCCTTTCATATAACAAGCATCGTCTCTAATCCCCACCTCAGTTTCAAGTAGCTGCGTGAACTCTTCGGTTGATTTCGTTCAGAGGTTAAGTCTGAAGAAGTGAAAACGCGTGCGTGTGTGAAAAGGAGGGAAAAAACTGCTTCAAGTGCTAAGTGGAAAACTCAAGACTTTAAAAAAAAGTTTAGAAAATGAAATAAAAATGTTTGTTTTTGTGAAGAAACTGAGAACACATAACATAGGTACATTAATTGTTAATACCCCCCCTCCCCCACCATAAGTAACCGGAAGTGCTGTGTATACTATAACGTTTACTATGTTTACACACACGTATGCCCTAATGTCCGTGTGTATCGGAGATAAGTGTTGAATATTCTGAGAACTACTCGGTAGCCTTTTTTCATTTCATTACTCGACTTTAAATTGTAAAATGCATTGTTGAAATGTGCAAAACTAGCTCAAAATATCATGATTGTTAGCTCCTTCCATAGCCAACCCATTCCCACTAAATATTGTTTTCAAGATTTGGAAGGAAATTACATCAATTTTCTATTGATGCCAAACAACTATAGGCCTATATTAAGATATCTTGATCCATCATAGATCTAGAAATGAAAATGAACAATATATCAATACGTACTAATAATAAATTGTTACAAAATATAAGGAGCAAAAGTGTACCCACAACTAGCACAAGTTACCTATTGTTTCATATCAGTATCACGTATTGTATGTACCATATAATAATATGTAGATAAGTTGTTGGTGTGCTTGTGGTTACATGTTACTGTCATTTGAACCATTGTTAGACATCTTGGCAGCTATCGTTAAATTAAGAAGATAGTATGTTATTGAAAGATTCCGTCGTAACGAGGTTGTACCTATAATAACGCTAGTCTTATGTCGTATACGTTGAGGAAGACCAGCTGGAAGTAACTGGAAGCCATCTGTGTGTTACCCAGCTGACTTGTGTTTGCATTTGTAATGTTATGTTTGTTATTATGATGTTAAATGGTTCTCAAAATTCATATTTCAAAAATATCCTATCTTCTTAACTACGTGGATGGCTGAATGTACTACCAACATATTTTTCCGATTATAGGTTGCACACAACTAGACCAGAAAGATTTTGATTTTTGTATTTGCATAGGTACAGTATAGAAAAATTGTCTTACGTGTTTCACAAAACCTCTGTTAACCACCAGATAATAGAAGAAGGAATTCAACCCCTTGATCTCCTTGTTCTCTGTTTAAAGTGCCTATATTAGTAAATAAACAATATGTATCTACTTATGGTATATTCTATAGGTAGGTAGAAGTCTAAAAGCAAATAGAATGTGTGTGTGTACTAAGGGGAATTTGAGTTTCCTTCTTTAGATAGTTTACCCACATTCGGTTGATAACGTACATGTGGGACTGTTTTCATTATTGGACTAGGAAGATCCGAGTGCACGCTCCATCTTACGCACGATTGCAAAAATGTATTCTTCACCCCGATCTAGATTACTACTGCACCCCCACAGTAGTGAACTTTTGAATAGTCTTTGTAAATGTATATGTCGTTACCATCTCGCGTATGACTGTGAACGATTCCCACTCCAGTAATGTAAATTTACCACAATTGACAATTGAGCTACACTTACTTTTTCCTAAGTACTCTACTGTAAGAAATTAACTAAGTCATCTAGCAGGTTGTTCCAACTGAAAAATAGCATTGTTGCTCCTTGTCTGTTCAGTTGATTGAATTTCTATACCTTTATTTTATTATTTTATTTCCTTTTTGATCGTAGCCATACTGTGGTAGTAATATGAAGTATACACCACCTGTATGCAACCTGTTCGGGATGTAAGTTGTATGTTTAGCTGGTTTAGTGCGACATGGTTCAGCTTACCAAGAAGCTGGCAGACGGGCAGACTGGTTCGATTGGAGAGTTACGTTTGAGGCCGACACTTAACGTTGTAGGAAATGCGGCAGTTTGCATAACGACCAAATTTTGCATTTAAGTGTTTCTTCTAAACTTTATTAATAGTAGTGTGTGTTTTCTTTTTACCCAATTTTGAATGTGTATTCAGGAGATTGCACATGTGTTAGTGGCCGACTTGTGAACTCGACGTGCGCTCCAATCTGAGCCAGCTGTTCTGTTTAGTGCAACTATTATCAAAACACACACACACCACACATATTGGACATGTGCTTTGTGTAAGGACTCGGCTCACTAGTCCATCCAGACTGTACTTAAACAACATTGTATTTGTTATTATATTATTATTATGTACCTGTTAAAATATTCCTAAAATTTTCTCAATGAAGCGAAACAGTAATAATGTGTTTTGAGCTTTGTATTTGTGCTTTCTGGCAAATTCTTACCAATTAAATCTATTTGAGCCTTTATGAAATCAATGGCATGCTGTAATGGTGGGATTTGCTACTAGTGCATTAAAATAATAAGTAGCATACTTGTTGACTTCACAGGGTTTGTCTTGTGTAATGATTAATGGCTATGAAAAATATTCTGAATTCATCAAAACTTATCTTCTAATAGCCTTGAGTATACATTACTGTATTTTTCCTTGGTTAATTCATTTATTTAATAATTCCCTGTGATAATTTGAATAAAATGCTTCTTTATAAGTTAATTTACACGATTGTGTTAATGTTTTGTAGGAATCTGAATGTACAAACCATAACAGTTGACTTACAAAATTGTGAAATCTTTTCTAGTTTTGTGTTTTGTCTTTTTAGGTTTTCTATCCGTAAACAAGTGCCAGAGGATCATCATTCCTTATAAAGAAAAAGTAACTGATTACATGCAAAATTGGTGTATTATATTGCCTAGTCAATACACAATGCACTTGGCATTTTTTAAATTATTCCTTTTAATATATATACTGGTAAACTTTCCTCCTCCCATTCCCCCACGTTGCTCTTCCTGTTACGAAACTTTGGCATGGTGTTTGTGCTGGCGTAACACTCGAACTGGTAAGATATTTAAACAATGAAACTTGTAGAACTGCAGTGCGATTCTGAATGGGCGACGTAAAGTTTAACGTAGCTTTCTGTCATTACAAGAAGGCCATGAGCCAATCACTGCCCTGCATTCGCGTTTGTAACGACAGAAAGCTGTGTTAAGCTTATCGTCGCTCTCTCAGAATCGCACCGCTGGTTGGTATATCAATAGAAATAAAAGAACTTTACACTTAACTTGCAAAAAAATATGTTTAATGTTAATATTTCGATTCAACTTGCCGAGATCGTAAGTAGTTGCAAACCGACCTCAACATCAAGAGATTCCTGGCGTTCTTTAACACCTTCGTAAAAGTAGTCGACCGCTGAGGAGACTACACAAGCCTTATATACTGACTGTCCTCTATCTTACATGCACAACAATTAATACCTTGATATAACTTTAGAATATTAGTTTTTATCATTGTGCATTGTTGTCAATGAAGGGGTCCTAAGGCTGTCTCAAATCGACGTTTTTCGCTAGTCGACTAGCGTAGCTGACTAACCTAACAATTGTAACAATTAATTATAACAATTAGTAATTGTTGTGTTGGTTGGCGAAGCAGGCCAAAATAGAGATTTGAGATACGCCCTAAATCAATTTTGAAAATAGTCTATTATGCCTACAGTTCCAGGAAATCAACGGAAGGTCGTAAATTATCCCTGATTGACCTGCAGGGCGATTCTGTATGGGCGACGATACGTTTATCACCGGTTTCAGTTGTTAGAAGGAGGCGATGAGCCAATCACTGCCTTGCATTTGCCTTCAGTAACGAATAAAACCGCTGAAAAATTTATCGTCGCCCATACAGAATCGCCCTGCTGTTTCATGGTAGAAGCCTAAAATGAAGTTGGTACTATTGGATCTGCTATGTCGTAAGCATGAGAATGCACTATACTTCTATACAGGAACTTCTTTGTACCAGTACCGGTAACGAACTCTTGGGGGCCAGATTTTATTTTATAAAGGTGTTTGTTATATAGAAGGTTCACTGGACTTGCATTGGGCCACCTTGATCATCAACCAACCATTCATTGCTCCATATTGTTGCTGATCTACATTTTCGCAAGGCAAGGCCGACAGGGGGCTGAGGGGCTACAGCAGTGCGGACACAGGGGGCTGAGGGGCTACAGCAGTGGCGGACACAGGGAGCTGGGGGGCTACCCGCTACAGCAGTGGCGGATAGAGGGGTTGGAGGGGTAACAGCAGTGCGTACACAAGGGGCTGAGGGGCTACCGGCTAGAGCAGTATTCCCACCCCTCCCAGTCTCATATGATCGACTGGTCGCATTTTTCGTACACGCAATTCGACCTTCGATATAAATCGCAATTCACGTAAATATGACCATGACGCCTATAATGGCCTATTATTTTATGTCAGTTTTAAAATTGTGTTTTACGTCTTCATCAGTCATGGTAAATTATGAAACATGTGAGTAAATAAATGTTGTATAAGATATAAAAACAATTATTTGTAGCCTAGGCCTACCCTGCCCTACGCTTGTAATGCTAGAGGCCCTGGGACTAGGCCTAGGCCTACTTGCTTGGCTAGGGCTAGGCCCCTAGGAGGCCTAAGCCTACCCCCAAAATACTATCAACAAATTTGAGGGAAATAGCCAACGTGCACTTACATTGTTATCTGGGAACTGATCATAGTGGTGCCAAAACACACAAAGCCTTGGTCTAGGCCTTAGGGGCATTGCATAAGGCCCTAGGCCCTGTCATGTAGGGTCTAGGTAGGGGCCTAGTGGCCGAGGCTTGACAGGCACATCAAAGATCAAAGTGTAACCTCTGCAGCTGTCAATGACTACGTATATCACGCAAGTTTAAGGCACCTAGGCCTAGGATGAAGGCGCCTTGGTTACAATCGGTTGCAGAGTGTGGTATAGGCAGTGTTGTTAAGTAACGTGCTACAAGTAGCGCGCTACTTGTAGCATGTTACTTTTTTTGGTAGCGAGACTGGTAGCGCGCTACATTTGAAAATGCGGTAAAGTAGCGAGTAGCAAGCTACTATATAGGCCTACGAGTATTTGTAGCGAAAAGTAGCCGCTACTCTATTTTTGCAATAAACAAACACACGTTCGTTTCGCCCGCCACAATTCCCACCGTCACAGGTTCGGAATGACGACTGACATTGGCCTTCTGGCTCTATAGTCCCAAAACCGCCTCCCCAGCACTGAGTTTCCTGTTTCACCCCGTGAGCTGTGATTTGAGTATGACTCACTTCCGGACCTTACCGCCGTTTCAATAAATAGTACGTACTCTTGGTCCTTTATAAAAAAAAATGAAAGTAGCTGTAAAGTAGCGTCACTACGTTTTTTGAGTAGCTGTACAAGTAGCGAGCTACTTGACAAAATACAGTAGCTGAAAAGTAGCTAAGTTACTTTCAAAGATCAAGTAGCTGTAGCTGTAACAGTGCTACTGGTGTAGCTGTAACAGTGCTACTTTTAAAAAGTAACTTTAACAACACTGGGTATAGGCTACACGTCGAATTTACCTCAAGGTGGTGGCGATCCAGCTCGCTTGGGCAAGCGAGTTGGAGGTTGGAATTCATTTTAATTTAAGTGATATACTCGTCAAAGCGGCTCCGCGATGCACGGCCTGTGTTGTGATTGGCTGAATTTGCAGCCGGTGTAGATAAGGGCGCTTCAGATTGACGTGATATACGGAGCAGATTCCTCACTCGGCAACCGATTGAAAGCAAGGCGCCTTCATCCCAAGCGCGTTAGAATTGCGTGATATACGTAGTCATGTAGGGTGTAGCCTAGGTCTAGGTAGTGGCCGAGGCTTGACAGGCACATCAAAGATCAAAGTGTAACCTCTGCAGCTGTCATGTAGGGTCTAGCCTAGGCCTACCCATACCATTGAGTTTGAAGTAGGCGGCAGGAAGATAGGAAGACCACGGAAGAGATGGAAGGAGACAGTAGGCAGAGGCCTGGAGAATTGTATCTATTTGATTGTCTTCATTTTCCAGGTATGCTTTAGACCAGTTGGGGCCTTCTTTTTCATGAAGAGAGGCTGAGAGAAGATGAGGGATGTGGAAGAGAGAAGAGCATTGGAAGATCTGGATGTCTATTGGAGTATCAACCCTGCCAGAGACAGGTAATCGGGATACGTAAGGGTTCATTTATATTAGCCATTTCTGATTTTTACTTCAGAATGTTTTCTTAGGTATTCTCTTAAAAAGTAAACCTGTAGGCTTACCTAACAAAATGTTAAGTATAGGCTACCTAGTAGGAATAGTCACAAAATGAAACGATACAACAGAACTTTGAATTAAATTCATGGGGGTATGTTTGTAGGCCTCCGTGCTTTTGTACATTTGTGTTCATTTTAAGGAAAAGTTCTGCAATGGCGCTGGAACATGTGAGGGATTTGAATGGATAATGGGAAATAAAATTTAAAATCAAGGGTTTTGAATTTGACTGTCATTGAATTTAAAACATAAAAATTTTGAAAATATAAACATTCAATAATTTATGTTTTCAGCGGTCCCGGTATTTTCTTCAACAGGGATTCTCTACTGTGACATTCACCATCTTGACTGCAGCAGCCAACCAAGCTACGTCAAAGCAGTGGTAAGTGCAGCTGGCTTTAGTTTGAATTGAAGTCAGATGATTATACGATTGGATTATATGTATTGTAATCAAATTAAAAATACCAGTAGTAAACTTATTTAATGTTCGAACATTCAATATTGTTTTCAGAGGTCATGGATTTTCTTTGATGAAGATTCTCCACTGAAGATAATCCACCGTCTCAACTGCAGCTATGTCGAAGCAGCGGTAAGTGTAGCTTAAGTTTGCCTTATTAATGCATTCCACATGTATGCATATATATGTAGATATAATACATAGGCTACATATATCTTATCTGTCTTTCTTTTCGTTTCAGAAACATCAAGATTCCCTCAGACTTCGGGCGTCTCTGGTCTGTCAACAAGAAGCCAAGATTATAGGATAGGGTTTTGATAGATTCAGATATTTCTTAATTTACTTGAATTGCGTTACTTTTAAAGTTATATAACTCACATCAAGAAGTAAAACCGAACAGTAGGCCTATTTGAAACATAATTTTGAAATCGGCATCAAGACTAACTTCAGTGTTTTATAAAACCTTAAACTAATGTTATGAAAGTTGAATACATAATACCTCAAGAACTGTGGCAGAAATGGACTGATAATATTCTTCTGATCCACATGAATTGAAACTTTTGTGTTGTGGTTCATTTCCATGCATGTATGTGTGCATGATGTCATACATGTAGCCTATGTTTCTTTACCAACAGCTTAGGTCAACCACACACAACACCGACCTTGCTTATTAGCGGGATTTCTGTGGCCACTTCTTGGAGAAAATGGTGAGAAGATAGTTTTGAGTTTTGATTAGTGTGTAGTAGTCTCATGTTAATTCGAATTTTAAGGAACCGTAAAAACTACAAATTGAATTACAAAATTTGGAATTAAAAAAACTCTAACACTAAGTACCATACCCAAATCTTCTTCTGGGACTCCATCAATACAGTTGGAATTATACATAAGTTTTGAATTAACCAAGTTTGAATTAACGAGGGACTACTGTAGTCAGACCTTTCTAGCCTATGCCCTTTGAAAGTATGTATCCCAGGTGTAATATCAGTATTTAGCAGATGGCCCGCACTCAAGTCTTTATGACTTTGCGGGCTTCTCCAACATGTAATAAATAAACCAAAGTATCAACCATATTCTATCTGTTAGACTGTTAGAGAATAAAAATGATATGAAATCTGAATCTGAATCTAGGATTTTAATTTTTAACCCCTCAGTTTTCAAAAAGAAAAACGTTGACTGTTTCATACAATCTATGCCTTAACAAAATTTAATTGAAAATTAGGTGAGAGATTTTATCATTTTGAGGAAAACTCAGTACCGGTACTGAGTCAGTTAGATAGTTAAATTCCACGGTACCTACCAATGTCTCGTTTTTACATTTTAGATCTTATATTTCAACAATTTTGTTTTTTAATTCAGACTCTGTTTTAAAATATTTTCCGGGTAGTAAACATTGTAGCTTCTTTGATGACATTTTTATATGACCAGTAAGGTCCCGACTTTTTTTTTATTGGTACCGGTAGGGCCCACTTTAACTTTTATGTTATTTTGTGCTTCTTAAGTTTTCACACTCTATAGGCCTAACCGTGCATCATATTTCAGGACCACTGCGAGACCTTCGGCAAGTTCGAGACTGCGAGCACTGTTGGAGTTGACGTAGACCGAGGAAACTTTGTGTGTGAGCCGGTCGTGAAACCACGACATACTATGAAAAGACCTGAGCTCATTCCATTATCGCATGCTTGGTAGGATAATGGAGTGGGCAAGGCAACTTTGAACTCTGTGGAATTGTTAACAGTTAACACTGAAAACAGGTTCGTTATTAATTTGTTGACTAGATTCCATTCCAACACATTATAAATTTATAATACATGTATATTAATGCAGTAGGCCTAGTAGACCTAGTTTTGCGTTGTTGAACTCGACTACATAGGCCTGTGGTAAAGTGTAACATATTTGAGTGGTACTATAGTTGTTCATTTCAAGTCAAACTTAATTTCATGAACAGTGATCGACAATGTCATTGAGTTCAAAGTTTTGACATTTAGTAATGTCATAGTATATGATGTGGTATACACTAGGGGTTACTTCACAGTTCATGCGAGAGTAATGAAATTGTTATTGAAAAGCCTAATCCATCCAGCTATCCAGATCTACTTAGTTGTTGTAGGATGCATATTCATGCTACCAAGTAACTAATAAGTTATAAGTACCGGTAACTGAAGATAATGAATCCAGCAAATAGATGGAATAATCAAAACATAAAACAAAACGAACTTGTGAAATCAGTTTGAATTTATGAAGTTTCAAAAAAATCCGTAATATGTACGCAACTTAGGAGGATGTCGAGTGATTGACTTGTTTGGCCTGCGTGAAGGAGAGGGGGGGGGGGGGGGGCAAGACTAACTGTCGCCTACTCGCGTAATTTCACCGACGGGAAGTGTCTAGATGGGCAGTGCCAGTGTCTACCTTTGTAAATATTTTACAGTTTGAAACATTTTTTGTAATGTTGGTATTACTGTATGTAATAGTTTGGGAAAAGAGATTTGGAGGCTTTAGGAAGTAGTAGATAAAGATCGCGTTAATTTTTGCATATAAGGGGATCCTTATCGATAATCTTGTCCACGTTTTGCATTTTAGAAGTCGATTTTTTTAATTCTGTTTTATTTCGTAACGTGACTTTTATGAGATTCTGTTGAATGATTGACTATCATGTTCCATCCCTAGTTGTAGGAGTCTATAAAGCAGCTATTACTGTTGTGCTCGTCCTGTGATTGTCACAGCCGACTATAGCTCAACTAAAACATGCAGTAAGCTATGGTAGAATCCATGACAACTGTCAAATCTTTTTTGACACATTAAATACTCGTAATGCAAAATGAAACTACATGAAATATAAAATCAACAGTTCAGAAGTAAATAAACCAAGTAGATGTGTTAAGTTACATTACGATAATTTGTTTAATAGTATAGTACAAAGAGTTTAGTAAAGATAAATGTCTAAGCGTTCTCAAATAGAGTTCAAAATACACCAAACCATAACGTTGTTGGCAGAACTCTGTCTGCTATGATTTGGAAGAGAAAGGTCTCTGTACTCTGTCGCTTCACGGTGATTATTGACTATGCGGCTCTATTCAGATTGCTAAGTGGTTCAATTATAGTGACATAAGGCACGGCGGCTGACTTTGCTCCGCATTCTGACAATTATAGTCGGCTGTGACTGTACATGCGACTACAATGGAGAAATACTATTAGTTGAAAACCTTGCAGCCTCGAAACGGGTGCAGTTACTCACCTCAGACTGTGGAAAATTTCAGGAATACCCTCACAGCGTTGTTTTAATGGTATCTTGCACTTAAACGACCCCACTCGGATCCTAAGTTAAAGGGCCTCCTAGTGCTCTCTTGTGAACTGTGTTGTGTTGCCTAGTGTTAACTACAGTAGTTGGTGGTGGGCATGCCAGTGGTGCAATACAGGTACACAATCTAAAGCTGCTGTCGGTAGACACACCCTACTACACTACCGTTAGTAAAGCAGTATGGAAACAGGACTAGTACATCAAACACTTGCATATTAGGATTATTAGCCTGTCTGTTTACCAAAACAATTGAAATATTTGTGAAGTTATTTTGTTACAAAAATGATATTTGTACTGATATTGTAAATTGAATGTCTGAGTAAGGAAAGCATCAGGGGCAGAGTTAAATGTGAGAATCAGCAGCAGAGAATCTTCTTTAGTGGGGCATAAAAAACAAATTATAAATAATGGTAACTTCTTTCACTGTTTTGCTTTTACTAAGCCAGTCCTAACACCTTAAATAAAGGTAATTACTTTGGTTGCTTGTTTCAATGCTGTTTTACTTTTTTTTTTATAATCTAAGACACTTTCTCAGTTATTGGATGGATTACAGAGTTCCTTGCTCTAGACATTTTGGTGCTTGTATTTTATTATCATTATTATTATTTTATGTCTCTTTAAACATTCTTGTTTACATTTATTATTTAAAATGTGCAGAACATTTTAGTTGTCAATAGACAAAAAAAATTAAAAGTAAAACTCATAATTAATTAAAACTACTTATTCGTGCAGGTCCACAACTGCCACGAATCTGTCTATAAAATAATTCAATTTATTTAACAAAAATTCCTGAGTATTTAAAATTAATATGTAAATATTTACAATACAAGTCTAGTTGCCAGTTGCCACCTTGAACATTAATTTTATTTATTACATTTGAAAAAATATTTTATTTTGTAATTCAATTATTTCTTAAAGTTTTTAAAAATTTTTATGTCTACACATTTGTGTAGGTATTAACTACAGTATTGACATATTGAATGCATTACTCTCGAGCCCATGGAAAATGTTATCACAATGGTTGAGTTTAAGACGCATTGAAGTACTGAGTTTTTAAGTTTTTAATGTTTGTTACTTTAATATATGAAAATATTAACCAAACTTCTGGATTTTGTACTCCATCCATAAACTTGAACCACACATACATGTACACAGCAAACTATTTACGTGAACAGCATTATTCGTGCGCAAGGGTATCGTACTATTCAGTGGAGAAGTAAGACGTCAATTGCTCCGGTCGGTCCGTCAAGGCGTGAAGGTGAGATGTAGAGGTCAGTGCTGTATGAGCGCTCGAACGAGCTCGATCGATCAGAACGGGTTGTTTGGTCTTCGTAATTCGATAGCATCACGGGTATCCACACACACCCTTGCTCTCGGGCGTGTCATGAAAGTTGAAACATTTTGGTTTCAAAAATAGAACCCCTTGATGCTGTTCACGAAAATATTTTGTGCTAACAACCTAAGAGTTGTGGCTCTGCAATCACGGCCAAATGCAAATCGTGAAGTAGAGTTGCATAAATGTTCATCAATGAAACTGATTAGTGATTTCTTGTACTTTTCACGGACTAGTTTTCTCACATTCCACTTTGCACCTGGCCGTAGTTGTACCCGTGGTTCCGTGGCGGCTTGCATGATTGATTGTGTATCTAGTTCTACTGGCATACTTAGAACTTACAATAGACCTGTTCAGTTTGGCTATACACCAATTTACTCTAAGTAACTCATGAGGAAGCGAGGGTAGGAAACTATGCTTACGTATAATGTAGACACAGGTATTTGTAGTAACAGAAAATCAAATGGTTGTGAAACAAATTTTTTCTTCATTTAAAAAAAATGTACTGTAGTTATTTCTGATGGTAAGAATGTCATTTTCAATTTTGCAAATCTGTATTTATTTAACCAGATTTTTTAAAGTTCCCACTTTATTAATTTGTAGCAAACCTAATTAGGTGTAGTATTTAATTTTTGGTTTTAAAACTCAAAATCAAATGTGACAATTTTCCACTTAAAAAACTATCTTCAATTGAAATTGTAATGAACCCTAAACTTCCCAATTTGAATAAAAAATTTTGACCTGAACGAACATTTACACTTAGCCCTGTACTAATCAAACCTGCTACAGGGACTTTGTCTAGTTTGAATTTACAAAATTTTGAGTTGACAGATTGAGGATTGGGACTAGGGTAATATTGCCAAATATGAGCTTTACTTTGCAGTTCTGACAATACATTTTTTTTAAATTCTCATCTATCATAATGTGACAAAAAACTAACTGACGGACATTTGGCCAGACTAAATAGTCCAATAATACAATTATGTAATAATAATAGGCTCTAGCTAGCAATGTGGCTGAACAATGCTATGCATTTAAACAAAAGTTTTCATCAACAATTGCTCTTAACAAGACCGGAGCCTAAAGTTTGCAAAAAACAACAAACTTAAAACTGTTACATTTCAAATTTTAAATAATTTACACAACCAAAGTGAGCTTTTAGCCTTTTAGGCAGCCAAAAATATTAATTGTCTTAACTACAAATACCTGACTGCAGATACGTGTAATGAATAATAGTTGGTGGATCGAGGGAAGGAAGCCCTGGAAAGCTATTATATCGTAAAGTGTACTCGACAAACGTAAATTATAGGAAATGCTCTTTTATTCTCAATATTGTATTATCACAGTTATGTAAAAGACCTTTCTACAAATATTAGAAACATGGGTCATTTTGAATTTTTTTAAGTTTTCTTTTTTTAAATTAGAGACAACAGTGTTTAAGAAATAATTTGTTACTTATCTGCATTCTTTTGTTATTTTAGTGACTTCACAGATATTTAATCAATTTTTTCCTGGATTAATGTTTTAGTTATTATTTATTTTATAATTTAATTCTAATTATTAGCCTATACATTCTAGACCCTTGAGTACAGTTAACAACTTAACATGGCATTTTTAATTAAAGCTGAGAAGTACATATAGCTATTGTCCGGATTAGTAACACATTTGGTAATATGAAAGGTAGATTCATTACACTTGGTATGATCGGTCAAACATGTTGATGCCACGTCTTGTTTTTCTGCCATTATGACGCGTGAAAGAGTCAATTACTTCTTTCACCAAAAAACTTGCCTGTAGGTAATTTAAAATCAAAATATTTTCTCCTTGGAGTATACTCTTCAATTTAGTATGATAAACAAATAAAAAATGAGCATTCCCTATTGTTGAAATCGAGAATAGTTTATCGGGTGATCCAGGCATTGTGAGAGTTGGAATAGACCATTTTCAAAATTGATCGAGGACCCTTAGTTCATCATGGTCCTCTTAATCTTCAATGACAATGATGCGCAACAATCAGAAATGAACCCTGATAACATTTGAGAAGATTTAGAGGACCGTGATTAACTCAGTCTAAGAATTCTGGATCAATTTTGAAAATGATCTATTTTATTCTCTGGGCACCTTTCCTCGCGGACTAGGACTCGGTGTTTGCACAACCTTTCTCCCAGGGATTGGAGTGAGCTATTGGCCCATAAAAAATACTAGGTGATTACTCATTATTGAGTTTACTAAGATCCTCTTTTTAAATATGGTCTATAAAATGAATTGGTGCTGCCAAAATGAACAGATCTGTTGTTTGTTGTACCCTACAATTTTGAGTATAAATACATTTGGAAGCACATAATAATTCACCGCGAAAAGATTAAAGATGCTTTTTAACCAAATATGCAACCCTAAAAAATCCGCTTCGTTTTGACATTGGTGTGAAGTAGAGTCATCGGAACAGATAATAAAGTCAGGGAATTTTTTTTTACCCAGAGTTTTGCTTATTGATTACAAACTGAAAGGAAACTTGTATTGCGTAAACGCCATCCACAATTGGCATGCCGGCATGCTTTTACTGTCATTAGCGCGAACAAAAAAATAGAAAAGAAATTCAGATTCGATTCATTCAAATTTCTTTTTCAATTGAACTAGTGTCGCGGTGTAAGTTCTCTATAATTAGAATCTCGAGTCCTTCTATTTTGATTACTAATATTCAGTCATCATCGTGACGCAAACAAAACTTGTTCAAATATCGTTGTTTAAAAACCATCTGGGCAAAATAGAAATTCAAATAGGGTACTACATCTAAAAGCTGAGTAATGAAATTTGGAATTCGTCACCAGTTTAGAATGCTAAACTCATGTCATTACAGTTGCGAACAGGAAATTTGTGCCCAAGCGTTGCTTCAAACTAGATCGTATAATTGACGTACCTGCCATTACTCGCGAGCACCAAATTTGTGATTTTTGAGAGTTGCCTATTCTTAAATTCAATTCACTTGCATTCAATTCACAATTCACTGTCAATTCACTTTGCTGAATTAGGTTGCAATATTTATATGACTCTTTGTGTTTGAAGCTGTGCTCTTTTATGCCATTCATTGTTGTATATAATATGAATAGCTGTTCTCTTTTATGCCATTCATTGTTGTATATAATATGAATAGAAACATTTAATAAATAAATACTAAGTCCATAAACTAGTTCATGTTCACTAATTAGGTCGCAACCTCTAGATGACCTTAAAAAAAATACTAAGTCCATAAATTAGGTCGCAACCTCTAGTTAACCTTAAAAAAATATACTAAGTCCATAAATTAGGTCGCAACCTCTAGATGACCTTCAAAAAATATACTAAGTCCATAAACTAGGTCACGATGAATTCGTTGCCCGATCTGTGCTTCCAAATATTATTCATGCTCGTTATTGTATGCGTACGTAGTGTGGTGTTGGTATCTTTGCAAACGTTCCTCTCGCTCAGACAGGACTGATGATGGAAATGCTTGAAAATTTATCGAGTTCCGTCGTCAGTCCTGTCTTGGTGTTGGGGAGAAAACTCTGTGTAGCTAAAAAGTTTCGACGCTAAACCTGGTCGCTTGAAAAATGCAAAAAGACTTAGGGTATATAAAAGGGCTTTTTTGGCATATTTTTCCCATTTTTTGCTGATTTTTCCAGGTTTTTTTGGTAAATTTTAAAAAATTTTATAAAATTTATAAATTTTTTATAAATTTTATAAAATTTTATAAAATTTATAAAATATTTATAGATTTTATATTGTTTTGTTGTATTATTGTTGAATAAATATTATTTGAAAAGAATGTTTTGTGTTTTGTTTGTGTTGTGTGCTAGTTCACGAGGTGAACTAGGTCAGGAAAGTGAGGAGGCAATGGGAATGCTGTAAACAAGGTGCTAAGTACAAAGTACTGTATACAACAAACGGCATTGGTTAAACAATATTTATTAAACATCTTATATATAACATAGCACTCAAAAGTAGACTAAGTCCATAAACTAGTTCACAAGCCAAACTAGGTCATGAACTAAGGGGGGGGAGAGAGAGAGAGAGAAAAGGGTTAGTGCAATCAAATGAACACAACAGTATGAGTTGAAAGGCATATATTGAGAAAATCAGTACAGTATATTCACCACAACAAGTAGGCTGAGTCCACGGCCTTGAGAATTTATGTTGTCCGGGATCGGCGTTGGAGACTTGTCGAACGACGTTCGAGCGAGAAGACGCATGTGGTCGAAGGAGGCGTAGATGTTCGGCAAGTGATGTGATCGTGAAGGGTATGAACCCTTCAAGCAACCTGAAACCAAGAACAAGACATGAATTAATGGATGTTACATGTAAATCAAGTACAGACATAACTTTTACAATTACTTTGGTAGCGAAAATGTACAGAATGTTCCGTGCACCTGCACTACTACGAGAGCTCCAGTTGGCGTGTCAAGGTAAGCTAGATGTTCGCTCGTATTTCCGCTACCAAAGTAATTACACAAGGTACAGTTTATATATTGTAACTGAAAGAGAATCACATTGAAATGATAGATTTTTAAATAGCAAATGCTAATTATGTCTTGAAGACATGAAACACTGCCAACTACGCATCCAATTTTTTTTCTGCACTACTTTGGTTTGGTAAGGCAAATTTGAAATAGACTTGTTCTCTTGAATGCACAATTTTTATTTAGTATTTACTTTTACGTGGCAATAGAATTTTGTTCATGATTTCTTTCCGACACAGCATAGCTGGTAATGTATTATTATTCTATGGTATATAATGTGAGGATAGAATCCAACAGCTCACCTTCATGTAAGATGACGGATTTGCGAGTTTGAAGTACACAAAACATAATACAAATATAACGAGACGTTTCGCCTGAGGTCTTGTTCACTCGAGAGACTTCTCTCGAGTGAACAAGACCTCGGTCGAAACGTCTCGTTATATTTTGTATTGTCTTTTATGTGTACTTCAAACTCGCAAATCCGTCATCTTACTACATGAAGGTAAGCTGTTGGATCCTTTCCTCACTTTATATACCAAAAAAAGAAACTGAATATTTTCTCTAGAAACTTTGTTAGAGTAACAGTTTCTCTCTGAAATACTAGTGTATTTCTAGTGAAGGATTAATGCAGTGCAAGGAAACAAGTCATTGTTGTTGCAATATGGAATTTGGCATGTTTTGGTTTATATGATACCAATTGAGATATAATATTCTAGATGACACTCAGATTTTATTTTCATTTTTAGTACATTGTACATAACTATGTTGCTATCACAAATTAAGCATACATTAACCATTACAAGATTTAGTTTATTAACGTACTCGTTACTGCGCAAGTTAAGGCTGTGCAATTTATATGAAGAAATCAAGTTCAAGTAATGTTGTATTGCCAAGTACTAAACAAAGTCCAGTCTGCTCAACTTTCAAAGATTGTGTTGCAATTATGACTTTAGCACGACTGGGACTCGAACCCAGATGTAACCAAAGAATGATAATTCCAGAATTTATAGTTCTAGAGATTTAAAATGTTATTTTATAAGATACTATGTATGCACCAAGATTGTGTATTAATTTAATCAATATTGATTCACATTTCATTATACTTAGTAAGCCTAATCAAGTAGTAATTTAAGTACTAATTTTGGTTGCAGATCGCTCGTATACCGATCTTCGAATCTTAACATGGGCTTTACAGACTGGTTTTCCGAAACTTCAAATACAGTTAAATCAAAATGGGACATTACATTTTCTTTCAATGGAAAGTGTCCAGTAACTTCGGATATAGAATAAAAAGGAGGATAGTGAATTTGAGCTGGCAAATGTATTTATTTGGTTCAACATTTTAACTATAGTACAATTTAGTTTTAAATGGCTCAAGTTTGCCTGGAGATAGTCTTAATAATAATCATCTTTGTGCATATATAGTAGGCTATAAATTAACGAATAAATGGCAGTGGTTTTACGTTCAATGAACGGGCATATAACTTAGTTTTTAATGACTCAAAGTTTCCTGGAGATAATTACAACAATCAATCTTTGTCCATATAGTTGTCTACAATAACAAATTAGTGGTAGTGCATTAACATTTTAACTGAAGTATACAACTAAGTTTTAAGTGACTCAAGTTTCCTTGGAGATAATCTTAATAATAACTTAATAAGTAACCATTGTGCATATAGTTGGCTATAATAGACGAATTAGTGGTAATAGATTTACACTTTTAACTGCAGTAGTTAAGAAGCTATGAACTGTACGATTCAAGTTTCCTTGCAGATAAGCTGTAACCTTTATGCATGGAGTTCGCTGGCTAAAACTAAAGGTAGGTACGGAAAAGTCTAGTTACCCAATCTGATTACTTTTTCGCATTTATTACTTCAAAATTTGCATTTTAACGCACATGTGTGGTTATTGGGGAAGTACAAGCAGTTTAATACTAGACAAAGCTATTTCTAAGCGTGTAGGTCTATGTGTGTGTGTGGGGTAAAGTGGTATTTTCGTATTATTTTTGACTACATATATGACTATATTATACCAAACGAAAAACACCAACAATATTGCTTTTTTCTGATCTTGATTTTTTGCCTCGAAATTTTATTATGACTAGACGACAACATTGATCAAAATTTGGAACGAATGGTACATGTACAATTGGACACAAATATTATAGGGGATGTTCATTTATTGAAGAATAATAACATTTTCTCCTTCTTTTATGGTGTTTGGGAAGGTACGAGCAGATTAATATCAGAAAAAGCAATTTTAACCATATTGATTTTGATGCATTTTGATGATTGATGTAATGATGTGTAATAAAATTATATTTTTGTATTATTTTTGACTACGTGACTCCATCCCAAGCAAAGCATATCGACAATATGGCTTCAAAATCATGATTTTTTCCCTCGAAATTTTGTGAAGGTACTTTACTATATAGACTTATAAAATGATCATAATTTGAAACGAATGATACATGTTCAATTAACAAAAATATTATAGAGGGTGTTTATTTATTAAAGAATAACCATAATAGAAGGGGAAAATGTTAGTATCGGGGAAGTAGGAGCAGTTTACAACTAGAAAGCAATTTTTACTAATTTGATTTTTAAGTGTTTCGGTGTATGCTTGTTTAACGAAATGGTATTTTGTATTATTTTTGACTACGTAACTCCATCCTAACAAAAAATACCTACAATCTTGAGTTTTTGCCTTGAAATTTTGTAAAGACTACAGACTTCAAAAATGATCAAAATTTAAACAAATAATACATGTACAGTTCGACCCAAATATTATAGGGGATGTTTATTTATTTATTGAAGATTAACAACAACATTTTCTCCTTCTTTTGTGGTGTTTGGGGAAGTACGAGCAGTTTAATGCCACACGCAGTATTTAAAGTTTAAACTATATTGATTTAGAAGTGTTCTGTGTACGCGTGTTTAATAAAATGGTAGTTTCGTACTATTTTTGACTAGTGACTCCATTCCACGCAGAAAATACCAACTATATGGCTTTTTAATCTTGATTTTTGCCTTTAATTTTTTAAGGACTGAAGACTTAAAAAATGATCAAAATTTGAAACGATTGATACATGTACAATTCGACCCAAATATTATAGGGGATGTTCATTGAAGACAAATATTTTCTACTTCTTTTGTGGTTATTGGTGAAGTACACGCAGTTTAATGCCAGAGACAGTAATTTAAACTTTATTGATTTGTTAGCGTTTTATCTACATATCATCGGTGAAGTGACAATACCGTGTGTCGCCTTTTTGAGTTGTTTATTACTTTGAAATCATGAATCCCATTGATGCAGCTTGAATTCCCGCTAGTACTAAATTAAGCAATGCTGTGAAGACAAAGTTTGATAGTATTCTGTTAAATACCCCGTGCTAGTTTTATTATTTTTGCTTCTGGGTTTACGTAATTTTCAATTATCACAATCGTTTTTAAATACATTTATGCATATTGTTATCTTTTAATCGTCTTTGTAGTAGAATTTTGAAGAAACGTATTATGTAATTCATATTTCCCCTTTGAAGCCAAAATAAAATAGCAGTATAAAAATCGTTTGATTCGCATTCACCTAATAATAACGCTATAAGAAAAAATAAAAAAGTTTCAAGCTCGTGGTGATCTTATCTATATTAGGGAATAGGGCACTAGCAACACCGAAGACAACAATGGAACAAATGAATTGAACTGATGGACAAACCATCAGCTTTCAACATGATAAAATTGCAACCATAGAAATAAAAACAAGTGTAGCAATAGTAACTGCTTGCCATTTCAAACTTTTAATGATAGACAACGACTAAGTGAAAGTTTTGTATGTGTATTTGTTTGTTTTTCGTTTTGTTTTCCAAAATCAGACGAAAATGTTTTTTGACAGCTTGTTGTTTGCCCATCGATTCAATTCATTTGTTTCATTGTTGTCTTTTGGTGTTGCTAGTGCCCTATAAGTTTCCGAAAGTTTCCGAAACGTTAATTCAAATAAAACATTAATTTGAATTTCGAATTTAGCTTTTACAGTTGTATAACCAATTGTTGTGTAGCCAATTATGAAATTCTAGGAAATAAGTGAATTGAATGTAGTGCGAACGAGTCGGCCAAAGTACCCCCCTAACAAGGGGTTTACAAACCAGGTAAATATAAGATGGACGTGCGCTCATTGGTCGGATCGACTGCTTTGTTGTCCGAGTGGTCTCCACTTTAGTACGTAACTGAAGTACGGTAGTAGTTCTACATTTTTGTTTGTCTGCTTTGTTGTGTTTTACGTAATAATCCTTATCGAAACTCTCATGAAAACTGTGTGGAAAATATGCAATTTCAGCATGTTATTTAATAAAGCAATATAATAAGCAATTACACCTACGTGTGCCTACGTGGTATTTCAAAACATGAGCATTTTAGACATAACTGCTAAAAACTGTAAACTCTCGCCGAGAATTACATTCAGTTCACGACTAAAATGTGATGGTTAATAGTTTTAAAGGGCTACAAAAAAGTGTTTTATAGTGTGCGTAATCGTCTATGTATTGTTTTGACCTGTTGCTGTGATAATACATAGGCCTACTGAACTTGAGCAACTAGTGTTAGGATTACGTTGTAAGGAAACTTGAGTCGCAGTTTATGTTTAGTTGAATTTTATTTTATATTATTAACTTTTGAACATATAAATTAGGTTACTTGAGTCATTTACATACATAGCTGAATAATTGGAATTTCATTACAGCCAAACCTTCCTACACTTCATTAACTGCATCCATAGATTGATTTGAAGTAGACCTATGCAATGTTCTCTTTCAGTTACAGACATTTATAAATTTTAAAGTAAAAATGTGAGGGTAGTGATTGCTCTACGGTCTGTCTCTATCCAAGATACACGCCGGTAAAGAGGACTCCTCAAAGAGCGGCTTATTTCCCGCTCACTGTGCAAGGTTGTAAACGTCAAGCTTGTCACCAGGAAGGATGCACAGTTTTTAAAAAAGTGACCACCAATAATATCAATTCAAATAAGAAAAACACCCACTTGACAATAGGAAGACGGGGGCTCAGGATTCTGTCCCTTTTCAAAGGGTCGACCATAATTATCTCTTGCTTCGACGGTCCATGTGGTTTGAAGCTGTCTTTACTATATTAGAAGCTAAGTGGTTTGCCAAATAAAGGGGATGATTGACAGCATAAGTCTCCAACAATAAGAAACAGTACCTTTTAGTTCTCATTTTGCCGGCATGTATCTTGAATAGGGACAGCGAATAGATAGAATATCAACTCACCAAAAAAACTAGTGTGGATCAGTTTGAACTGTGCAGATAGTCGTGGGTGCTCGAGGTAAGCTGGTTCAAGTCTTGAGTCTTGAGAAGGAGACAGAAGAACGATGTGATGCCAGACGGTGCTTCACGTTGCAAGTAGTCTGAAAACAATACAGTGTGTTAGAAAGGTTGACACAATCCTGGTTCATAGCTATAGAGATGTGCAAAAATGGTTCTCTCAAGTTCGAAATTTCACGGCTTGATACAGGCAACCGCGATTTTTAGCAACATAAAAAGCCACACATGTGCTCCCGTAGGATTAGAAAAAATGATGTTATTACATGATGTTATTGATAGATGTAGCTTTAATTTTGCCATTTTGCATCGATCAACTTTCAATTGCACAGATTCCAGGATAATATAAACATACGATTGATTTAAAAGAAAAACAAGGATGTAAGAGTGACCATCAGCTTTAATTTTGAGCTCAATTTTATCTAAAAAGTAAAAAATTATCTAATTTTATAACTCCTTTAAAATTGCACAAGCTACTTTGCGTTTCAAGACAATTGCAAATTTGCCGCGTTTGCGGTTTCAACTATGATATCGTGAATTAAAAGTGATCCCGTTCGATCGCAGTTCAAGCAATTCATGTGCTAACTGAATTTGAAGGTCCCTATTAATTTATTTACTACAGACACTATTTATGAACTATATATAATTTAATTTTAGGAATTTACTAGAAACAAATCGACAATTTTGTTGCCACCATTGTTGCATATCTTGATCCACAGCTAAACCTTTCCAGTACCTTTTCCACACTATAATAAAAGTCATGTAGGTATTAATGAAAAAGTGGAATTTAGAAAAATATTAAAAATACCCCCAAACAAAGCTCCCACTTACAAAATTAATGTTGTAATGCCAAATTAACTATTTAATTCCGAATCCCCCATATTTAGTGACGTATCCACAGACAAATTAGTTGTCTGTGACGTATCTTACATGTTGGCAGCACGAGCTAAGTACGGCTACTCACAATAATTTTTGTAGTCATTTATTTTACACAACTATCTTGAAACATTAATTAAAATTTTAGTTTAAAGTGACATTTTGAATGGAATTTTGCAACTAACGTCTCTACCCACAGCTAAAACTAGCAAAATAGCTTGTGCACATATGTGATAAAACGAAATGTGTTATTTGATGCATAATGACAGATCTTTCCATTGATCTCCATATACTATGTCATAGTTGAAATCTAATTGCAAAATAACTAAATAAGCAAATGTTGGACTTTTACGCAAAATGGGAACATTTTGAGTTCGCAATGTAAGTAATGCGGGAAAAAATAAAAAACAAAAAAATAAAAAACACTTGGCATTTTTTAAAAGCGAAATTAAGGATAAAATAAAAGCATTTTCACACACCTCTATGTATCAGGCAACTTAGAGGGGGTTAAGTTACGTGCTTGTGAAAAACTATTTTGTATAATGTAGTGCAGTCTATACAATTGATGTGACGACAATCATTAGTTAGTGCTGCCACTGTAATTTTGGTTTGAAATATGGATGAAACGAGCAGTCTGATAAACCAAGTTTCATGCAAGTTCTCACTCTTATTGTTTAGATCAGTTACTTAAATAAAAAAGAGTTTATCGACACTTGACTTTGCAACTTTATGAGCAATATACATTCAAATATATCCTCAATAGCAACTCATGAATTAATGTGAGCAAGCTATGAAGAGGTTTATGCTCGAAATTTAGAATTTTAGATATGGAGCTAATTTTTTTTTTTTTTTTTTTTGCTGCTGGTAGAGAAGCAAGTAGCTTAATTTGTGTAAGAAATGTATAAAGAAACCAGAAATGTTGGTATCTAATTAGTTTTTAATGCTAACAAAGCACAATTCTTAAGTAAATCTAGCTAACCCATCAAAGAACCATTTCCTGAAGGTGTATGTTATTTTTCCATTTGAGACCCCCCCCCCCCCCTCGTTTCTTAATTCTCCATCCAAACTGAACATAGCAACCATCTGACTAATCCCCAAGTTACATTTAAGAAAGCAAATTAACCCTACAGTCCCCATTATAGCTTCCTTTTATGCTATGGCTATGCTATATATAAACAATACAATACAATACAATACAATACAAACGCTACGTAACAGAGCGGAAGAGCTCAAAACATGGTCATGTCTAATAAACAATAAACAAAGTCTATTTAGCTAGTATACTTGGGCATACTCTTGACTACAACTGTAGACCCCATCCATGTTAACTAGTATTTCAATCCCTAACCACAGCCCCCCTGATCTGTAGCTATTCCCTAACAAGGTCTACTTGATCTCCGCCTAGCGGAGGCTCGTCGAACTCCCAAGTTAGGTCGTCGCAGTCCGTTCCACAAATGTTAAAAATCACATGTTATTCAAATGGGAGAAACGTGAAAGAAAACAAATGAAGTGATCTGTCAAATAGAATTACCTCCTAAAAAGGAAAAATCATCATATTTATTTTATAATCTTCAATCATTGTATTCTATCAAAATGTCTCTTAAATGTTTTAAGTATTGTATTACATGATCTACAACGGATATTTAATTATTATAACAGTTTTTTTAGAGGGATCCAAAATGGTGATTTTGGTTCCCTTGCGACGACCTAACTAGGGAGTTCGACGAGCCTCCGCTAGGCGGAGATCAAGTAGACCTTGTTTCCTAACTGCACTAAGAAAAGAAGGGTAGTCGTCGTACAACAACTTCGGTAATGCTTCCGTCACGGGTGGGTGAGTGGCCACCAACCAGCGACCGTGGCCAATTCAAATACCTGCTCGGGTTGGCCGAGACCGTAAACACGTCATTGATTGACGACGAAAACATTACCGAAGTTATTGTAAGACGACTTTAAGTGTGTTCTAGTTAACTCACCGCAAGCATGCTGAAGATGACTGCGTGGTAGAATCTCTCGAGGTGAGCTGGATGTCTTCGATGCAGATTGCAGAGTTCGATGCTACTGGGCTTGATACTTGAGGGAGGCGTGGATCCATGGAAACAGCCATGCGTTGTGCAGCGTTATCTCAATGCAACCTGAAAATAAAAATACAACAGAGTTAAAACAATGTTGGGAGCTTGTGTAAATATTATATTAACAGCTTGCTAGAAATGTATTCACTATGAATTGAGTTTAACATGATCTTCTATTGGAGACACTTCCCCCCCTGGTAGCCCCCCCCCATTATGTCCCCCTGCCCCCCGTTTTATCTTGAATCTTCTCAAACCAAACACAGTGAGCATCTGACTAAATCCCAAGTTATATTTAAGAAAGGAAATAATTGCTATTAAAAATCAGTCCCATGCAAACGAGTATTTCTATCCTTAACAACCAGCCCACCTGTATTTGTAGCTTTTCCTTAGTGCAGTCCCTTGTTTACATTACTGACATATTACGCGGGTAGATGGAATTACGTGGTTAATTTCTGTGAGTTAACGCTTGAAAGTTGCTACGTTGGTATGAAATCTAACTCGAGTATATCCATCCGAGTTAGATTTCGTACCAGCGTAGCAACTTTCAAGCGTTAACTCACAGAAATTAACCACGTAATTCCATTTACCCGCGTAATATGTGAATGTCAGTAATGTAAACAAGGGCTTAGTGCCTGCGTATGTGTACCCTACAGACCGAACCAAATAGCATTGAAAAGTAGTTTACTCACCAAGCACAATGGAAAGACGACTGCGAGGTAGAATCTCTCGAGGTAAGCTGGATGTCTTCGATGCCGATCGCAGAGTTATCAACACGAGCTAGCTCGATACTCGAGGGAGGCGTGGAAACAACTGCGGATTGTGCAGGTATCTTCAGTGCTGCCTGGAAACAAAGATACAACAAGAGTTAAAATAAGTTGGGAGCTACGTATTATATTATGTGGTATTATATTGGCAGCATAATGTCTCTTTCCTTTATACTGGTAAATAAACTAATGCTTAAGTCATTTTTTGAAAAATTATTTTCTTGATACTAGAATACTGTATTTTGTGCTGCTTTCTAATTTGGGAATTTAAGGTTGTGTTGTGCATCTTGTAATATATGCAGCTTGTTGTCTCAACAATACATGTAGTAACAATCCTACAAATTATATAACTTCACATTTTATTATTTTTTTAACTCACCGAAATACTATAGATGCAATGCCGTATATGACTGCGTTGACGCTCTCGAGGTAAGCTGGATATCTGCGATGCCGATCGCAGACGTCAACACGAGCTCGATGCTCGAGGGAGGCGCGGAAACAACTGCACGTTGTGCAGGCTTCAATGCTACCTGGAAACAAAAATACAACAGAGTTAAAATAAGTTGGGTGATTAAATAAGCATTGTGTTGTGTGTGTATTGGCATCCATCACTCACTGTATTTGTGCTGCTTTAAATTTGGGAATTTAAGGGTCTACAAACTATGTCCAATTTCCATCACAAAATCCATGCCTGGATTGCCATGGAAATATGGTGATAAACTGATAATCAAAATAAACGATCGAAGTTGTATCTCATTTATAATTTAGAAATTTGAAAAATCAGGATGTCACATACAATGCTGCACACTAAATATTTGGCTTAGATATGTCGCATTTTGCTGAAGACAATAGAAAAAAAAATGCTGAGATAATTATAACCACTGAATTTGCAATGTAAAAAAATATTTGACAAAGTTGTTCAGTTTAATTTTGTAGTATTTACCTAGTTAAAGTTAGTTAGTTACCGGTATAGTTAAACTCACCGAAGTACTCCAGATGCAATGCCGTATATGACTGCGTTGAAGGTCTCGAGGTAAGCTGGACGTCTTCGACGCTCGAGGGAGGCGTGGAAACAACTGTACGTTGTGCAGGTATCTTCAGTGCTGCCTGGAAACAAAAATACAACAGAGTTAAAATAAGTTTGGAGCGTAAGTAAGTATTATGTGGTATCATATATTGGCAGTGTAATGTCTCTTCTACACTGGGAAATTAACTATACATAAATAATTTTTTGCAAAATTATTTGATGGGTCATAGTAGCCTACCATACACTACAGAAAACTAATTAGATAAGTCCCATTTGTTGAAAACGACAACAAAATCGCACTTATGACAACAATGTGATAATTTAATTACCACTGAAATTGCAAAGGCAACGAAAATGATTTGACAAATTTGTTTAGTTTAATTTTAGAATAGTTACAGTTACAGTTAGTCATAGTTTATATAGTTTATTCAGTTTATATAGTTATAGTTCTAGCTAGTTAGTTTTTATATAATAGTTGGTTATAATAATGGTTAGAAAAAATAGTTAGTTAGGTATAGTTTATAGTTAAACTCACCGAAATACTCCAGATGGAATGCCGTATATGACTGCGTTGAAGGTCTCGAGGTAAGCTGGATGTCTTCGATGCCGATTGCAGACTTGTCGAGACGAGCGGGCTCGATGCTCGAGGGAGGCGCAGAACAGACCTGCGTTGTGCAGGTGCACACCAGGTATCTTCAATGCTGCCTGGAAACAAAGATACAACAAGAGTTAAAATAAGATGGGAGCTTCATTATATTAACAGCATAAATGTCTCCAATCCTGGGCAATTAAACTAGTAACTACAAATTATATCCACTTTCATTAAATCTGAAAAAAATCTTTCCCTGGATTGCCATGGAAATATGACGCTTCAATCAGTTGTGTAATGGTAATGATCAAAATAAACAATCATAAGTTGCATTTCATTTAGAATTTAGAATGTTGAACAAATAAAGACCATAAGTCACAGTAAGTTGCATTTGTTGAAGATAATAACACAATTGCAACGTTGTAATAATTTACCACTGAAATTGAGAAGGCAACAAAAATAATTTGGCAACATTCACAACGTTTATCAAGCAGACTGAGCTCGCACTTGGCGGTGCAAGCCGAGTTTAGTGCGCACGGAGTTCGACTGAACACCTCAGCTCGAGCTTATTTCAGTTCTGTTAAGAAGCCGATCCAGCCTGGTTTAAAAGGACAGGGGTAGGGTCTAATAGAAGGAGTCCGGATTAAAGTATGCTTGCGAAACGGGTTCCGAACTCGGTGCATACTGAAGTCAGTCCGAACCCAGTCCGCTTGATAAACGTAGTGATTTTCTGGTTTAATTTTGGAATCTTTACAGTAGAGTTCCGCGGGAGTTTACACCATGGCCACACCATTTTCTCCCCGTTTTGGACACCCATAGATACGTTGAAAGATAAGCTACCCCAGGATTTCTTGTTTTCCTAGAACGATTGGACCTCATCGTCTTGAAGAATGTGATGAGTGTATTCAGTCATCTGGATTCCTCGTCCTTTGCTCAAGTTTGAATGGAGATAATTGCTCGACTGGACTTTGCTCTAAGGGTGTACCAATAAAACTACCTAAAAGGTTGGTGTAAACTCCCACGGAACTCCACTGTAGTTATAGAGTTACAAACTCACCGAAATAGTCCAAGATGCAATGCCGTACATGACTGCGTTGAAGGTCTCGATAGGTAAGCTGGATGTCTGCGATGTGGGTCGAGCTAGTAGTACGACAGGCAGGTGCAGAAGTCGGCGCTGGTCCGGACGACGGGCTGCGCAGCTCTCGGCTATAATCAGAGAACAAAAACAAGAGATTAGAAATCTACAGAAATCCATTCCCTCAAGTGTTAACTGTTAATAAGTTAAGAGCAAAGGATACCTCTAAGGTCAAAAACCGCAGACAATTTTTATTTTTTCATTATACCTCAAGATTGAAACACAAAATGAGAAATCATAGCGCTGTGGTTTAGTCAGCCCTACACACTGAATGATAAATGTATTTAACGTTATCACAGTCACTGATTATAACATTAAAATTAAATACATTTATGATTCAGTCTGTAGGGCTTACCAAACCACAGCGCTATGGTTTCTCAGATTTTCGATTTTGTGTTTTAACCTTGAGATATAATTAAAAAATGAAAATTTTCTGCGGTTTTTGACGCAGAGGTATCCTTCGCTCTTAATCCCTGAATCATGTGATTTTTAATTAGAATAATTTAGCCGATAAAACAAAATCTAATCGAAAGTAGATAGATTCAAATGAAAGCGCGTAGCAACGCTGGCAGGGGTGTGGTAGCATTCGACCTTGGCCCGGTTGACCCACCCAGTATAAAATCAAGTCGCAATTGAAAAACATTCTAGACATTATAATAATCAATTAACTTTCAGAGAGTTGATTAATCACGCAATTATTAAATTGCAGTCTAGTTTATTAAGAGATTTAAAACTTGTATCTATTAATGCCATAATATATTCAAAATAATCTTACAAAGGGGGACAATAAATTCAGCTAAACAATCACGAGAACCATATCTATACAAGTACTGAACATAAAAGTTATTAAAATAAAACTTTTCATCGTAGCCCGCATGCTTAATGAATTAAACCATTGGGTTTAAAATATATTTTAAACCCAATGATGAAACACTAGTCGCGAAGTCGGCTGGCTAATGATTTAATATTACTATCATTACAATTTTTGAGTATTATTTGTATAAAACTGTGAATAAATACTTCGCATTAAGATAGGAGTTAACTGTGGGATGGGGTGGTATAATCAAACAAAAAATATCTATGAGGAAATTAAATAATAAAATTAGAATGTAAAAAAAAGATACATAGTATGTAAATGAAAGTGAAAAAGCTAGACAATCGAATGCAAAGAGAGGCTTACCTTGGCTGGAGACTACGAACTGCTCGGCTCGAAGGCTGGGATGAGATTGAGGGGCCGCGCTGACGAGACTTCAACTCGTAAACATTCGTCAGTGTCGCCCCCTCTATGCAACACGGTAACTACACGATAGAGAGAGACAGAGAGAGAGACGAAACATCACAGATGTTTATGCCCTTATTAGGACATGTTTTGATCAAGTGTAGCGTGACTTCAATGTGACTTTCAATGTAGATAACAGGGATCGCCCATAATTTTCCACTCAACTAAATTTGAGAGTAATATTTCGGAATACAATATTTTACAGGCTATGACATTTATCATAATAATTATCATTTGAAGTAAATGAACAGGTGCTTCAAAATTTACGTAATTAATTTTTCCGAGGTTTTGCTCACATTTCAGATATAAGCATTATTTTACTACAAATCATAAAATTATGATTGGTTTGATTTAAATGTATAGAATAATAACTATGACAAATTTGTACACAATCTGTTACACTATAATAATAACTATGACAAATTTGTACACAATCTGGTAAACTATTACATTCACAATTTATGTCAAATTTCACTGAAAAGGGCTATTGACGGACTAAAGACAGAAAAAATTATAGAACATTGAAATGAATGATGTGTACAATTGGTTATATTTAAGAATAATAACATTTCCCCCATTTCTTACAGGCGCGAAGGAAGGGGGGGGGGGGGGGGAATGGGGGAGATTCGCCCCCCCCCCCTTTTTCCTGTGACCCACCCAATTTAGCGTTTTACGCACATCCCGACATACAATACCACACGGATAACACGGATACCCGGGCAAACATTCACCCCCTAAATTTCATATTTCACCAGTGAATAATAATTGCAGAAACACACAGGGCCCCACGCCCCGGAGAAAGCCAAAATCTTCGTCACAAGATACATCATTTCCTCTGTCTTTGTTTGCACTTTGGAAGCATTACAAAATAAAAACTAATGGGTGCTTGAAGGTCAGTGGCGTAATTAGGAAAGGGGAGGGTAAAGGCTCTCAAAAACGTATTTATTTAAGCCTAAAAATCGAGACATAACTAATATAGCAAGAAAATGTTTCGCCTTCGGCGAAAAGGCCTCCAGTGGCTGGGGCTCTGCCCCAGACCCCGAGAGTTGTTCGCGCTTCGCGCTCATAATTCTCTCTCCCCCCCCCCACACGTGATTTCGAGTTCCTATGCGCCTGATTTCTTGTGGTTATTGGGGAAGTATGCCGACATAGCCATTTTAACTACCTATATTGATTTACAAGCGTTTGGCTGTATACGCACGTTTACTAAAATGGTATATTTTGCATTATTGTTAACTATGAGACTCCATTCCAAGCAGAAAATACCTCCAAAATGGCTTATTTCTAAATCACGATTTTTCGTCTCAAAATTTCATGAATACTATCGACTTCAAAATCGATCAAAAATTGAATTGAATGATAAACAAGTACAATTCGACACACACATGACAGGGGATTGTATCTTGTTTTTACATTCTAATTTTTCTATTTAATTTCCTCATGGATATTTTTTGTTTGATTATACCACCCCACCACACAATTACTCTTATCTTAATGCGAAGTATTTACTCACAATTTTACACAAATAATACTTACAATATTTTTAATGATAGTAATATTAAATCATTAGCCAGCCGACTTCGCGACTAGTATTAAAGAATAATCTAGGGGTGCGATAGCGCGCCGGGCCAAGTCACGCGAGCGCTTCCACTGGCCACTCTTACGTGCAGTAAGAGTGGCCGACGCAAAACTATAATAGAAGGAATTCTCAAAACATTTAAGCCGTGGGTTTTTACCATGAGACGGCTCATTTAAAATTTCATCCCGATCGGATGATGCGTATTAAAGTTATTAAACCATGAGGATCATTAAAAAATACTTTCTTCTTCTGTAACTAACTAACTAACTAACTAACTAACTAACTAACTAACTAACTGGCTAACTGGCTAATTCCTTGCCGGTGTGGGCCCAAAACGAAACAAGTTATAAACACCAACATTTTCACCAATGTGTCATCTCTCTGGGCAATCAATTAGGAAGAATTGCAACCTAAAAAAAAAATAAAACCCCAAACAAGTCAGATCTTATTAAAAGTTCCCGACGGAAACAAAAAATGTTACGTCACAATATTTTTACCATCGATGTCGACAACTGAGAACTTTTTCATAATTCTATCTTGGACAGTCACCATGTAAAAAAAATAATTAGTTTTAATTACGGGATAGAAAATCACCAACAAAAATGATATAAAATACGTGATCAACGAAATTATATCACAAATGCCTATACCACTGCCTATACAATGTAAAAGGAAGAAAATCTCAACCATTCTATGGTTTTCTCGAATTCTAGACGTACATGAGATCGTATGATGTGCTTATCTGTAGCTCTGCATGTCTGCTTACACGCAGTGAGTCACACACATATGTTGTGTTTGAATATCCTGTTGATGATGTTGTTGTGAACTTGGAAAGGAAAGAGTCATATTTACATCATTCTTTCAGTGCGTAACTAAAGTGGGAGGGTAAGGGGGCTAACTCCCCCCCCCCCTCCAAAGAAAACTGCATCGAGGCTGATATAACTTAGTTAAGGTTGCCATTTGTCCGGTTAAACCCGGGCATGTCCTCTTTTTCGTATGCTCTTCATGCGACCGGGCGGCTTTTTAATAAAAGCATGAAATGTCCGGGTTTTTGGTTTCACTTCGGCCGGATCGCGTCTTTTTCACAAAAAATGCAGGTGTCATGTTCACCATTCGATTAGTCGCATTTCGGCCTCAGGTCCCTTACAACACTGCTTTAGGTATAAATGATATCATTATTTTCAGTGGCATACCGAAGGGAATTTTGGGGCTTAACCCCCCCCCCCCCCCCCCCCTCCACTAGGCCTACCTACAAAAACGATTCTCATAATTTTAAAACATGTATATAGAAGCACAGATAACGGATTGTAGGATCAAGCTTATCTACACCAGGCAATTTACGCCTATTATGGGTTTCACTGCGAGCTGCGATCACCTCAGGCTACAAAAACACATTTCTCTCACTAGCCCACTACAAGCTTGTCTACATCAGCCTTTACACCTATCATGGGTTTCACTGCGAGCTGCGATCACCTCAGGCTACGAAAACACATTTCTCTCACTAGCCCACTACAAGCTAATCTATATCAGCTTTTACACCTATCAAGGGTTTCACTGCGAGCTGCGATCACCTCAGGCTACGAAAACACATTTCTCTCACTAGCCCACTACAAGCTTGTCTACATCAGCCTTTACACCTATCATGGGTTTCACTGCGAGCTGCGATCACCTCAGGCTACGAAAACACATTTCTCTGACTAGCCCACTACAAGCTTATCTACATCAGCCGTTACACCTATTATGGGTTTTACTTCGAGCTGCGATCACCTCAGGCTACGAAAACACCTCAAGCTACGAAAACACATTTCTCTCACTAGCCCACTTCAAGCTAATTCTACATCAGCCTTTACACCTTTTATGGGTTTCACTGCGAGCTGCGATCACCTCAGGCTACGAAAACATATCTCTCACTAGCCCACTACAAGCTTATCTACATCAGCCTGTACACTTATTATGGGTTTCACCCCTCCTGACCCACTATATGCAGCAATCCCTGAGTATACCACTCTTTATTAAAATGTCCTCTTTTTACCACCACAACTTATGGCAACCCTTTACTTAGAACTTTCTTTAAAAAAATATATAATGTTAAAAGGTTAATGATAATGAATGTTAGGCCTACGGCAGTGTTAGGGACAACAATTGTGTGTATTGCACACATTTCAAACAGAATAAATACATTATATTCAGCTCAAACCTCGTAGGATCTATTGTAAACAGTAAAGTTATTAAAACAAATGGGTAATGCTTCGAGTTTTATTCCTTGGCTCTAAAACGTACGAAATATCGAAAAGAAATGTTTCCTCCGGCGGCTGTGGCTTCGACCCAGACACCTCCATCTTTCCACACCTCACATTACCATGTTCTACCCCCCCCCCCCCCCCGAACCCCGAAATAATTTCTTGTTACGACCCTGTTCTTATTAGTTATTACACGTAATTACATCTATTTGAATTCCTACATCATTAAAGGGTTTTCAAATAAAGAGCAGTGATGTACCAAACAAAAATGCAATAATTAATGTTGAAAACAAAACGCGGCAAAGCCCAAAACGTAACAGATCAACCGTAACAAATAGTTATGGGAATAAGCTCAGTATGTCAGTCGGATCGTGCACTTAGTGATAAAAGCACCAAACTTCCATCAAAGGAAGATACTATAGACCTACTAAGGATCATTTCTGAAGGTGGAGCTTAAGTACCTAACTTAACTTTAAGTTCAAGTTTAAGTTTCACTTTGCAGACGTTCCGAAAATAATTGTTTGGGGCTACAATATTAATTCTATAAACATTTAACTGTAAGAATCTGTGTTCGATTAGTATTAAATGTTTCAGCTTCATATGTTTAACGGTTGTCTATTTAAACTTATTTATGTAGGAAACTTGAATGGCATTTGAGTATATAAACTGTCATAACATAGCAACCTTTATAAACTTGAAGATTGCTATGGTAATATAAACTAGGCGTTGCCTTATTTTGTATACGTTGCTTTTATCACAAAGTGCACGATCATTGGCTTAAGCCCATCACTAAAACAAAACACACAAATACACCCATTTCAAAAGAAGCTCAACATTTAAGTGGTGATATCCAAAATTGTGGTCAAGCCCATTATTTTGTTTACAATATTAATATAGTTATGAATAAAATAAACAAATATATGCCCTATATAAATGTTAATATTACTCAATAATTGCTAAATAAATACATTAATAACGATCACGAAATAACATTAATTTATTGAAACGATTCGAGGTGGGACAAACAAAATTAACACAATTTATATTAAAAGCCTGGCAGTGAATTTGTAATTTGACTTTGGGTCATATATTATTTATTTATGAAGCCTTCATTAAGACACTCATGTGCACGTTACAGGGACATGCAAGTATGTGTTAATATTATGTACTATAAAGATAAACCAACAAAGGTAATCTCATCAAGTTAATACACTTTTTTAAACAATTATTGATGTAATTCAAGAAACATTCAGGACTTGTAAAATCAAACTGAGAATGTAGGTATAGGGTGACCAGACGTCCCGTTATCCCGGGACAGTCCTTGTTTTCAGGCACCTGTCCCGGTATCCCGAGAAACACCACCTGGGACACATCGAACTGTCCCGTTTTCCTAGATCGTTTTTATTAATTTCACATCCAACGTAATTGTCTCCAAATACCATCCCAATTTATTTTCTAATTAATATGTACGTTGAATTGAAATTTTATACATCATTGCTTATTCCTGGACTGTTCCAGTCTCACGCGAGCCGTTATTCCAGGGGAAAACCAAGCCGCTGTCTTTAGCTGCAGCCTGGCCCATGCTTTGAGTCATTCACCCATGTACGCCTAGTCGCGTTCTCCCGCCTTCCTGAGTCAGCGGAGGCTGTTTATCGCATTGAGTGCGCTGGGCTGTTGTTATCTATAACTGATGTAGCCTGCAGTGGCGGCGCCAGAAATAAATCAATTGGGGGGGGGGGGGGGGGCAGAGCAGGGGCAACGCAATATGTTGAGGGGGCAAGACAAAACCTATTATATTATCGGTTGAAACAACCCCCCCGTCCCCCCGTCACCATAAACCGTAAACCCTGGAAATTGACACGGTGACAAATTAATTAATATAAATCACTCACCAAAAATCCCAGAAGAAAATGCAGACGAGCAGATGGATTGAACGAATAGAGTCCTATCCTTTGTATTCGTCTGTTGTTGCGAGAAACTGCAAATCGATCCACTTCTTGATTTAAGTCCAAGGTTTAGACTTAAGAGTGGTTTTTAAATTACACAACCAAATTAGACATATGAATGTTACCCATTTTGTAGTGAGCTGCATGACTCCGGCTGGTAAGAGTGGGTAATATAACTGAGATAAGAATATATTAATATCTGCAAAACCAGTGGCGTCACTAGGGGTTTTGGGGGGAGGAGGGGGGGGGGGGGGCCTGCGCCCCCCCCCCAATAATTTCCATACTACTAATGCATACTAATGGCAATTAATCAAGCCTTCATTGATTAAAATATAACCTGTAATCAGCATTCATCTCCTGCATATAATTTATGAAAGGTATTTAATATTATTACATTTTGTACCACAAAGAGTGGTCACTTTATTGACAGATGATTTTAGATGGAGTTTTGTGACAAGTCTTATTAGTGGATAGTATAATATATCTAATCTTTTGTAAAGTAATTGAGGAATGACTGACATTGTTATCTTATAAACTAATTAAAATACTATACAGGGGCGGATCTAGCCTTGATTTATGGGGGGGGGGGGGGGGGGGGGCTTTCATGGAAGGCGATTGCCAATTATTATAGGGGGAGCGGGCGGGGGGCTTAAGCGCATGCTATATATACAAGTTTTTGGGGAGAAATGTACATTATGTTTAATTTATTCAATCACATTTTCAAAACATACTTTACTTCAGTCAATAATGACATTGTCACATTTTGTGCAAGCAATAACATAGTTGTCACTAATGTTGACGTATAAACGAACAACACACGTCATATTTTTTTGATTTTGAGATAATTACGGAAGTTTTAGGGGTGTCATTCGGAAATAACGTAATTTCACACTAAGTTTCGATTTCTAAGTGAACCTGAGAATATTCATTTAATTTGATTCCTTTTAATAATTTTCATTTACATTTACTTTAAGGGTATACAAACAAACGTGCGTGACATACCACAGATTTTGAGATAATTAGAGAAGTTAAACGGGCTGTCAGTGGAAAATTACCTAATTTCACACACAGTAGCGATTTGTAAGAGAACCAGAGTATATTTATTTAATTTGATTCCTGCCAATTAATCTCAATTAGTTCTTGTTTAGTCACATATAAACATACCTGCATGACATACTACAGATTTTGAGATAATTACGTAAGTTTAACGGGCTGTCATTCGAAAATCACTTAATTTCACACATAGTAGCGATTTGTAAGAGAACCTGAGTATATGGCATGCGCATACGTCGGCAGGGGCGGATACAGGCTCGATTAGTTACACAAAGCATGGCAACTAAAGTTCGGTAACGACTCCAAAATAATAATTATTCAAATTTTCCATTTTTTTGAGTCATGGGGGGGGGGGGGCGGTCGCCCCCCCGCCCCCCCTGTATCCGCCCCTGATACTATAACAAAATTATTATGACAATCAAATATTATTTCATGCAATCATCCTTCTGGAATACTAAAATAGTTTTTGTGTGTGTCTAAAATCCTTTTTAGGGCCGCTCTATTATCCTTAGGATTCCCTTGGTCAAATCGCTGTAAAGGCCGGCTGTTTTGAAGCCCCCGTGTAGCCCGCGCAAGTCCAATCAACTAGTTACTGGCGCCACCCCAATCCCAGAATCCTAGTGTCACCCCTGTGCAAAACAGTATGATGAATTAACATTAACGACTATGAAAAATATAAGAACGACCCGAAGCCTTTGGCGACCAGGCAGTGACGTACCTCGCGTTGGCGGATGTACTCTTCGCAGTAGGCCCACTGGTGGACGATGACGGAGGATGGTATTCAGGGGGGTAGATAAAATATCGGTGACACAGTTTTGCACAGGCACTTAATACACAGAGTCACAGTAGCACAGTACAACAGTACCACACGTATCACTTGTGAGAACAGCACAGACCGAATAGGTTGTTATACGCCGTGACGTAGCTACGAGGTGACTCTCACCCCGTCCTCGACGTAACTGCCGTCCCAGCCCCTGTTGTCCAGCAACCATGTTGCCACATAATATGGTTCGGGGGGGAATAAGGAATAAGTAAACGGTGACTTTGGAGCCGTCCAAGCAACGAGGCACTCAATAAATTCAAAGTAGTTCTGAATTGGCCAATTGTTGATTCTGACATTTGTCCGCAGGTGCTCGCACTGTCCAATCACTGATTCATATGTTTCGTATTTGAAATATCGATCTTTGATTGGTTATCGCTCACTCGTCGATGGTGTTCGGAGCCTACAGGGTTGGTTTAGTCGCTTTAAATTGAAGTCCCCCACTGCAAATCAGTTTCGTTACAGAGTGGGTTAGACTCTAAATGTGAATTGATTTTATTTTTGTTTATTTAAAGTGTCTCTTGACGCATTTTACGTAATAATTAAGTTAAAAGCATAATAGTAATAATGCAAAACAATAAAATTCCATACAGTTACATGAAGAATTGCAGATCAATAAACTAACATAAACTACAACTACAATTAAGTGAACATAAATTACATTACAATGAAATGAATACAAAATACAAATAATAGAAATGTGTAGGTATGGCAAAGCAGTATACCATCCTCACTTGCAAATACATGAAAAGGAAAATAATAAAGAAATGAGGTGGAAGAGAGAGAGGTCAGGATGCTGGCCAGCCTGAGTCACTCTCAGTAGATACAACTTTATTTGGCGCAAACTTGAAAATGATGTCTCGCAGCTGCACTAGTGAACGGACGGGCAATAATAACTACACAATAACTGTAATCACTCACAGATTTGTATTCATTAAATTACATTTTATATTTGTTCAGCACATTTGTTAACTTGACTCTCGAATCAACCTTAACACAAGTGCGAGTATAGTTTCACCTCAGCCTCAAAACTATCCATATCATAATTCAAAATTGATGTAAATGAATTCATAACAGTACAGTACTATGAGTGGGGGAAAGCGTTGAGCAGGCCAATTGAGGGGGGGGGGGTATGCCCCCCCATGCACCTCCGTAGCGCCGCCACTGATGTTAGGATTGATTTTTATAACATATATTGAGCTGACTCCGGCTGGTAAGGGCGGGAAAGACAGGCAAACAAATAAGTACGGATACAAAATATAGCTGAGATATAGAATATATTACGATCTGCAATAGTAATAATAGGATGAATGGTGAATTAATATAACATAAACAATCTTGAAAAATATACCAACGACGTGTACTGTCCCGTTTGTCCGAAGCCTACGGCGACCAGGCAGTGACGTCCCTCGCGTGGCTGATGTCACTCTCCGCAGTAGGCCTACTGCTGGATGGTGGCGGCGGATGGTGTCAGGAGAATGACGATGATAACGATGACGCACTTACACAATTTTGGCTTTGCACGGCACTTGGTATAATGAGACACAGTAATACCGCACAACAATACCACACGTTAGTATATCGTGTGAAAGATCGCACGTTGTTACGCCGTGACGTAGCTACGAGGTGACTCTCACCCCGTCCACGACGTAACTGCCGTCTTCAACCCTCCGTGGCTATTGTTCGGGAACCATGTTGCCACATGGTTCGGGCGGGAAAAAATACCTCTTGCCGTATTACGTAATATTATAATAAAAAAAACATAATAGAAAAATGTAGAAAACCAATACACACAGTAATGAGTTGCAGATTCGTAAACTAACAAGTGAATATAATTTGGAATACAATAAAATAATACAAAATAAAATAAACGTGTAGGTATGGCAACGCAGTACCATCCTCACTTACAAACACAAATAAGGGAAATAATAAAGAAATGAGGTTGAAGAGGGAGAGGTCAGGGTGCTTGCCAGCCTGAGCCACCACAACTTGCCCCCCGTAGACGACAGTTAAATTCCTCCAGGTATTTATACTTTCGTCTAGAGCGACTTGTACGGTCGGAGGCTCGTTGTGTTATATACACCCTTTTCAACATGTGTGTCGGGATGTTTCAGCAAATATGCATTTGAGCCAATCACCTTCTCAATCACGAACGGGCCCTCGTAGAGTAGGAAGAACTTCTTAATGACTTTGTCATATGCGCAAGAAACACCCGCTGACTTCAGGAGGACCTTGTCGCCGGGATTAAACTTGATGAGCTGGGCACCGCTGTCGTGGCTTCTCTTGCGTCGCTCAGCTCTCTTTGCCAGAGGGATAGGGTATGATTTCTGTGAGAATGGGCTATAGTCAGACAGTTTTATCTCATGTTCGTAACAGCTGATCAGACGCGGTCTGTCGGAAAACACTTGTTTACATTCATTGAGAATTTGAAACATTTTTTTCTTCTGTCCCTCGTTGAGCATTGTTATGTTTTCGACCTTCTCTCTGATGTCTTGCAAGGTCGTCTGCTCCAACAGGTGGTTGTTGTTTAAGCTGCCCCCCGAGTCTTTAGCATGGGTCGGTCGTTCGCCCTCCCTTTCACTGCCATTTATTATGCTGGCATTGTTTGTTGAGCCTTTATCTAACCCAACAATATGCGCCTGGGCGTCAATACATAGCTGAGCTAACACGTGGAGACCCGACTCGATCGTCTGTTGTTTGTCTGGGTTACTATGGGTAGACCCACAGTTATAGTTCTGTTTATGACAGTTGCCAATAAACTTTATTTGTATATCGCTGTTTGGCACACTTAAGGTTTTGTCCATAAAATCTATCTGAGTGCAGTGTTCCGATAACCAGTCAGAGCCTAGAATCATTTCTCTAACTAGCCCAGGTATAACTAAGCAGACTACATCACAGGTAAACTCGCCTATGTTTATAGTAATGCAAGCCTGTTTCTCGATTTTTTTTCGTTTCCCCGTAACGCCAGATATAAAAACACCAGTTACAGGTAAGGTGGGTAATGCTGTTTCCCGCCCTTGTAGTAGTGAGTAAAACTCCTCTGATACACACGAGATTTCACTCCCAGTGTCCACTAAGATGGCTACCGTAACACCATGTATTTTACCCAAGACTTCTGGTATCACCCGACCAGTACTCAGTAGCACTCGTTTCACTATCGTCGGATCCAAGAAACTCCTGTGACGGATTCTGGCTCTTGAAGACTGAAAGAACAGGCGACAAAACATGCGTGCTCTCATCAATCGGTCTACCAGTCGTTATTTCTCCTACCGGTTCCTTCAATGCTAGGTTTGTCGCGTGCTCCGCCATTACTCTGTTATCTTGACTGATAGTTGATTTGATCAAACTAATTACTGCCGCCCTCTCCTTCAACTGTTGGGTCACCTTCGGGCGGTGAGAAGCAACGCGACTTAGTTTTCCTGGTCCATCTCCCCTACAGCCTCTGCTGGCTCGTCCCCCGTCTCCGACATCTCCATAACATGTACCCGCTTGTCATGGTACCAGGCTTGTTCGCGCGCGGTCCCTGCTGGCTGTTGATGGTTGCTTCGTGGGTTTACAGCTCTATTGTTCGCGTTTCCCGCGTTTCGATAGTAGTCGGTTGAATCCAAGCGCCGTAAGATTCTTAGACAATCGTCAATACTCTGAAGGTTTGCAGCTAGAAGAGTTGAACGCACAGCGGGCGGAAAGTGCTCTAACACTGCGTCGATCAGTTCCGCATCACTAAAGCGAGGACTCAAATGTTTCGCTTTGGAGGCCATTTCAAGAAAATATTCGGCCCTCCTGCCTTCGTAAGCCCGCTCCACACGTTGTGTGTATTCGTCGCAGTAGCGTTATGGCGAATATTTTCGGGTGCTCGACAGGGAGCAATAACACAATTCGCCTTGCCATCCAGACGTTGCGTGTGTTTGGCGAAAAAACTTTGTCGTGTCCTTTTCGTGTACATGGGTCGAAGCACTTACTTCGTCTCTGTGCACCCTCCAGACGTTGCGTGTATTCGTCAAACATCCGAGTTGAGAACAGACGCAGATTTGTGCGGTAAAAGAATCAGTTGAAGATGGACAGTGAAGATGAACTCATCGTTGTAAGCGCCGCTTATGTTGTTATGAGTTGTGGGTTGTTGTTAAAAAAGAAAAAGAAACGGCGTAAAAGGAGATGGTGGAAAACACTGGACACTCATAGAAGTTTCAATTCTAACCAAAGCATCATTAACTTCATTACGAATTTTATGTTGAGGATGCTTAGGATTCTATATCGCGGGCTCATTTTCGTAAAGAATTAAAAGCTCTAAAGTTAACACTATTTGTCTACTCAATTTATAAATAAAACATCTACAGTCGACGGAACGAGAGAAAGTACTGAAAGTTGCTCAAAAATGGAACTGTTGACGAATATGTTTGGGGATGCGACGATACGTCTGGATGGGAAGACGAGAAAATTTGTGCGCGCAGGTGGCCTTCAAAAACCTTCGTCTCCCTTTGACTTGTGCCAGATTTACCGACTTGCGATGGGAAACCTCGCAACACCAATAACGCAGTACGAAAGGCCATCCACACGTTGCGTCGAATATACAAACAGTAATTTTTTGCTCGATTTTTTGTTCCAACTTCGTCAAATACACGCAACGTGTGGAGCGGGCTGTAGCTTTGGGGACAACGACCGTAATAAATTTCTTTCCTGACAGACAATTGTCGTTCAGGACCCCAGTACTCTTTCAAAAACTCTTTTTTGAAAGCCTCGAAACAGTTAAACTTGTCAAAAAAAATCTCACCCCAACGCTTTGCAGACCCGAACAAGCATTTGAGCGCTAGCCTAAGCTTCGCGCGCTCCGGCACCTGCGTCACGTCAAAATGACCTTCCATATCCTTCATAAACGTGATAGGATGTAACTTGGTACTCCCATCAAATCTTCCTAATCCTTTCTCCACACACTCGTACCAGGACGCATTAACCTGGTCTCCAATGAGAGTGACAGGTCTACTGTCCTCCGACATTGCGGGTATCGGACTACCGCTAGTGCTGGCCTGACCGGGAGTCGAAGCCTGCGTCGTCTGCACAGCGTTGAGTTGCACCTCTAGCTGAGCTACCTTCTCAGATAAAAAGCAAATCTGGGCGTCCATTCTTGACGACACCGTGGTTATTTGAGATGTGAGAGATTCTTTTAGAATCTCATTGTTTTCACTCAAGAGAGCTCACTCGGCCGGACCAGCCGAGAGTAGGCTCAAAAAATTCGTAATTTTTACCTGATTACAGCAAAGGCAATCCGGAAAACGAAATCGGTAGCTTTCACTTTTTATAGCCAAAAAACGGTAAAAAAAGGGAATTTTATCGATTACAAGACCAATTGAGTGATAGCGCTGGGCAAGGTGTCAAAAAACTCGATATTTTGTGAGAAATGAATAAAACATAATGCGAACATGGAATTCAGTACCATTTGGCGTTGAGATCCTAAAAACGGCAAAAAATGGCACAATTTATTTTATCGACCAACTGACCGGTAACAATGGGAGAGGTAAACTAATTTGATATTTTATAGGCATAATGTAGAATAAATAAAGTAAAACTCAATATGTGTACCTTTAGGCTATAGATAAAAAAGGCACCAAAAGGGCACTGCCGTCTTTTAGATTAATTGGCTGACAAAACTTACTGGGAGGGATGGCAACAAATGCGATTGTAAGCAGCGTGCAAACTTCTAAACATTACCTTTTACCTTACAGATACTTCAGATACTAAAGGGCCAAAACGGTACCAAAAACAAGGTGGAGTGGGGGGGGGGGGGGGGTCGGTTATAATATTAGTGTTATTATTTCCGCCAAAATAGAATAAACACAAATGCAGTTGGAAACGGTCATAAAAGGTAATTGGTAATATTTTAAGAGCTTGAAGAACGGCAACAAAGACATACGATTTGCAGGAAAAGATAGTTGGGTAGGAAGAAAAATGTATAATTGGAAAAGATAAATGAACCCCGTTGTTCAATATTTATTCGTAATTTATTTACACGAAAACGAAAAACATCACAATATTGTCTCCAGTTATTTATAAAAGATCAAATACAAGGAAAAAATACATATTGAAGGCATGTGTTCCAACTCCGTAAATTCTAGACGGTTTGTTGTGTGATTAAAATATTATCTATAATAATAATAAATCTATAATGTTATTATTTATTAGGTGCATGTTCAGCATATACATTTTTTTTGCCATGTAAATGTAAACTTGTTTAAAAAAGTCATTGTAAACCTGCGAAGCATCAAGCAGGCCGTCACATGTAGTTATGTAGATGATAGCTCATGATTTTATACATTATTATACAATTAAATGGAGCACTAATGTAAATACAACTAAAACACACTTTTGAGATGATGTTTAAATTTAAAGCACTTACAAACTATATACTTTAATGTGGAGTACATGACAAACTAGTGCATCCTCGTCACCGTGTTGTACATATCTGCTATGCTTCGAGACTCACTAAAACAGAAACACGTTCACATATATAGTCGCATCGGTAACGCGAAAATTATATTTTGATTTTAAAATATTAAGACGTATATAATGAGGGCTTAGTAATAGCCTACATACCTCAGAAATCCAGGTCAGTCACTGTCCTCACTGCAATAGCTTTCCTCTATTAGTGGTAGCAAGGTATCTTCTTCCACCTCTTTGCATTGCTCTTGACAGGAACACAAGTCTGTACATCTAAGCTTTAGCTCCTTGCACTGACACTTAGCTGTAGAACAGTGCTTGCATTTGCATGATATTAATTCTAATACTTCTTCTGGGGCTGGTTTCGTTGCAAGCCATTGGATAGCAATATAACCATCTTCCAGGCACCAGCCATGGTCGAATGGGAGTGGGATACTTTGGAATTGGAGGAGAGATGTTTTCCAGATAGCTGCTTGGTAGTTTGATCTGTCAATGTGCAACCAGAGTGTTGAGCGACATGGAGGTAAGGTTTCTGGGTCGACGGCACCTCCCCGAGTGCAGTACATATGATATCGAAGCGCATTCACGTCTGATAATTTTGGCTATAAGTGTAAGTGAAAGCTACCAATTTCGTTTTCCGGATTGCCTTTGCTGTAATCAGGTAAAAATTACGAATTTTTTGAGCCTACTCTCAGCTGGTCCGGCCGAGTGAGACCACAAAAGTGCATAGCTGACCGTCTAAATCGCCTGCTTAGTCAGAAAACAGTGGCTTATCATCGACAAATATTTTATCTAAGCAGAGTTGACCTATAGGCAATGCAACAATCAAAGGTACAGTTATGTCATATGGTACCAAAATAAAACCTATCTAAATAAAATGTGCAGTTACTTTAACAAGTCTGAGAACACAATGTACTGTTTTGAACGTATTTTGAGCGTTTGAACTTTGATTTGATAAACACACCCTTCTTGGTGAATTTTATGTTTAAGAAAGAAATGAAATATATATAAGATTTATAATTTATCTTAAAACACTATCAAATAGCATTGTTTTGATTCGTTACCCACCCGCATTTGTCATTTTTATTGGTCGCACATCTGACAAGTTGCCCTCTGCCGTTTTCTGCTCTCAAATCTAAAGAGCTACTGATTTCAATTATTGTTATATTACTTATGATAAGTGTTGTGTAACACACACAATATTTTGTTAGGTATTTTGCTTTAAGTATGAAATGTGTTGTCATATATCTCTCCCATAAAATGTGAGGGGTTACTTGAAGTTTATCGGTCACTTATACTACATACTAAATGGCCCTTTTATGCCCCCCTCCCCCCCTTTTATTTTTGGTTAATGCCCAACTCTATGATTATAAATTTTCGAATTACATTTTCTTCGCTTTCCTTAAAAGATATAAAATTTGTTGACATCTCTCCAAGCATTATCAGAAATTGGTAATGAAGTTCACAAATTGTAATTTTGTTTGCCGTCTTTTTGTCTATACAAAGTAATAGTTACCGGTTTATTTACCGATTTCTGATTTCTCTAAAGGCCAAGTGCTATCGATTACGATAGTCGCTTTATTTGTTATGAATTAGTTTTAAATATCGAGTTCGTGCCACCAGTCTCAGTGTAATCGGTCGATAGGTCTTCTATATTATGATACATTGGTGCCGTTTTTTTTGCCGTTTCTTGATTTTAAAGGCCGTGTTTATGTTTTCGAACTTCACATTATTTGTTATTAGATACATTTAGTTTGAAATACCGAGTTTTTTTACTCTTCTCCCAGTGTTATCGGTTAACTGGTCTTCTAAATGAAATGTGTGCCATTTTTGCCGTTTTTATTCTCCCAGGGCAAAACGGTAGCGATTTCCATTTTCGCATTACTTTTTCTAAATTTTACATGAAATAACAAATTGTTCGACACCTGTCCCAGCGTTATCAGTCAACTAGTCTTGTAGTATTTAAATAATTACTTTTTGCCATTTTTTGCCGTTTTTTGGCTATAAAAAGTAAAAGCTACCGATTTCGTTTTCCGGATTGCCTTTGTTGTAATCAGCTAAAAATAACGAATTTTTTGAGCCTACTCTCGACTGGTCCGGCCGAGTGAGACCATTCTGTTGAATTTGGGGGGATAGCTGACCGTCTATCCAGAGTAACCCCTTTGTTCGACATGCTGATTATCTATAATAATCGTGTTATGGCTTGCATGCACACAATAACAAATTCAACTGTTTACAACAATGACTCAACAAATTGTCGAGTCCCTGTTCGGGCGCCAAGTTGAGCTGACTCCGGCTGGTAAGGGCGGGAAAGACAGGCAAACAAATAAGTACGGATACAAAATATAGCTGAGATATAGAATATATTACGATCTGCAATAGTGAATTAATAATAATAGGATGAATGGTGAATTAATATAACATAAACAATCTTGAAAAATATACCAACGACGTGTACTGTCCCGTTTGTCCGAAGCCTACGGCGTCCAAGCAGTGACGTCCCTCGCGTGGCGGATGTCGCTCTCACAGTAGGCCTACTGCTGGATGGTGGCGGCGGATGGTGTCAGGAGAATGACGTTGATAACGATGACGCACTTACACAATTTTGGCTTTGCACGGCACTTGGTATAATGAGACACAGTAATACCGCACAACAATACCACACGTTAGTATATCGTGTGAAAGATCGCACGTTGTTACGCCGTGACGTAGCTACGAGGTGACTCTCACCCCGTCCACGACGTAACTGCCGTCTTCAACCCTCCGTGGCTATTGTTCGGGAACCATGTTGCCACATGGTTCAGGCGGGAAAAAATACCTCTTGCCGTATTACGTAATATTATAATAAAAAAAACAATAGAAAAATGTAGAAAACCAATACACACAGTAATGAGTTGCAGATTCGTAAACTAACAAGTGAATATAATTTGGAATACAATAAAATAATACAAAATAAAATAAACGTGTAGGTATGGCAACGCAGTACCATCCTCACTTACAAACACAAATAAGGGAAATAATAAAGAAATGAGGTTGAAGAGGGAGAGGTCAGGGTGCTTGCCAGCCTGAGCCACCACAATATTTAGCGCAGTGCGTGTGACAAGTTGTACAAGAGCGATAATTTCAATACAAAAAGTTAGAAGCCAAATAGCAATGCAAGTATGATTTCAATAGATCACGGTGGCAAGACCAAAATCACCTATGGAACACACTAAGAAGAGCCTCCATTGAAAAGAAGAAAATTACCCCCCCCCCCCCCGAAGACACACCCATTATTCCGTGTCCCGGGTTTTCAGTTTTGAATTATGGTCACCATATATTGATTGGTAAGGAGGTATATGTAGTATAGGTATAGTATAGACAGGGGCGGGATGCCCAAATATAGTATCTGTGTGGGCAGTAAGGGGTCTGGGGCAAAGGAGATATGTATAGTATAGGTAGTATAGACAGGGTGCGGGATGCCTAAATATCTGTGCTTTCAACAGTAAATATTATACAAAATTACTATATTGTTACAACTTATACAATCTCACCCACACGGGATTGTTAAAACGTAAATCTATTTAACTTTTTGCGTAAATTTAGATGATTTGCAGAGAATTTAAAGCTCAGATCGGGGGGGGGGGGGCTATAGCCTCCCAGCATCCCTCTGGATAAGCCACTGACTGTGCGTGTGGTTAATAATAACTTGTGTGGGGGGTGGAGGGGGGATAATGTTAATGTTGTTATGTTAATAATATTGTCGATGTTGAATACTGAACACTGAATATTGTTAATGCTAATGTTGTGAGGGGAAAAATGTTTCTTTGTAATCTTGCCAAATTTGGGGATATTTGGGGAAATTGTGGAGGGGGCCCATAATACCCCCCCCCCCCGCGCTATGAGCGCTACGCCAGTGGTAAACGAGATGTTTGTCTATTTACAACAAAGCAATATTATATTATAAACTTTCTGTACAAGTACCACAGGTTATAATAAATGAAATGCCAATAAATAATGTCGCCTCTACCAGATAGATCAGATTGCTACGCCAACAACTTTGTAAATCAAAACAAAAGTCAGGCGATCCAAGTACTGCGTAGGTACAGTTATCAATGTCTGATTACTCACCGACCGTCAACAGGTCGTACAACTCATGTCGTAGCGAGCGAGTCCAGCGTATGATACACAGATCAATAATGTTCCAACTACTCCAGCAATGCTACAGTTACTTGATCAAGCCTTTAGTTTTATAATTAATACTTTTATTATTATCAAGCCTTTTATTTGCGACAGAATTTACACTCCACAACCGCAAATGAATCGTTGTAGTTAATATTTAGTTACGTTCTTTTGTATGAGCGTACAAATATAATATTCTTTAATTAATAGGTAATTAGCCTGTAAAAACTTGCTGCAATTTTCGGCCATGTTCAGTCCCATGGCTGTATTTAACAGCGTTCAACTTCGTTCGCTTGTCCTACCTACACTTATTTACACTAGTGTGTCAGTGTCAGTACTAAGTCGTTCTTTTGTACCCGTTTGTCTGTGAAAATATTTTTATGGCGTTCACCTGTCTGTCGTTAAAATTTCCAGGAGATTTGTACACTGGCTGTTTAGCTCGTGTAAGATGCTTTGCTATACACTGGCCAGTGTAAGACAGGTGAACGAAGCTAATCAAACGAACATGTAAAACAATGGTTAAAGGGGTTCTCACCCGCTACACCAAAAAAATATGTTTAACTAAGGCTAATTAACTATGAAATTAGCGACTAAAAGACAAAAAATCGGGTTCACCATAACCCGGGAAAAAAATATCAAAGTTAGTGATTTTCGAGCTAGGTCCCATCGGCGAAAATCTCCCATAAGAAATAGCATTGGGACGACCTGTATGCCTTGGGACCTTGGAGGATTCTGCTCCAAAAAAAAAATGATGTCATACTTTTCGCTGCGTCTTTCTTTTCTGCGTATTTCGTATATTTTGGTTTTGTAATCGGAGCTTCCGTTCAGGTACAAAATAAAGATGTGTAATCGGGTGCTCCATTTCGTTTTGAGCGTTGCTGTGCGTTGCTGTGCACGTCGAGTCGGCGGGTGTCGACTGTCGAGTCACACGATGCTCGGAGGAGGGGTAACAAGTGGAAGGAGGGGCAGGCAGGCAGGCACGTGTCGTCAGTCAGTCAGGGTGACGGGTTTGCATTGCATCGTCTTGTAATTGTAACACTTTGCGTATCATATTTCTCGATGGCTACTGCTGTGTACCAGTTTGAGCCCGAATATTCTGCAGAAGAATTGGCAGAAATAGAGAAAGCCAAAGAGTCTATTGAAAGTATTAGCGATGGCGATAGGAACAATAAGGAAAATTGGTGCAAATGTGACGAATGTTCAGCTATGCCCACAGTCGCCGAATGTATTTGTTGTGCGAAAATACCGGCTGTGAGAAGTATGTTAGAAGACAACGTGTGCATTACGGACCACCAAATATTTGATAACTTAATTTTGATTTCATACTAATTGCAACTGAAAGAAGTAAAAATAAATCGTATTCTATCGAACCAGTACCAAACAATTTATGGCGGCATTTAGCGTACCGACAGTTTGTGTATTGGATTAACTCAAAAAAAGAGAGAGAGAGAGAGAGAGAGAGAGAGAGAGAGAGAGAGAGAGAGAGAGAGAGAGAGAGAGAGAGAGAGAGTAGTAGTATTGGGAGGGGAAATAGTCAACGCATGCACAATGAACGCGGCCTGCTAAGCAGTGTCGAATGGAGTACACCAAGGCCGTCTAGATATATCGCTTCGAGTATACTCGCACCAAAAGCCGGCTGACACCAACAGTCGCCGCAGCAGTTAACCAGAAATTTCATTAATTAATAACAATTCACAGGTTTCAACTGACGAGTTGTAATGGTTCATTATCGATTGGTGTGGTGGAGTAGATCATATGGTAAAAAATAAATCTAGCGGGTGAGAACCCCTTTAAGTCATTAGTTTTGTAATTTATTGTAATTGGACTAGAACAAAAGTATGCTGAATGAAACCACGTGTTCTTTTAAATTACTCTCGATCGCTGTGAAGATTTTAATTCAGATTCAGATTCAGATTAATTTTTTTATTGCATTTTTAAGTTTACACTGCGATCGTTTAAGTATAATAGTACAATTATTATCTAGTATAGTAAAGAGCTAACATGTTTTAAGTGAAATTAATGTAGGCTATACAGAATATGTACAGTGTAAACTTGTTTTGTTGCTGTCATAAGCAGAAGCTTGAGAGATCAGCAACAAAACATGCCTCTATACTTATTTGGTTTCAATGAAAATTAAGATTAAGTTTGGTCTAGAGCTAGGACTATGTATAATGCTATATATAAGTCTTAATACTATGAAATGAGAAACTAATAGGGAATTAATAGGCTAATAGCTAATAACTAACTTGCTCTAATAAAACTGACTTAAACTTATAACTAATATATATATGTATGTCATATACCTATGTCATTAACAGCGTTAACATCCTTGATTAATAATCTAATAGTAAGAGTCAACAATGGAATTGCTACTGTTAGGAAATAAAAGCTAATGGATGGACTGTGACGTCATAGCGATAAAGCGATCTGATTGGTCTGCAGATCAGTCTCACTGGGACGACAAAGCTAAACACTCTCTCCATTACTTCTTGTCTTAGGAATAAGTAAACGGTGACTTTGGAGCCGTCCTAGCAACGAAGCACTCAATACATTCAAAGTTGTTCTGAATCGGCCTTGTTGATTCTGACATTTGTCCGCAGATGCTCGCACTGTCTAATCACTGATTCATATGTTTCGTCTTTGAAATATCGATCTTTGATTGGTTACCGCTCACTCGTCGATGGTGTTTGGAGGCTCCAGGGTTGGTAGGTCTTAAATAAAGGTAAGGTACCTTACCCTAGGTCTTAAATAAAGGTCTCATAGGCTATTTTTTGTAGAATTGTTTCATTGCATTATAATTATTTTGTTTTATGTATGCGTGTTATTGGATATAATTGTGGGATGTTTTAGGATGATGGCAGTTGTAAATTATACAATTGGTCATCATATGAATAAATAAAATTCAATTCTGATGACAGTAACATTTATTAATGTATTTTTTGTTTACATTACACATAAAATGCCTTGTGCATCACACACTTTACATTTTCAAAGTTAATGTCTATGCATTTTATTACAAGTTTATAAAATATCCATTCTTGACGTTACCGCAGTAAATAAATACAACATCTTCCATTTTCCTTGCATTTTAACACACATCATTTCGTCAAAAAAAGAAAATCAATAATTAGTAACCTAGTAAACACACCTAGACCAACAAAAACACTTGTGCGACAATGAACATGAATACTAACTAGTAGATAACAACCCATCACATTGGTTCCATTAACTCGAATAATTTACATACATAATACCCCTATCTTAATAACTCTTAAATAAGGACCGGATGCATAGTCTATAGACTACATGTAACTCAACTTGACATGGTCATCAAGGCTTTTGTTTTTCTCACGGAAACTATCATGTAATAAAACATTTCCTTAGCGACAAAGTGTTCCTCCAAATCAAGTAGAGACTTTGCATCCGGGCGTCTAGCAAATAAGATAAACATACATATTTCCTACCTATACCTACTAATGAAATGTGTTTACATTTAAAACACGTTGTTTAGAGCATACATTTTATTTGATACAAAATAAAAACATTGACTTAAAAAGATCATTTTCTCCAAATCAGATTTTCTGTATGTATACTGTCCTGCGAATGAGTTCACAATTTATTACCAGAAAATGGTTTTGCAAAAAATATCCATGTCTTTTAAAAGAAAATGCCTTGTTATTCTCATGTATATTATTTAATTAATATACTCTGAAACTGGTTACAATTAAAAGATGACCACAGTTCATAGTAAAATATGGAGAAGTTTTAAAAATTCAGAGCGTGTACAATTATCAACAAAATAGCATATTATGCAGGCACACGATGTGTTAGAAAAAAACTATTAAATGTGAACCATTTGTACATTGACTACTATAACTAATACATTTGGTAACTTCTAAAGAACATGGCTTTGAAAAGAACTTTATCAACATCAAAAATAGTAACACTTTTTATTATTAAATGAACTACTAATTACTAATCAGTAATTACTAGCTGTCAATGGTGCCCTAATGCATGTTTCACTTCCCAAATACAATATTTAGGTGAATTAAAACAAAGCCAACATTAAATCACTACTATTAAACATATTTTAGTGAATTATCAATATTAAATTGTACTATTTCCTGTTTACATGTCCAACAATAATATTTAAGCTTCAAAGAAAATAACGTGTGTAGATATAAAAGCACAGGGTCTGTAATTAATTTTTAAGGCTTTTGTTTTCTTTATTGAAAATAGCATGTAATAAAACAATAGCAACCATAATCAAACTATAACTTAACTCGACTGTGTATTTCAGCACAAAACAGGTAGATAAGTCTTAACCTCAAAACCATACCCATCGCAACCGTTTAATAAATCGAACCTTTTTCAAATGACCAACAATAATTCTGACAAAAGAAATTGTGAGTCAAAAGTAACGAATGATTAAAGTTAAGTTTGTCATAGTACATGTTTGATGATCATACATATTTATATAAACACATAATTTGATATTTTGAAAGTAAAATAATTTTGATCTAACCATGGCTACTCCGGAGACAACCGGACTTATGCTAGGAGGCCGAAACAGCGAATGGCAGTTGCCAGTTGCCCCAAACATAGTAAGTACGTAGATTACATTTCGTTCATAGAAACATACATCCAATACGACCTAGCATTGCCAATGTCGGCCATATTTGTTTTCATTGTTTTTCAAAATGTACAATACAACCGCTAATCAACGATCTACATAAAAAACTGGAACAAAATGTTTTTTACATCTATGTTAACCATGAGTTACATAATATTATCTTACGTCAACTTGCATGCTTATGTCTACGTGTACCATCATATATACCTAATATAAATGTTACAAAAATATATATACAATAACACTGAATAAACTACATACATAGTGTGTTAGTACCACTTATTGATAACTGTTCAAGTGAAAATTCTTTTAAATATACATATATGCATCATCCACGCGTATAATATGGTTAATTGTGTGTCATAATTCAAAGTGATACATATATTTAGTTAGGATGGAGACATATTTATAATCTATACCCTACAATTCTACTTTGATCCTTGTTCACCAGCTTAAACATTGACCGTTGGTTCGTATCGTGACTCAACAAGATAAAATATTAAATAGCCAACATTTTAAGAAATTATTATACATGTCATGTTTCAAATATCAGTATCACTCAACATTTTTAAACTGTGAGAAATGTGAAAACAACATTAAACTTAGTGATGTGTGTACTTTGTTTGTGAGTCTGTATATAATATAGGAATAATTCTGTGCACCCAACGCTCCAGTGCTGATGTCAACTACTACACAGAACAAATGTATACATGATCGTTTTTATTTATTGCAGGTAACAATAAATGTACTTTAAAACAGCATTTTGAGGTTTTAACGACAAGGGATAGTCTAATATTAAAACCGCCTATAGTAGTATATTGAGAACGCTACATAATATTGTAAAAGTTATAAATTAACATGTTGTGGTTTAGTAAGATCTAAAAACATGATTAAACATGTTTGAAATATTTTAATCACATGAACATGTGCGCGTTAAGAATAAGAATAACTATCGGGCATTACCTATACTATGTTAGATTTGTATGCAATGATAACACTATATTGTTTTTACTAGTAAAAGGATATTATAACAAATATGATAATAAATAAATAATCGTAGGTGAAAGCCTACATATTTTTAACGTAAGTTATTTTCTGTGTCCCAGTAACTCAAGCGTGAATCACATCTGTATAGACAAAGCTGGATAAACTTAGGTATTTAGGCATCGTATCGTGGTTTCAAAATCGTTAAATATGAGAAGAAAATCGAATAAACACAGTGTTTGGAATAGAAATTCTCGTGACTGTTGGTCTGTATCTTTCAATCTACGAGCAAGCTAAAGGGGTGGTTTATGCATCTGGTCTGATAGTTGTCATGCTTGAAATAGGCCGTCATACATTAACATACTTTCCTTCTTAATGTAACTAGAGTTTATAGTATAGTTGGTTCCGTGGAACCACCTATATGTACAACACATTACTAGGGGTGGTGTCTAGTATAATTCCGTGGAAACTCTGTTATGAACGCCACCCAATACTTGTTAAGTATAGTATATTCCGTGGAACCACGTATACGTAAGACTTGAAGTGTCTAGTAGAGTTGGTTCCGTGGAAACACGGATATGTAAGAGACCCGCGGCATCGTCTTGTCAGTGACTGGCCGGAAGTCCTTCCCAATGGTGATCTGATGTTTGAAACTGGACGGTTCCTTCATGCTCTTGACATCCTTGAGGTCCTTGGAGTCCTTAGGATCCTTGGGATCCTTGGGCGGCTGCAGCGCGGGGACCACAGGCTTGTTGCCAATGTTCTGTCCCTTGCGCTTGTAATAGAACACCTCACCCGCCAGGGTTATCATAGCCAGCGCCAGACCAATAAGCGTCGCAATGAACACTCCACCTAAACAAGTAGGGAAACATCCATCAGCTAAATCGTATTGATTAATTAATTGGATTGTTGTTTTCCTGTCCCATGATAGAACAGGATTGCCAGTGTAGGGTTATGGGCATGCCCATACCCTCTTTAGCCTACAGGTGCATACAATTACACACATTACAAACAATTATATAAAGTAAACGTTACAAAGTGAAATAGATGGAGAGGAAGTTATAGTATGACATTGATCGGTAATGGATATTTGAATTTCGGTCTGAAGGATAAGGTTTTATTACTTACAATTAATAGTCGAAGGAAGAAGAAGACGGGGAAGACCAGGGAAGTGATGGAAGGAAAAGATTGCTGAAGACCTACAGACGAGAGGAGAGAACTGGGAGCAAGTAGAGGAAGTACGATTGTGGGAAGATAGGAAGAGGCGGGCAAATTTAGTTGTGAAACCCAAGCTGACCCTGCCAGAAGCAGGAAATGGCGATGGATAATGAGGATGATCTAAATCGTATTGATTGTACTACTTACAATAATAGTCGAAGGAAGAAGAAGGCGGGGAAGACCAAGGAAGAGATGGAAGGAAAAGATTGCTGAAGACCTACAGACGAGAGGAGAGAACTGGGAGCAAGTAGAGGAAAGAAGTACGATTGTGGGAAGATATGAAGAGGTGGAAAAATTTGGTTGTGAAACCCAAGCTGACCCTGCCAGAAGCAGCAGGAAACGGCGATGGATAATGATGATGTTGAATAGTCTAAGGTGATTGATTACGCGAGTATAACAAAGTACTCGACAACTATAATCATACAACGTCGGGGGGAGTTTGGAGGAAAGGGGCAAGTAGTATGGAGGGAGGAAAAGGAAAAGGGGAAGACGTGGACTGTCTTTCGTCTGACTTCTCCACCTCGACCTGACCAGCTAGAGTGGCTCTACCTGAAGCATATTCTTCCGCCGGCCTAGCTCTCGGGATCAGCAAACCTGCCCACTACGATAAGGTAGCAGTCCCTAGGCAGATAGTCTAAGGTGGTTTGTTGATATTTAGAGAGTGGGAATGGAGAGTATCTCAAGACGAGAACGTGAAACAGACGAGTAGGAAGACCAAGAGAGAAGTGGAGAGGTTTGATTGAAGAAGATATTGAAGAAGTAGGAGGACCAAGAGAGAAGTGGTTTTGATTGAAGAAGAGGTTGAAGAGAGAAACAATCTTGGAAGCACGTGAAACGAGAGAAGGAATGAGAGGACCGAAAAGAGTGGAAGAAATTGTTGGAGAAGCAGGAGGAACATAAGGAAGCAACTTTCTTTAGCAGCAGTTCCCAACTTTTCCCCCGTGCCATTACTTCTACTTTTTTACTACTATTAGATGTAAGTTTATGTTTTCGAACGCACCCAAGCTCTCCAGCGTGATGCCCTCGCTGTCGTCGGTATCCGGACACTCTCCCTTGGCCGAACTGTTCCAGTACCGCGCAGACAAAGTCTCAAAGTATCGGTCCTTCTGGAGATCAAGGATCCTGGAGGACAAACGTCAAGCTTTAACCAAGGTTCACCTCCTCTACGTACGGTACTTGCATCATTAAAGTGTATACACAAACATTAGTAACTGGGTAGGTCATTTTTCGTACATATTTTTGAGCAGCCACAAATCAAATGAAACCAAAGTTTAAAATTGGCGACTTTTGACCACTATTTTTAAATGAGGCCTTTAAGGCATTGAAGCACCTTTGGGATAAAATGATTGGACATGGGGAGATCACTATTTTTCAGCCAATAATTTGATTAAATTGGCTGTAGATTTTTGTTGACAGTTTGAAAGTGTTTCACATACACAGTGTTATATAAGTACTAATTTTTAAATAATAAAGTAATTTGTCATAGTTCTGTAATAATTGTACTCTATTTATGTTCAGATTCTTCTTCGCATGCCAACAATTGACCTACTAGTCATCATGTTTTAGATTTCGTATGAATTCATGCATGCCTATTTTATAATGCGAGTCATTCTTGTGTCCCGACGTTGGGGGGGGGAGGGGGGGGGACGACTTACTTGCGACTGATCTCCTCCTGCAAGTGACTACCCTGTTGCACGGCGATGGCGTAAGGCTGTTCAGCAAACATCTCCCCCACCTCCGTCAGGTTACAGTTCTTAGATACCTCGTAGCGTATCTGAGCTGCGTCGTGGATAAAGGCGAACTCTGCCTTTGCGTTATCGATCACCTGAGACAACAAACAGACTGTCCAACATACTCTACTCATACTCTACTAATCTACTCGTGTTCATACTCTACTCATACTCAACTACTCTACCCATACTCTACTACTCGACTCATACTCTACTACTCTACTCATGTTCATACTCATACTCTACTAATCTACTCATGTTCATACTCTACTACTCTACTAATGTTCATACTCTACTCATACTCTACTTCTCTACTCATGTTCATACTCTATTGGCGCAGTAGAAGCTGTCAAATCGGTAGACAATTGATTGATTTTCTTGTTTAACGACGTACTTAACAACTATAGGTGGTATGACGTTGGGGGTGATGGGAGGAAAGGGGCAAGTTGGAGGACGTGGACTACCTTTCGTCTGGCTTCTCCTCCTCGACCAGTCCGGCTAGGGTGGCCCTACCAGAAGCATACGCTTGCGCCAGCATAGCTCTTGGGATAAGCCAAGCACACAAATCTGCCCACCACGATAAGGCAGCAGTCCTTAGGTTTTGGTGAGAGCTATAACTCTTGCTCTTCTCGAAGAATGTATGAATGTATGAATGTAATGTATGAATGGTGGCGTTACCTTCTGGAAGCCGACAGTCTCGTTGATAACCGGGCCGGTCTGGTTGATGGCTTGCAGGATGTGACCGTACTGTTCTTTAATGGGATAGTCCCACACCCGGTACTTGGCCTGATCGTTGGAGCTGGTGTTGAGGGTGATGTCTTTCCAAACGCTGCGGACAGATTAGGATTAGCATATTTTAAGATGAAGACAATTTTAAAATTAATAACCAAAAAATGTAGTTTCAACTTGCAGTTGGCTGTGAAAATACAACCCTGCATTTTAGTTCATACTGTGGATTTTCGTTTAGAGCCCTTTCTGTCTAGAAACTTTTCTCTAAAATGTTAACTGTGTATTTTCAAAGATCTCTTTGCGGATGGTGATGTAGAAGTTGAATGATATTTGGGTTTTACGTCTCATAATTCTGCAACGTGGCTAATCGAGACGATAAGTGGCTGTAATATGAAAATGACTGGGGTGTTTGGAGGAAAGGGGCAAAGTAGGAGAGTGATGAGGAAGTGAAAGAAGAGGGAAATGGAAAGGAGAGGACGTAGACTGTATTTCGTCTGGCTTCTCCGCCTCGACCTATCCGACTAGGGTATAAGAACCTTCTCCTCCTGTGTCCTCGTGCGTATAGTCTATGCCACTCACCCATAGAGCATCCCCTCGTGTGTACAGTCTGTGCACTCACCCATAGAGCACGTCCTCTGCATTCTTCATGTTGATGAAGTATTGGTGGGTCTCAGAGTTGGCAACCACGGTATAGTTGATTCGTGACTGTCTGGCCAGTTGCTCCAGAGACGACACAGGCGTCTACACAATACAGACAGCATTAGTACCAACATTAGTGCAAACATTAGTGCAAACATTAGAGCCAACATTAGTTCCAACATTAGTGCAAACATTAGTGCCAACATTAGGGCCAACATTAGTTCCAACATTAGTGCAAACATTAGTGCCGACATTAGTGTCAACATTGGTGCCAACATTAGTTCCAACATTAGGGCCAACATTAGTTCCAACATTAGTGCCGACATTAGTGCCAACATTAGTGCACACATTGGTGCAAACATTAGTGCAAACATTAGTGCAAACATTAGTGGAAACATTAGTGCCAACATTAGACAGTATTCGACTGTGTGCATTGTAACGATAGCGGTTGTTTGTCTACCGCTTCGTACAGTCAACATATTCTAGTCGAATAGTAGCAGAATGTAAACGCATGCATGAATCACTGATCCGTTCTATAGCGCGCTGTCATCGTCCACGCACTTGCGTTCTGCTACTACCCATTTAGATTATGTTGAGTGGTAACAGTAGATATATATCAGCAGACGTTGGTTTTCTACCACTACAATAGGTCTACACACTTAACGATAATACATTCAAAGTCAGCATTCATCATCATCATCATTATCCACCGCCGTTTCCTGCTTCTGGCGGGGTCAGCTTGGGTTTCACAACCAAATTTTTCACCTCTTCCTATCTTCCCACAATCGTACTTCCTCTACTTGCTCCCAGTTCTCTCCTCTCATCTGTAGGTCTCTAGCAATCTTTTCCTTCCATCTCTTCCTTGGTTTTCCTCGTCTTCTTCTTCCTTCGATCTTTGGTTCATACATGCTCCTGGGCATCCTCTCTTTCGTCATTCGTTTCATGTGTCCAAACTATTTCCAGCATTATTTTACAAAAATAATCTTATATTTTATTCATCATTTATATCTCTAGCTTTACTTGTAGGATGAATTCATAATTCTTCTCTAATGACAAAGCTGTGTGTGTGCATAATTAAATAGTGGTGCAAGAAATAAGATTGCAGTAAAAGTGAGACCAACCGGGACTCGAGCCCGGAGCCCTGACTTACCTTCATCCTCTCGACTGTCAAAAAGGCGGCAAGATTGGCGGTGAATGTTGCCAACATGAGCACGACAAACAGCCAGTAGGCGGCTACCAGGGTGCGCCCAGACAGAGCTTTGGGGGCCTCGCCCCCGCCCTGGGGGGTGAACGACGTCAGCGCGAACCAGAAACTCTCCTTTAGAGTGAACTCCCTATAGACACGGTAAGGTTTTAGATTATTTGTTGTTTAACGACGTACTGGAAAACTACGATCATAATAACGTCATAACGTCGGGATGGGGGGGGGGGAGGGGGGGGGGGGGGAGAGGGGGAGAGGGGGAGCACTACTCACTGGCTTCACCGGCGGTCGGCAAATTCTTCTGGGTTGCTCGGGAGAGCAAGATTAGTCCGGGTAGGCCGGGCGGCCTGCGGATAGATATTCAGGCCTAGTGTGGCCTAGTGGACGAGTAGGCCTACCTCAAGGGACACAATATCATCTATATGATTGTAACGTACTTACCTGCACGGGTAGGGGTACATGGTCTTGTTGTTCCTGGCGCTGTAGGGTGAGTATCTGTCCAGTAGCCAGATCATGACTCCAGTGACAGTCAGAGCCCCCACAATACTCAGCCATACTTCCAGCTTCAAGACAGTCATGAACTTGAAGAGATCAGTCTCGCGAACCGGTTTACGGATCACTGCAACAACGACACATTTGATTAAGATTTTTTTGTTTTGGCTATAAATAAAGTAAATAAATCCATATTTAAAGTACACCAGAAGAGAGCCTGGTACAAGCTGCAGACATGAAGTTTTTGAAAAGTATTGTGGGGAAGACTAGATGGGACAGGATAAGGAGTGACGACATAAGAAACCAACTAGGCGTAAGAAATTTATTGGAGCGTATAATAATAATAATAATAGCGTCTTTATTTTTTTTTCTTTTACATACAAAATACAACTGCACTGGTATATGAACAAATACATTAGGAAATAAAAATATTATGAAAAGAAAAAAAAATGGGCGAATTTAAGTACATATGTACTTTTCTAACAATTAACCAATTAAGTAGGAGAGAGAAGACTGAAATGGTTCGGACATGTCAAGAGGATGGAAAGAGAAAGATTGCCGAGGAGAATGCTAGAACTGGAGATTTCAGGTAAAAGAACGAGAGGAAGACTACGACAAAGATGGCACGACAAAGTGAGGAAGGATGTGAAAATGCGAGGAGGGGACTGGAATGTAGTTGAGGGGGAAGAGTGGTGGCAGGATAGAAGACGATGGAGAGGCTTATCTTCAATGCCGACCCAATTCGCACAGTTGGACGTGGCAACAGATGATGATGATGATATTTAGAGTCGACCCACTCGGTAAAAGGACTGATTTTCAGTGGGGGACTTTTTATTTATTTAAAGCGACTAAACCAACCCTGTGGGCTCAGAACACAATCGACGAGTGAGCGATAACCAATCAAAGATCGATATTTTAAATATGAAATATGTGAATCAGTTATTAGACAGTGCGAACACCGGCGGACGAATGCCAGAAGAAACAAGACCGATTCAGAACAACTTTGAATTTATTGAGTGCTTCGTTGCTAGGACGACTCCAAAGTCACCGTGTTTAACGACGTACTCGGCAACTATGGTCATATTACGTCGGGGGGTCTTTGGAGGAAAGGGAAGAGTAGAACGTAAAGGGGAGGAAAAGGGAAAAAGGAGGACGTGGACGGTCTTTGATCTGACTTCTCCTCCTCGACCTGTCTGGCTAGAGTGGCCCTACCAGAAGCATACGCTTCCGCCGGTATAGCTCTAGGGATTAGAAAACCTGCCCAACACGATAAGGTAGCCGTCCCTGGGCAGGACATAGATATAATATGTTTTATATTCATACCTTATCCAGCCTTTTAGTTCTTATTGTGAGGTAAATTCGAAAAACATAATTCATTGACAGGTTGGCGATGTTTTTTAAATTCATAGTAACTCAGTAAAAGATTTCAGATAACCAGAATGTGATAAATATTTGATGTACATAGCCGACAGTTAAACACGCGTGTCACAACGGGATGGGGAGGGGGGGGGGGGAGGAGACTCCATTAGTTTCCAGTGACCTACCTATCGATATTCCTGACTGGTCGAAGTAGGGCGCGACGAAATCGATTACCTCTTCTCGTTCTGACGTCATCGTCAGTGGGCCGATAATCATGTCAGTCTCCTGAAATAATGAGAATAAAATATTTATTGCACTTCTTGCGTGTTTAGTTTGTAAAGTGTTTTTTTTAGTCGTTTTACAACTACCTAGGGTGTATTCTCATAATGCACGCACGTGGTGACCATGTTATTCTGGGTGTCAAAACGGCGTGTGTGTGTAAACTTTCGATGCCATTGTTTCAGATGACGCTTAAGACCCATCCACATTGAAAATTAGCAGTAACAGCAACGTTAGAATTAAGGTTTCGGACACTCCCATTGGCTGATGAGAACCCAAGGTCATTGCTTAGCCAATGGGAGTGTCTGAAACCTTAATGTTACTGTTACTGTTACTTGTAATTTTTAACGTGGATGGGCCTTTAACGTTGGAGTTTCACTGATATTAAACATGTGTTTTATATACGAAAAAGAAACTTAGAGGAACTCGCTGGTCTCTTACTCAATTTTTGATTTTTGTAAACGTTATCCGAGTTCATTTTATAAGAGTAAAGGGTACCCAACTTGTTAATTTGACGGGTTTTTATTGATATATTGAGAATACTTCAAGATATTGAAATAGTGGCTCATATCGATAATTTGGATTTGTATCACGTAAGTCGTAAACGATTAATGTACCAGAAGCATACGCTTCCGCCAGCATAGTCCTCGGGGTCAACAAAGCAAGCAAACCTGCCCACCACGATAAGATCTCTGGGAATCCAATGGACGACACTAAAGAGAAACGTAGTCCTTGTGGTCACATGATCATCTGCAATCGAGGGGAAGTAAACTTACCCCTCTGCTGAGATCTCCCACCGCCCCGTCCCACTCCCCGTTCGGTAGCCTCGAACCAAAGGAGCCGTTCACCGGAGTTATCAACTCGAAGTCAAAGTCCATGTTGCCCTTCTTGGCAAGTGTCTCCAACAGGTCAATACAGTAGCCGGTCCACATCTGTTTGCCGTCCTTGTCAAGCTTGGGTTTCTTGGTGACCGGGTCCTTGACCTTGTAAGACCATGGGGGTGCCTGGAATACAACAATACTCAAGGTCATATTACAAGGTTAACTCTACAGGTAACTACATATAGTATCTGCTTTCCGTTCTTGTATTTATTGTTCAACGGCGGGCTCAACAAACATAAGACGTCGGGGGCTGATTGGAGGAAAGGAACAAGTAGGACGTAAAGGGGTGAACAGAGAAAGGTGAGGACGTGGACTGCCTTTCGTCTGGCTTCTCCACCTCGACCTGTCCGGCTAGGGTGGCTCTACCAGAAGCTCACACGTTCGCCAATCATCAAAGCACGCAAACCTCCCCACCACGATAAGGTAACAGGCCCTGGACAGGAGTCTTGATGATGGTGATATTTGCGTTTTACGTCCCATTTTTTTTGCAACCTAGCTAGTTAATCGAAACTATGAGTGGGTAAAATATGAAAATTAACGTATTTGGTGGAAAAGCGCAAGTAGGAGGACGGGGAGGAAACGTGGAATGGGTGAAAAAGGACAGTTATAACGTAATAGGGAGGATATTGAAAAGGGAATAAAACGGGAGTAAAAAAGGGAGGAAAAGGAAAACTGGAGGACGTGGTCTTCATTTTGTCTGTCTTCTCCTATCTCGACCTGTAACTGTAAGAGCTGGTTCACATAAATGACTATTGACTATTGACTATTGATTAAGCGATTTGAACCGTAGGCGATACGTGCTGACGTTTACACAATTTTACTATTGTCTTAAGAATGTAACATATTTCAATTCCTTGGTCAAGTCTTAGTCACAGCCAATCAGCACGCAGAACTCTCTCTCGCAGCCAATGAAAGGAGTCTTTTTGGATTTGTGGCTTGACTAAGAAATAATCACGGTGGGGTTGTAGACAATAGTCAATATTCACTAGTCATTTATGTGGACGCGGCTTAAAACAACAAGAATTATCACCACCGAACTCAAAGACCCGTTATTCACTCACGCCCCACTTACCTCAGAGACTCCGATACGGTAGAACTTCCTCGCCTTCTCGAACTTCTCGTCGCCCGTGAGTCGAAGTCCGTTCTTGAGATCGTAGTCGGCGAGTTTCTTGCCCCAAGTCTTGTTCCTCACTACGATGTTCATGTCGTTCTGGTAGTAGAGGAGTGAAGCATTGGCGTCGTAGTAGAGGGCCACACTAGAGTCGATCAGCTGGACAACACACGGAAACATTCCAGTCAATTGGTGGATTATTTGAGTTAAACGATGTACTCGACAGCTATGATCATAATATGTCAATCTTGATGATATTGATATTCTGGTTTTACGTCCCATATTTTTACAACTTGGCTAATCGAGACGATGAGTGGGTGAAATATGATGATGTTTGGAGGAAAGAGGGAAAAAGTGAAAGGGGAGGAAAATTGAAATGTGAGGATGTGGACTGCCTTTCGTCTGGCTTCTCCACCTCGACCTGTCCGGCAAGGGTGGCCCTCCCAGAAGCATGCGCTTTCGCCGGCATAGCTCTCGGACTAGTATTCACAGTAGTTAAAGGGAGAACGGGGAAAGAGGCGCACACCGTTTTTTTGCCTCTTACAATCAGCAAAGGTATATGACGGACCAAATTCTACCTTATCTAGAGAGTACTGGCCGTAAGAGGGCAAAGATTTAAGCTGTAATCTTGATCAAGGTCCGTCAATTTCCTAGCGGAGGTTAGGTAAACCTTGGAGTTGGACGAGCCCCCCCCCCCCCCCCCCCCAGGGGATTTACGCATATTGTCAAATACAGGCGGCGGAGATGATATTCCTGAGGAGAACGGTAGGAAAGACAAGAAGAGATATAATTAGAAATACAAAACATTAGAGAAATGATTGGTGTGGAAAAGCTAGGGGTCAGAATAGGAAGGACAAGGCTAAGATGGTTTGGACACATAAAACGGATGACGGAAGAGAGGATGCCCAGGAGAATATATGAAAACAGATCGAAGGAAGAAGATGGGGAAGAGCAAGGAAAAGATGGAAGGAAAAGATTGCTGAAGACCTACATACGAGAGGAGAGAACTGGGAGCAAGTAGAGGAAGTACGATTGTGGGAAGATAGGAAGAGGTGGAAACCCAAGCTGACCACGCCAGAAGCAGGAAACGGCGATGGATAATGATGATGATGATGATGATGATGATCTTGATCTCTGCCTAAGCTCTGTATCACATCAAGTTCCGACCTGGTTCACGGGCTAAACCCCCCGAGTTATGCGTTGTCCTTGGCGGATCAGGGTTGGAGGTTCATCATGTGGTATGAATTTTGTGGAGATCAAGTCTTTGGGCTTCACCTACCTCGTGTAGCAAGTCATCGCGCTTCCCCTACCTCGTGTAGCAAGTCCTCGCGCTTCACCTACCTCGTGTAGCTTCTCATAGAAGAGGTCCTTGATCCCAGTCTTGTTAGTGGGGGCTGCTCCGGTACAATCGACCGCCTTGGCCGTAGGACTCATCTTGATACCTGACTTGAAGAGCGCTATGAACACTTCGGCCACAAACTTGATCATCTGTCCGAGGTATTCTGGCACGATCTGCAAACAAGTACAGTCACGTGATAACAAGTACAGTCACGTGATAACAAGTACAGTCACGTGATAACAATCCACCGCCTTGGCCGTAGGACTCATCTTGATGCCCGACTTGAAGAGGGCTATGAACACTTCGGCCACAAACTTGATCATCTGTCCGAGGTATTCGGGCACGATCTGCAACAAGTACAGTCACGTGATAACAAGTACAGTCACGTGATAACAAGTACAGTCACGTGATAACAAGTACAGTCACGTGATAACAAGTACAGTCACGTGATAACAAGTACAGTCACGTGATAACAAGCACAGTCACGTGATAACAATCCACCGCCTTGGCCGTAGGACTCATCTTGATGCCTGACTTGAAGAGGGCTATGAACACTTCGGCCACAAACTTGATCATCTGTCCGAGGTATTCGGGCACGATCTGCAACAAGTACAGTCACGTGATAACAAGTACAGTCACGTGATAACAAGTACAGTCACGTGATAACAAGTACAGTCACGTGATAACAAGTACAGTCACGTGATAAGAAGTACAGTCACGTGATAACAAGTACAGTCACGTGATAACAAGTAAAGTCACGTGATAACAAGTACAGTCACGTGATAACAAGTACAGTCACGTGATAACAAGTACAGTCACGTGATAACAAGTACAGTCACGTGATAACAAGTACAGTCACGTGATAACAAGTACAGTCACGTGATAACAAGTACAGTCACGTGATAACAAGTACAGTCACGTGATAACAAGTACAGTCACGTGGTAACAAGCCACCGCCTTGGCCGTAGGACTCATCTTGATGCCTGACTTGAAGAGGGCTATGAACACTTCGGCCACAAACTTGATCATCTGTCCGAGGTATTCGGGCACGATCTGCAAACAAGTACAGTCACGTGATAACAAGTACAGTCACGTGATAACAAGTACAGTCACGTGATAACAATCCACCGCCTTGGCCGTAGGACTCATCTTAATGCCTGACTTGAAGAGAGCTATGAACACTTCGGCCACAAACTTGATCATCTGTCCGAGGTATTCGGGCACGATCTGCAAACAAGTACAGTCACGTGATAACAAGTACAGTCACGTGACAACAAGCCACCGCCTTGGCCGTAGGACTCATCTTGATGCCTGACTTGAAGAGCGCTATGAACACTTCGGCCACAAACTTGATCATCTGTCCGAGGTATTCGGGCACAATCTGCAAACAAGTACAGTCACGTGAAAACAAGTACAGTCACGTGATAACAATCCACCACCTTGGCCGTAGGACTCATCTTGATGCCCGACTTGAAGAGGGCTATGAACACTTCGGCCACAAACTTGATCATCTGTCCGAGGTATTCGGGCACGATCTGCAAAAAATGCGATTTTATGTTGTTGAACGACCCACTCGTCAACTATGATCATATGACGTCGGGGGTGACTGGATGGTAGAGACAAGCGGACCAAAAGGTGAAGAAAGAAGAAAGAGAGGACGTGGACTGCCTTTCCGACATGTCCGGTTAGGGTGTCCCTACCAGAAGCATACGCTTCCGCCACCATAGCTCTCGGGATCAGCGAAGTACGCGAACCTGCCCACCACGATAACGTAGCAGTCCATGGGCAGATAATTTAAAATGCATCAATAAAATAATGCATTACACCATCACCAGACCTGATCAGATGAACTGAAATTGAAAAGGTGTTGAAGGGAAAAGGAGAAAGGGAGGGGAAAAGGTGGAGTCTCTTACAGTGTTGTTTATATCTACCAATGTAAGGCTTATTGTCAATTAAAACGGAGTGTTCATATCAGTTCAATATAGGCTACCTACGGGCGTGGTTCCCATGTATACGGGCGACGCCGTAAGAAGCAAGGTGTCCCCTTAAATTCTGAGAAGAGACGGTCGCTCCACACGGTCTATTCAACGGTATTCAACTCGAGATTGCGCGATAGCTGCATTGTTATTGCCCACTGCATTGACTGCACCGACCGTGAATGGAATGCGACCTCACCACGTGTGACAACATACGGGCGATATTATCACTACAATACCTGAGGCAGGAGAACGGGATGCAACTAGATTTAGGTTGGTAGTTGTCACACGTGTCACTTCACTATTACATAATCCGTGACGACAACACCTTGCAAGTTAACGCGACGCGACTATACATACGTTGATGTTGAGCGGGCAGTCACATCCCAGAGCCTTGCCAATCAGCCGGCAGCACACGTCGGCCTTCATGGAGATCATACTGACGAGGACCGAACCAAGGGCGCTGGACTCGAAGGCGTCGTAACGGAAGTCGGTGAAGATCAGATTCCATCGGTAGTTCTTGACCACCAACTTGCCTTGATTCGCCTGCGGGACATTTCAACAGCATAATTGCATTGCATATAGTGCTGGAGATGATGTTTTAGATGTGTGGATTCAATCTAAAATACAGGTCAAGAAAGAATCTTGGAAATAATTTGGCACTTTGTAAAAAAAAAGCTTTAGGGGAAACTTATTCTAACTTCATAATATTGCATGAATTTTTCGTTGTTTTTGATTCAAAATATATTTACCGGGTCAGATGTTGTTTCTTGAAATTTTGTCTTTGCTATTTATGAAGACTATTTTGATCTCACCCCCAAAATCATATCAATTTCTCCCGAATTCTGTGTGACAGTAACTAGGGGACGAAATTGTAAATTAAACGTTTACGGGAAACTTTCCTATATCCAACAACTCTTCTGTGCGCATAATATGTACTTTTTAGATATGGCAGCAGCCCCCTGATAGTGAGGAAATGTGCCACCACAGTAATGACAATCAAAGTAATTTGTATTTGTAATTTCACAACAAAACAACTGAAATGAATAGTACTCCGACCACTGGTGACGTCATGCTACTCACCTTCGTGAACAGTCGGGTCATGATGACGTCATGCTTCTCACCGTCGTTAACAGTCGGGTCACGATGACGTCATGCTACTCACCGTCGTGAACAGTCGGGTCATGATGACGTCATGCTACTCACCGTCGTGAACAGTCGGGTCATGATGACGTCATGCTACTCACCGTCGTGAACACTCGGGTCATGATGACGTCATGCTACTCACCGTCGTGAGCAGTCAGGTCATGATGACGTCATGCTACTCACCTTCGTGAACAGTCGGGTCATGATGACGTCATGCTACTCACCGTCGTGAACAGTCGGGTCATGTTCGTCGTGGACGCGAAGATGACGAAGTAAGATGGCGTCGGCCGCATCTGGAACAATCTTTCTGCGGCGTCGGAGTTGAGTCCATCAAACACGATCACTCGTATAATGGAGTTGCCGATTAGGTAGTAAAGAGTCTGGTCGAGCTCTGGGGTAACAAACAAAGAGTTATGCTTAAGTAGCGTTTATTTTACTAAGCAATGTATTGATTTTGATTATTGGTTAACTATGTACTCGACAACTATGGTCGTATGACATCGGGTGGTGTTTGGAGGGTAGGGGCAAAGAAGTAAAATGGTGAAAACGCGGAAGGTGAGGACGTTGACTGCCTTTCGTCCGGCTTCTCCACCTCGACCAGTCCGCCTGGTAGGTGGCCCTACCAGAAACATGACAGTGGGGGAAAAGATGCAGAGTCTCCTTTTACGACATCCAATGCCCGGTTCCCATGCTTTTACGTCGAACGTTGGCCAACCGTAGCCCGTATTATTCTCGACGATCATCTAGGGGGCGGTGCCAGAGTTGGCGTAAATGGCTACGATTGGCTAACGTCCGACGTCAGCGTCCGATTGATTGATATTATATTTGCAACTTGGCAAATTGAGACGATGTGTGGGTGAAATATGAAGATGAAATAGGGGGCTGTTTGGAGAAAAGGGGCAAGTAGAAGGGCTGTGAGGAAAGAGGCAAGTAGGAGGGCGGTAAGGAAAGGGCAAGTAGAAGGGCTGTGAGGAAAGGGGCAAGTAGGAGGGCCGTGAAGAAAGGGGCAAGTAGAGGGCGGGGAGGAAAGGGGCAAGTAGGAGGGCGGTGAGGAAAGGGGCAAATAGGAGGGCGATGAGGAAAGGGCAAGTAGAAGGGCTGTGAGGAAAGGGGCAAGTAGGAGGGCCGTGAAGAAAGGGGCAAGTAGAGGGCGGGGAGGAAAGGGGCAAGTAGGAGGGCGGTGAGGAAAGGGGCAAGTAGGAGGGCAGTGAGGAAAGGGGCAAGTAAAAAGGGTTCGAAAGCTTGTGTAACAGCTTCGTTCTTCTCGTCAACTGCTCGGCAGTCCAGGTTAGTGGAGGAACCTATATGACTGGTCAAAGTTACACCGTCCTTTTGGATGGGACGTAAAGCCGATGGTCCCCTTGGTACTTTTCGACAGGAGTAGGCTACGTGCCGGTACCAGGCTTTCCCTCCTCCCTTCCTCATTATTATTCATCAATCATCACTCATCAGGCTAAAGAGGGCATTGTGCCCTACACTGGTCTTAATAATTACAATAAAGTAAAGTAAGTTATAAGTACAAGTAAAAAGCACAGGGACTGGGTATTATACTTTATGTTGTTCTGACTTCTATAGATTTAACGGTTAGATGTAAATGTTGTAAGATAAGAACATCTCTCTCTCACCGTCTTCGTTCTGGAAGATGAGCACTGCGTCCGTGCCAGCACGCAGCGTGAGATACGCGTCCATCGCTCGGACGAATCCGCCGATGGTCGTGTCCGCTCGGAGATACGGCAGCCCGTTGTTCTCTGCCAGGGTCTTGATGCGGCCCCATCCGGTCCAGGTGAGGTCAATGATGGCCGACACGCCCTTGCCGATAGCGCCACACACTGCACACACACATCGGCAACGAGAACAACATTAATACATTAGTATAATTTATATAATTATTAAGCGAAGAAGAGAATTGGAAGACCCAGTGGTTAAAGTGTACTGGGAGAAGTTCCGGTATGTACTACTGCTGTGCAATGTAGACAAAGGAGGTACGCCAGGGGGTCTGGGATTTCGTTAGAGTGTTTTGTCCCGAACACGTTTAACTTTGAACAGGGGTTGGGGGTTGAGGACCCGAGCTAAAATAATACTTTTATGGTGGAAAAACAAAGATTGAAACATTTACTTTATAAAAACATTAGATGAGCCCAAAACGTTCAACATAATTCGGCAGTATGCATAACATCGATAAAAATTAGTGCCGGTGTGGCATATCGTCCGTAATTTTGGTAACGGTATGTATGTATACTGACGCATACCGCCCCACTTAACCACTGGGAAGACCTAGAGATAGATGGCAGGACCAGGTACAAGTAGATGCGGAAGAGAGAGGAGAGGAGTGGCCAGTGGTAGAGGACAGATTGATTGATTGATATTTGGGCTTAACGTCTCATATTTTTGCAACGAGGCTAATCGAGACAATGAGTAGGTGAATTATGAAGATAATGAGGGGGTGTTAAGAGGTAAAGGGCCAGTGGGAGGGCGAGAAGGAAAGAGGAATAGGGAGTGGGGAGGATGTGGAATGCATTTCGTCTGACTATTCCTCCTCGACCAGTCCTAGGGTGGCCCTACCAGAAGCATACGCTTCCGCCAGCATAGCTCCAGGAATCATCAAAGCGCTCAAACCTGCCCCCCTCGATAAGGTAGAAAAATGGTGGGAGGACATAAAAAGGTGGAGAGAGTTGGTGGAAGGGCAAGAGATTCACGAAGAGAATGAAGTTAAAGAAAATGATGTTTCGAGCTTGGCATGCCGATACTGATTCCTGGGATGCCCAAGATCATTGGTGGAAACACCCCTTTACCCAACTAAATGATGTTGTAATAAAGAGTAGCGATATATATATATATATATATATATATATATATTAATTGGTGTTCAAATACCTACCCAACAGCTTAGATTGATTGATATTTGGGTTTTACGTCCCCTATTTCTGCAACTTGGCTAATCGAGACGATGAGTGGGTGAAATATGAAGATGATGTTTGATGAGGTCATAGGGCGTCTTTGGAATAAGATCTATTATACATCGCGGGGATCGTCATAAGGGTAGTCCAGCAAGGGGTGGCTGGGGGGGGGGGGGGAGGACTAATTAGTAGAAGGAATCTTAAGTCGGACAGTTACAGGGAAAAGAGAGAGGGTTTTCTTTTTATAGTCTCTTACGACTGGCAGTGTCACCTTGAGGCAATTCTACTCCGGCCCCAGACGGGTTCGAACAAGTACATAATCAACGGGAAATTAATAAAAAAAATTAGTAATTTATATAATTATTCGGTGTTAAACGACGTATTCGACAACTAGTGTATAAGAGGTCGTGGGGTGATCGGAGGAAAGCGACTTAGGAGGATGACTAATGTTGAAAGGAATAGGGGACTCTCTGATTTTCTTGCCTCTTACGATCGCAAAGGTATCCTGGGCCTAGTTTCTATCATGTCTACCAATTCTACACAGACGGTGGTAAATACACTAGTAGAAGTAATAAGTAATATCTTCATTTAGTACTTTTTTTGTAGAGATACAATTGCAAATAAAGAATTGATTGATTATTTAAAGTTTAACGACGTACTCGACAACTATGATCATATGTCGTTGGGAGGTGTTTGGAGGAAAGCGACAAGTAGGACGTAAAGGGGAGGGAAGAGGAAATGGGAGGACGTGGACTGCTTTTTGTCTGGCTTCTCAACCCCGACAACCCCCCCCCCCCCACGATAAGGTAGTGTAAAGTACCATCTATATGCATTATCCACTAGGCTGTGCTTAGAATGCAGTGAGTTTGTGCATTATCCACTAGGCTGTGCTTAGAGTGCAGTGAGTTTGTGCATTATCCACTAGGCTGTGCTTAGAATGCAGTGACTTTGTGCACATGTGAATTTGTAGAGAGCTTTGGTTATATCAATAAAGAACAAGCATTGTTACATTGCATAGCAACGGTTGTTGACTGGTAACTAAGGAATATACAGAAGAAGATGGTGGAAAGTAAGCCTAGAGAGAGGATGTGGTGTTGAAAGCTACACGGAATAACTTCAAGAACTCGAGTCTTTGAGCCTTACGATTTCTCTAGTTATCCAAACTAGTATTACCCAGACGTCAACTACGCCTGCCCCGTTAAATGGGACGGTGATTTTCGAAGCGTCGGTTACACACGATCCACCACTGAATTCAACCTACCATGAAGGACATCTTGGAAATCCTACCATGGACGCCTGCTTGAGAAACCAAGGTTAGAAGAAGGATTCACCTATAACTGGAGCTGGTACTGTCTGTAAACCTATTTGTGACAAGTTATTTACTGTGAGCATTCGTTGTCTATGTGATACAATATAATTTAATAGTACAACTCAAATTTCTAAGTGTTGGTTTATTTCCCGGCTGAGCTAGGCCAACCCGTGTAGTAAGAGGGCGTGGGTACTGTTACAATTTGGCACACCAACGCTGGGGCCCATACTAATTGCATTTACCCCGAGAAAAAAATTTTTTTTTTGAACCAAACACTTAAAAATTTGAGGTGTAATTATAAGCTCGATTAATTTGAACGTTTGCAGAGTCACTGCTGACTATGGACAGGATGCAGGGGGAGGAGGTTCAGAATGAAGTAGATAGGAGTATAGAGGAGAGTGTTCAAGAGGTAGAGATCAGGTCTGTTGATTTGAACAGTTTAATGGAGATGATGATTAAGATGAATGGTGATATGAAGGATATGAATGTGGGAATACGGGGATTACGTAACGACAATGTGGGATTACGTAACGACAATGAGGGAATACGGAAGGACATTGTGGGATTACGTAACGACAATGTGGGATTACGTAACGACAATGAGGGAATACGGAAGGAAATGGGGGAAATGAAGTCCGAATTGAAGAAAAGCTTCGAAGAAAAATGTGATAAAATGTTTCATGGGTTGGAAACTAAATTCACAGCTTTGAGGACTAAGGTTGAGGATGAAATCGAGGTTATTGACAATAAAGTGGGTGGTTTAGTAGAAGAGATAGTGGATTTTAAAGGTAGGTCAGAAAAGATTGGAGATAAGGTTGTAAAGGTTGGCGGTAAGGTCAATGAAGTAATTGAGGAAATAGGGGAGTTCAAAAGAGATGTAGATAACAAGGTCGGAGAAATAAAAGGAAGTTCCGATGTGGGAATTAGTTCAGAATTGCGTAAAAAATTTCGACAATTGCCTGATTTACAGAAGAAAGATGATAAGTTTGGAACGATTTGGAGTGATATTCATACTAATGTTGGTGCTCCTAGCAATTATATGATTTTCAACAACATGTTGTTCTTCAAATTGGACAATAGTAAGGAGATTTGGAGGTTATGTATTCCACAATGTCTGGTGTCGGAAGTGATCATGAGTGTACACGAAGAGATTGGTCATTTTGGTGCTAAAAAATGTTTAATGGTGTTATTAGAGAACTTCTTTTTCAGTAATATGGCGCGATTGAATAGGAAGTTGATTGCATGTTGTGATTTATGTCAACGTACGAAACATGCAAATAGAACGTCACATGGCATTTTTCAGCCTATTTTGCCTACGAACATTGGTGAATTGGTGGCAACTGATGGTCCTTTATCTACAGGCTTTGGAGGGGTACGATATGAACTGGTGTTCATTGATGTTTTTTCAAAGTTGGTGTCGTTGTACACGTTAAAGCAACAAACGGCTCGGGCTATTTCACAGAAAGTGACAGTTTATTTTGACACAGGTCAACAATGTATGGAATCTCTTTGACAGGTGATGATTTGGTCCCTAATGGTGCCTATTGTTGTCGACTCTGTAGTAACATTGTTACTAGGATTATAGGTTGGTGTTGGTTATGGTGCAAAGTTATTAATGTTTTTTTTTTTTTAATCAACAATTTAAAATTGTTAATTGTTGACAATTGTTGATTCTGGAAGAGGGGATTGATATCCAATTGTTAGAAGTGTATTGTACTATTAACATTGCATTGTGCTGTCATTCGGGTTTCAGGTTTCATAAACTTTCATTTTAGCATTTGAATTGAAGGGGTCAGTGAACGACATTGTTGTAGTTTACAGGTTTAGAAGGGGTGAGGCTATTTGAAGGGGTAATGCGGTTTTCCAATTATAGATTTGAAGGGTTTATTTCTGAGTTTCGATGTTAACAAAAATAAAACAAATATAGATACATTTTGTCATCTTCATTTTTTTTATTTTTGGAAGGGGTATGATAGAACGACCTACGACCATGGAATTTTTAAAAAGTGGAGAACGTTGGAGATAATTTTTTTGAAATTTTTTTATAATCTCAATTAATAAATTCATAATATAAAAAAATTTGAAGGGGTATTGTAAAGTACCATCTATATGCATTATCCACTAGGCTGTGCTTAGAATGCAGTGAGTTTGTGCATTATCCACTAGGCTGTGCTTAGAGTGCAGTGAGTTTGTGCATTATCCACTAGGCTGTGCTTAGAATGCAGTGACTTTGTGCACATGTGAATTTGTAGAGAGCTTTGGTTATATCAATAAAGAACAAGCATTGTTACATTGCATAGCAACGGTTGTTGACTGGTAACTAAGGAATATACAGAAGAAGATGGTGGAAAGTAAGCCTAGAGAGAGGATGTGGTGTTGAAAGCTACACGGAATAACTTCAAGAACTCGAGTCTTTGAGCCTTACGATTTCTCTAGTTATCCAAACTAGTATTACCCAGACGTCAACTACGCCTGCCCCGTTAAATGGGACGGTGATTTTCGAAGCGTCGGTTACACACGATCCACCACTGAATTCAACCTACCATGAAGGACATCTTGGAAATCCTACCATGGACGCCTGCTTGAGAAACCAAGGTTAGAAGAAGGATTCACCTATAACTGGAGCTGGTACTGTCTGTAAACCTATTTGTGACAAGTTATTTACTGTGAGCATTCGTTGTCTATGTGATACAATATAATTTAATAGTACAACTCAAATTTCTAAGTGTTGGTTTATTTCCCGGCTGAGCTAGGCCAACCCGTGAGTAAGAGGGCGTGGGTACTGTTACAATTGTTATCTCTTGGGCACGTACCAATGTTTACACAATATTACACATTCCAACATTAGTGTTAACAATAAACATTAGTACCTTTCGTCCAGCAGCATTTGGCGTGTTTCGTTTCCCTCAAAGGGACAATGGACCTTGTTTGTTCACACTTTTAACGCAGATAATCTTATTGTACTCCCAATACCGCCTACCGCCTAAAAGCTGCCTGGCACAATAATTGGCTGCAAGGTTGTCAGTGCAAGTTCGAAAGGTTCTTTTCACTGGGAACATCGTAAATTATTTTCAATCACAACGCATTATTCAAGCATTCAAGTATTATTCACAAGTATTATTGCTTGCTATTGGGGGTGAAAGAGATATTATACGGAGAGAGCGAGGGAGAGAGATACGCATTCTTCGCCAAATACACATCTTGGCAATGCAGGAAGCGGTCGCAAGTGGTTTATTAGGGTGGCTTTTAAGTTTACAACCTATCGCCCAGGCCGATGTCGGCAACAATCCGTCAAATGCTGCTGGACGAACTTATTCGCGATCTCAAGGACGTTTGAAAGTGACGTCACTGGCCAATGTGGCGGCCGTGCCGGGTTAACTTCTCTGTGTGACATTGGCGGTATCGCTGGAACGTTGATCACTTATCTCCTTCTAGCTGTTATACTATTCATTTTGAAGGAAAAACTTATAGGAAAGCGTAATTAATTTACATGCCAATAGTCATCATAAAGGTTATTTCATAATTATAGACCCAGTAGTTTACTTGTTATAACAATTTACGCAAAAAATCGGAAAATGAGCAAAATTTCTTATTGTTTTCTCAACTTAAATTGTTACAAAACTAAAGCTGGGATTTCAGTCGAGGATTGCTCGGCGTGGCGCGGCGCGGATGAAGATTGCAGCCAATCAGCGTGCTCTATTTCTCAGCCGGGAGAGCCGCGGATTTCTATCCGTGGATTGAAAATATTCAATATTTCAGCCGGCGAAATCCACGCTTGGCATGACGTCACTTTGAATGACCAATAGAAAATCGATATTATGACAACAAACAAATGACTGCAAAACGTACATTTGTTTGAAGAATTTGCCGAAAGATTAGTGTTGGCTGTCGAAAAGAGATAAATCGTGTATAATATATTCCACAAACACTATAAAAGTAATGTTTTGCGTGTTCAAGCGTGGAAGGACGTGGCGCATGATTGTTACAACACAGGTAAGCAAAACGACTAGGCCTAGGCTAGACCTAGGGCCCTAGGCCTAGACCACACATAGCAATCTGCAAGTGAAATGGCTGGCGAGGAGAATCCGCGCCACGCCACACCACGCCGCGCCGAGCACATCCTCGACTGAAATCGCAGCTTAATGATCGGATTTTGACGAGAGTTTGTTTGGAACATGAACCAACAATGTGAGAAAATAAACAAATAAACTTTCTAGATAGAAAGTGCCCTGAACGAAAATTCATAGCATGCACTAACATGCAGGGTGCGTAGTTTCACGGCCAAAACCGCTGCTTTTGAGGTCCAACCGCTGCACCCTGCATGTTAGTGCATGCTATGAATTTTCGTTCGGGGCACTTTCTATTTAGAAAGTTTATTTGCTTATTTTCTTACATTGTTGGTTCATGTTCCAAACGAACTCTCGTCAAAATCCGATGATTAGTTTTTCAACAATGTAAGTTGAGAGAACAATAAGAAATTTTGCTCATTTTCCGATTTTTTGCGTGAATTGTTATAACAAGTAAACTACTGGGTCTATAATTTTGAAATAACCTTTATGATGACTATTGGCATGTAAACTTAATCCGCTTTCCTGTAAGTTTTTCCTTCAAAATTAATAGTTTAAGAGCTAGAACGAGATTAGTACCGCGTGGTTTGTGCGAGAATCCGCAGACAGTTAGAGCGCTAGACCCGTTAGCTTAGGGATAATTTTGTCCGCTAGGAGCGTATCGAAGTTTTGCGATCGCGAATACCTGCGTCGTGCATTACGCCAACACTAATACGAGACGCCGTAACTCACGTAATAGTTTATTTCACGTAAAGTCTGGTCCACACAGATTTTTAAGACATACGATTTAAGGTTTAACGCGTAGTCGTAAAGTTGGATCATAGGAAACACGTACTGGCGTTCACACAAAGTTTTAGTTTTAAGAAGTTGTTTTCATTGTTGTTTTTAAAACAACGTCTTAAAACCTTTTGCATTATGTATTAAAAATCTGTGTGGACGAGCCTTAAACAAATTTTTAAAACAACGTCTTAACACCTTATGCATTATGTATTAAAAATCTATTTATAATAACAGCTGCTTCTTTTGTTTACTCTACCCCTCATCTTTTCCCTATCAACAATGTCAATCACTCTCATCTTACACGATCTAGCGCTAACATTTTCATCCCCATATATATTACAACCACAGTCGAGCCCACCTTTGCAGTAAAATGTATAACAAACTTCCCCGAATCAAAAAAAAAACTAACTTCCTCGTTTTATATAAATTAAACAATGCACCTACAGTGACCACTGTTTTCTTTTTTAGATAATTGAAAAGCACACTTACTGTAGTGGATGTTGTGAATTTCAGCCAAATATTCTTATGTGAAGTTTTGAATAGGTAGACTTAAAGTCTCAACACAACGCAAGAGTCATGCTGTCATACGGAAATATTTCATAAAGTGGCCTACTTTAAGGGGTGACCACCTACGGTAACCACTGTTTATTTGTTTTAGATAATTGAAAAGCACACTTACTGTAGTGGATGTTGTGAATTTCAGCCAAATATTCTTATGTGAAGTTTTGAGTAGGTAGACTTTAAGCCTCAACACAACGCAAGAGTCATGCTGTCACACGGAAATATTTCATAAAGTGGCCTACTTTATAGGGTGACCACCTACGGTGAAAACTGTTTTTTTTTTTTAGATAATTGAAAACCACACTTACTGTAGTGGATGTTGTGAGTTTCAGCCAAATATTCTTATAAGTGAAGTTTTGAATAGGTAGACTTAAAGTCACAACACAACGCCAGAGTCATACTGTCACTCGGAAATATTTCACAAAGTGGCCTACTTTAAGGGGTGGCCACCTACGGTGAAAACTGTTCTTTTTTTAGATACTTAAAAAGCACACTTACTGTAGTGGATGTTGTGCATTTCAGCCAAATATCTTTATAAGTGAAGTTTTTAATCGGAAGACTTTAAGCCTCAACACAATGCAAGAGTCATGCTGTCACACGGAAATATTTCATAAAGTGGCCTACTTTATGGGTTGACCATCTACGGTAACCACTGTTTTTTTTTTTAAATAATTGAAAAGCACACTTACTGTAGTGGATGTTTTTAATTTCAGCCAAATATTCTTAAAAGTGAAGTTTTGAGTAGGTAGACTTAAAGTCTCAACACAACGCAAGAGTCATGCTGTCACTCGGAAATATTTCATAAAGTGGCCTTCTTTAAGGGGTGACCACTTATAGTGCCCACCGTTTTTTTTTTTTAGGTAATAGCCTGTATTATCTAAACTCCGTATCAAATGGAACTGGGTATCAATTGGTGTTTGTTGAACATATATTTTTGTTTAAATAGTGTTTATGTTGTGTTTTTGTATCAGAACACTTGGACAGTTAATTAGTAAATGTGATGTGGAAGCAGCAGTGGTTTTGAAAATTCCCCCCCCCCCCCCCCTCGCTTATTCGATGTCTACACCACCGGGATTTGAAATAGCCCCCCCGGGGACAAAACTCTGAATTCAACACTGATCACGGGAGTCGTCATAAGGGGAGTCCAGCAAGGGAGGGCAGGGCCATGTGGGAGGAGAAATCTTCAGTGGGCAAACCACTAGTCCCTTGACCATCCCTTGACAGTCGTATCATGCTCAGCTTCTACAGTACTAACTTTTTAGTTTATTCCATATAAATACAATACAATACATAATTCGTATAATATCAGTCGTACAAACGGAAAAAACTTATTAAAATCTCCACCGCGTAAGAATTCTTGAGTGGTGAAGATATTTATTGCCATTGGGTATTGATTAGTGATACATTACAATAATAATAATAACAACAATAATAATAATAATAATAACAATAATAAAAGTTAATAAATGGTCTTTATTAGGCGAAGTTAAGCTAAAAGCTTCTTTACAGTTTAACCATAAACTACATTTACAATGAGTATACAGACAATATTCATGCACAAACCTACAACACGTACAGTAATGAATTAAAAATTAACATCTATGAACTGTAAAAAATAGATAAAAATAAAAATATAAAATACAATACTTGTTGGATACAATAAAATAGTAGAAAATTTAAAATACACACATGCATAGTGCTAATGATTAATATTTTATAGTTTAAATCAGTACTTTTGTAACATAAACTAATCTGTTTAGGTATCTGTTAGGTATGGACTAATACCAACATAAGAACGATTTTTTTGTTGTGATAGGCCTTACAATACATGCTGGATACAATAAAATAGTAGAGAATGCAAAATGATGAGATGCGATGCGTAATGCGTGATGCGTGATGCGTAATGCGTGATGCGTAATGCGTGATGCATAATGCGTGATGCGTGATGGAGATGCGTAATGCTAATTATTAATATGTTATGTAATATAAAATCAGTACTTTTCTAACCTAAACTAATCTATTTAGGTATAATCTAGATCCAATGAAGGCGAAGGAGAGCATAATTTCATTTCTATGTTTTATATAGCTCTTGTATTATTTTTTAGGATTTCAAAAATGTGCATTACTCTCTTCTTGCGACCTGAGCCATCCAACGTTGCCAAACTTCTCAAGTCTGTTTCAACGTCGATCTGCTCAAGACACTCCATGCAACGTTGCCGCGTCCATCACACTCAAAAGAATTGCCGCAATCATTTCATAATGTTCACGGTCCACATCCACAAGAAGAGACGATTTTTCCAAAACAACTTCGAAGGCAGTTTTTCCATTTGCGTTCTTAATGTTAGAATCTGCTTTGTTATCAATGAGGATGTCCACACATTCAGCGTGTCCGTTTGTAGCAGCCCAATGTAAAGCCGTCATTCCAGTGTTCTTTTGAAGGTCAACATCCACGCCATATTCTAAAAGCAATCCGGCCGCTTCAACCTTACCCGTTTCCATTGCCCACATAAGTGGTGTGTCGCCTTCGGCATCCTTGGCATTTATAAAATGGTACAGCTGTACTTGATCTTGCGTGAACTTCTCTTTAATCTTGTCGAGAACACATTTTATCAACTCCACATCATTAGTACTGACCGCTCGATGAAGCACAGTATCATGATTATTCCTAGACAAGAAATCTGCCCCCCTGTTTAACAACGCAAAAGCAGCTTCTATCTTACCGCAAGAGAGCGCCACATGCAAGGGAGTCATCATACTCTCATTAGTAGCGTCAACGACGGCGCCGTGCGACAACACCACATCGACAATAGCGACGTGACTATTTTCCATCACGGCAATGTGTAACGCCGTGTCACCTTGTTTCGTGCGGGCGTTAACGTTTGCCCCGTTACCCAAGAGAAGTCTCACGACGTTTATGTCGGCGTCGTTTACCGCGTAGTGAAGGGCAGTGAAGCTCTCCTCGGTGACAGCGTCGACATCCGCCCCGCGTTTCAACAACGTTTCGACTACGTCAAAGTGACGACAACCGGCACCAATCAGGAGGGCGGTGAAGCCTTCCAGAGTCCAAGCGTCCACCTTGGATCCGTGTTTCAACAGAGTCTCGCACACATCTCGGTGACCTTTTGACGAGGCCACGTGTAAACTATTCCAATGACGTTTCGTGGTGTGTGCTTCAACGACCGCACCGCGATCCAATAGGAGACCGACTACATCCAGAGCTCCGATTGTTGACGCTAGGTACAAAGCCGTTCTACCTTCGTCATCGCGCGCATCTATATAGGCGCCATGTTTTAATAACACTTCCACCACGTCTCTATGTCCGGCAGATGCCGCCTCGAGTAACGCTGTTTTACCGTTGCCATCTCTCGCCTCTATGTTGCTTCCCAAGTTTACAGCAACATCTTCAAAACTAGTTTGAGCTGGATATTGCAGTGTGGCTTTATCTTTGGCATTGCCATTGCTTCCTCTTTCCAACAGTAACTTCACAACGCCCTTGTGTCCCATGCACGCGGCCGAGTGCAACGGTAGCCGGCCAGCTACATTCGTAGCGTCGACTTGGCCTCCATTATCTAACAATGTCACAGTCACGTCTTCGTTGCCAGCTTGAGATGAATAGTGAACGGGTGTGAAACCGTCACCGTCTCTAGCATTCACATCGGCTCCGTGGTCCAACAGTTGCACTACTATACCGACGTGACGATTGTAAGCGGCAAAGTGTAACGGAACCATTCCCTCGTTATTCCTCGCATTAACTTTGCTTCCGTGCATGAGCAACAGGTGGGCGATATCGGCGTGGCCTTGACGTGATGCGAGATGCAACGCGGTGTCCTTATTGTCTGTTGCAGCATTCACGTCGGCGCCCGCCGTTAGTAACAAGCGCACCACTTCGGTGTGACCTTCGAGAACGGCGCAAAGTAACGCCGACCAACCTGTTGCGTCTCTAGCATCGACAAGTGTTTTCCTCTTAACATCCTCCCCTAGTTTTTCAAATACCTTATTACCAAACGTTTCCTCAATTTCATCAACGATATCGTTCTTATCTTCATCTACTTGTGTACCTGCTATACCACAGTTAACTTCTTCCTTTTTGCATCCTTGTTTTAGTAAAGCTATGACCACATCTGTGTGTCCGCCATCTGCAGCGTGATGCAATGGCGTCTTCACGTTGTTATCACCTACATTGACGTCAGCTCCCTTATCTAATAGAACCGTAACGACATCAGTGACTCCATGACGAGCTGCGTGATGTAAGGCGGTCATTCCGTCAATGTCAGACACATTGACATCACCACCAGTCTCCAGTAATCTTGCTACAATTTGTTGGTGACCATGGCGGGCAGCGTACAACAGTGGCGTGCAGCTCTTCCCATCGAGAGAGTTCACATTAGCTTTGCGCTGCACTAAAGCGTCGACAACATCGAAATGACCCTGCTTAGCTGCATGATGTAGGGCACTCATTCCGTCAGTGTCACGCAAACCGACGTCACATCCGTTCTGTAACAAAGTATCTACAACATATTTGTGACCGTTAAGTGAGGCGTAATGTAAGGGTGTGGCAGAATGCACATCGATTACGTTTACGTCAGCGTTGTGCTTCAAGAGGATGTCCACGATATGAGCCTTACCGTCACGCGCCGAATAGTGTAACGCTGTCAATTTGTCGTTGTCGATCCTGTTGACATTCGCTCCCACGTCCAATAGAGTTTCGACGACATCTCGGTGGTTTTTTATGACTGCCAATAGCAATGGTGTTCTATTGAGGTTGTCCACTAGATTCACATCCGCACCCCTGCTAACTAAGATACCCACGATATCTGTTCCACCGACACCGGATGCCACGTGCAAAGCTGTGCAACCAAGCACAGTTCTTGCATTCAATTCCGCTCCGCAATCTAGCAGCACGTCCACAATATCCTTCTGGCCATATAACGATGCTAAATGTAAAGGACTCAATCCTTCATCATTTGTGGAATTATTAATGCTGACTCCTTTCTCTAATAATAGCTTTACAATATCATAGCGGCCACATTTTATTGCCAATTCTAACGGGGTGGGAGACACCGAGTCATCGAGTTTGGCCCCGTTTCTAAGCAAAGCTTCGATCGTAGTCAAATGGCCGTTAGTCGACGCCAAGTGAATTGCTGTCGTGTTGTGGTCCGAGTCACGAGCGTTAACGTCGGCACCTTTTGCCAACAAAGTTTCAACGGTCTCCGCGTGGCCACTGATCGAAGCCAAATGTAGGGGTGTGAAATCCGAGTCCGCAAGCGCGTTCACGTTCGAACCCGCGTCTAAAAGATACTTGACAGCATTGAGGTGACCGTTACCAGCCGCGCAATGCAAGGCAGTCCACCCAATTTTCGTCAAGCTGTCACGTTCCGCCCCACCACGTAACAAAGCCTCCACGACATGTCTGTGTCCAAGTTCAGCTGCAATATGTAGAGAGGTATATTTCTTCTCAGTCTGCGAGTCAGTCATGGCTCCCCTTCTTAACAACATCTCCACCACAGTTGAGTTGTCACGTGAAGACGCGAGCATCAAAGCAGTCCAATTTTCATTATCTCGGGAATTTACGTCCGCCCCATAATCTAACATAACTTCAATTAATTCGTTGTGATTCGCGATTACAGCATAATGAAGTGGCGTTTTCTTAGCGTAGTCAACTACATTGACGTGGGCACCTTTTTCTAATAATGCAATCAAAGTATCTTTAAATCCGCCCCAAGCGGCTTGATGTAACGGACCTGCGAAGAGTTGGTTCGCCTTATTTATATCAGCTCCTCGTTCTAACAATAGTTGGACAATAGCGGTCTCACCGTTTCTGGCAGCATAGAGCAAAGGTGTGGTACCATCAATAGTTTCAGAATCAATATCTGCTCCCTTCTCTATTAAAAGTTCAACAATATCCTTATGTCCGGTGACCGAAGCGAAGTGTATCGCCCTCCTATGGTCGTTGGTCAAAGCGAGTGGATCGGCTCCGTTTTCCAGTAAGAGTCTCGACACATCAGTTTGTCCAAATAGTGCCGCGTAGACCAAAGGTGTCCAACCGCTGGTACATTGAGCGTTGATATCTGCTCCACGCTTCAATAAACCTTGCACAATATCACTCTGACCAAACCTTGCAGCTATGTGCAGCGGAGTGCTATTATTGGCATTCACTTCATTGATATTCGCTCCTTGTTCTAATAACCTTTGGGCAGAGTCCTCGTACCCGGCTAATAAAGTGGAATGCAATAGCGGATTGCTTTTATCAATTCTATCCACGACTCGAGCTCCGTTTTCTAACAAAACATTAACAACATCCTGTTGGTCAGCGTACATGGCGAAATACAACGGAGTACATCCGCCAATGCAAACAGCATCAATATTGGCATTGTTCGCCAACAAAACGTTGACAAGGTTTACGTGACCACTTCTAGCAGAATGATGTAATGCCGTTCTGTTTTCTGCGTCTCTAGCTTCAATATTTGCACCGTTCTTCAACAGAGTTTCACAAACATTCACATGGCCGAACGGTGCAGCGATAAGCAATGGTGTTATATTGAGACGGTCACCATCGTCGACTGGTGAGAGATTTTGTTCAAGAAGGTATTCCAGTACATTGTCGCTGCCATATTGAGCAGCAACGTGAAGAATTGAATGTCCATTCGCAGTTCTGACGTTTACGCTTATGTTGTTATCAAGAAGGAACGAGATCACATCAATACTGTCTCCCGCTGCGGCGTAGTGCAATGCACTCCATCCGTCTACATCTCTGCATTGAGGGTCTGCTCCATTAGCAATAGATTCCCTTACTGCTTCGATATTTCCATTCGATGCTGCTGTACACATCACACTCTGATAGCTAAACACTTTCAAACACTGGGTGTAATGGCGAAGAAGCTCAGAAGGGTTATCTAGTATTTTATTACCGATCAGTATATTCTTCTTTGTAATCAAGTCAGTTCCTACTTCAGATAACTTAAAAACTGTTGAGACCAGAGCAGTCAGCGGGTCAAAGGGAAACACATCCATTAACACATCACCGTGAGCTAAATAGTTTCGAAGAGATTTTCCAATCAGAAGGGGAGAAAATTGATCAAGAAATAAATGGTTATGGTTGAAAAGCGAAATGTTATCTAGGATTTCTGTCAAGTCCAGGGCAAGTACCTCAACGCCAGCCTTTAGTTCTTTATCCTGTTTACACATAACCAAGAACTCGTGAGCCTTGTTTTTGGAAACTAGCTCTGATAACATTTTTAACCTTTTTTCGAAGAAACTTTGCAGTTCATTGTGGTTTTCTATTAAAATAGAATCAATGATAGGTGTCAGCTTGCTTAATAACGTGGGGTTTTTAAACGTGGAAGTGAAAAGCGCTTTATAATGCCCTGCCATGTTATGGGATGACTCGCTTTCAAAAGAGTTTCTCACAGAATTCACGAAAATCTCGTAATTGTCCCTGAGGTTTTCAATAATCTGTTTGCACGCGTCCCACTGTCCATTTTGGAATTGTTTTTCCAACGTAACTTTTTTGGCTTTTTTCAGCATCACTCTGGGAACCAAATCATCGTACATTTGTCTGACCACTGGATCCACTTTTGATATTGTTCCTTGTTTAAGCTCTGTGAAAAGATACTTAAGACGTTGCTTAGACTCATAGCTTCGTTGATTCAAGTCTATCTCCTTACGAAAAGGTACTTGTAGTTCAATATCAAGCCTTTTTTCCACCTCATCAAATACGTCAAAGATTTTACTGTCAACGTTGTCTGGTATATTCTTTTTTTCCTTCATTTCTAATTTAACAGTGAACTCATCAATCCCTCTAACTCTTCCCACCTCAAATTCCACTTGGCATTGAATAAAATAACGAATTTCATCAACTTTACTTATGTGTTCTTTCGAAACAGACCTCAACTTGACTCCATCGCCAATATTAGAAACTAGTTCCACAATATTAATCAGCCTCCCCGAGTCCACCGTGCCCACATGAATCAAATCGCGGGCTTTTTGCTGTATGGAAAACATTTCCTGATTTGATTTGTCATTGTTTGCAAAACGAATTCTGTTACATAAATCCCGAATCTCCAGGGTTGCGCTTGCAAATTCCTTTTTTCCTGTTGTTATTTTAGATTTTTCAGAATTAATTATTTTACCAATTTGTTTAAACATTTCCCTTTCTTCTTCCGTCTGGTTCTCAATTACTCCATTCAAATCATTTATTAACGTTTTCAATTTTTCCAATTCTCTTAGTTCAATCGTCTCCCCTGAAAAGTCCTCTCCTAAAACTATTACATCTAGTTCCTTTACTAGTTTTCTAACATCTTCCAGACTCTTACTATTAGTAATTTTGTCCGAGTATATACGTAACATATCGAGTTTCTTTTTATTCAGAATATCAATAATTTCTACATTGATTTTTTCTAGATCACTTTGAATTTTTTTAAATATCGCTGTATCTGTTCTCGCTTCCAGCTGTAGTTTGCTGGTCAATGCGTGCGAGTGAGACAGTGAGTCTCTAAGCGATGAGACAATTTCTCTCACTTTTGCCGGGGCCGACTTGAGCAATCTCTTATGCACATCGTCCGACACATTAGGCGATTCAATAGTATTCTTTAAACTTTCTCCAATCACTTGTAAACTCCTCTGGATTACCAACTTTCCTAAAACTTCCTTTTCGTCTAGGTTTATTGATAAAGCTAGTTTAATGTAAGATTCAATTCGTTGTAGGGAATACACATTCTTGATCACTTTATAATCATCATGCAAGTCTTGAAATGCTGGGTTGTTCGCAAGCACCGACGTAACCACGGCTTCTCTAGCGGTCAATGTGGCATCTTGTTTCGTTGGAAACTTACTGTTTATATCTGTTTCGGTTATCTGAGACTTAATCACGTCAATTTCTTTAGAAAAGATATTTAAATAACTCAATATGTTCTCTTCGTTCACAACGAGCCTATAAACACTATTCGAAAGTTTATCATTTACATGCGATGATATAAAGATCGCCAAGCAACATTCCATTTCTTCCCATGGTAGTTTATTGTAAGTTGACTTCAGTTGTCGTTTCAAAACTCGAATGATTTGCGTAATGAACCTCAAGTGAACTAAAAATTCTACATCTATCTCTTTGTCGGCGGAATAGAACTCATTTAATACCCCAACAATATCAGAAATCATCGTCAGCCGTCTCTTTACATCCACAAGTGTCGTCACTACCGGATTTGCATTAAAGTCATTTTTTTCTGCAAAGAAACGTGAAGTTATGATCTTATTTTCTACTTCAAACTCCATCTCTGTTGATAAAGGTACTCCCCTAATTTTGAGAGCTTCGTATGCTTCAGACAATAGGGGTTCAACATTTCTAAGTATTTCGGGATCACTACAATCTTCATCAACCATTTTCCTTTTGATCAACATATCCAGTAACTCTATATTACTTAACCGCACAACATTGTAGAATTCTTTATATCCTTCGTGATCCTCTCCAACAACCGCATCTAACAACGAATTCTTTTGAACCACATTAAGATTATTAATCGAAGCTCCTTTCTCCACCATATACTTGGCTATATCCCACTCACCGGCCTCCATAGCACTTTCTAAAGGAGTCCTGTTTTCAACAGTGACAATGTTCACATCAGCGTCCATGCCAATCAGATAACGCACCATCTCCCATTGACCTGTGACCACTACCTGTTGCAATGCAGTAGTGCCAGCAGTGTCAGCAGTATTTATGTCAGCTCCATGGCTGACTAGATACCTCACAACCGGCCAATGTGCAGCTTCAATAGCCAGTTGGACAGGACTCTTTCCTGTGACATTGACGCTATTAATGTCACATCCTTTCCTAAACAAATACTGAACAATGTCAGATTGACCAGATTTTGCTGCCCATGAAAGAGCGTTCATACCGGAATGATCTCTCCAGTTCAGGTCCGCTCCCCTTCCCTCCACGAGCTGTTTCACAACCTCCAGGTAGCCAGATTTAGCAGCTCGTAGCAAGGGCGTCATTCCCACGCTGTCCACAACGTCCATTTCAGTCTTATGTCCAAAGAAATATCTAAATAGGTCACCATCAAATGTTCCGTTAACAACTGCAAACATAAAGAATTGCCGCATTCTCTCGTCTGGGGTTTTCGTATTTGACGTCAGTAATTGAAAAACATCCAAGTTATTATTGTCATGCATTATTTGAATAACAGTATTTAATAGGTTCTCCTCTTGTTCTTTATTTCTTCCAGATTGTTGTTCACGATTGCTTTCTTCTTCGGTTGCCGCACCCTTATCTCCCTGGGCCTCCCCCTTATCTCCCTGTGCCTCACCCTGATCTCCCTGGGTCTCACATTTATCGCTCTGAACCTCACCCTTATCTCCCTGGGGCTCACCCTTATCTCCTGGGGCCTCACCCTTATCTCCTTGGGTCGCACCTTTATCTCCCTGGGCCTCACCCTTAGCCTCCTGTTCCTCACCTTTATCTCCCTGGGCCGCACCCTTATCTCCCTGGGCTGCACCCTTATTTCCCTGGGCTTCACCCTTATCTCCTAGGGCTTCACCCTTATCACTCTGGGCCTCACCCTTATCTTCCTGGGCCTCACCCTTGTCTACTTGGGCTTCACCTTTATCTCTCTGGGCCTCACCCTTATCTCCCTGTGCCTCACCCTTATATCCCACACCTTCACCCTTATCTCTCTGGGCCTCACCCTTATCTCCCTGGGCCTCACCCTTATCTCCCTGGGCCTCACCTTTAGTCTCGTCGATATCCATTCTAAGTTCGTGAGAGCTACTTTATCTCAGCTGAACAGACAAACGTTCCTAGTACCTCACAGACGTTCATTTTCACGAAGATCTTTGTTCGGATATTATTTTCTTAAAATTAAAGCAGAAATATCACTTAAAAAATATTAATTCCTTTTTAAAATAACAATATATTGGAGGGAACCACAAATTAGAGCTCCATAAAATAAAATAAAGCCACATCTTAATAGTATCGCAAACAAAGCTGTTGATCACGTTAAACACTAGAATATATTGTTTTGTACACCATGTTTCTTGATGTATTCTCAGTTTGAATTGAACAGAAGTTAGATTTATCTGCTGAACTTTTTAAAATCGTGTCTTGCTTACACGACATCATAGCATGTTGCTGTGTAATGCACCACTGGAAACAAACACATGTATTAGTTTGTTGTTTCATATTTATTGGCATTCATTTTTTCTACATATTATATTTACATTTTCTTTGCGAGTCGTAACAGTATTTATGGAAGACAAGCTTGGTTAATTGGTTAAGTGTAATCATTTAGTTGATATCAATCAAGAAAAACATGTTATTGCATCTTGTCTGCACTATCAATTCCTATTTCTATTAGGCCTATGCAATATCTGATGTTTTTGATGTGTTATCGTAAGCCTTAGTCTTAATATAAAATATGTGTTTCAAACAATATTATTTTGTTAAAAAAAACAAGGCAAAATAAATAAAATAAAAATAAAAATAAAAATAAAAATAAATAAAATAAATTGGAATACATGTACAATGGAGGGGATTAATCTTTGAATACTATTAACTGATGTTTTTGTCCATTCGTGTTTCAATAAAATAATCAATAATTACGATGCATTAGATTCTAGCATTTGGAAGAAATCATCAATCAAACATTTAATTTGGTGATTAATTATAATATTAATATATTTTTAATACAGGGTAATTAAGAGCTTATCTTTGCCTCTTCATCCACATCAAAACTATCAATGATACCCCGACGTCATATGACCTAGTTGTCGAGTACCTCGTTAAACACCAATAACTGTGAAAACGCTCTGTGTGACGCGTTGATAAGCGAGCGCGTCCATATCTACGAACTTTCTGACGAAAAGTTCTCAAAGCTAAGTAAATCAACAATAAACAACAATTCTAGAATGCGTATTGGTAATTTTTTTATAATTACCATAGCAATTATATTTTTTTATTACTATTTGGTATTTATTTTATTTTATTTTTTACCAAATATGGTACAAACAAGTGTAAATTAATAATACTTAGTACTTACCCCGAGAAGATGATTGATTGGTTGATTGATTGAGGGTATGTCTGTTAGTCGTGGAAGCAACGAACGAACGAATCTGCACATCATACGTTGCTACTCCGAATACTGAAACTCGACTGTTCTCAGATAAGGTAAAGCTAATCTCAAACACCAACCATATAAAGATAACAAAGCTGTGATGGGGCGTCGCTAAGTTCTTTGCAAAGGAAACATAATTACGGCGATGATCACGAATTTAAGACGATTAACCACAATTCCCGGTATTGGGATCGCAATCGCAATCGCAATCCGCGGGAATCGCGAAAGAGGTGCATGCATGACGCTGTTCGCAACTAAATCGTAATGCTGTAACGATTTAGCATGAGAAAATGCTCAATTGCGATCCCGACAATTGTGGTTTTGGCTTTAATCTAATAAGGAAGACGCTCTGTGTGACGCGTTGATATTATGCAAGCATGACCACGCCCACGAACATTCTGATGAAAAGTTGTCCAGCCAGCGATAAACATGAAACATGGTTTGATGTTATAAATCTCTTTGCTGCTACACGGATAAAATGTTTCCAGTATTGGTAGCATCACGTGTTTCGAATCTAATAAATAAAATAAATAAATTCGTATTTATAGAGTCACTCAGTAACAAGAGATGGGTACCCAAAGGTGGCGACTGGCGAGAATACCTTTCAGTAAAACGACAGGGATGTAGCTACCAGGGAAGGGAAATCCCCCCATCCCCCCCCCCTCCGTTAATTCCCACCCTGTCTTTATACATGAGTTACGTATAAGTTCCAATGAACTGACACAGTTTTAGTGGTTTTAGTATTTTCACAACTGGTATATATAATATTGTCTCACACAATAAAAAGATTATTTAGAATTATATCTTATCTCAACTGAGAGTCAAATAGCGAAATGATCGCTTGTCTATGTTGTCATACTGGTGTTCCTAGTACATGCTAGAGCTATTTACCTAGATTGACACGGCCTTCACTGTTTATTTTTGGTATCTTGTGACTGATTAGTGATTAGTGATAACTATAGCTGCCATAATGTGTAAAGCAACTCAAATCTAGAGAAGGATGGTACGTGGTTTCGGTGGCGTTTAGGCACTGAAATATCTTGGGTAAAAAATAAAATAAAAATAATAATAATAGAAATAATAAAAATAAGAATAATAATAACAATGAGACAGTACGGATAAATGAAAACATGATAAAAATGAAAATAAAAGAAAACAAACCCTCAGCTAGCTCAACTTTGGGTTGTTGGTAGAGCACAAAAAATATATGAAAAGTTGTTGTTGCTTAAATTAAATATGAGATTATGGTTGTAGGATAATAGGAATTAAAAAAATAGAATAGTATAAAATATAATCTTAATGTTTAATTCCTTGACACAAAAAGTTACACATACAAGGAAACACACAAAAAAATGAAAATGAAATACAAAATTAAACAAAATGAATTAATGAAGAACAAAAATCTGGAAGAAATACCGTTAATACTAATCTACCTCCCTATGGCCATAGTATAGGTAAAAAAAGTATAACGATACCTGTACTGTTGTAGCGCTGGCTGGAGATGGCTTGATGTACGGATGGCGATGGTGATGATGATGTTGACGATAAGGTTGATGATGCCGGAGAGCGTGGGTGGTTGATAACTGTCTATGTGTTGCAGTTGTGGTGTTCTGCTTGATAGTTCTTTGTTACGTTGCGTTCAATTTTACTTCTTCCTTAATTAATTACTTTTATGATTACTATTATTATTCTAATTTATATTTAAATCAACACGTCCGCACACTCACACGCACTCGGCTCGCCGGCCATTGTCTCTGTATTCTTCCTCGGCCAGCGGCCGCCTTACGTCTAAAAAACTACCTCCTCGGCCATCGGCCGTCTTCGTTTTTGTCAAACCGACTTATTCGGCCCGCGGCCGTCTTCCTTCTCACAAACCGACTTATTCGGCCCGCGGCCGTCTTCCTTCTCACAAACCGACTTATTCGGCCCGCGGCCGTCTTCGTTCTGTCCTCACGTCCCTCAGGACTCCGGCTACAAACTTGCCCCTGTGTTCTTAGGGCGACCAATCAGAAGGCTCATTATTAGTGACGTCATGGAAGATTTTGAATTTGGTTTACCCTAACTAGGGGGGTGTAGTGGCCTAAAAATGGACTAGCCTGGAACTTAGCCTTGAAGTGGAAGTTCTCACCCTTGGCGTGGTAAGAAACTCTGACCTCCCCTCCAAGACAAATACCAGACCGTCATTAAAAATGTCAAATAATTTAGAAAACTGATACTCTTCTGAGTGGTTTCCCTTGACTTGGTGCACATGTGGCTTTTAAGAACACCCAAGCCGTGTGGGACCAGCCTGTACCGTCTCAACAATAATGATAATATTTACGAACGTTCTGGCGAAAAGATCTCAAAGCTAATAAAAACAACAATTAACAACATTTCAAGAATGTGCATTACAAAAAAAATTTTAATTTCCATAGCTATTATACTTCCCAATATTGTTGAATGCAGTGCAATTTACATTGCTAAGAATTTTCGTTGTCATTTTGTCTAGTGTTTTCGCGGCGGTCCGCCACCGTTACTAACAGTTATTGACAGCATTTGAAATGTAATTTCTGCCTTTACTACGTATCAGATCGCGTTTACATTCATATATTCGTGATCGGACAAAAATTTACTATATGATAGCCACCTCACATTTTGCTGTTACTGTGTTTCAGAAAAATATTTTCGAGTAACTTTTGTGTAACTTTGCCAATACTTATCAGATCGCCATAATATAAGAGTATAACTGTTAGGAAATGTTTGGTCCGAAAGTAGGAAAGTGTCTCTAATATTATCCAAATTGTTAAGTATCGAAAGTCTGTTGAATGCCATGATTGTGTGGAATGAATCTGGAGGGAGTGTGATGCGATAACACATGAGCAATCTAGCAACCGCTTTCATAGAGATAACGACCGCGGCCGCGGTCGATATAGTATTTTCTAAAAACATTTACCTCTTGAACTGTTCGAATAAGAAATGTTGCCGATAATTTTAACGACATAATTACCATTCTAAATTACTTGTCCCTCATAGGATATCATGTGGTAATCTGTGTTTACTGTCCAGTGTTAAATTTAGCTATGATTCGGGGGGGGGGGGGGGGGGAGAGGGGAGGGCGAAGCCCCGTTGGGAATTGTCATCCCCCCCCCGGGAATAAATTGGCTACAAGCTATATATATATATATATTAGTAAATTTTGAAATGACACATAAATATTGCTTTGAGGGTTTGATTTAAAGTAAATAAAGCTTTCTGTGTCACAAAAGTACGTGACAAGAGAGCTGAAGCAAGCAGAAAAAAAGCAGAGAAGGGCCAGGCTTATCTAAACTCCATCCCAGCTCACATTCAACTGGACATCAAGTGAACAGCTGTGAGTTAACATATACACACGGAAAACTTCCACTTTCACATTTATATTATTGCCTAAATAGTATTTTAATAGTATTTTCGTATCACAACAATTTAGAGTTTATTAGTAAAAGTAATGTAAAAGCAGTGGTGGTTTTGAAATTTTGTCCCCCACCGCCCTTCATTCCTTCAATGTCTACACCCCTGGGATTTGAAATAGCACCCCCGGGGACAAAACTCTGAATTTTACACTGGTACTGCCACTTCACTTCTCCCTTGACCATGGATTTATAATAGTACCTACTACCTACGGCCTTGACAGTCGTCTCATGCTCAGCTTCTTCAGTACTAACTTCTCGTTTATTCCATATAAATACAATTTACAATGCATAATTCGTATAATATCAGTCGTACAAACGGACAAAACTTATTAAAATCACCACCGCTTAAGAATTCTTGTAAGTGGTGCAGATATCTATTGGGTATTGATAAGTGATACATTAAAATAATAATTATCACAACAATAATAATAATTATTAATAAATGGTCTTTATTAGGCGAAGTTAAGCTAAAAGCTTACCTATTTACAGTTTAACCATACACTACATTTACAATGAGTATACAGACAATATTTATGCACAATAGAACAATTCACGTTCAGTAATGAATTAAAAATTAACATCTATAAGCTGAAATTAAGAATATATAAAAATAAAAATATAAAATACAATACATGTTGGATACAATAAAAAAGTAGAAAATTTAAAATACACAGATGCATAGTGCTAATGATTAATATTTTATAGTTTAAATCAGTACTTTTGTAACATAAACTAATCTGTTTAGGTATCTATTAAGTATGGACTAATACTAACATAAGTACGATTTTGTTGTTGTGATAGGCCTTACATTACATGTTGGATACATTAAAATAGTAGAGAATGCAAAATGATGAGATGCGATGCGTGATGCGTAATGCGTGATGCATAATGTGTAATGCGTGATGCATAATGCGTAATGCGTGATGCATAATGCGTGATGCGTGATGGAGATGCGTAATGCTAGATATTAATGTTATGTAATATAAAATCAGTACTTTTCTAGCCTAAACTAATCTATTTAGGTATAATCTAGATCCAATGAAGGCGAAGGAGAGCATAATTTCGTTTCTATGTTTTGTATAGCTTTTGTATTATTTTTTAGGATTTCAAAAATGTGCATTGCTCTCTTCTTGCGACCTGAGCCATCCAACGTTGCCAAACTTCTCAAGTCTGTTTCAACTCCGCTCTGCTCAAGACACTCCATGCAACGTTATCAAACTTCTCAAGTCTGTTTCAAAGTCGCTCTGCTCAAGACACTCCATGCAACGTTGCCCAACTTCTCAAGTCTGTTTCAACTCCGCTCTGCTCAAGACACTCCATGCAACGTTGCCAAACTTCTCAAGTCTGTTTCAACGCCGCTTTGATCAAGACATTCCATGCAACGTAGCCGCGTCCATCACACTCAAAAGAATTGCCGCAATCATTTCATAATGTTCACGGTCCACATCCACAAGAAGGGACGATGTTTCCAAAACAACTTCGAAGGCAGTTTTCCCATTTGCGTTCTTTATGTTAGCATCTGCTTTGTTATCAATGAGGATGTTCACACATTCAGCGTGTCCGTTTGTAGCAGCCCAATGTAAAGCCGTCATTCCAGTGTGGTTTTGAAGGTCAACATCCACGCCATATTCTAAAAGCAATTCGGCTGCTTCAACCTTACCCGTTTCCATTGCCCACATAAGAGGTGTGTCGCCTTCGGTATCCTTGGCATTTATGAAATGGTATAGTTGTACTTGATCTTGCGTGAACTTCTCTTTAATCTTGTCGAGAACACATTTTATCAACTCCACATCATTAGTACTGACCGCTCGATGAAGCACAGTATCATGATTATTCTTAGACAAGAAATCTGCCCCCCTGTTTAACAACGCAAAAGCAGCCTCTATCTTACGATAAAAGAGCGACACATGCAAGGGAGTCATCATACTCTCATTAGTAGTGTCAATGACGGCGCCGTACGACAACACCACATCGACAATAGCGACGTGACTATTTTCCATCACGGCAAAGTGTAACGCAATGTCACCTTGTTTCGTGCGGGCGTTAACGTTTGCCCCGTTACCCAAGAGAAGTCTCACGACGTTTATGTCGGCGTTGTGTACCGCGTAGTGAAGGGCAGTGAAGCTCTCCTCGGCGACAGCGTCGACATCCGCCCCGCGTTTCAACAACGTTTCGACTACGTCACAGTGACGACAACCGGCACCAATCAGAAGGGCGGTGAAGCCTTCCAGAGTACGAGCGTCCATCTTGGATCCGTGATCCAACAGAGTCTCGCACACATCGCGGTGACCTTTTGACGAGGCCACGTGTAAACTATTCCAATGACGTTTCGTGGTGTGTGCTTCAACGTCCGCACCGCGATCCAATAGGAGACCGACTACATCCAGAGCTCCGTTTGTTGACGCTAAGTACAAAGCCGTTCTACCTTCGTCATCGCGCACATCTATATGGGCGCCATGTTTTAATAACACTTCCATCACGTCTCTATGTCCGGCAGATGCCGCCTCGAGTAACGCTGTCTTACCGTTGCCATCTCTCGCCTCTATGTTGCTTCCCAAGTTTACAGCATCATCTTCAAAACTAGTTTGAGTTGGATATTGCAGTGTGGTTTTATCTTGGGCATTGCCATTGCTTCCTCTTTCCAGCAGTAACTTCACGACGCCCTTGTGTCCCATGCACGCGGCCAAGTGCAACGGTAGCCGGCCAGCTACATTCGTAGCGTCGACTAGGCCTCCATTATCTAACAATGTCACAGTCACGTCTTCGTTGCCAGCTTGAGATGAATAGTGAACGGGTGTGAAACCGTCACCGTCTCTAGCATTCACATCGGCTCCGTGGTCCAACAGTTGCACAACTATACTGACGTGACGATTGTAAGCGGCAAAGTGTAGCGGAACCCTTCCCTCGTTATTCCTCGCATTAACTTTGCTTCCGTGCTTCAACAACAGGTGGGCGATATCGGCGTGGCCTTGACGTGATGCGACATGCAACGCGGTGTCCTTATTGTCTGTTGCAGCATTCACGTCGGCGCCCGCCGTTAGTAACAAGCGCACCTCTTCGGTGTGACCTTTGAGAACGGCGCAATGTAACGCCGACCAACCAATTGCATCTCTAGCATCGACAAGTGTTTTCCTCTTAACATCCTCTCCTAGTTTTTCAAGTACCTTATTACCAAACGTTTCCTCAATTTCATCAACGATATCGTTCTTATCTTCATCTACCTGTGTACCCGCTATACCACAGTTAACTTCTTCCTTTTTGCATCCTTGATTTAGTAAAGCTATGACAACGTCTGTGTGTCCGCTATCTGCAGCGTGATGCAATGGCGTCTTCACGTTGTTATCACCCACATTGACGTCAGCTCCCTTATCTAATAGAACCGTAACGATATCAGTGAATCCATGTTGAGCTGCGTGATGTAGGGCACTCATTCCGTCAGTGTCACGCAAACCGAAGTCACATCCGTTCTGTAACAAAGTGTCTACAACACATTTGTGACCGTTAAGTGCCGCGTAATGTAAGGGTGTGGCATGACGCACATTGATTACGTTTACGTCAGCCTTGTGCTTCAAGAGGATGTCCACAATATGAGCATAACCGTCGCGCGCCGAATGGTGTAACGCTGTCAATCTTTCGTTGTCGAAACTGTTCACATTTGCTCCTGCGTCCAATAGAGTTTCTACGACATCTCGGTGGTTTGTTATTACTGCAAATAGCAATGGCGTTACATTGAGGTTGTTCACTAGATTCACATCCGCACCCCTACTAACTAGGATAACCGCGATATCTGTTCCACCGAAACCGGATGCCACGTGCAAAGCAGTGCAACCCCTCACGGTTCTTGCATTCAATTCCGCGCCGCTATCTAGCAGCAGGTCCACAATATCCTTCTGGCCCAAAAGCGATGCTAACTGTAAAGGACTCAATCCTTTATCATTTTTTGAATTATTAATGTTGACTCCTTTCTCTAAAAACAGCTTCACAATATCATAGTAGCCACATTTTATTGCCAATTCTAGCGGAGTGGGGGACACTAAGTCATCGAGTTTGGCCCCGTTTCTAAATAAAGCTTCGATCGTAGTTGAATGACGAGAAATCGTCGCCAAGTGAATTGCTGTCGTGTTGTGGTCCGACGAACGAGCGTTAACATCGGCGCCTTTTGCCAACAAAGTTTCAACGGTCTCCGCGTGGCCACCTAAAGAAGCAAAATGTAGGGGTGTGGCATCCGATTCCCCGAGCGCGTTCACATTCGAACCCGCGTCTAAAAGATACTTGACAGCATTGAGGTGACCGTTACCAGCCGCGCAATGCAAGGCAGTCCACCCACTTTTCGTCAAACTGTCACGTTCTGCCCCACCACGTAACAAAGCCTCCACGACATGTCTGTGTCCACGTTCAGCTGCAATATGTAGAGAGGTATATTTGTCCTCAGTCTGCGAGTCAGTCTTGGCTCCCCATCTTAACAACATCTCCACAACAGTCGAGTTATCACGTGACGACGCAAACATCAAAGCAGTCATATTATCAACGTCTCGGGAATTTACGTCCGCCCCATAATCTAACATAATTTCAATAAAGTCATTGTGTTTCGCCAATATAGCAAAGTGAAGTGGCGTATTCTTTTTGTAGTCAACTGCATTGACGTGGGCACCTTTTTCCAATAATACAATCAAAGTATCTTTAAATCCGCCCCATGCGGCTTCGTGTAACGGACCTGAGAAGTGTTGGTCCACCTTATTCATATCAGCTCCTCGTTCTAACAATAGTTGGACAACAGCGGTCTCGCCTTTACTGGCAGCATAAAGCAGAGATGTGGCACCATCAATAGTTTCAGAATCGATATCTGCTCCCTTCTCTAGTAAAAGTTCAACAATATCCTTTTGTCCGGAGACCGAAGCGAAGTGTATCGCCCTCCAATGGTCGTTGTCCAAAGCGAGTGGATCGGCACCGTTTTCCAGTAAGAGTCTCGACACCTCAGTTTGTCCGAATAGTACCGCTTCGACTAAAGGTGTAGACCCGTTGATACGTTGAGCGTTGATATCTGCTCCACGCCTCAGTAAATCTTGCACAATATCACTCTGACCAAACCTTGCAGCTATGTGCAGCGGGGTGCTATTATTGGCATTCACTTCATTGATATTTGCTCCTTGTTCTAGTAACCTTTGGGCAGAATCCTTGTACCCGGCTGCTAAAGTGAAATGCAATAGCGGAATGCTTTCATCAATTCTATCCACGACCCGAGCTCCGTTTTCTAACAAAACATTAACAATGTCCTGTTGATCAGCGTACATGGCGTAATACAACGGAGTACATCCGCCAATGCAAACGGCATCAATATTGGCATTGTTCGCCAACAAAACTTTGACTAGGTCTATGTGACCACTTCTAGAAGAATAATGTAATGCCGTTCTGTTTTCTGCGTCTCTAGCTTCAATATTTGCACCGTTCTTCAACAGAGTTTCACAAACATTCACGTGGCCGAACGGTGCAGCGATAAGCAATGGTGTTATATTGAGACGGTCACCATCGTCGACTGGTGAGAGATTTTGTTCAAGTAGGTATCCCAGTACATTGTCGCTGCCATATTGAGCAGCAACGTGAAGAATTGAATCTCCATTCGCAGTTCTGACGTTAACGCTTATGTTGTTATCAAGGAGGAACAAGATCACATCAATACTGTCTCCCGCGGCTGCGTAGTGCAATGCACTCCATCCGTCTACATCTCTGCATTGAGGGTCTGCTCCATTAGCAATAGATTCCCTTACTGCTTCGATATTTCCATTCGAGGCTGCAGTACACATCGCACTCTGATAGCTTAACACTTTCAAACACTGGGTGTAATGGCGAAGAAGCTCAGAAGGGTTATCTAGTATTTTATTACCGATCAGTATATTTTTCTTTGTTATTAAGTCAGTTCCTACTTCAGATAACTTAAAAGCTGTTGAGACCAGAGCAGTCAGTGGGTCAAAGGGAAACACGTCCATTAACACATCACCGTGAGCTAAATAGTTTCGAAGAGATTTTCCAATCAGAAGGGGAGAAAATTGATCAAGAAATAAATGGGTATGTCCGAAAAGGGAAATGCTATCTAGGATTTCTGTCAAGTCCAGGGCAAGTACCTCAACGCCAGCCTTTAGTTCTTTATCCTGTTTACACATTACCAAGAACTCGTGAGCCTTGTTTTTGGAAACTAGCTCTGATAACATTCTTAACCTTTTTTCGAAGAAACTTTGCAGTTCATTGTGGTTTTCTAGTAAAATAGAATCAACGATAGGTGTCAGCTTGCTTAATAACGTGGGGTTTTTAAAACTAGAAGTGAAAAGCGATTTATAATGCCCTGCCATGTTATGGGATGCCTCGCTTTCAAAAGAGTTTCTCACAGAATTCACGAAAATCTCGTAATTATCTCTCAGGTTTTCAATAATCTGTTTACACGCGTCCCACTGTTCATTTTGGAATTGTTTTTCCAATGTCACTTTTTTGGCTTTTTTCAGCGTCACTCTGGGAACCAAATCATCGTACATTTGTCTGACCACTGGATCCACTTTTGATTTTGTTCCTTGTTTTAGCTCTGTGAAAAGACACTTAAGGCGTTGCTTAGACTCATAGCTTTGTTGATTCATGTCTATCTCCTTACGAAAAGATTCTTGTAGTTCAATATGAAGCCTTTTTTCCACCTTATTAAATATGCCACATATTTTACTATCAACGTTGTCGGGAATATTCTTTTTTTCCTTCATTTTTAATTTAACTGTAAACTCATCAATCCCTCTAACTCTTCCTACCTCATATTCCACTTGGCATTTAATAAAATAACTAATTTCATCAACTTTACTTATGTGTTCTTTCGAAACAGACCTCAACTTGACTCCGTCGACAATATTATAAACTAGATCCACAATATTAACCAGCCTTTTCACGTCGACAGTGTCCACGTAAATCATATCGCGGGCTTTTTGCTGTATGTAAAACATTTCCTGATTTGATTTGTCATTATTTGCAAAACGAATTCTGTCACATAAATCCCGAATCTTCCAGGTTGAGTCTGCAAATTCATTTTTCCCTGTTGTTATTTTAGATTCTTGAGAATCAATTATTTTACCAATTTTTTTAAACATCTTCATTTCTTCTTTCGTCTGGTTCTCAATTACTCCATTCAAATCATTTATCAACGTTTTCAATTTTTCCAATTCTCTTAGTTCAATCGTCTCCCCAGAAAAATCCTCTTCTAAAACTATTCCATCTAGTTGCTTTACTAGTTTCCAAACATCGTCCAGACTCTTGCTATAAGTAATTTTGTCCGAGTATATACGTAACATATCGAGTTTCTTTTTATTTAGAATATCAATAATTTCTACATTGATTTTTTTTAGATCATTTTGAATTTCTTTAAATATCGCTGTGTCTGGTGTCGCTTCCAGCTGCAGTTTGCTGGTCAATGCGTGCGAGTGAGACAGTGAGTCTCTAAGCGATGAGACAATTTCTCTCACTTTTGCCGGGGCCGACTTGAGCAATCTCTTATGTATATCATCCGACACGTTAGGCGATTCAATTGTATTCTTTAAACTTTCTCCAATCACTTGTAAACTCCTCTGGATTACCAACTTTCCTAAAACTTCCTTTTCGTCTAGGTTTATCTGTAAAGCTAGTTTAATGTAAGATTCAATTCGTTGTAGGGAATACAAATTCTTGATCACTTTATAATCATCATGCAAGTCTTGAAATGCAGGGTTGTTTGTAAGCACCGAGCTAACCACGGCTTCTCTAGCGGTCAATGTGGCATCTTGTTTCGTTGGAAACTTACTGTTGATATCTGTTTCGGTTATCAGATACTTAAGCGCGTCAATTTCTTTAGAAAATACATTTAAATATCTCAATATGTTATCTTGGTTCACAACTAACCTATAAACACTATTTGAAAGTTTATCATTTACATGCGACGATATAAAGATCGCCAAGCAACATTCCATTTCTTCCCATGGTAGTTTATTGTAAGTTGACTTCAGTTGTCGTTTCAAAACTCGAATGTTTTGCGTAATGAACCTTAAGTGAATTAAAAATTCTACATCTGTGTCTTCGTTATCGGAATACAACTCATTTAATACCCCAACAATATCAGAAATCATCGTCAGCCGTCTCTTTACATCCACAAGGGTCGTCACTACTGGTTGTGCATTAAAATCGTTTTTCTCTGAGAAGAAACGTGAGGTAATGATCTTATTTTCTACCTCAAACTCCATCTCTGTTGATAAAGGTACTTCTCTTATTTTTAGAGCTTCGTATGCTTCAGACAATAGGGGTTCAACTTTTCTTAGTATTTCGGGATCACTACAATCTTCATCATCCGTTTTCCTTTTGATCAACATATCCAGTAACTCTATATTACTTAACCGCACAACATTGTAAAATTCTTTATATCCTTCGTCATTCTCTCCAACAACCGCATCTAACAACGAATTCTTTTGAACCACATTAAGATTACCAATCGAAGCTCCTTTCTCCACCATATACTTGGCTATATCCCACTCACCGGCCTCCATAGCACTTTCTAAAGGAGTCCTGTTTTCAACAGTGACAATGTTCACATCAGCGTCCATGCCAATCAGATAACGCACCATCTCCCATTGACCTGTGACCACTACCTGTTGCAATGCAGTAGTGCCAGCAGTGTCAGCAGTATTTATGTCAGCTCCATGACAGACTAGATACCTCACACACGGCCAATGTGCAGCTTCAATAGCCAGTTGTACAGGACTCTTTCCTGTGACATCGACGCTATTAATGTCACATCCTTTCCTGAACAAATACTGAACAATGTCAGAGTGACCAGATTTTGCTGCCCATGCAAGGGCGTTCATACCGGAATGATCTCTCCAGTTCAGGTCCGCTCCCGTTCCCTCCACGAGCTGTTTCACAACCTCCAGGTATCCAGATTTAGCAGCTCTTAACAATAGCGTCATTCCCTTGTTGTTCACAATGTCCATTTCAGTCTGAATGCTTTCCTCTTGTTCTTTATTTCTTCCAGTATGTTGTTCACGATTGCTTTCTTCTTCGGTCGCCGCACCCTCATCTCCCTGGGCCACACTCTTATCTCCCTGGGCCTCACCCTCATCTCCATGGGCCTCACCTTTATCTCCCTGGGCCTCACTTTTATCTCCCTGGGCCTCACTATTACTTCCCTGGGCCGCACCCGTATCTCCCCGGGTTGCACCCTTATATCCCTGAGCCTCACCCTTATCCCCCCGGGCTGCACCCTTATATCCCTGGGCTTCACCCGTATCTCCCTGGGCTCCACCCTTATATCCCTGGGCTACACCCTTATATCCCTGAAGCTCATTCTTATCTCCCTGGGCCTCACCCATATCTCCCTGGGCTTCACCCTTATCTCTCTGGGCCTCACCCTTATTTCCCTGAGCCTCACCCGTATCTCCCTGGGCTTTACCCTTATCTCCCTGGGCCTCACCCTTATCTCCCTGGGCCTCACCCTTATCTCTCTGGGCCTCACCCTTATCTCCCTGGGCCTCACCCGTAACTCCCTGGGCTTCACTCTTAGCTTTATCGTTATCCATTATGAGTTCGTGAGAGTTACTTTAGCTCAGCTGAACAGACAAACGTTCCTAATACCTAACAGACGTTCATTTTCACGAAGATCTTTGTTCAGATATATCTTTTCTTAAAATGAAAACATGAATATCACTTTGAAAATAGTACTGTAATTCCTTTTTAAAATAACAATATATTGGATGGAACCACATATTAGAGCGCCATAAAATAAAATAAAGCCACATCTTAATAGTATCGCAAACAAAGCTGTTGATCACGTGAAACACTAGAATATATTGTTTTGTACACCATGTTTCTTGATGTATTCTCAGTTTGAACAGAAGTTAGATATATCTGCTGAACTTTTTAAATCGTGTCTTCCTTACACGACAGCATAGCATGTTGCTGTGTAATGCACCACTGGAAACAAACATATGTTATTAGTTTGTTGTTTGATATTAATTGGCATTCATTTTTTCTACGTATATTTACATTTTCTATGCGAGTCGTAACAGTATTGGAATACCTGTTCAATGGAGGTGATTAATCTTTGAATACTATTTACGGATGTTTTTGGTCATTCGTGTTTCAATTGAACAATCAATAATTACGATGCATTAGATTCTAGCATTTAGATCAAATCATCAATCAAACATTTAATCTGGTGATCAATATTGAATATATGTTTAATACACAATAATTAAGAGCTTATCTTTCCCCCTTCATCCACCTCAAAACTATCAATGTTACCCTGACGTCATATGACCTAGTTGTCGAGTACCTCGTTAAACACCAATAACTGTGAAAACGCTCTGTGTGACGCGTTGATAAGCGAGCGCGTCTATATCTACGAACTTTCTGGCGAAAAGTTCTCAAAGCTAAGAAAAGCAACAATTAACAACAATTGAAAAATGCGCATTGAAAACTTTTTGTATAATTACCATAGCTATTATACATTTTTTGTATCACCATTTATTAAATTTTTTTTACCAAATTTGGTACAAACAAGTGTAAATTAATAATACTTAGTACTTACCCTGAGAAGTTGATTGATTGATTGATTGAGGGTATGTCTTCGAAGGAACGAACGAACGAAACTGCACATAATACGTTGCTACTTCGATTCTTGAGGTTGTCGAAGGAAGGAACGAACGAAGCTGCACATACGTTGCTACTCCGAATACTGAAATTCGACTGTTCTCAGATAAGGTAAAGCTAATCTCAAACACCAACTAGATAAAGATAACAAAGCTGCGATGGGGCGTCACTAGGCAAGGCTCAAACATTTTTTTTATTTGCTTACTGGTTACCTCAAGTTAAAATAAACCGGAACTTATTGGGTTCGGCTTATGTAAAAGTGGCTCGTTGGTCCAGTGGTTAGCATCCCTGCTTCCAATGCAGAAGGTCCCGGGTTCAAATCCCGCTTCAGGCAGAAGTTTTTTTAACTTTTAAAGTGGATTCAATTCCATTACTTCTTGGCTTAGGAATAAGTAAACGGTGACTTTGGAGCCGTCCTAGCAACGAAGCACTCAATAAATTCAAAGTTGTTCTGAATCGGCCTTGTTGATTCTGGCATCTGTCCGCAGGTGTTCGCACTGTCCAATCACTGATTCATATGTTTCATATTTGAAATATCGATCTTTGATTGGTTATCGCTCACTCGTCGATGGTGTTTGAAGCCTACAGGGTTGGTTTAGTCACTTTAAATTAAAGTCCCCCACTGCAAATCAGTTTAGTTACTGAGTGGGTATAGACTCTAAATGTGAATTTTTTTATTTTTATTTAAAGGTGCATTAACATCGCTTTAACAGCAAGTCAAAGATACTGCTGTCAAAACACGCTCAGAAACGGACCTGCGCCATCTTGCTCGTGATTAAAAGGTTCTGACGTCATAACTCAGTAAACAATAATTTTATAACATACAAATAGTACTGAAATCCCACCCTTTAGTAGATTATTGCTCCCATAAGACTTAAACTGAACCAACAATTATTTCTAGTTAGTAAATGAACACTTTTCCACATGAATTAACAACAATATGTTAAATAATTGCATTATTTTAAACACGTTTTGGTAAATACTGTATCAAAATGTATTTTCTGAAGAAAACAGTGATATAAAAGGCATTGTTGTAAAGTCACTGCATCCTAGATATTGTTATACTTCAAGCAGGCAGTTGTTGACATGAGTTATGACGTCAAGAGCCGTTTTTCAATTACGGAACGGGAAGTTCCAAATTTCAAACTTAAAATGCTAATAGAATTGGAAATATACGCTTCTCAGATATAAAAATTATACCGCAGGTATTTTTAGATAATGATCTTCCATTTTTAGGTACTTTGAGGAATATTTATTTTTGATGAGCCTTCCCTATTATCACGAATTGACGATTAACTACGATTCCCGTTATTGGGACCGCAATCCGCGGGAATCGCGAAAGAGATGCATGCATGACGCGCAATCGTAATGCCGTAACGATCAAGCATGAGAAAATGCACAATTGCGATCCCGACAATTGTGGTAGGGGCTTTAATCTTACAAGGAAACCACTATATGCGAGCATGTCTACGCCCACGAACATTCTGATGAAAAGTTGTCGAGCCAGCGACAAACATGAAATATGGTTTGAAGTTATAAATCTCTTTGCTGACACACGGATAAAATGTTTCAAGTATTGGTAGCATCACGTATTTCGAATCACATAAATAAAATAAATAAATGAATTCGCATTTATAGAGTCTACCGGCCAACTCAGTAACAAGACTGATTTTCAGTGGGGGACTTAATTTAAAGCGACTAAACCAACCCTGTAGACTCCGAACACCATCGACAAGTGAGCGATAACCAATCAATGATCGATATTTCAAATGTGAAACATATGAATCAATGATTGGACAGTACGAACACCTGCGGACAAATACCAGAATCAAAAAGGCCTATTCAGAACAATAGTGTCTGCTTCTTACGTTCTGCCGTCATAACACAAGTTGGTTCTTTCTTATCAAAGTTCACAACAGCATCAACAACACAACATTGTGTGTTTAACTGTGCGTAAGAACCACGTCCATCAAGAAGACGCCTAATAAAACAATCCTATTAAATCCTGCTTCAGGCACAAGTTTTTGAACTTCTAATATGGGTCCAATTCCATCATTTGCGGGTTGACACAAAATGACTAAGGGTCAAATGCATAGTCGTTCCTCACGTGCTCCTTAACTCAGCCTTTCCTCAGACTTGCCCAACCACCAATCACAGAGCAGTCCACATGGCAATGCTGCTCTGTGATTAGTGGTTGGGCGAGCCTGAGGAAAGGCTGAGTTGAGGAACATGTGAGGAACGACTATGCTTTGTACCCTAAGACTAACAACCCGTCTCGGCCTGGGGAAGAATAGGCTCAGAGTGACTCTGCTAGTCGTAAGAGGAGACAAAAGGAGACCCTGCCCCTCCCCCCCCATTGTCCCACTGAAGATTTCTCCTCCCACATGGCCCTGCCCCTCCCTTGCTGGACTCCCGTATGACGACCCACGCGACGTACAATGGACCTGATTCGGATGTGGCTTTATTCTTCATCATCATCTTTCTCATCTTCATTATCACCTACTCATCGTCTCGATTGGCCATAGTTGCAAAAATATGAGACGTTAAGCCCAATTAATTAATCAATCTAAGACTAACGAAAAGTTGAAGTATACGATTTACATTGAAGTGTTCACATACTTTACTAGTGATTAGTGGCCGAGTGATTCATCATTGTTATTCACGATTGTTAAGCGTTAGTAACAACCAATCGCTGCAGGGAACGTCATAATAGTTCAGCCAATGAAAATCGTACCATCCGAGTCAAGTTAAGTTTTAATGTTGTTTAGGTTTTCACTTTTACGCAGAGTTTGTTTTGACAGCTTCCTGTCACGGCTTCCGGTACCGATGTAAACAATAGCAGATTAAACCACTCTATACTTTGAAAGAATTTTTTTATTATTAACAACCCATTAACCAAACCATCCTTACTGTTATTTCTAAATGTAGGCCTATGTAAATTTTGTAGTTTTGTATAGATATTTTATTTTTTATGTATAGTAGGACCAATCTTTATTTGTAGTGTGTATCAATATTTGTATTCTGTACAAATCGCATGGGTGAAATAATGAAATGAATAAATAATCGAAAATGTGAAAGCACCTCCAAAAACCATGTTTAAAATCAACGAAGTGGATAATTGTAAGCGCTTTAGTGTTTACTATCAAGTAGGAAAGCTTTCAGACTTGAGAGAGTGACTGACGGAGTAAACGTTACGACTTGTTTACTCGCGAAAACATATTCATCATAAATGAGAGCACTTTAGCCTTATGGTAGACATTAGCGACAGCAAAGACGCTCCAAGATACGGTATATGGACATTGGGCATACATAATGAATGTTCAACATCATCATTGTGAGTGCCTTAATATCATATATATATATATATATATATTATTCATTGAAGTAATTCCTTCTGAGAAATATCCTGGTTAATATAGAGGTATGGACGTAAAGCATTTTTAGAAAAATAAAAGTTTCATAATCAATTTGGTGAAGGCCGGAACATTTTGATAATATTTGTGAAATGTTTAAACCTTGTAAATTATTAACTATAAGTCAACCATCTTTATGCCAGAAAGGTATTTGAAAGCTTAACAATCATCAGAATAATTGTAATAGCAATTACAAAAGCAGGGCTTCTAAACAGATATAAGGAGCTTTCATTAGAAATAAAAAAAAACGTGTTGAAAGGGGAAGAAGAGGAAAAGGCAGTGAAAAAGGGGCAATAAGGAAGACGGTGAGGAAAAGGGGAAAGGGAGACACTCACCCTCCGAGTAGGACTTGTTCTCGTTCTCCCTACTGACAGGGATGGTCTCCTCGCTTATCTTCAACCCCTTATTGCTATCCTCGACACTCTTGAGATGAGAGACTAGCGTCTGGGGGATGCTTTTCTGCTGCTCCTCCACCAGGATCACTGGAAACAACACACGGGGGTTAAAGACATAGGGTAAGTTTATTTCGCTGTAGGTTATAATCCTAATATGTAGGTTATAATCCCAACAGGTAGGTTATAATCCCAACAGGTAGGTTATAATCCCAACAGGTAGGTTATAATCCCAACAGGTAGGTTATAATCCACATAGGTAAGTTATAATCCCTACAGGTAGGTTATAATACCAACAGGTAGGTTATAATCCAAACAGGTAGGTTATAATCTCTACAGGTAGGTTATAATCCCAACAGGTAGGTTATAATCCAAACAGGTAGGTTATAATCCCAACAGGTAGGTTATAATCCCAACAGGTAGGTTATAATCCCAACAGGTAGGTTATCATCCCAACAGGTAGGTTATAATCCAAACAGGTAGGTTATAATCCCAACAGGCAGGTTATAATCCCAACAGGCAGGTTATAATCCCAACAGGTAGGTTATAATCCCAACAGCTAGGTTATAATCCCAACATGTACTTATAATCCCAACAGGTACGTTATAATCCCAACATGTAGGTTATAATCCCAACATGTAGGTTATAATCCCAACAGGTAAGTTAAATAATCCCAACAGGTAAGTTATAATCCCAAAAGATAGGTTATAATCCCAACTTGTAGGTTTTAATCCCAACAGGTAGGTTATAATGCCAACAGGTAGGTTATCATCCCAACAGGTAGGTTATCATCCCTACAGGTAGGTTATAATCCCAACTGGTAGGTTATTTTCTACAGCTGCTGTGGAGGGTGTAAGGGCAGTTTCTGACCGCAGTCAGCTTTGATCGTCGATGATGATGATGATGATGAAGATGATGATGATGATGATTATGATGAATGATGATGATGATGATGATATTTCTGTTTTACGTCCCCTATTTTTGCAGCTTGGCTAATCGAGACGATGAGTGGGTGAAATATGAAGATGATGAAGTTGTTTGGAGCAATGGGGAAAGTAGGAGGGCGGGGAGGAAATTTAAAAAGTCAGGGAAAGGGAGGATGTAGACTACATTTTGTAGGACATTTTCCCCTCGACCTGAGTATTCTAGAACCTTCTCTCAGACGCAATATGTGAGAAAGTTCTAGAAGCTTCTCTCAGACGCAATATGTGTGAAAGTTCTATAAGCTTCTCTCAGACGTAATATGTGTGAAAGTTCTAGAAGCTTCTCTCAGACGCAATATGTGTGAAAGTTCTATAAGCTTCTCTCAGACGTAATATGTGTGAAAGTTCTAGAAGCTTCTCTCAGACGCAATATGTGTGAAAGTTCTATAAGCTTCTCTCAGACGTAATATGTGTGAAAGTTCTAGAAGCTTCTCTCAGACTCAATATGTGTGAAAGTTCTAGTACGAATCGAGCGAGAACCGGATAAGTTTTTTCTAAATAAACACAATTACTAATCGATAAGGTAAACACATTACCAACACCCTCGTTGTTGCCGAGTATAGGCGGACTCACTCGAGCGAAGCGGCGGACGGCGTAGAGCAATTATTATCCTGTCGAGGGTAGGCCGAGCGTGCCAGAAGACGGTTATGTTATTTGTTTATTATCTATTTCCATTTATAATGAAATGGGTTGGGACTGTTATGTTATTTGTTTATTATTTATTTCCATTTATAAAGAAATGGGTTGGGACGGTTATGTTATTTGTTTATTACTTATTTCCATTTATAAAGAAATGGGTTGGGACTATTATGTTATTTGTTTATTATTTATTTCCATTTATAATGAAATGGGTTGGGACTATTATGTTATTTGTTTATTATTTATTTCCATTTATAATGAAATGAGTTGGGACGGGTATGTTATTTGTTTATTACTTATTTCCATTTATAATGAAATGGGTTGGCAGAATAAAAAAACACAACTCCAAACACATAAAGTGATTGCCACCGATAACGTATGAGCGACATTTGTCATATGACAGTGTTAGAAGTATTTGATTGATGATTTGAGTATATAACGACGTACATAAGAAGTAGTATGATTATAAGACGTCAGGGGGGTTTGGAGGGAAGGGGAGGACGTGGACTGCCTTTCGTCTGGCTTCTCCACTTCGACCTGTCCGGCTAGGATGGCCCTACCAGAAGCATACGCTTCCGCCGGCATAGCTATCGGGATCACCAAAGCTCACAAAAACTTGCCCAACACGATAAGGTAGCTGTCCTTGAGATGTTTCAATACAATGTTCGGATTGATAACATAAAACATAAAAAATACTATGAAATCGTGAATTTTTACTATTGCTGCATTTATTAAAATTGATTGATTGATATTTGGGCTTAACGTCTCATATTTTTGCAACTAGGCTAATCGAGACGATGATTGGATGAAATATGATAATGAAATAGGGGGTTGTTTGGAAGAAAGGGGCAAATTGGAGGGTGGTGATGAAAAGGGAAGGGGGGGGGGAAAGGGATTGGGGTGTGGACTGCACTTCGTCTGACTTCTCCTCCTCGACCAGTCCGGCTAGGGTGGCCCTACCAGAAGCATACGCTTCCGCCGGCATAGCTCCAGGAATCGTCAAAGCGCACAAACCTGCCCACCACGATAAGGTAGCAGTCCATGGGCAGGTATATTAAAGCATTTCGAACCGATTTTACTTTTCAGCCAGAGCATGAAGCTTTAACTGTAGCAAACAGATTCGTTATGTGAATGCACTCTTCAAACATTTAAAAAATCTGTTTTAGATTTAGAATATTTGAGTTTAACGACGTACTCGACAACTATGATTATAATTATGACATTGGGGGTTGTTTGCAGGATTTGAGAAGTACCAGGACGGAGAGGAAACGGGGAAGGGGAGGAACAGGGAAAGAGAGGATGTTGATTGATCATGCAAGTGATCTGAGAAGTAGGAGTTATACTTTCAATTAACGAGTCGATGATTTTTAATGATTATTATTTGGGCTTAACGTCTCATATTTTTGCAACGAGGCTAATCGAGACAATGAGTGGGTGATATATGAAGATGAACTATGGGGCTGTTTGGAGGATCAGTCGATTATGCGACATTCAAGTTCCCATAAAGGTGGCGAAAACCTATAACACTAGCTACCGTTGGTTAGACTAGATTGGAGGGTTCGAAAGCTTGTGTAACAGCTTCGTTCTTCTCGTCAACTGCTCGGCAGTCCAGGTTAGCGGAGGAACCTATATGACTGGTCAAAGTTACACGTCGTCCTTTCGGATGGAACGAAAAGCCAATGGTCCCTTTGGTACTTTTTGACAGGAGTAGGCTACGTGCCGGTACCAGGCTTCCCCTCCTTCCTTCCTCATTATCATTCAACAATCATCACTCATCAAACTAAAGAGGGTATTGTGCTCTACACTGGCCTTAATTACAATAAAGTAAGTAAGTATACGATAAGCCTAAAATAAACTATATAGTTTATGGTTATAGTTATAGTTGTAACTCACATAGTTTGACGGTTGGAGTAGTCTGGTCATAGTTTTGTGTATTAACAAGTCCCAGACAGATGCAATTCACCACCACTAATATAAGTATCTTCAGCGCCATCGCGCCCGGCTGTACCGACCAACTCAGAGCCTATATTAAGGATTCTTTCCAACTGCACAAGCTACCTTGCAAATTTAAAGCTATACCTAATCCGATGACGGTCCGCATAAATTAATACTTTAGATTTTAGTTTTACTTTTATACCCTAGATTTTAGTTATACGTTTATACTTTAGATTTTAATTATACTAATATACTTTAGATTTTAGTTACACTTTTATACTTTAGATTTTAGTTATACTTTTATAGTTTACTGACCAACACACACAAATACGGTAAGATGATGAAATGAATGTGCTCAAATTTTAAATCCTAGCTTTAGAAATGTTTACGAATTGTACAAAAAACGAGATTTTGAACTGTTTGAGTGATATACTTTCCAACTGCGCTAAATGTGTCAAAGTGACTACACACTTATAATATAGACCCTGCTCGCGCCGACTACAGTAACACTGTGTCGTTATGCAGTGTTACCAGGTGCTCGAGTGCTCGAGTGCCAGACATTAAAGCGCGCAAGACTAAACGATATCTTGTTTACCATCAATCCACTTGACACGACAACAGCGGCGTGAATTCACAATAGAGGGAGGGGAGGACGAACTTTCCGACCATACAGGGGTGTGGGTCGATAGATATTTGAAGATTGATTGATATTTGGGCTTAACGTCTCATATTTTTGCAACTTGGCTAATCGAGACGATGAGTGGGTGGAAGATGAAATAGGGGGTAAAGGGGCAAGCAGGAGGGCGGGGTGGAAAGAGAAAGGGGGAGGAAAAGGGAGGGAGGAAGATGTGGACTGCATTTCGTCTGACTTCTCCTCCTCGACCTGTCCGGCTAGATATTTGAAATTTATTTGAAATTGTTTGAAATTTATTTGGTTGAAGGGCGCTTCAAACAGTTAGGTCATTTGGCGGCACCGAGATGTTGTTTTGCAAGCTAAATTATTAACTAACCAAGAAATAAGAACCTGATTGATTGATTGATTGATATTTAGGCTTAAGTCTCATATTTTTGTAACTTGGCTAATCGAGACGATGAGTGGGTGAAATGTGAAGAAATGAGGGGCTGTTTGGAGGAATGGGGTAAGTAGGAGGGCGGGGAAAGTAAATTTCATATTTTTTAAATTTGAATGATATAATATTATTAACGGTTTTATTGTATTTAAAGATGTTGTTACAACTGAGTTAGGACAAGAAATTTGAATATATTCGATATATTAATTGAGTTTAAGGGTGTACTCGACAACTACGATCATATGACATCGGGGGGTGTTCGGAGGAATGGGGCAAGAACGAGGGCAGGGAAGAAAACGTTTATTACTATTTTCGTGAGATAGAAGTTCTTCATATGACTGGAAAAGCTTTAATTGTGTTCTCAACATATCGTTGATTGATTAATATTGGTGTTTTACGGCCCATATTTCTGAAACTTGGCTAATCGAGACGATGAGTGGGTATATGTTTGGTACATTCTTTCAATATGTGACGTACAGTCAGAGTAACGTCACAAACATTTCCCTCGTAAGGAGATAGCCATGACTATGAGTCAAACGAGTGTGGCCAAGCTAAACCGGTCCAATACCAAAGCCGAAGGCTTGCTTGATTGATTGATTGATTGATTGATATTTGGGCTTTACGTCTTTACGTCCGTCGACGGCGCTTCATTTCATATCTTGTGTTTTAAACGCCTGTGAACACGTTTCAGAATCGGACAACCCCTTGACCCCTTCCACTCATTGGCCTCCCCCGTATCGCCCCCAGAAGAGAAAAGGTCTAGGGTAGCTGAGGCGACAAAGGAGCCAATGTCGTATGACTTAACCTACCTACCTAGTACCTAGTACCTAGTACCTAGTACCTAGTACCTAGTACCTAGTACCTAGTTAGTACCTTATTAAACAATTAAAAGTATAGTTTACTCCTCCCTCCTCCTTTCCTTTCTTTACTCTGTGAATTTCTTTAAAACTTTTTTCGAGAGCAATGGGGGGGGGGGGGGGGGGGAGTCTACAACTCTGCCACCCGTTTACCAGCCCACCAAGATATAGGGTATAGCAGTCCCTAGGAAGTAGTTCACATTCTAGATCATTTTTAAATAGTGCTATAGCTAATTAAGAGCGAATTGTAGGAGAAGAAAATAAAAATTTGCAAGTAAAAAGTGTTTTACTTCGAAAAAGGTTTCAAAAATAATTTTAGCTTCGTACACTCAACAAATTTCCGCAACTATTTTTTAGTACTAAAAGAATGCGTTTGTTTAAACGAGGAGGAGCAGTTTTAAAACTAGGTTAGTTCCAGAGAGAATTTGATTATTGTTGTTTAACGACGTACTCGACAACTAGGATCATATAACTTCAAGAAGTGTTTGCAGAAAAGCGACAAGTAGAACGTAACTGGGAGGAAAGAGGAAAGGGGAGGCCGAAACCCTACGACAAGTCCAAAATAATGATGATATTTGGGTTTTACGTACCATATTTTTGCACCTTGGCTAATCGTGACGACGAGTGGATGAAATATGAAGATAAAGATGTTTGGAGGAATTGGGAAGTATAGGAGGGCGGGGAGTTAACGTGAACGGGTTGGAAAAGAGAAAAGGGAGAAAATGGGAAAAGAGAGGATGTGGACTGCCTTTCGTCTGGCTTCTCGCCCTTAACTCTCCAGCTAGCGGGCACCTACCAAAAACATACGCTACCGCCGGAATAGCTCTCGGGATTAACAAAGCACCACGATAAGGTAGCAGTCCTTAGGGAGGTAGATTATTTCAGTAGATTATTTGATTTTCACGACGTACTCGACAACTATGGTCATATGACGTCGGGGGTGTTTGGGAAGAAAGTGACAAGTAGGACGTTAAGGGGAGGACAAGGGATAAGGGAGGACGACTGATTGATTGATATTTGGGTTTTACGTCCCATACATTTGCAACTTGGCTAATCGAGACGATGAGTGGGTGAAATATGAAGATGATAGTGTTTGTACGAACGGGGCAAGTAGGAGGCAGGCAGGGTCAAGGAGGCAAAGGGAAAGGGGAGGACGAAACCCTAGGATAAGGTATATAGTTTATGGTATTGTAACTCACATAGTTTGACGTATGGTTCACCATACTGCGCGTGAACAACCCCCAGACAGATACAGTTCACCACCACTAACCACACAATCTTCAGCACCATCGCGCTTGGGTGTTCTCGCCGACTACTGCAATACTGAGTGTCGGTCTGTATCTACCTGGCAGGGTGCTACACTGAAGCTACACCTAGCTACACTAAGTGCTACAATAAAGCGCGCGCAAGACTAGAGATATCGTGTTTACCATCAGTCCATCACTCACAATACAACACTTTATTGAGGCTTCCCACGATTAGCCTACGATGAGTGAGCGCTAATGGCACGTGTGATCGATTGTATGTGTAATCGATTGTGTGTGTGTGACAGGGTTGCCAACTTAAGAGCAATGGAATGAATGAATGAATGAATGAATGAATGAATGAATGAATTAAATGAATGATTGATTGATTTACTGATATTTGGGCTTAACGTCTCATACTTTTGCAACTTGGATCGATATTTGGGCTTAACGTCTTATATTTTTGCATCTTGGCTAATCAAGACGATGAGTGGGTGATAATGAAGATTAAATTGGGGGCTTTTTGGAGGAAAGGGGCAAGTAGGAGAGCGCGTAAGGAAAGGGGAAAGGGGATTAAAGGGGATTGGGGTGTAGACTGCACTTCGTCTAACTTCTCCCTAATCGAGACGATGAGTGGGTGAGATATGAAGATGGAAAAGGGGGGTGTGTTTCGAGGGAAGGGTCGAGAAGGAGGGCGGGGAGGATAGAGGAAGTAGGAAGAAAGAGGAGTGGGGAGGTTGGGGACTGCATTTCGTCTGTGGAGGTAGTGGACTGCATTTCGTCTGAAACGAATGAAATTTGGGTTGTGTGGTCCTCTGTGAAAAAACTGTGAGAAAACGGGGTCTATCGGATCGACGGTTACCGATTCGCGAATGACGTCGGTGGCGTCGCGACGCCCGGCATCGGTAACTAAACGAGCATCGGGAAGAGAACGGACATATAAACACAACTATCTCGTACACTGTTGAGTTTCTTACAGATAACTTTAAACCTCCTAATAGAGGGCCTTATGTCAATTATAACAGATTATACATATTGTTTTAATACAACAAAGTCTTTAAAGAAATAAAGAGTATAAATGTAAATGCGTAGTGCTAGAAATGTAATGTCAAGTACATATAAACGCAATTCTCTCAAACGCTGTGAAGTTTCTAGGAGACAACTTTATATAGGCCGGACGCCGTAACAAAGAAGGTGTTGTCGTCACGGATGATGTAATAGCAAGTGACCTCACACCTTGTAATACTAACTTAAATGTAGACTAGGCCTACTACTCATTGCCTAAAGCCGCGATCACATAAATGACTAGTGACTATTGATTATTGACTATTGACTATTGATTATTGACTAAGCGAATTGAACCATAGGCGGTACGTGCTGACGTTCACACAACTTTACTTTTGACTTTTGATTATTGACTATTGACTAACGAATTGAAAATATCTCGAAGTCATAGTTACAACCAATCACAACGTTCGCGTTCAGCCAATGAATGTGGAGCAACGGAAGTCAATACCACTACTCAATTACTGTCTAGTGTATATTTGTTTTTGACTATTTCCGGCGAATATTATTTATTTATTATTTTTATGAAGCTGTCAAACAATAAAATATTCTTATTTTGAAAACAAATCTTCAAAACAAACAAGAAACATACAAAACCTTCACAACTTGGTTGTCCATCATTAAACGTTTTAACTGTTGAGCAGTTATACTATCGCCATACCTCGTTTTCTTCATAATGTTGCAATTTTATTATTTTGACAGCTCGTTGTTTGTCAATCAGTTCGATTCATTTGTTCTAGGTGGCAGATCATACGTGTCAAAGAACTTAGTTGTGTAGTGTTCATATATTTCATTGGGTAGTCAATAATCATTAGTCAATAGTCAATAGTCAATAATCAATAGTCATTTATGTGAATGCGGCTTTACCAGAAGTAAACATGTATTGTTATTTCATAGGTTAGTGGACATGGGCCCTGGATTAAATGCTATTTTTCTCCCTCTTGGTATGTGTTTGCGGTTAAATTATGCAGGAATAAACTTTAGTTTTTATCATCTTATTTATTATATTCACTTATAAATTAACAGCTACTTAATTATGTTTGGGAAAATTTAAAGTAGTTCCGTCCCATCATGCTAGGCATGAAGGTATGAAGAAGGAACAGCTACGGACGACTGCGGACGACCTACCTTTGTCAATTGCTTTGTCTGTCTGCATATTGTCGTACCCTAAAGGCACAGAGAACGCATATGACCACTCTGAAAGAACCCGAGTAATGTTTTCAGTGTCAAGGTTTCTTGATATTGGTAATAAATTTTCATAAATAATATTACAGGGTAAATCAGCCGAACACGGGCGTCACATCGTAGAAAAAATGCCGCCATGTTTCCCCCACTTGAACTCAACTCCTGTCAAACACGAAACGGCAATAAAGACAACAGACCATCAAATGACAAAGAAATACATCAAGTATCCTAGCAACACACAAAAGTCAAAGCTTTCTTGACGGTAGTAATTTTAAGTCACGGCCTACCAAAGCTAGTATTTTCTAACACCGCCTTGCCGATCAGTGTATTTTCTCTCTGACAGGTATAGTGCGCGGATGAGCACTGCGTAAACGTCCACATGTCACTACGCCGGCCAGAGTAATTAGTTGTGACGACACAACCTTCTTTGTTACGGCGTCCGGCCTATACCATCTAATAGAAGGCCTAATGCCAATCATGATGAAATGTTCATGTCGTATAAATATGACGTCTTCGAAGAAACCAAGAGTTTATATGTAAATACGTAGTGCTTGAAATGTAATGTCATGGACATATAAACGTAATTAACTCAAACACTTCGACGTTTCTTGAAGTTTTTATTGTACTATCTAATAGGAGGCCTCATGCCAATCATAATAAAGTGTACAAGTAAAAATTTGTGAACGTCTAAGAAGAAATCAAGAGTTTATATGTAAATACGTAGTGCTTGAAATGTAATGTCATGGACATATAAACGTAATTAACTCAAACACTTCGACGTTTCTTGAAGTTTTTATTGTACTATCTAATAGGAGGCCTCATGCCAATCATAATAAAGTGTACATGTTAAAATTTGTGAACGTCTAAGAAGAAATCAAGAGTTTAAATGTAAATGCGTAGTGGTAGAAATATAATGTCAAGGACATATAAACGTAATTATCTCAAATACTGTGAGGTTTCTTGAAGATATCTTTATAACTGCTAATAGAAGGCCTTAATGCAAATTTGAAGAAAGTGTACAAACTGTTTTAACGACACAACGTCGCCGAACAAATGAAGACTTTAGATGTGAATGCGTAGTCTTAGAAAAGTAATGTTAAGGACATAAACGCCATTTTCTCGATTACATTAGAGTTTCTTGCAGTTAACGTTTTATTTTCTTTTAGAAAGCTTAATGCCAATTATTAGTGATTGAACAAATTTGTTTAATATAACAACGACTTTAAAGAAAACAATAATTTAGAATACGCTATTCCCCTATCTTCCCTATTGTACGATTAGAAAACCTATACGCGTTGACCTAAATGATTGATAGATAGATTGATATTTGGGCTTCACGTCTTATATTTTTGAAACTAGTCTAATCAAGACGATGAGTGGGTGATAATAAAGATGAAATTGGGGGCTCTTTGGAGGAAAGGGGCAAGTAGGAGGGCGCGTGAGGAAAGGAGAAAAGGGAGGAAAGAGGATTGGGGTGTGGACTGAACCAACGATCAATAGCTGATTACTAGCGACCTACACTCAATTTGATATTATTAATTTTTATATTGTACATTTAATATTACGTATATACCAAACACAGCACTTCGCGTAGTGTCTACGCCAACTAGTCTTACTAGTCACTGTGTGAGTGTACTGAGTGAGTCAAGTGGCTTTTTTGTTTTGGTCGCATCCGCGTGATTCATTCCTCCCCCTTCCCCTCGTCCGTCTCTAGAGATGCGCTCTCGTTCTCACGTCAACGTCACAGCTACACTTGCTTCTCTAGAAGGTGCTATTAATTTCAAACACAAAAAAGCGTTTGTAAACAGAAGTCTATAATTTTTTTTGTCTCATTCCTTAGGCCTTAAGCTAGCTCCGCGGACCCCCTGGTATGGGCTCGCGGACCTTGGGGGTCCGCGGACCACACTTTGAGAAACTCTGGTTTAGTTAACGTCTTCTGATAGAGAGTCTAGTGACAATTAAGATGGTTTGTTTAAATCAATTAAACTCAACTACATCTTTATTAAATCAAGAGTTTGTTTAAATGCGTAGCCTTCGAAGTGTAGTGTCACGGACATTTAAACGCAATTATCTCGATCAATTTGGAGTTTCCTGCAGATTACTTTTTACCCTCTAATAGTTGCAATAATGCCAATTAATGATGGATTGTTCAAATCAGTTGAACATACCTACGTACGTCTTCTAACAAATCGATAGTGTACGTGTAAAAGCGTAATCTGTGAAATGTTGCATCAAGCACATATAATCGTAATTAACTCGAACAAGGTGGAATTTCTTGCAAATGCCAATTTAGGTGTAGTCTACATATCAGATACACATACCCACGTCTTTTATCAAATCGATAGTATACGTGTAAAAGCGTAATATGGGAAACGTTGTAACAAGCACATATACACGTAATTAACTCGTACAAGGTGGAGTTTTTTAAAAGTTTTTTCATATCTGCCAGTAGAGGGCCTAATATCAATTAAGACGGAATGTTCAAATCAGTTAAACATTCCCATATCTTCTATCAAATCAATAGTGTACGTGTAAACTCGTATTTTATAAAATGTTGTATCAACGACATATAAACGTAATTAACTCAAACAAGGTGGAGTTTCTTGCAGGTTTGTTTACATTGGCCAATAAAGGGTTTACCCTCAATGAAGATGAAGTGTGTACATCACTTAAATATACCCACGTCTTCTTTCAAATCAATAGTATACGTGTTAAAGCGTATTTGAAATTTGAAATTTATTGGGTTTAAGGGCGCTTCAACCAGTAAGGTCATTTTGCGCGACCAAAATGGTGTTTTGCAAGCTAAATAATTAAGTAACCATGAAAGAAGTAATTAATTTTATATTTAATATTGGTTGTATTGTATTGTATCTTTTTTAAGTTGTTGGAAAAACTATGTGCGGACAAGAAATTTTAAAAGTTTATCTCAATTCTCGTATGACAGAAGTTCTTCATACAACGGGGAATGCTTTAATTGTGTTTTCAACACATCATGTTTGGTACATTCTGACAATATGTAACGTGCAGTCAGAGTAACGTTACAAGTGTCACATTTTGGGACAACTTTTTCTCTAGTGAGGAGATAAACACAGCACTTCGCGTAGTGTCTTGAAAGAGAATAAGTAAATCACTTAAACATACCCACGTCATCTATCAAATCAATAGCATACGTGTTAAAGCGTAATCTATGACAAGTTTTAACAAGGACTTATACACGTAATTAACTATAGAAATATTATGTCAACTTACAGAGTTTCATATACTTTGGTCCGAAATCGTCGATCGGTTTTTCCGTCTGTTGTTGTTGCGTAGAAATCACGTGCAGGAATATCACGGTTGCTATTACGAAGGTTTTTGTCGCCATACCCGACAACTTGACCGTTTGATCGCTACCCTCACAGTGAGCCACTCTCTATACAGGCGCGGTAGGGTCACGCCGCACACTTGTTCACTTAGTGCTTAGTGGTGTAACGGGATACCGATCAGTCGATAGATAGGAAATGCATAAAGGTAATTGGTCGAGATGGAATATTTTTCAAGTTGAGTTAATAATTATAATGGTGAGGGCGTGCATGGTGGTGGTGGGGGGGGGGGGGGGGGCAAGATTAAACGCAGTTATTCCAGGTGTAATTCCATTCAAGTGCTGTTCGGTATCATTACCTTTATTAATATTATTATTATTATTTTTTTTATTATTGTTATAATTATTATTATAATTATATTATGCGAGGAGGGGACTGGAATGTAGTTGAGGGGGGGGGGGAGTGGTGGCAGGATAGAAGAAGATGGAGAGGCTTATCTTCAATGCCGACCCAACGCAGAGTTGGACGTGGCAACAGATGATGATGATTATAAGAATAATAATAATAATTATTATTATTACTATTGATTGATTGATATTTGGTTGATTGATTTTTGATTGATATTTGATATTTGGGCTTAACGTCTTATATTTTTGCAACGAGGCTAATCGAGACAATGAGTGAGTGATATATGAAGATGAAATATGGGGCTGTTTGGAGGAAAGGGTCAAGTAGGAGGGAGCTAAAGGACAAGGGGAAAGGGAAGGAAAGGGGATTGGGGTGTGGACTGCACTTCGTCTGACTTCTCCTCCTCGACCAGTTCGGCTAGGGTGGCCCTACCAGAAGCATACGCTTCCGCCGGCATAGCTCTCGGGATCATCAAAGCACACAAACCTGCCCACCACGATAAGGTAGCAGTCCATGGGCACGATTTTGATTTTTTGGGCTTAACGTCTCATATTTTTGACCAAGATTTAATAACAAATATGGAAAGAGGACGCTTTTTTATTTAACACCTTTGATATTCAATGAAATCCCTGCTTCATTTCAAAATAAGTAAATTTCAGTAAGTTCTCAACACAATTTTAATATTTTAATGCGATTATCTGTATATCAAGAATATCTACTATCTAGATCCACATCAGACTGAAAATTTGACATTCGAACAAAAAGATATTCCCGCATTGTCCGAGCTAATTGTACCTAATTGTCCGAGCTAATTGTGCCTAATTGTAATAGCTAATTGTGCCTAATTATATAAGCTTATTGTGCCTAACAGTCCGAGCTAATTGTGCCTAATTGTCCGAGCTAATTGTGCCAATTTGTCCGAGCTGATTGTGCCTAATTATATAAGATAATTGTGTCTAATTATATAAGCTAATTGCGCCTAATTGTATGAGCTAATTGTGCCTAATTGTCCGAGCTAATTGTGCCTAATTATATAAGATAATTGCGCCTATTATAGAAGCTAATTGTGCCTAATTTTCCGAGCTAATCGTGCCTAATTGTATGAGCTAATTGTGCCTGATTGTCCGAGCGTATTGTGCCTAACTGTCCGAGCTGATGGTGCCTAATTGTCTGATCTAACTGTGCCTAACAGTCCGATCTAATTGTGTCTAATTGTCCGAGCTAATTGTGCCTAATTATATAAGCTAATTGTGCCTAATTATATAAGATAATTGTGTCTAAATATATAAGCTAATTGTGCCTAATTGTATGAGCTAATTGTGCCTAATTGTATGAGCTAATTGTGCCTAATTGTATGAGCTAATTGTGCCTAATTGTCCGAGCTAATCGTGCCTAATTGTATGAGCTAATTGTGCCTCATTGTCCGAGCTAATCGTGCCTAATTGTATAAGATAATTGTGTCTAATTATATAAGCTAATTGTGCCTAATTGTCCGAGCTAATTGTGCCTAATTGCTTGAGCTAATCGTGCCTAATTGTATGAGCTAATTGTGCCTAATTGTCCGAGCTAAGTGTGCCTAATTGTACGAGCAAATCATGTCTTAAAGACGGTATCTTAGTTATTGTACTCACGGAGTTTCACAGTCGGTGCATCTTTGTCCGGCAGCTGTGCCGAGGTCCCTCCGAGCAGGGCTGCCAACACTAGGAGAACACACGTTGTTGCCACCATGACGGACCTACAGAGATTGCACGCCTGATCGCGCGGTTATCAACCATTAGCTGTCTTGTGTGTGTGTTGATGGTTATCGGTGAGCTGTCCGGCGCAAGACTGCACGGCGCGGTAGAGCCTCGCCGCTCGCATTCTCGCATTAAAGATTGTCTTGTTAGATGGTAGATATTTGGGCTTAACGTCTCATATTTTTGCAACGAGGCTAATCAAGACAATGATTGATATTTGGGCTTAAGATGATGATGATGATATTTGCGCTTAACGTCTTATATTTTTGCAACTTGGCTAATCAAGACGATGAGTGGGTGATAATGAAGATGAAATTGGGGGCTCTTTGGAGCAAGGGACTGCTACCTTATCGTGGTGGGCAGGTTTGCGTGCTTTGTTGATCCCGAGAGCTATGCCGGCGGAAGCGTATGCTTCTGGTAGGGCCACCCTAGTCGAGCCCACTGGTCGAGGAGAAGTCAGACGAAGTGCAGTCCACACCCCAATCCCCTTTTCTCCCCTTTCCCCTTTCCTCACGCGCCCTCCTATTTGGGCTTATCGTCTCATATTTTTGCAACGAGGCTAATCGAGACAATGAGTGGGTGAATTATGAAGATAATGGGGGGGGGGTGTTAAGAGGTAAATGGCGAGTGGGAGGGCGGGGAGGAAAGGGGAAAAGGGAGGAAAAGGGAGTGGGGAGGATGTGGACTGCATTTCGTCTGACTTCTCCTCCTCGACCTGTCCGGTTATTTGTTGTTTTTACGATGTACTCGACAACTATGATCATATGTTGAGCGGCGATCGTTTAGCCGGTTCCCATACGAACACAGAAGTTAAGCAATCTCGGGCTAGGTCAGAGGTGGATGGGTGACCACTCTCCTCTGAAACACTAGTTACCGTTGTTTAGATTGGAGGGTTCGAAGGTTTGTGTAACAGCTTCGTTCTTCTCGTCAACTGCTCGGCAGTCCAGGTAAGTGGAGGAACCTATATGACTGGTCAAAGTTACACCGTCCTTTCGGATGGGACGTATAAAGCCGATGGTGTCCTTGGTACTTTTCGACAGGAGTAGGCTACGTGCCGGTACCAGGCTTCCCCTCCTCCCTTCCTCATTATCATTCATCAATCATCACTCATCAGGTTAAAGAGGGCATTGTGCCCTACACTGGCCTTAATTACAAGAAAGTAAATTAAAGTATGATATCGGAGGATGTTTAGAGGAAAGGGACAAATAGGATTAAAATGGGAAGAAGGTGGAGAGAGAAGGACGTGGACTGCCTTTCGACTGGCTTCTCCTCCTCTACATGTCCGGCTAGTGTCCCTTCCGCCGGCATAGCTCCAGGAATCATCAAAGCACACAAACCTGCCCACCACGATAAGGTAGCAGTCCCTGGACAGGATGAGGAGAAGGAGAACCTAATTTCTTCTCTTACGACTGGCAGAGTCACTGTGAGCCAAATTCTACCCCGGGCCCAGACGGGGAGGCATTCAAGTAACCAACACACACAGATCGACTGATATTAGTAACCTACCTTACTTAGCACGTGCCGTGTACAGCTATACACGAGAACCGGTTTGGTGTAGTTTGGTGTAGATCTAGCTGCGTTGAACGGCGTAATAACAACATTGGACGTAGACAATTATAGATTGATCTATACTTAGTTAAAACACATTTCCGTCAATACTTTGAAGTAGAATTATTGTTGCATTACAATTGTGTACTATTGGAATGAAAAAGTGAGTCCAAAAATAATTTTAAAATAAAGTTTTACTTGGAATTTGATTATGTGTTTTTTTTTATTAATTGGGTTTAATGGCACTTCAACCAGTTAAGTCATTTTGCGCCACCAAGATGGTGATATTATTTGTTGTTTAACGACGTACTCGACAACTATATGATCATATGACGTCGGGGGTATTTGAACGCGACAAGTAGGACATATTTTTGAGGAAAAGAGAAAGGGGAAGGTAAGAGAAATTTTAAAACTATGTTAATTCCAGACAAAAAGGAAATACGACAGGAAAATTCCACAAATTTTGTCTCAAATTAATGAGATTCTTTGCTCACTCAACGAAAGGTTTTGATATTTTGAAATATTCCGCACGAGAATTAAGAAGCATTTAGAATTCTTAGACGAATTGTTAAACAGAGTTAATCCAGGATATGCTTTGAATGAATACTTTGACTAAAAACAATGGAGATGTATATTTCAAGAATTTTGGAGGACAATACATTCAAATCTTTAAAAGCATTACAATAATTCCAAATCCGCGAGTTCGAATTTATATATAATTCATTCAAACAAATATGATGTCTTAACGAAGATTTTGGAATAAAAATAAGTTTGAAATGTTTTCAAAGTTTTCAATACAACCTTGAGTTTTTAGGGTCACTGGCAATTTGAATTTATTAATTTCATTGTTGTTGTTTAACGTCGTGCTCGACAACTATGATCATATGACGTCGGGGGGGGATATTTGGGTTTAACGTCTCATATTTTTGCAAGAGGCTAATCGAGACAATGAGTGGGTAAATTATGAAGATAATGGGGTTGTTTAGAGGTAAAGGGCCAGTGGGAGGGCAGGGATGACTGGGGAAAAGGGAGGAAAAGGGAGTGGGTAGGATATGGACTGCAAATCGAGACGATGAGTGAGTGAATGGATGATTGGAGTAAAGGGACAAGTAGGACAAAGAGGGACAAAAGAAAAAGAGGAGGACTTTGGCTGTCTATATTTGTCTGGCTTCACCACCTCAACGTAAAGGGCTAGCCGCTAGGGTGGCCCTACCAGAAGCATACGCTTCCGCCCTCATAGCTCCAGGAATCATCAAAGTGCACAAACCTGCCCACCACGATAAGGCAGTCCCTGGGCAGGAGAATCTTAGAATTAAAGACACCAGAAACGTAATTTAAAGTTTTAAAAGTAAATAATTCTATTTCAGAATCTTAGAACTTTGAAATAGAATTATTTAATTTTAAAACTTTAAATTAGGTTTCTGGTGTCTTTAGTTGACAATTGACCTACTTTATAAACTCATGCCCCGTTCTCTTTCCAAACCCATCAACGAACTGATAATAATATAAACAAACCAAAATGTGTCAATCAAAGTGAGGTTATCCCTGATTTCCAACTAAAACTCACTGAATGATTCACTTGTTGGACCGCCCCCAAAATACCCTAATCCTAGTTTTAAAACATGTGATTTGCGTCGGAGGGATAAAACAGGGGACGGTTGTAATATTGAGGGGGCGGTGACTGGCGGGAATACAGATAGCGTGACTGGGTGACAGACAGACAGACAGACAGACAGACAGACAGACAGACAGACAGACAGACAGACAGACAGACAGACAGACAGACAGACAGACAGACAGACAGACAGACAGACAGACAGACAGACAGACAGACAGACAGACAGACAGACAGACAGACAGACAGACAGACAGACAGACAGACAGACAGACAGACAGACAGACAGACAGACAGACAGACAGACAGACAGACAGACAGACAGACAGACGTAGTATTTAGGGAGTATTCACGTGACGTCACATCGTCCACAAAGGCGAAAATATATTTTGACATTTGAACTGGCAATAGAAAACTAATATGCTTACAATGATACTTTTTGGGTTTTATGTCCCATATTTTTGCAGCTTGTCTAATCGAGACGATGAGATGGTATAATATGGAGAAAAAGGGGCAAGTTGGAGGGTGGGGAGGAAAAGGGAGAGAGTTGAAGTGAACTGTCTTTCGTCTGGCTTCTCCCCCTCAATCTATCCGGCTAGGGTGGCCCTACCAGAAGCATATGCTTCCGCAACGCCATCTGAATTTGGGCTTAACGTCTCAAATGTTTGCAAGTGGGCTAATCGAGACAAGAGTGGATGAAATATGAAGATGATGGGGGTTGTTAGTAGGTAAAGGGCCAGTGGGATGGCGGGGAGGAAAATGATAATGATATTTGGGATTTACGTCTTATATGTTTGCAACGTGGCTAATCGAGACATGAGTGAGTGAAATATGAAGATGAAAATGAATTACCAATCACAATGAACTAAGACGTTCAAATTACCATCAAGTCTCACCGAAGAAATTGTTCTGGCGGTATTACGACGGTCTATTTTCATCTAAAGGCACCATTTGTATTCTTAATTTTGTTTAGTTTATAATATATAAATTGTATTAAGTGTAATTTGTTTCTATTTTCGTTTTGATATAAATTGTATTTAGTGTAATTTGTTTCTATTTTCGTTTTGACATAAATTGTATGTTATTCTGTGTCTTACGGCAACAGCTATGGCTGCAGATACTAATAAAGGTTGTTATTATTATTAATGAACTAACAATCACATGATGGCATTGTAGTACCCGGTATGGCCGCCATGCGCGATATGTGAATACACCCTATATATCTATACAGCGCTGCCATGTCGTGACAGCCAGGACACAATGATATGGTCAATACGCGGCAACACAGCTGTAACTGTGTCAACCCGGACATATCTCACGTAACAGGAAGTGTCGGCACTGATTCCAATAATTCACACTTCTCAAAATAACCCTTATTTACAGAGCTGCCCCATTTTAAGTATTCTCATGCTTATACGATATAGCCCAGTCTAATTGATTGATATTTGGGCTTTGTCTTATGGAAATGCGAGGAGGGGACTGGAATGTAGTTGAGGGGAAAGAGTGGTGGCAGGATAGAAGAAGATGGAGAGGCTTATCTTCAATGCCGACCCAACGTAGAGTTGGACGTGGCAACAGATGATGATGATGATGTCTTATATTTTAGCAACTTGGCTAATCGAGACGATGAGTGCGTGAAACTGAAATATGGAGGAAGATGTTTGGAGGAAAGGGCAACCCGTTACGTTGGATTTATTTATTTATTTATTTATTAAATGTCTATCCTATTCAGTTATAAAAACTGATTTACAAAGGAGGACCTTAAATAAAACTAAGCGATGCAAACAAAATTATTTTTATTATTAGGTGATTGACTTTATAACTATTATTATTTTATATTTTTATTATTATTTGGTGTTTAACGACGTACTCGACAACTAGGTGATATAACGTCGGGTGGTGATTGATGGAGAGATACAAGTAGGGATAAATAAATTGTAAAATGTCTCCTATTGAAAATCAAGAGTTGATAGACAGTAAATACAAACGTATTTATATTATGTATATATTTTTTTATTTATTTACTATATCGTTTAATTGATTTCAACTCCTCTGTCCATCAAGATTAATTGATTGATATTTGGGCTTAACGTCTCATATTTTTGCAACGTGTCTAATCGAGACATTGAGTGGGGGAAATATGAAGATGAAATAGGGGGCTGTTTGGTGGAAAGGAGCAAGTAGGAGGGCGCGTGAGGAAAGGGGAAAGTGGAGGAAAGGGGATTGGGGTGTGGACTGCACTTCGTCTGACTCACGATTACGATTATTGGGGCTTAACGTCTCATATTTATGCAACGATGGCTAATCGAGACGATGAGCGGGTGATAATGAAGATGATAAAGATGATAATGAAGAATAAAGCCACATCCGAATCAGATCCATTGTACGTCGCGTGAGTCGTCATACGGGAGTCCAGCAAGGGAGGGCAGGGCCAAGTGGGAGGAGAAATATTCAATGGGACAGTGGGGGGGGGGGGAAAGGGGATTGGGGTGTGGACTGCACTTCGTCTGACTTCTGGATTTTTATGTTCGTAGGGGTTGTTGGGGGTAAGGTGGGTGGGTGGGGGGGGGGGGGGTTGTAGTTGGAGAAGTTTATCTGTTGAATCCAGTATATTCGTACTGCGTGTTGTCCTTGCTAGAAATGCATGGATCTATATTTCATAGCTGCGAGCCAGACAACATACGCCCGTTTAGCACTGACCTCAGCAGGCTGTTTTAATATCGAGTAAAGCGAGAACTCGACTCGACTCAGCGATTATTGACATCGTGTGCGAGTGAATTATTTACGACCTCTCTGGCCCGAAGCGCCAATCAATATTTCACGCATCGTTTCGACAGATAAGTCGGCAAAACTAGTAAACTGTGACGTCACTGTTTGTTGAACGTCTCGTTTGGAATATTATAATTTCTTTTGAAAGTTTTTTTTTTTAAATATTCAGTAAATGCATTATGTATTTTGTATTTATGTTATACTTATCAATAAAGCAGTATGACTATGTATGATAATGATGTGTTGATGTATTTCAATGTTTAATTATTGTAATTGATAAAATAAAGTAAATAAACACAGTAACAGCAAAATGTGAGGTAGCTATCTTTTAGTAAATATTTGTTCGGTCACGAATATACTAACTTAAACGCGATCGGATACGTATTAGAGGCAGAAATTACATTTCACTAGAAAGAATGAAACGAAAATGCTTAGCAACGCACATTGCACTGCATTCAACATAGTCGGGAAGAATAATCGCTATGGAAATTAGATACAATTTTGCAATGTGAATTCTTTAATTGTTGTTTATTCTTGTTTTTATTAGCTTTGAGATCTTTTCGCCAGAAAGTTCGTAGATATGGACGCGCTCGCTTATCAACGCGTCAAATTGAATTGAATTTATTGGGTTTAAGGGCGCTTCAACCAGTTAGGTAATTTTGCGCCACCAAGATGGTGTTTTGCAAGCTAAGTAATTAAGTAACTATGAAAGTAGTAATTATGTTTTAATTTTATATGAATTTAATTTATATTATTTTATATTTGTATTTGGTTGTATTTAAAATTGTTGGAAAAACTGTGTGCGGACAAGAAATTTTAAAAGTTTATCACAATTCTCGTATGATAAAAGTTCTTCATACAACGGGGAAAGCTTTAATTGTGTTTTCAACACATCATGTTTGGTACATTCTGACAATATGTGACGTACAGTCAGAGTGACGTCACAAGTGTCACATTGTGGCAAACAGAGCGTTTTCCTAGATAAATAAAGTTCTACTATTACTACTATAACTACTATCAGAATTATAGCCATACCTTGGATTACCCGTTGCATAGATTTTTTCAGTTTCTCAATCCACTTTAACAATAGCTATGTTTACATGGCGTATTGAGTATTGGATTGGGATTGGATTGGATTCAGATCGATGCGTTTACATGACCCGAATTTATCACGCACTCAATTCGTTTTCAATACCAAGCGATTGCAACCTAGCGGTGTTTTTATGAACTTCTTATCCACTGCCATCTTTAATCTGGCTTTCAGAAAGTGGATGTATTAGTTGGTGTAACGCAGGCGGTTGTACCATAACCTTACTTTTGTTTTGTTTTTTGTCATGTTACCTCTTCACACGACCACACGTTTCGTTTAGACATTACAGCTCGTATTTTTTAAGTAAACACGCACAGTCCGACGACTGTGTTCGCGGTATGACGCTTTAAACCGCGGGCTGATCGCCGTCAACTGTCACAATACCCACGTACAGCAACAACAACCTAGGTGAATTCGATACGATACTAGAAAGTCGTTTACATGCAGAGGATTCCATACAATCTCTCAATACGATCCCAGCTTTTAGGGGATTGGATTCAACCGATCCAATCCGAGTTTGAAGTGTTTACATGGAGGATTGAACAGCCGGATCGTACTCAATACCGTATTGAATCCTCCATGTAAACATGGCTAATGTTATTTACACTATTTATTTCAACTTGCTTACGTGTAAAATACAAATAAAATTCATGTTTGAAATCAAATTTTTCACATTTCTTTTTATTATTTGGTGTTTTACGACGTGTACACAACATTTAGGTCATACGACTTCGGAAAATGTTACATCAACAATAATACAACGTTATTCCCTTCAACCCATAAAGTACATTTTCTTACAAATGAGTATAGACCTCTGTAAATATGTTTTATGTCATACTAGAGACAAAGTGAGTTCCTAATACTAGAGTGTAAAAAGTGTACAACAAGGTTGGATGTAGATTTTACTGAACAATTCAGGTTACAAAACAATTTTACAGTACTAAAAAGCTACTTTTAAACGGTTCAACGTTCCGTTCAAGTTTCTTTGAATTCAAGGACAAAAACGAACCAAAGAAAGTGGACCATTGTTTTATTTTTATTATCCACGTAATATGTCGACGCTTTTTAGTCCGTAAAACGGAGCGTTGAATCGTCTAAATTGAGCATTAAGGTCTGTATCCGTACGGGCGCCCGTCGTTGCCAGGTAACAGTTTAATGCATGTTATTTCCAACAAAGAAAACAAATCCTTAGCAACACCGGGCGCCCCTAGGAATAGGGGACAACTATGAATGACAATATAAGATTGATTTGATTGATTGATATTTGGGCTTAACGTCTCATGTTTTTGCAACTTGGCTAATCGAGACAATGAGTAGGTGAAATATTAAGATATTCGACCCCTACCCATAGAGGCGCCCGTTGTTGCCAGATAACAATGTCATGCATGTTTTTTCCTGTATAGAAAACAAATACTTCGAAACAAAGGGCGCCCCTAGGAGTACGGGATGATTATGAATTCCAGTTCCAGTAGGTGGCGTGAATTATCTTAGCTAGTCCAAGGTCCACTAGATAGCGCGCGCGAAGCAATTACTCCGCTAGGAGTGAATCCAGTAGACCTTGAGCTAGTCAAGCGCCCTATTGAAATGCATCAATCAATCAATCGATCAATCAACCTATATCAATCAAGAGCGTAGATCCCCTTTACAGTTGTCTGACCCGTAAACTAACAGTACACAGTTTCCCCGCGTCTCCGCCAGGGAGATTCACAACCGTCGCCACCTTCAACGACCTTGGGCCGGGTGGATTCACCGCGGGGATTCACAACCGTCGCCACCTTCAACGACCTTGGGCCGGTGGATTCACCGCGGGGATTCACTACCGTCGCGACCTTCAACGACCGTGGGCGGGTGGATTCACCGCGGGGATTCACTACCGTCGCAACCTTCAACGACCTTGGGGCGGGTGGATTCACCGCGGGGATTCACTACCGTCGCAACCTTCAACGACCTTGGGCCGGTGGATTCACCGCGGGGATTCACAACCGTCGCAACCTTCAACGACCTTGGGCCGGTGGATTCACCGCGGGGATTCACTACCGTCGCCACCTTCAACGACCTTGGGCCGGTGGATTCACCGCGGGGATTCACTACCGTCGCCACCTTCAACGACCTTGGGCCGGTGGATTCACCGCGGAGATTCACTACCGTCGCCACCTTCAACGACCTTGGGCCGGTGGATTCACCGCGGGGATTCACTACCGTCGCAACCTTCAACGACCAAGGCCCGGTGGATTCACCGTGGAGATTCACTACCGTCGCAACCTTCAACGACCTTGGGCCGGTGGATTCACCGCGGGGATTCACAACAGTCGCGACCTTCAACGACCTTGGGCCGCCTAGTGGTACGCCGCGTCGCCATGTTTCTTGCTGTGTTGGCTACCGCCCTTCTGGGCGTAGTCCGCCTCGTGGCCGCTCTGCTGCGACGACCCCTTCTCAGCCTTGTGGCCGCTTTGGTCGGAGTGGTTGTGGCCGCCGGCGCTTTGGCCCTTCTTGCCGTGTTTGCTGCCGGAGCTTCCCGCCTGGAACAGAGAGGAAATATACGTGATACCAAACACAAACATTACCTTCTACTATTCTTTCTTAAAGGTTCGCCTTCCATGTGATATACTATTCGTCCACAGCCCCTAGCAATAAATAAATTTAAATTTTTTAGAAATTATTTGGTTATTTTAATTATAATTATTATTAACTTATGATTTATGATTGACTGCATTTCGTCTGGCTTCTCCTCCTCGACCTGTCCGGCTAAGGTGGAATATTTTGTGACGCACTCGACGACAACTAGGACCTATGACGTCGAGCCGCGGTAAAGCAATAAGACTTACGTGGTGCGTCTCTCCCTTCTTGTGGGCCCCGTTGCCGCCGTAATGGCCAGACCCCTTGTTGCCAAACTTCTCGTACTTGCCGCTCTCGTGTCCGTCGTTCCAGAACTTGGCCTGCTTGCGGTACTCGTCCTTGTGGTACTGGTCGCGGAAACCCTGCGTGCACACGATCACAATCACGATCACGATCACGATCACAATCACGATCACGATCACGATCACGAATTTATTGAATTTATTGAATTTATTGAATTTTTTGGGTTTAAGGGCGCTTCAACCAGTTAGGTCATTTTGCGCCACCAAGATCGTGTTTTGCAAGCTAACTAATTAAGTAACTATGAAAGTAGTTATTTTGTTTTAACTTTATATGAATTTAATTTATATTATTTAATATTTATAATTGGTTGTATTTAATCGCGATCACAATCACGATCACAATCACGACCACAATCACGATCACAATCACGATCACAATCACGATCACAATCACGATCACAAAAACGATCAAAATTATTGATTGATTATTTGGGCTTAACGTCTCATATTTTTGCAACGAGGCTAATCGAGACAATGAGTGGGTGATATATGAAGATGAAAAAGGGGGCTGTTTGGAGGAAAGGGGCAAGTAGGAGGAAGCGTAGGAAAGGGAAAAGGGGAGGAAAGAGGATTCGGGTGTGGACTGCATTTCGTCTGACTTCTCCTCCTCGAACAGTCCGGCTAGGGTGGCCCTACCAGAAGCATACGCTTCCGCCGGCATAGCTCTCGGGATCAACAAAGCACGCAAACCTGCCCACCACGATAAGGTAGCAGTCCCTGGGCAGGCAAAACCTTTGATTTAGATTAGATTATTTGGGCTTAGTTAACGTCTCATATTTTTGCAACGAGGCTAATCTCATAAGACTCATTGTCTCAATGAGTGGGTGATATATGAAGCTGAAATATGGGGCTGTTTGGAGGAAAAGGGCAAGTAGGAGGGAGCGTGAGGAAAGAGTAAAGGGGAGATTGATGATTATTTGGGCTTTACGTCTCATTTTTTAGCAACGAGGCTAATCGAGACAATGAGTGGGTGATATATGAAGATGAAATAGGGGGCTGTTTGGAGGAAAGGGGCCAATGGGAGGGCGGGGTGGAAAGGGGAAGGGGTAGGAAAGGGGATTTGGGTGTGGACTGCACTTCGTCTGACTTCTCCTCCTCGACCAGTCCGGCTAGGGTGGCCCTACCAGAAGCATACGCTTCCGCCGGCATAGCTCTCGGGATCACAAAAGCGCACAAACCCACCCACCACGATAAGGTAGCAGTCCCTGGGCAGATTCCAATATCTTTGCATGCAATAAAATGCACATTTAGGTATAAAAACCTTCGCAGAAAGAGGAAATAACACATACTTGTTTCAAACCAATCGATAGATTAATATCAAGAAAGATAATAATATACAACATTTGATATCGCCGCTAATGCACATATACTGCAACAATGCAATACATCAGCTATGAGTGTATTGGCTAAAAATAACAACAATATGTATGCCACGGCATTTGATAATGTTTTTTTGATTGATTGATTAATTGGGCTTAACGTCTCATATTAATGCAACCAAAATGCAACCATGGCTAATCGAGACAATGAGCGGGTGATAATGAAGATGAAATTGGGGGCTCTTTGGAGGAAAGGGGCAAGTAGGAGGGCGCGTGAGGAAAGGATATAGTGGTGCAAAGGGGATTGGGGATGTTGGCTACTTGATGTAACAATGTAGCTACATTTAAGTTAGTGCAGTTGGCGCCACTGAACTTGACAAAATAAAACAGTAGGACGTAGTCTGCATTTCGTCAGATTTCTCCACCGCGACCTGTCCGACTAGGGTGGCCCTACCAGAAGCACACGCAGATGTGACATACCATAAAATAAAACGTTTTTATTGTGATATTAAGTTATCGATTTACTTCAGAAAATGCGTTGTGAAGTTGACGTTGGTTATCGCACGGAGCAGGGTTATTGATTGTATCAAATAGAGACACTAATGTCCATTAAGGCCACGCGTGGTATAAATTATACTGTGCCGCTATCTATTATCCGTAATTGCACGTCAACGTATGCTCGCGCCGCGACTGTGCTGCTATCTTTCGTCAAGCGACGTCAGCGGTAGCGCAATAAGTTGCTTTATGGTTGTATTTCTCATCGCGACTGTGCCGCTATCTATTATTCGTTATTGCGCGTCAACTTGTGCTCGCGCCGCGACTGTGCTGCTATCTTACGTCAAGCGACGTCAGCGGGAGCGCAATAAGTTGCTTATGGTTGTATTTCTCATCACTACTGTGCTGCTATCTATTATCCGTTATTGCGCGTCAACTTGTGCTCGCGCCGCGACTGTGCTGCTATCTTACGTCAAGCGACGTCAGCGGGAGCGCAATAAGTTGCTTATGGTTGTATTTCTCATCACTACTGTGCTGCTATCTATTATCCGTTATTGCGCGTCAACTTGTACTCGCGCCGCGACTGTGCTACTATCTATCGTCAAGTCGACTTTTACGTCAGAAAAATGTACTCTGCCAAGTAAGTTTGATTGATATTGCAACAATGGCTAATCGAGACGATTGATTGATTGATATTTGGGCTTAACGTCTCATATTTTTGCAACGAGTTAGTTAGTTATTTGGGCTTAACGTCTTATATTTTTGCAACTCGACTAATCAAGACGATGAGTGGGTGATATATGAAGATGAAATAGGGGGCTGTTTGGAGGAAAGGGGCAAGTAGGGCGCGTGAGGAAAGGGGAAAGGGGAGGAAAGTGAATTGGGGTGTGGACTGCATTTCGTCTGACTTCTCCTCCTACACTTCTAAAGAGAAGACATTTAAAGGGCGCATGAACTCTCATAAGATACATAATTGATTGGATCGGGGTGTGGACTGCATTTTGTCTGACTTCTCCTCGACCAGTCCGGCTAGGGTGGCCCTACCAGAAGCATACGCTTCCGCCGGCATAGCTCTCGGGATCAACAAAGCACGCAAACCTGCCCACCACGATAAGGTAGCAGTCCTTGAGATATTTGGGCTTAACGTCCCATATTTTTTATTGATTGATTAATATTTAGGCTTAACGTCTCATATTTTTGCAACTTGGCTAATCAAGAAGATGAGTGGGTGAGGAAAGGGGGCAAGTAGGAGGGCGAGGAAGAAAGGGCTGGGACGAAAGGGGAAGTGGGAGGAATGGGGAAGTAGTATGATAATGATATTTGGGCTTAACGTATTATACTTTTGTAACTTGGCTAATCAAGACGATGAGTGGGTGATAATGAAGATGAAATTTGGGGCTCTATGGAGGAAAGGGGCAAGTAGGAGGGCGCTTGAGGAAAGGAGAGGAAAGGGGATTAGGTCTTGGACCAAAGGTCGACAACGAGGGAGGCGGGGGTGATTGCTGGCTAGTGCACATGACCCTCCAAATCCTTACGCCGGCTGAACTAAGAACCGGGTGGGGACTTGCCTTAATTGGCCGGTCCCTAAGAAGGAAAACTTTAATACCCTCTAAACTCAAGGTTGAGGGCCTACGCCGATGAGTCTAGTAGGCCAACGGAGTCCTGTGTGGTCACTAGTAGGCCCTTAACCCTGGACTTGGCGCCCCAGTGGGGATAGATCACCTTCATTATATGGCGCAAGTGCAGGCCTACCTCTGATTCGTCATACTCGTGGGAAATATGATGAATATTTTGAAGAAACACAAATAGTAAGCCAGGATAACGGCTGAAGGATTGAACATTGTATTTATTGTAACTGCACTTTTTGATTGATTGCTATTTGGGCTTAACGTCTTATATTTTTGCAACTTGGCTAGTTTGAATTTATTGGGTTTAAGGGCGCTTCAACCAATTGAATTTATTGGGTTTAAGGGCGCTTCAACCAGTTAGGTCATTTTGCGCCACTAAGATGGTGTTTTGCAAGCTAAGTAATTAAGTTACTAGGAAAGGAGTAATCATGTTTTAATTTTATATGAATTTGATTTGTATTATTTTATATTTATAAGTGGTTGTTATGTATTTTTAAAATTGTTGGAAAAACTAGTTAGGTCATTTTGCGCCACCAAGATGGTGTAGGTGTAGGTGTAGGTGTTTTGCACAGTCAAGACAATGAGTGGGTATAAATGAAGACATTGGGGGCTATTTGGAGGAATGGGGCAAGGAGGAGGGGGCGTGAGGAAAGGGGAAAGGGAAGGAATGCAACTGGAGACAAGGCATATCCCAAATATAAAAATGTGGCTTATAAGAAGATTATTTTTGACCCAGATTTGATGGTGATATTTGGGCTTAACGTCTCATGTTTTTGCAACGAGGCTAATCGAGACAATGAGTGGGTGATATATGAAGATGAAATATGGGGCTGTTTGGAGGATTTGATTTGATTTGGGCTTAACGTCTCATATTTTTGCAACGAGGCTAATCGAGACAATGAGTGGGTGATGTATGAAGATGATTTTGGGGGCTCTTTGGAGGAAAGGGGCAAGTAGGAGGGAGCGTGAGAAAAGGGCAAAAGGGGAGGAAAGGGGCTTGGGGTGTGGACTGCACTTCGTCTGACTTCTCCTCCTCGACCAGTCCGGCTAGGGTGGCCCTACCAGAAGCATACGCTTCCGCCGGCATAGCTCTCGGGATCAACAAAGCACGCAAACCTGCCCACCACGATGAGGAAAGGGAGGGAGAAATATTAAGATGATATTCGACTTCTATTGACAGATGACGGTGATGACGGTGATGATGATTGGATGTTAATATTTGGGTTGTACGTCTCAACGCACCTTGGACCATCCCGCCGCCTTCTTGTGTCCGCCCGCTTTGTGTCCGCCTTCAGAGCCACCGCCACCGTACTCGCCGTGTGCACCGCCATGTGAACCCGAGTCGTGGTGGGACGCCTTCTTTCCTCCGCCTTCCGAGTATTCGCTCTCCTCCCTCTCCTTGCCTTCGCCTCCCTGCAAGGACAAGTAGCACTGAGGTGTCAATGCAATATAATTGATTGATATTTGGGCTTAACGTCTCATTATTTTTCAACTTGGCTAATCGAGACGATGAGTGGGTAAAATATGAAGATGAAATTAAATATGAGGCAGTTTGGAGGAAAGGGGCAAGTAGGATTGATTGATTGATATTTGGGCCTAACGCCTCATATTTTTGATTGATTGATTAATGGGGCTTAACGTCTCATATTTATGCAACGATGGCTAATCGAGACGATGAGCGGGTGATAATGAAGATGAGAAAGGTGATAATGAAGAATAAAGCCACATCCGAATCAGATCCATTGTACGTCGCGTGAGTCGTCATACGGGAGTCCAGCAAGGGAGGGTAGGGCCAAGTGGGAGGAGAAATCTTCAATGGGACAGTGGGGGGGAAAGGGGATTGGAATGTGGACTGCACTTCGTCTGACTTCTCCACCTTGACCAGTCCGGCTTGGGTGGCCCTACCAGAAGCATACGCTTCCGCCGGCATAGCTCTCGGGATCAACAAAGCACGCAAACCTGCCCACCGCGATAAGGTAGCAGTCCATGGGCAGGAAAGCAATATGAGATTTTGACATTTAATTGGTTTAAGGGCGCTTCTAGGTCATTTTGCGCCACCGAGATGTTGTTTGGGCCGTTAATTAATTGGCTTGTTCACGAAAGCTCGATTAAATAAATGATTCATTGATATTTAGAGACCTGGGCGAAATATTAAGATGAAGATGTTTGGAGGAAAGGGGCAAGTAGGATTGATATTGATTGATATTTGGGCTTTGCGTGTCACATTTTTGCAACTTGGCTAAACGAGACGATGATTGGGTAAAATATAATGTTTGGGGGAAAGGGGCAAGTATTGGGAGGATTGACTTACTGATATTTGTGATTGATATTTGGGCCTAACGTCTTATATTTTTGCAACTTGGCTAATCAAGACGATGAGTGGGTGATAATAAAGATGAAATGAAATATGAGGCTGTTTGGAGGAAAGGGGCAAGTAGGAGGGCGGAAACGGGCTGTTTGGAGGAGGGGGCCAGTAGGAGGGCGGGGAAGAAATGGGAAAGGGGAGAAAAAGGAGAGAATGTGGATACCATCAACAACAGTCTGAATTTTGTTAAACACAACAGTAGCAATTTTGTATTTATGCTTTTTTGATTTAGACCAATTCAAAAACTATCTGGGACCCATTGTATGAGTCTCCCCCCCAAATCTACAAGAACAACAATGCACAACAACAAGTGGCCATTACTCCAGGGCAGTAGTGTAGCGAGTCAGAAATTCAAATTTTTTGGGTTTTTAGGGCGCTTCAATCAGTTAGGTGATTGATATTTGGGCTTAACGTCTCATATTTTTGCAACTTTGCTAATCGAGACGATGAATGAGTAAAATAATAAAGATGAAATTGGGGGCTCTTTGGAGGAAAGGGGCAAGTAGGAGGGCGCGTGAGGAAAAGGGAAATGGGAGGCAAAAAGGAAATGGGAGGAAAAAGGAAATGAGAGGAATTGATTGATTATTTGGGCTTAACGTCTTATATTTTTGCAACGAGGCTAATCAAGACGATGAGTGGGTAATAATGAAGATGAAATTGGGGGCTCCTTGGAGGAAAGGGGCAAGTAGAGGGGCGCGTGAGGAAAAGGGGTACTTGAACTGCATTTCGTCTTACTTCTCCCAACGACCTCTTCGGCTAGGGTGGCCCTACCAGAAGCATACGCTTCCGCCGGCATAGCTCTCGGGATCAACAAAGCATGCAAACCTGTCCACCACGATAAGGCAGCAGTCCCTGCTCAGGAATAACAACAACAAATAAAAACTTAATGAACTAAAAAATAAAATATAGTCTATACCTTCTTCCCAGCAAGCGTGTGATGTGCGGTATCGTGGTGGTGGCCCCCCTTCTTGCCCCCGGCCGAATGTCCTCCGCCACTGGAGTCGTGCGCCCCCGCCGAGGTGCCACTGGACGCTCGGCTCTTGGCTTGCTTCAGATTCTGAGTGGTCGCCCCGGCCCGGTAGCTGTTGTCGTTGAACTGGGGTCCGGAGGGCAACGGGCCTCGCACGGATTGGGATTCTATCAACATACTTGGGCTTAGCGTCTCAAGTTTTTGGCTTATCGAGACGATGAGTGGGTTTGATTGATTGATTATTTGGGCTTAACGTCTCATATTTTTGCAACGAGGCTAATCGAGACAATGAGTGGGTGATAATGACGATGAAATTGGGGGCTCTTTGAGGAAAGGGGCAAATAGGAGGGCGCGTGAGGAAAGGGGAAAGGGGAGAAAAGGGGATTAGGCTGTGGACTGCACTTTGTCTGACTTCTTCTCGACCAGTCCGGCTAGGGTGGCCCTACCAGAAGCATACGCTTCCGCCGGCATTGCTCTCGAGATCAACAAAGCACGCAAACCTGCCCACCACGGTAAGGTAGCAGTCCCTGGGCAGGAAGGGGAAATACGGAGGGTATAGAGGATAAGCGGAAGGGGGGATTGATTGATTGATTGATATTTGGGCTTAACGTCTCATATTTTTGCAACTTGGCTAATCGAGACGATAAGTGGCTGAAATATGAAGATGAAGAGTAAATTCAAGGCTGTTTAGAGGAAAGGGGCAAGTAGAAGGGCGGAATGCATTTCGTCTGACTTCTTCTCCTCGAACAAGTGGATTGATTGATATTCGGGCTTAACGTCTCATATTTTTGCAACGAGGCTAATCGAGACAATGAGTTTGATTGTTAAGAAGGCTTAATGTAATCGGGGGGTGTTTGGAGGGCAGGGGCAAGTAGGAGGGGATAAGGGGAAGGGGGGATAAGTGGAGATTGATTAATCGATTGATAGATGAAGATGCAATAGGGGGCTTTTTGGAGGAAAGGGGCAAGTAGGAGGGCGGGGTGGAAAATTGGAAGGGGGAGGAAAGCTTAAAAGGAAGGGTAAGCATTAGGATTGGGCCTAGCCCACGCCACAGCGCGTATATATCACCAAGTGTAAAACTCGGTTTATCTTTTTTAAACCGTCAGTTAATTTCACAGAGCGTCCCACCACTTCGGAAAGCACGTTTAATTCTTGCTAAACCGAGTTTATATTAAACCGCCGTCGCCGGCCGTTTTTAACGCCTAATTCTCCAGTCAACTGGGTGGCGTGGTAAATTGTTGGCGGTAGATAATGCGTTGTCATTGCGTGAGTGTTTGTCTTTGATTGATTGATTTTGGAATTCGAATTTATTGGGTTTAAGGGCGCTTCAACCAGTTAGGTCATTTTGCGCCACCAAGATGTTGTTTTGCAAGCTAAGTTATTAATGATGAATTTATTGGGTTTAAGGGCGCTTCAACCAGTTAGGTCATTTTGCGCCACCAAGATGGTGTTTTGATTAATGGGGCTTAACGTCTCATATTTATGCAACGATGGCTAATCGAGACGATGAGCGGGTGATAATGAAGATGAGAAAGATGATAATAAAGAATAAAACCACATCCGAATCAGATCCATTGTACGTCGCGTGAACCGTCATACGGGAGTCCAGCAAGGGAGGGCAGGGCCAAGTGGGAGGAGAAATATTCAATGGGACAGTGGGGGGGAAAGGGGATTGGGGTGTGGACTGCACTTCGTCTGACTTCTCCTACTACACTTCTAAAGAGAAGACATTTAAAGGGCGCACCGACATATGTGCTCCGAACACGATGTTTATAACTAGTACTTTATGATATTTCTGTTTTCCATTGACGGCTTAGATCAACGAAAGCTACCACACAATAAACAATAAACAAAGAGCAGTGATCGTCCTACCAACCACCAAATGAAACCAACATCTTTTTAGAAACAATTTTGGATCAACAAACTATTAGGTGAACTAGGGCTGTCAGGACTCGTCCTGACAGCCTTTCGAATTTCGAATTTATTGAGTTTAAGGGCGCTTTAGCCAGTAAGGTCATTTTGCGTCACCAAGATGGTGTTTTGCAAGCTAAATACTTAGGTAACCATGAAAGAAGTAATAAATGTTTTAAATTTACGTGATTTTATTTTTAATATTGATTATATTGTATTTTTTTAAATTGTTGGATTGATTGATATTTGGGCTTAACGTCTCATATTTCTGTAACGAGGCTAATCGAGACAATGAGTGGGTGTAAATTGTTGGAAAAACTATGTGCGGACAAGACATTTTAAACACAATTCTCGTATGACAGAAGTTCTTCATAAACAGGGGGAAAGATTAAATTGTGTTTTCAACACATCATGTTCGGTAAATTCTGACAATATGTGCGTACAGTCAGAGTAACGTCACAAGTGTCACATTCTGGGTTAACGACGTACTCGACAGCTTAGGTCATATGACGTAGGGGAGTCCAGCAATTGGGAGGGCAGGGCCAAGTGGGGGAGGAGAAATAAGACAGTGGGTGGGGGGGGGGGGGGGTATGGGACAGGGTCTCCTTTCTTTGCCTCTTACGACTAGCAGAGTCACTCTGGGCCTTTTTGGGCTAAGATGGATAGATTGATTGATATTTTGCCTAACGTCTTATATTTTTGCAACTTGGCTGATTTGATTATTTGGGCTTAACGTCTCATATTTTATCAAGACGATGAGTGGGTGATAATAAGATGAAATTGGGAGCTCTTTGGAGGAAAGGGTCAAGTTTGAATTTTGAATTTATTGGGTTTAAGGGCGCTTCAACCAGTTAGGTCATTTTGCGCCACCAAGATAGTGTTTTGCAAGCTAAGTAATTAAGTAACTATGAAAGTAGTAATTATGTTTTAATTTTATATGAATTTAATTTATATTATTTTATATTTATATTGGTTGTAATGTATTATTAAAATTGTTGGAAAAACTGTGTGTGGACAAGAAACTTTAAAAGTTTATCACAATTCTCGTATGACAAAAAATCTTCATACAACGGGGAAAGCTTTAATTGTGTTTTCAACACATCATGTTTGGTACATTCCGACAATATGTGACCTACAGTCAGAGTAACGTCACAAGTGTCACATTTTGGGACAACTTTTTCTCTAGTGAGGAATTTGAATTTATTGGGTTTAAGGGCGCTTCAACCAGTTAGGTCATTTTGCGCCACCAAGATGGTGTTTTGCAAGCTAATTAATTAAGTAACCATGAAAGTAGGAATTTTGTTTTAATTGTATATGCGGACAAGAAATTTTAAAAGTTTATCACAATTCTCGTATGACAAAAGTTCTTTATAATTTGGGAATTTATTGGGTTTAAGGGCGCTTCAACCAGTAAGGTCATTTTGCGCCACCAAGATAGTGTTTTGCAAGCTAAGTAATTAAGTAATTATGTTTTAATATAATTTAATTTATATTATTTTATATTTATAATTGGTTGTATTTATTTATTTATTTTATTTATTGGGTTTAAGGGCGCTTCAACCAGTTAGGTCATTTTGCGCCACCAAGATGGTGTTTTGCAAGCTAAGTAATTAAGTTACTAGGAAAGTAGTAATTATGTTTGAATTTTATATGAATTTAATTTATATTATTTTATATTTTTAAATGGTTGTAATGTATTTTTTAAAATTGTTGGAAAAACTGTGTGCGGACAAGAAATTTTAAAAGTTTATCACAATTCTCGTATGACAAAAGTTCTTCATACAACGGGGAAAGCTTTAATTGTGTTTTCAACACATCATGTTTGGTACATTCTGACAATATGTGACGTACAGTCAGAGTGACGTCACAAGTGTCACATTTAGGGACAACCTTTTCTCTAGTGAGGAGATAGCCATGAGTCAAACGAGTGTGGCCAATGCGAGCCCGTGCCAACACAACCTCTTCCCGGCGAGAAAGACGGGAAGATGGAGGCCGCACTTTATTGATTAATTTAGGCATCACACTGTGCAACTTGTTCAGTTGCACTTGGTCCCAAGCAGCTTGTCGTTTATCTAAAATGACTTGTTTGAACGCACTCTTGACATCTGGAACAGGGGCGATATCGAAGTCAACATGGCGATGTTGACAGGCTGCCTTTGCAGCCTGATCGGCCAATTCGTTTCCTTCGATTCCCACGTGTTCAGGTACCCAGCAAAATTCGATAGTATAATTCCTCGAATTGAGTTTCTCCAGATAAAACTGAATGTCTTGGACCAAGTGATGGACGGAATACATGATACAAATTGCTTGAAGTCCACTCATGCTATCCGAACAAATTAAAAACTTACCCTTTGGAGAACGTGATATATATTTCAGAGCTTCGCGAATGGCGACCAACTCTGCGGTGAAAACTGAACACATGTCGTGTAACCTGAATTGTTCAGTTAAGGCGGAGCAATAAAAGCTACATCCTACCTTGTTGTCAATTTTGGAGCCATCTGTGAACACCAAGGTAAACCCACGGTGTTCATGGCAAATTTCCAGAAAGTGAATTTTGAATTTTAAATCCGAAGTAGAAAATTTATCAAAACGACAAAGATCAAATCTCATAACCGGTTCCGGTATAATCCAAGGTGGATTAGTACCAAAAACCGAGTTGAAAAGATTTGGCATATCAAATTCTAAAAATGTAAATAAATGTAAAACACGCAAGCCCGTTGGTAATGTAGCCAATGGTTTACTATCAAAATGTCTGACAAATCTGTCGTTAAAAAGAATCTGATGTGATGGATGATTTGGTATAGCTCTGATCTTCATAACGTACGCGCCCATCAAGTAGTTTCGTCGCTCTGCCAAAGAGGACTCTCCTGCTTCAGCATAGAGGCTTAAGCCGCATTCACATAAATGACTATTGATTACTGACTATTGACTATTGACTAGTGATTATTGACTACCCAAAGAAAGATATGAACACTACACAACTAAGTTCTTTGACACGTATGATCTGCCACCTAGAACAAATGAATCAAACTGATTGACAAACAACGAGCTGTCAAAATAATAAAATTGCAACATTATGAAGAAAACGAGGTATGGCGATAGTAACTGTTCACCAGTTAAAACGTTTAATGATGGGCTTAACCAAGTTGTGAAGGTTTTGTATGTTTCTTGTTTGTTTTGAAGATTTGTTTTCAAAATAAGAATGTTTTATTGTTTGACAGCTTCATAAAAATAATAAATAAATAATATTCGCCGGAAATAGTCAAAAACAAATATACACTTGACAGTAATTGAATAGTGGTATTGACTTCCGTTGCTCCACATTCATTGGCTGAACGCGAACGTTGTGATTGGTTGTAACTATGACTTCCAGATATCTTCAATTCGTTAGTCAATAGTCAAGAGTCATAAGTCAAAAGTAAAGTTGTGTGAACGTCAGCACGTATCGCCTATGGTTCAATTCTCTTAGTCACTAATCAATAGTCAATAATCAATAGTCAATAGTCACTAGTCATTTATGTGAACGCGGCTTTACGACGGGGCTTGTTCGAAATGCGCCTAGCGCAAGGCGAAGGCCACTATGATGGACGGTATCGAGCAATTTAAGAGTCGTATCACGAGCGGAAGAGTATACAAAACAACCGTAATCCATTTTGGATTTAATCAACGCTCCATACACGCGTAGCAGACAGGTGCGATCTGCACCCCATTTAGTGTTGCTCAGAACTTTTAAAATGTTGAGAGCTAACATGCAACGTTTTCTCAATTGGACAATATGATGATGCCAGTTGAGCTTCACGTCAAGCTCCATACCGAGAAGACGGACATGGGGCCTGAACTGAAGCTCAACATCGTTGAAGGTCAGTTTTGGATCATTATGAAGTCCTCGAAGGCGACAAAAGCGAATGCACTGGGTCTTTTCGGGAGAGAATCTAGTACCCCGAGCTCGAGCCCATTCACTGATATTATTTAAACCTTTTTGCACTTGTCGTTCTGCAATCGAGAGATTCACAGATCTGTAAAAAAAACCCAAGGTCATCAACAAATAAACACGACATTAATGCTTTTGGTATGCATGCAATAACGCTATTGATACCTATTGCAAACAAGGATACCGAGAGGACAGAACCCTGCGGCACACCCGTTTGCAAATCAAAGGGAGCGGAAAGCACGTTGTTAACCCGCACTTTGAAATGTCTGTCTTTTAAGAAATTCTCGAGGAACTTGGGCATATGCCCTCGGAAGCCCCACGTGTGAAGTTGTTGCATTATGGCATAACGCCAAGTGGTGTCGTAAGCCTTTTCAATGTCAAAGAGAACACCTACGACGTGTTGTTTTGCCACGAATCCTTCCTGTATGTAAGTTTCCAAACGCACCAAGTGGCCGATGGTACTGCGACGCTGACGAAAGCCACACTGGACGTTCGCCAACAATCCGCGTGTTTCAAGGACCCACATGAGACGTTTGTTTATCATCTTCTCAAATAATTTACAAAAGCAACTAGTTAAAGAGATGGGTCGATACGATACCGGCATGGATTTGTCTTTACCAGGCTTAAGGAGCGGAATCAAAATGGCACTACGCCATTCATCAGGAAAAGTGTCAGACAACCATAAAAAATTAAAAAACAATAAAACAACCTCTAGCGACGAGTCCGTCAAGTGAACAAACATGTCGTTGTGCAGCCTGTCCCCACCCATTGACGTGGGTCGGAGACACTTTACGGCTGATCGGAGCTCCCACAATGTGAAGGCTCGATTATACGGTTCTGTGTTTTCCGAACGAAAATTCAGTTTCGTCGACTCACACCGTTTTTTTCGATTGAGAAAATCCACATCGTACCGGGAATTACTACTGACAGAAGCAAAGTGAGTGCCTAGCACCGATGCCACATCCAATGGAGTGGTGACAAGCTGGCCATTATCCCGAATGGCGGGGATGGTATTCACTTGACGGCCCACTATCGCCTTGATCTTCTTCCATACAGTGGTGGAAGAAGTACAATGGTTGATCGTAGACACATAGTCTCTCCAGGACAGCCTTTTACTGTGCTTGACAGTATGTCTGGCCTGAGCCCTTTTACGTCGAAGTATTTCTAAATTACATGCCGTCGGATGGATGTTAAAGCGTTTGAAAGCCGCTTTTTTGGCTTTTATTGCAACTTCGCATTGCTTGTTCCACCACGGGACAGGATGTCGACGTGGCTTGCAGCTAGTCACGGGTATACTGGCAGATGCTGCGTCAAGCATACATCTGCTGACTTCACTGACAAGGACGTTGGGGTCACGAGAACAAGTAAAGTCCACCTTTAACAAGGCTTCCTCACTTAGTTCCTGGAACTTTCCCCAATCGGCCTGCGCCAATCGCCAACCCTGCCCCGGGTGATACGGTGAGACGTAAGTTAATAATGTAATTTGCATCGGAAAGTGGTCACTTCCGTGCAGATCATCCAACACATCGAGCTCAAGATCAAGCCACAGTAATGGCGTACACATAACAAGATCAATGGCAGAAAAATTACCAGAATGGGAGGTAAAATGGGTCATCTGGCCCGTGTTTAAAAGGGAAATGTCGTTGTGCTGTATGAAATCCGTGACAATACACCCTCGTGGATCAGAAACCAATGAACCCCAGTCAACATGGTGAGCATTGAGATCACCTGCCAAGATCAAAGGTCCCTGAAGTTGGTTGAAAACTGTCTCCAGATCGTGCCTAGTAACAGCGAATGAGGGTGGAATGTAAATACAACAAAAGGTGGTGGGATTTGGGATATACGCTGAGACAGCAACGACCTGAAGTCGAGACGTTACGTTGATACTGGTGGCGTACACAGAGTCGTGCACCAAAATGGCAACACCACCCCGTGCACGATCACCCTCAGTAAAATCCTTTCTATATAACGAATAACCTTTAATTTTTGGTTGATCGCTAGGTTTGAAGAACGTTTCTTGCAAAAAGACAACGAGGGGATGTTTGTCACGGAGTAACAGTTGGAGTTGTTCTCGGTTTGTATAGAAACCACGACAGTTCCATGAAATAAATTTTGCCATTATTTTGTGCTTTATGTGAGTTTGGAGGGACAGTGTTTCATAACAACAACTGTTAGGTTTTATGGAATTTATTGTTTTTAGTATGCTCCCGGAGGAGCATAAAAGGATTTTCATCCATCAACTCGTCTGTCACCAAGTCGTTGGTGACAGATGATGTTGATGGATGATCAACAGGGATCGAAACCCTGTTGATTTTTATTGAATTTTTATTCTTAACGGTTTTTGAATTAATTGGGTTTAAGGGTGCTTTCAAGGGAGTTGGTTTTGTATGAATCTCTTGGGGTGCTCGAGTTGTTGTGTAGGACATGATGGAAGCCACCGGGGACACATCATCATCCACCACCACTGACGGAACCAATGGAGGCGTTGGCTTCCTCAACAAGGAAATGAGCTCACTCAATTGCTGTGTGAGGTTTTGAATTTGTGTGGCTTGTTGTGCCACAGTTGCAGTTAAATTTTGCACAGACGCTTTTAAAGCTCTATTATCATTAAGCAGTTCAGTCTCTCGTTGAGAACAGTGACTGCTTATGACTGCGGATGAAAAAGTAAGTCCCGGTGTTACGGGGGTTGCCGTTCCTATCTGTCGTCTAGCTTCCGCTGGCGACATTTTTGAAATAACCGATAAGTTTATCACAATTCTCGTATGACAAAAGTTCTTCATGATTGATTAATGGGGCTTAACGTCTCATATTTATGCAACGATGGCTAATCGAGACGATGAGTGGGTGATAATGAAGATGAGAAAGATGATAAAGAATAAAGCTACATCCGAATCAGATCCATTGTACGTCGCGTGAGTCGTCATACGGGAGTCCAGCAAGGGAGGGCAGGGCCAAGTGGGAGGAGAAATATGCAATGGGACAGTGGGGGGAAAGGGGATTGGTGTGTGGACTGCACTTCGTCTGACTTCTCCTCCTCGACCAGTCCGGCTTGGGTGGCCCTACCAGAAGCATACGCTTGGAAAGCTTTAATTGTGTTTTCAACACATCATGTTTAGTACATTCTGACAATATGTGACGTACAGTCAGAGTGACGTCACAAGTGTCACATTTAGGGACAACCTTTTCTCTAGTGAGGAGATAAGATAAAATGGTTAATAAAGATGTGGAGATAAATGAGGAGTACGAGGGTACAGTGGTTGATAAGGAAAATAATGATTTGGTTGTAAGGCAAGAGTATAAATGGGGCAATAATAAAAAAGAATGGGTTTGTTATGAAAATAATGATTTGGTTGTAAGGCAAGAGTATAAATGGGGCAATAATAAAAAAGAATGGGTTTGTTATGAGAAAAAATGGATAATTAAAGGAAGAGACTGGAGTAAGTTTAGAGGTGGAACTTTTGAAACTTTCGTAAGGGTAACGGGAGTCCAGCAAGGGAGGGCAGGGCCAAGTGGGAGGAGAAATATGCAATGGGACAGTGGGGGGAAAGGGGATTGGTGTGTGGACTGCACTTCGTCTGACTTCTCCTCCTCGACCAGTCCGGCTTGGGTGGCCCTACCAGAAGCATACGCTTGGAAAGCTTTAATTGTGTTTTCAACACATCATGTTTAGTACATTCTGACAATATGTGACGTACAGTCAGAGTGACGTCACAAGTGTCACATTTAGGGACAACCTTTTCTCTAGTGAGGAGATAAGATAAAATGGTTAATAAAGATGTGGAGATAAATGAGGAGTACGAGGGTACAGTGGTTGATAAGGAAAATAATGATTTGGTTGTAAGGCAAGAGTATAAATGGGGCAATAATAAAAAAGAATGGGTTTGTTATGAGAAAAAATGGATAATTAAAGGAAGAGACTGGAGTAAGTTTAGAGGTGGAACTTTTGAAACTTTCGTAAGGGTAACGGGAGTCCAGCAAGGGAGGGCAGGGCCAAGTGGGAGGAGAAATATGCAATGGGACAGTGGGGGGAAAGGGGATTGGGGTGTGGACTGCACTTCGTCTGACTTCTCCTCCTCGACCAGTCCGGCTTGGGTGGCCCTACCAGAAGCATACGCTGGGAAAGCTTTAATTGTGTTTTCAACACATCATGTTTGGTACATTCTGACAATATGTGACGTACAGTCAGAGTGACGTCACAAGTGTCACATTTAGGGACAACCTTTTCTCTAGTGAGGAGATAAGATAAAATGGTTAATAAAGATGTGGAGATAAATGAGGAGTACGAGGGTACAGTGGTTGATAAGGAAAATAATGATTTGGTTGTAGGGCAATTGTATAAATGGGGCAATAATAAAAAAGAATGGGTTTGTTATGAGAAAAAATGGATGATTAAAGGAAGAGACTGGAGTAAGTTTAGAGGTGGAACTTTTGAAACTTTCGTAAGGGTATGGTTTGAAAAAAAATTCGTTGGTAATCATTTCGACAATAGGCAACATGTGAGTTTTTTTTTGGTTGAAGCAATTGACGTAGGTATGTTTTTTTTTAATTTTTAGGCAAGGAATTTTAAATTGTGCTAAAAATAAAAAAATCATGGGGGATACATAGGGTTGTCATCATAAATTTTAAAAAAACAATGTGGTTATATAGGGATGTTGTCATAAAGAGTGTTGTAAAGGCCTATAGGGGTGTCTTAAAGAGGTCATGTTATTGTTGTCATGTCAGAGTAATGTCAGATGGTACATAGTGTTATCGAGTACCGGTAGGTCATGTTATTGTTGTCATGTCAGAGTAATGCCAGATGGTACATAGTGTTGTCGAGTAGGTCATGTTGTTGTTGTCATGTTATAGTGTGGTCATAAATAGTGTTTTTGTAGTGTTGTCAGGTTATAGTGTTGTCATAAATAGTGTTGTTATAAAATGTTGTCATGTCATATGGTATGGTCATAATGTTGACGAGTGGTGGGGTAGCTATATAAAAAAAAAAAAAAAAGATTTTTTCTGCACATGGTGGATTTTTTTAAAGTCAAAGGAATGTTGTATTGTTGGAGATGACCGATTGGCATTGTTGATTTATAGGTGGAATTACATAACGGTATTGTTGGGGTATTGGTGAAGGTCTGGGTTGATTGTCAATAGGCTTTAAGAAACGATATTAGGAAGAATTCAAGCATTATCATCGAGGGTATTTTCCATATTCATCAATGATTGGAAGAATATGGGAAATAGGGGGGTAATTGTGGCATCGTGACATCTATAGAAGACAGTGTTGTGGGTATCAAGAAAGCTTATAGAAAACTGGTAATTCTTACTGAGAAAACAAGAGTTTGCCCAAATATTGACCAGCTTGTATCTGATCTTGGAGAAGTACTTGAGCGCCCTACAGAGGAACATACTGTCAAGCCAAACAGGAAGCGATTGACGTCCAATAAGGCAGAATGGGAAGGTGGTGTTACAAAATATCTAAAGTTGAGTTCCAATGTACAGCGGACAATGCCCAAGTCTGAAAGTATAGAGGTTGATTCTTGTGGAGGAAAAAAGTCACATCCCGATATCGACGCGGCGATGTCCAATTCGGAAAGCAAAAATGTTGTCGTAGTAAGAAGAGAAAAAGGAGAAAAATAGGGGAAACCAATACCACTCGCAATAGAAATGAAGAGACACAGAAAAAGATACGATCAACAACATCGCTGACAGACAAGGAATGTCTTTTGGCTACGGGAGTTATTATTATGCCACAGTACCTACAGGAACCTGGAAAATCAGAACAACTTTTCTGGAAGGAACCTTGGGCCATCCGTATCATTCAAACAGCTTTTAATAAGAAACTTGGTCAACTTAAAGCATCAGTTATTTTAGGTGTAGATGTGAAGGATATAAAGGCACAGATTTGCTTGAAAAGGGAAACCATAATTCACAAGCCATTGCCCCACAAGCCACGAGCAAGGAAAAGGAAAGTGTCATCCGAGAGTACCGACTACGACATTGACCAGGATAGTGAAACATCATCGAACGAAGACAAGACGTACGAGAAGAACGTTAAACAGACGGTGGAACATAACTCGCAGCCTGTTGCGCGTATTCCATTAGGTAAGGATAAGACGTACGAGAAGAACATTAAGGTAGATAGATAGATTAATGGGGCTTAACGTCTCATATTTTCGCAACTATGGCCAATCGAGACGATGAGCGGGTGATAATGAAGATGAGAAAGATGATGATGAAGAAAAAAGGCCAGATCCGAATCAGGTCCATTGTACGTCGCATGGGTCGTCAAACGGGAGTCCAGAGAGGGAGGGGCAGGGCCATGTGGGAGGAGAAATCTTCAGTGGGACAGTGGGGGGGGGGGGGGGGGAGGGGCAGGGTCTCCTTTTGTCGACTCTTACGACTAGCAGAGTCACTCTCGGCCTATTCTACCCCGGGAGAAGAACATTAAACAGGCGGTAAAACATAACTCGCAGCCTGTTGCGCGTATTCCATTAAGTAAAGATAAGACGTACGAATTGAATTTTGAATTTATTGGGTTTAAGGGCGCTTCAACCAGTTAGCAGCGGCGCCGCCAACCGCGACGGCAACCGCGACGGCAACCGCGCCGCCAACCGCGACGGAAACCGCTACGGCAACCGTCACAGGAGGGACTACAGGAACGGCAGAGGAGACCAGGGCGGCCCGCCGTCGTCAAGACGCGGCAGCTCGAGTTTGAAACAACAATAACAAATAATAATAATAATAATTATTATTTTTTGCAAGCTAAGTAATTAAGTAACTATGAAAGTAGTAATTATGTTTTTAATTTTATATGAATTTAATTTATATTATTTTATATTTATATTTGGTTGTATTTAAAATTGTTGGGACAACTGTGTGCGGACAAGAAATTTTAAAAGTTTATCACAATTCTCGTATGACAAAAGTTCTTCATACAACGAAGAAAGCTTTAATTGTGTTTTCAACACATCATGTTTAGACCGGAACACACATAGGGAAACCCTCCCCCCCCCTGCGGAATTTTGGACACCTATATATTATGATAGAGTGATGAATTTGGAGTAGAATTTGACTTGTTGGCCGCATGGCCAGTGGTGGGTGTGGCACCCAGGGGTGTCCAAAGGGTGAATTTTGCTGATTTGGTGACCACAAATTATTTTTTTACAGCCAAACCAATAAACAAATTACAAATGTGATTTCAGATTCGTGTTAAGAATCACAAAGTTAGTTATATTCATATTTTTTGAACTCCAATTTTGCCCGGAAATCAAAATTTTGATTTTGGGGCCATGTCCCTAAAATGGTCAAAAATATCCTTTTTCAAAACAATCTTCAATAATAAGATACTGTTGTATATTTTAAGTAAAAATTAGTTTGTTGGCCACTTCTCAAGTCCTGGGTGTGGCACCCAGGGGTGCCCAGAAGTTGCATTTTTCTGTTGATTTAATTATTACAATATTTTTTTACAGCTAAACTAATTCACATATTGCCAATATGATTTCAGATTCGTGTTTAAAATTACAAAGTTAGTTTCAATCATATTTTTTGAACTCCAATTTTGCCCGGAATTCAAAATTTTGATTTTGGGGCCATGTCCCTAAAATGGTCAAAAATATTCTTTTTCAAATAAAATTTTTAATAATTAGATACTGTTGTATATTTTTAGTAAAAATTAGTTTGTTGGCCACTTCTCAAGTCCTGGGTGTGGCACCCAGGGGTGCCCAGGAGTTGAATTATTCTGTTGATTTAATTATTACAATATTTTTTTACAGCTAAACTAATTCACATATTGCCAATATGATTTCAGATTCGTGTTTAAAATTACAAAGTTAGTTTCAATCATATTTTTTGAACTCCAATTTTGCCCGGAAATCAAAATTTTGATTTTGGGGCCATGTCCCTAAAATGGTCAAAAATATTCTTTTTCAATAAAATTTTTAATAATTGGATACTGTTGTATATTTTTAGTAAAAATTAGTTTGTTGGCCACTTCTCAAGTCCTGGGTGTGGCACCCAGGGGTGCCCAGAAGTTGCATTTTTCTGTTGATTTAATTATTACGATATTTTTTTAGAGCCCCACAGATAAATATAACAGAGTTTTGATTCCATATCAGTGTTAAGAATGTCAAATCTAGCTTTATACGTATTTTTATAGTTTTGAAATGTGCCTGGAAATCAAAATTTTGATTTTGAGGTAACTGTCTCCATAAGAAAACCAATGGTCATAATTGCCATAAATGAACAATAAATTGTATACAGTGCAAAAATAAATAATTTGTTAAATGATCAGTTTGGTTGATAGGTGTCCCCAAAGGGTAAATTTGGATGGTTTTGTTTTTACCATAAACTCCTTTTTTACAGCCAACAAGTTGATTAATATTTGTTAATTTTGACTTCATGTTCGTGTTTAGAATCACATGAGTTTTAATCTACTTGTATTTTAGATACTATTTGCCTCAAAATCAAATTGATTATTTCAAAATCAAAATTAAAATTTTAATGTTGCTATAATTTCCTTGAGAACTGGTCAAAAAGTGGAACGTTTTCAAGATCTTCAAAAGTTGGCATAAAGTACACCTAATTTTTATAAACATTTAAAACGCATTTACATTTCACATTTATATATTTTTATTTATAACATTTAACTTGTCTGTTATGAGCTTTTGGAGGGGGGGTTGTCAAGATTTAATTTTGAGGTTATGCCACAATGCGTTTATAACGCTTTCATAAATCCCTACTTGTTACCAGGCGAATGATTGTATGCGTATGCCATTATGATTAGTTACTCTTGGTATAGAGTACTCTCAATTTTCAGTCGGTAGTGACTAGTGGTTTACTCTAGAACTAAGTAACATTGTAGATTTCGTGCTTTATGTTTTCTCATAAATTGTAGAACTTTGTTCATGATGGTGTGAAGTGACTGTAACACGTAACATAATGTAAACTACTTTGCTTTATCAGAGAGTGCTGGATTTCCGTTCACTTGTTTTAAATTAACGCAAAAGACAAATATAATATAATTATCTTGAAAGGGTTGAGTACTTATTTGGTATGTAAGTTTGTGTAACTAAAATATGAAATCAAGACCCAAATTAATACTTTAAAGTATGCCTGGTGCATTTGAAATCATATTACAAAACGTGTATTGGAGGACAATATGAAACGAGGCCGAAAGTACGCGAGTTTCAAAATTGTTTGTAAACTAAAATAAATATTACTATCAACATATAGTCCTTTGCATAACGAGAATGACGGTATAAAATTTGGGTCAAAGGATGACATATATCAAATGAAAGCTTGAGACGAGTACTTTTCAAAAAACCATGATATACCGCTGGCAAATCCAGCTTTCTATGTCAAAACAAGGGTCAAAGGTCAAATTTGTAATTTTTTTAATAATTTTTAATTAAATAACGAAAAATGTTTACAAGTTAAATCATACACTTTTAGTAAGGTTAATGTATTATGTTTCTTAAAAAAAATTAAATTAACCATTGAGCCTTTTTTGACCTTAATTGAGGTCAATTTCCTCAAAATGGGTAATTTTTTAAATTTTCTTCGATTTATTTGCCAATATTCATTATATCAACGTACTTACTCATAAATACGTTAAAATGAATAGTTCTTATTGTTATCACATTGTTTTCACGGTATTCATTCAAAATGGCGGTCAAAGGTCAATAGGTAAGTATCGTCAAACTAGGTCTAGTAACTAAAATATTACTTGTGGGTACTCTAAAGACGCAGAATTTTAACTGCAATTACAATAACGAATAATAATATCATGTTTTAATCGTAAGAGAATGTACTTATCATATAACTTTTAAACTACTTATGATTGTTACTGAATTTCTAATTAATGTCCTCAGACATCAGGGTATTCTTGAATGGGTGTGCAACTGCAACAAAATACATTTTTAGAAAAGAACATGACCATGCTCAGATACGTGATATGATAGTATGATATGATATCTGTCCTAGCAGTCACTGTCTAGTCGTCAAATTAATCAGAATTGAAGTCAAAATCACTCAAAATTGAAGTCGTCAGATTAATCACCTTCTGATTCACTGGTATTCTCATGCTGGGTACCGATATTTGGGCAGTCCTTCAGCTTACACGCGTGGGTACACTTCAGCTGATTGGCCAAACACTCATAGGTCGGCATCTTGCAAACACGGCAACAGTTACAGGCTAGGAAATCCATAACGGTCAAAGGTACTGGAGTTCCAATCATCCACTCGTTGCTCAGATCTCCTTCTGCCGTAGTTTTCCATCCATAGCCACACAGATCAGGAACATCAGGGTTGGCTTCCAAGCAACGTATCAATAGATCGTGTTTGGTTGATAACTCACAGTCGCAGGATATGAAGCAGTAAGCAATCGTTACAATTGGTGGTAGCTGATTAGACTTCATATCATCACACTTACTTCTAAAAAGCTCGTAGCGCAGCAGGTTGACGCATGACAGAGTCGTGGTCAAAGAGCAGAGTTTACAGACAAACTCTTCGAGTTTTTTTGATGACATCGATAGAAACTCTCCAGTCCTGACCCATCTTGCTAAGCTTGACACAGAAATTCGAGTTTTTTTCTCGTGATATTCAAAGTTCTCTTTTTCCCTTTACCACTGAATGAGCTCACTCAGGTTGGAACTCATAGTCGTCCCCTACACCTATAAATGCGCCCGTTGTTAACAAGGTAACAGTTTCATACATGTCATTTTCCATATAGAAAACATATCCATAGCAACATTGGGTGCCTCTAAGTGAAGTGGCCGACTATGAATTCCAACCTTTGTCACAACCAGTGCATGGAGGTCAGGGAGGGTATTACATACTTCGAATCCCAACGAACTTGCTAGTTTTTGCACATCTTCAAAGTGTGTTTGATTTTTGGTAGTCAAGCGTCAACCAGCTGCCCTACGAGCTTTTTAAAAGTAAATGTGATGATATTAAGTCTAATCAGCTACCACCTTGAAACGATTGCCTACTGCTTCAAATCCTGCGGCTGCGAGCTAACCACCAAACAGCGGTCTGAATACGTTGTTTGGGCGCCAACCCTGACGTTCCTGATCCATGCGGCTATAGATGGAAAACCACGGCAGAAGGAGATCTGAGCAACGAGTGGATGATTGGAACTCCAGTACCTTTGACCGTTATGGATCTCCTAGACTGTAACTGTTGCCGTGTTTGCAAGATGCCGACATGTGAGTGTTTGGCCAATCAATAAAAGTGTACCCACGCTTGTAAGCTGAAGGATTGTACAAATACCAGTATCAGTACCAGTAGCCAGCATGAGAATTCCAGTGAGTCAGAAGGTCATTAATCTGACAACTTGGACAGTGACTGCTAAGGTAGATATAACATAATACTAGTATCATATCACGTATCTCAGCATGGTCATGCTCTTTTCTAAAAATGTATTTTGTTGCAGTTGCACACCCATTCAAGAATACCCTGATGTCTGAGGACATTAATTAGAAATTCAGTAACAATCTTAAGTAGTTTATAAGTTATATGATAAGTACATTCTCTTATGATTAAAACATGATATTATTATTCGTTATTGTAATTGCAGTTAAAATTCTGCGTCTTTAGAGTACCCACAAGTAATATTTTAGTTACTAGACCTAGTTTGACGATACTTACCTATTGACCTTTGACCGCCATTTTGAATGAATACCGTGAAAACAATGTGATAACAATAAGAACTATTCATTTTAACGTATTTATGAGTAAGTACGTTGATATAATGAATATTGGCCAATAAATCGAAGAAAATTTTAGAAATTACCCATTTTGAGGAAATTGACCCCAATCAAGGCCAAAAAAAGTAAGTAGGTAATTTAATTTTTTTTTTATAAACTTTATACATTTATCTAACTAAAAGAGTATTTTTAAACTTGCAAAAATTTTTCGTTATTTAATAAAAAAGTATTTAAAAAATTACAAATTTGACTTTTGACCCTGGTTTTCACATTGAAAGCTGGATTTGCCAGAGGTATATCATGGTTTTTTGAAAAGTACTCGTCTCAAGCTTTCATTTGATATATGTCATCCTTTGACCCAAATTTTATACCGACCAGGCCTTTTTCGAGCGTTATGCAAAGGACTAATAGTGTGCAATTTGTGTGGAGTATTAAAAAGTGAAATTTATTTTACGTCAATGTTATTAAGTACTAAGTAGGCGTATTTTCCTTATAGCACAATGGCGAGGATAGTTCAAAACAATTCGATTTGATACCAAGATGTGATGTGAGTGCCTACTTTTTTTAATGTAGGCCTACACGCGAAATTGAATTGTTTGTGATCTAGAAAATGTGTTAGCCATCATGATCGATGCTTAAAAAACTATCGAAACAAATCGATTTGGATAGAACAATGTGAACATCTAAGTGCCCATTTTAATAGTTTAGAATATAAACGAGATAATGAAATGCTTGTTATCTCCATTAATGTATTGGGCACGTACTCATTACCGGGGAAATGCACAAAATACTGTTGGTCAGAATCCTATTTTGCATAATACATTGCGATAGAAATGTTGCTCACAATGAAACGCGGACGCCCATAAACATTTCACAGATTTCTGGCGACAAGATAAACCCTGTTTTTTGGTCACGTTTACAACGGCCACACACACAAGTAACAAAGTAATATACAAGTAAAATAAAAAAACGTATACATGATGCTGCAACCGAACCAAAATACAAACTTCTATTTATGAAAATCCCAAATCAAGATTTGATTGAGTATCTCAGTCGGTTTGAGTATGCAAGAAAGTTATCGTAGACAGAACAATCAAGTGACAAAACTGAAAATAGCGTCTTGAACACATGAAGCAACCTTTGACTTTACGTAGACTATCTACATAAAAGCAAATACACTACAAAATCAAACAAATATAATCAAGCAAATATATCTACAAAATCAAATTTATCAAATAATAAATAAATATCTACAAAATCACATTTGCCCCCTCCCCCGCCTGCACCCTCTCGTAACGGATCAATTAACATACTTGTAATTATTTTTATAAATTAAGTGTACTTTATACCAGCTATACCAGACAGATCTAAGGAAACATATCACTTTTTGACTAGGTCTGGGGGAAATTATTCCAAAATTTAGATTTTGATCTTGGGATAATCAATATTTTGCGGAAAATTTTGAAAATGAAATTTGCTTAAAACTCAGTTGTCCTTCTAAAGACGAATATGAAGTCAGAATTAAAATAAACTCATAAGTTTGGTTACAAAATAAAAACTTTCCAGTGGAAAAAAATCAGCCAAATTCACACTTCAGCCACCCATAAGAACCACACCGACAATTTAACAAGTTTATTTATTTATAAATACCAATTGGGGGCACTGTATACAATTTATTGTAGATTTATGGTACAAACGGCCATTGGTTTTCATTTTGGAGACAATTACCTCATTATCAAAATTTTGATTTCCGGGCACATTTCAAAACTATAAAAATACGGATAAAGGTGGATTTGACATTCTGAACACTGATATGGAATCAAAACCCTGTTTTATTTATCCGTGAGGCTCTAAAAAAAATAGTTTATAGGAAAGAAAATAAACAGAAAACGGCAAAATCTGGGCACCCCTAGATGCCAAACCCACGACTTTAAAAGTGGCCAACAACCTTATTTTTACTTAAAATATACAACAGTATTTAATTATTGAAGATTTTTTGTAAAACGGTAATATTTTACCATTTTAGGAACATTACCCCAAAATCAAAATTTTGATTTCCGGGCAATATGGGAGTTCAACAAATATGGATTAAACTAACTTTGTAATTTTAAATATGAATCTGAAATCATATTGGCAATATGTTTATTAGTTAAGCTGTAAAAAATATTGTAATAATTAAATCAACAGAAAAATACAACTTCTGGGCACCCCTGGGTGCCACACCCAGGACTTGAAAAGTAGCCAACAAACTGATTTTTACTTCAAATATACAACAGTATTTAATTATTGGAGATTTTTTTGAAAAAGGATATTTTTGACCATTTTAGGGACATGGCCCCAAAATCAAAATTTTGATTTCCGGGCAATATTGGAGTTCAAAAAATATGAATAAAACTAACTTTGTGATTCTAAACACGAATCTTAAATCACATTTGTAATTTGTTTATTGGTTTGGCTGTAAAAAAATAATTTATGGTCACAAATTCAGCAAAATTCACCCTTTGGACACCCCTGGGTGCCACACCCACCACTGGCCATGTGGCCAACAAGTCAAATTCTACTCCAAATTCATCACTCTATCATAATATATAGGTGTCCAAAATTCCGCAGGGGGGGGGAGGGTCTCACTAATGGTGTGTTCCGGTCTAGTTTGGTACATTCCGACAATATGTGACGTACAGTCAGAGTGACGTCACAAGTGTCACATTTAGGGACAACCTTTTCTCTAGTGAGGAGATAGCCGTGAGTCAAACGAGTGTGGCCAATGCGAGCCCGTGCCAACACAACCTCTTCCCGGCGAGAAAGACGAGAAGATGGAGGCCGCACTTTATTGATTAATTTAGGCATCACACTGTGCAACTTGTTCAGTTGCACTTGGTCCCAAGCAGCTTGTCGTTTATCCAAAATGACTTGTTTGAACGCACTCTTGACATCTGGAACAGGGACGATATCGAATTCAACATGGCGATGGTGACAGGCTGCCTTTGCAGCCTGATCGGCCAATTCGTTTCCTTCAATTCCTACGTGTCCAGGTACCCAGCAAAATTCGATAGTATAATTCCTCGAATTGAGTTTCTCCAGATAAAACTGAATGTCTTGGACCAAGTGATGGACGGAATACATGATACAAATTGCTTGAAGTCCACTCATGCTATCCGAACAAATTAAAAACTTACCCTTTGGAGAACGTGATATATATTTCAGAGCTTCGCGAATGGCGACCAACTCTGCGGTGAAAACTGAACACATGTCGTGTAACCTGAATTGTTCAGTTAAGGCGGAGCAATAAAAAACTACATCCTACCTTGTTGTCAATTTTGGAGCCATCTGTGAACACCAAAGTAAACCCACGGTGTTCATGGCATATTTGCAGAAAGTGAATTTTGAATTTTAAATCCGAAGAAGAAAATTTATCAAAACGAGTTGAGTTTATTGGGTTTAAGGGCGCTTTAACCAGTTAGGTCATTTTGCGCCACCAAGATGGTGTTTTGCAAGCTTAAGAATTAAGGAATTATCGTCATCAGGGGAGTCCAGCAAGGGAGGGCAGGGCCAGTGGGGGAGGAGAAATGGGACAGTGGGGGGGGGGGGGGGGTATGGTACAGGGTCTCCTTTCGTCATCTCTTACGACTAGCAGAGTCACGTTTGGGCTATTTGGGCTAAAGATAGATAGATTGATTGATATTTGGGCATAACGTCTTTTATTTTTGCAACTTTGCTAATCAAGACGATGAGTCGGTGATAATAAAGATGAAATTGCAGGCTCTTTGGAGGAAAGGGGCAAGTTGGCGGGTGGGGAGGAGGAGGAGGAAAGGGGCAAGTTGGCGGGTGGGGAGGAGGAGGAGGAAAAAGGATTGGGGTGTGGACTGCACTTAGTCTGACTTCTACTTCTCAACCAAGGGTGGTGAGGATAGGGGATGGGGGAGGAAAATATTTGGGCTTAACGTCTAATAAGACTGGAGGAATGGGACACACAGGACCGGAATGGGGGAATGGGACACACAGGACGAGACTGGAGGAATGGGACACACAGGACGAGACTGGGGGAATGGGACACACAGGACGAGACTGGAGGAATGGGACACACAGGACGAGACTGGAGGAATGGGACACACAGGAAGAGACTGGAGGAATGGGACACATATTATTATTATTATTATTATTTGTGGTTTAAAGGCACAAAACATTTGGGTTATCAGTGCCTATTTTTACTATTTAGATCTTGTTTATAAGGTTAATTGATTTAAGGAAGTTTAAAGGACCAGACTGGAGGAATGGGACACACAGGACGAGACTGGAGGAATGGGACACACAGGACGAGACTGGAGGAATGGGACACACAGGACGAGACTGGAAGAAATGGGACACACAGGACGAGACTGGAGGAATGGGACACACAGGACGAGACTGGAGGAATGGGACACGCAGGACGAGACTGGAGGATGATTGATTATTGGGGCTTAACGTCTCATATTTATGCAACGATGGCTAATCGAGACGATGAGCGGGTGATAATGAAGATGAGAAAGATGATAATTGAAGAATAAAACTACATCCGAATCAGATCCATTGTACGTCGCGTGAGTCGTCATACGGGAGTCCAGCAAGGGAGGGCAGGGCCAAGTGGGAGGAGAAATATTCAATGGGACAGTGGGGGGGAAAGGGGATTGGGGTGTGGACTGCACTTCGTCTGACTTCTCCTCCTCGACCAGTCCGGCTAGGGTGACCCTACCAGAAGCATACGCTTGCACTTCGTCTGACTTCTCCTCCTCGACCAGTCCGGCTAGGGTGACCCTACCAGAAGCATACGCTTCCGCTGGCATAGCTCTCGGGATCAACAAAGCACGCAAACCTGCCCACCACGATAAGGTTGCAGTCCCTGGGCTGGACGAGACTGGAGGAATGGGACACACAAGACGAGACAGGCGTATTGGGACACACAAGACGAGACGGGAGTATTGGGACACACAAGACGAGACGGGAGTATTGGGACACACAAGACGAGACGGGAGTATTGGGACACACAAGACGAGACGGGAGTATTGGGACACACAAGACGAGACGTGAGTATTGGGACACAGAAGACGAGACGTGAGTATTGGGACACACAAGACGAGACGTGAGTATTGGGACACACAAGACGAGACGTGAGTATTGGGACACACAAGACGAGACGTGAGTATTGGGACACACAAGACGAGACGTGAGTATTGGGACACACAAGACGAGACGTGAGTATTGGGACACACAAGACGAGACGTGAGTATTGGGACACACAAGACGAGACGTGAGTATTGGGACACACAAGACGAGACAAGAGTATTGGGACACACAAGACGAGACAAGAGTATTGGGACACACAAGACGAGACAAGAGTATTGGGACACACAAGACGAGACAAGAGTATTGGGACACACAAGACGAGACAAGAGTATTGGGACACACAAAACGAGACGGGAGTATTGGGACACACAAGACGAGACTGGAGGAATGGGACACACAAGACGAGACTGGAGGAATGGGACACACAAGACGAGACTGGAGGAATGGGACACACAGGACGAGACTGGAGGAATGGGACACACAGGACGAGACTGGAGGAATGGGACACACAGGACGAGACTGGAGGAATGGGACACACAGGACGAGACTGGAGGAATGGGACACACAGGACGAGACTGGAGGAATGGGACACACAGGACGAGACTGGAGGAATGGGACACACAGGACGAGACTGGAGGAATGGGACACACAGGACGAGACTGGAGGAATGGGACACACAGGACGAGACTGGAGGAATGGGACACACAGGACGATACTGGGGGAATGGGACACACAGGACGAGACTGGAGGAATGGGACACACAGAACGAGACTGGAGGAATGGGACACACAGGACGAGACTGGAGGAATGGGACACACAGAACGAGACTGGAGGAATGGGACACACAGGACGAGACTGGAGGAATGGGACACACAGGACGAGACCAGAGGAATGGGACACACAGGACGAGACCAGAGGAATGGGACACACAGGACGAGACCAGAGGAATGGGACACACAGGACGAGACTAGAGGAATGGGACACACAGGACCAGACTGGAGGAATGGGACACACAGGACCAGACTGGAGGAATGGGACACACAGGACGAGACTGGAGGAATGGGACACACAGGACGAGACCAAAGGAATGGGACACACAGGACGAGACCAGAGGAATGGGACACACAGGACGAGACTAGAGGAATGGGACACACAGGACCAGACTAGAGGAATGGGACACACAGGACGAGACTGGAGGAATGGGACACACAGGACGAGACCAGAGGAATGGGACACACAGGACGAGACCAGAGGAATGGGACACACAGGACGAGACCAGAGGAATGGGACACACAGGACGAGACTAGAGGAATGGGACACACAGGACCAGACTAGAGGAATGGGACACCCAGGACCAGACTGGAGGAATGGGACACCCAGGACCAGACTGGAGGAATGGGACACACAGGACGAGACTGGAGGAATGGGACACACAGGACGAGACTGGGGGAATGGGACACACAGTGGAGACTGGGGGAATGGGACACACAGGACGAGACTGGGGGAATGGGAAACACAGGACGAGACTGAGGGAATGGGACACACAGGACGAGACTGGAGTAATGGGACACACAGGACGAGACTGGATTTGATTATTTGGGCTTAACGTCTCATATTTTTGCAACGAGGCTAATCGAGACAATGAGTGGGTGATATATGAAGATGAAATGCAATGGGACACACAGCACGAGATTGGAGGAATGGGACACACAGCACGAGACTGGAGGAATGGGACACACAGCACGAGACTGGAGGAATGGGACACACAGGACGAGACTGGGGGAATGGGACACACAGTGGAGACTGGGGGAATGGGACACACAGGACGAGACTGAGGGAATGGGACACACAGGACGAGACTGGAGTAATGGGACACACAGGACGAGACTGGAGTAATGGGACACACAGGACGAGACGGGAGTAATGGGACACACAGGACGAGACGGGAGTAATGGGACACACAAGACGAGACGGGAGTAATGGGACACACAGGACGAGACTGGAGTATTGGGACACACAGGACGAGACGGGAGTATTGGGACACACAGGACGAGACTGGGGGAAGTGGGAGGAGAAATATTCAATGGGACAGTGGGGGGGAAAGGGGATTGGGGTGTGGACTGCACTTCGTCTGACTTCTCCTCCTCGACCAGTCCGGCTAGGGTGACCCTACCAGAAGCATACGCTTCCGCTGGCATAGCTCTCGGGATCAACAAAGCACGCAAACCTGCCCACCACGATAAGGTTGCAGTCCCTGGGCTGGACGAGACTGGAGGAATGGGACACACAAGACGAGACGGGAGTATTGGGACACACAAGACGAGACGGGAGTATTGGGAAACACAAGACGAGACGGGAGTATTGGGACACACAAGACGAGACGGGAGTATTGGGACACACAAGACGAGACGGGACATTGGGACAAAAGACGAGACGTGAGTATTGGGACACACAAGACGAGACGTGAGTATTGGGACACACAAGACGAGACGTGAGTATTGGGACACACAAGACGAGACGTGAGTATTGGGACACACAAGACGAGACGTGAGTATTGGGACACACAAGACGAGACGTGAGTATTGGGACACACAAGACGAGACGTGAGTATTGGGACACACAAGACGAGACGTGAGTATTGGGACACACAAGACGAGACGTGAGTATTGGGACACACAAGACGAGACGTGAGTATTGGGACACACAAGACGAGACGTGAGTATTGGGACACACAAGACGAGACAAGAGTATTGGGACACACAAGACGAGACAAGAGTATTGGGACACACAGGACGAGACGGGAGTATTGGGACACACAGGACGAGACGGGAGGAATGGGACACACAGGACGAGACGGGAGGAATGGGACACACAGGACGAGACTGGAGGAATGGGACACACAGGACGAGACTGGAGGAATGGGACACACAGGACGAGACTGGAGGAATGGGACACACAGGACGAGACTGGAGGAATGGGACACACAGGACGAGACTGGAGGAATGGGACACACAGGACGAGACTGGAGGAATGGGACACACAGGACGAGACTGGAGGAATGGGACACACAGAACGAGACTGGAGGAATGGGACACACAGGACGAGACTGGAGGAATGGGACACACAGGACGAGACTAGAGGAATGGGACACACAGGACGAGACTAGAGGAATGGGACACACAGGACCAGACTGGGGGAATGGGACACACATGACGAGACTGGGGGAATGGGACACACTGGACGAGACTGGAGTATTGGGACACACAGGACGAGACGGGAGTATTGGGACACACAGGACGAGACGGGAGTATTGGGACACACAGGACGAGACGGGAGTATTGGGACACACAGGACGAGACTGGAGTATTGGGACACACAGGACGAGACTGGAGCAATGGGACACACAGGACGAGACGGGAGTATTGGGACACACAGAACGAGACTGGAGGAATGGGACACACAGGACGAGACTGGATTTGATTATTTGGGCTTAACGTCTCATATTTTTGCAACGAGGCTAATCGAGACAATGAGTGGGTGATATATGAAGATGAAATGCAATGGGACACACAGCACGAGACTGGAGGAATGGGACACACAGCACGAGACTGGAGGAATGGGACACACAGCACGAGACTGGAGGAATGGGACACACAGGACGAGACTGGGGGAATAGGACACACAGGACGAGACTGGGGGAATGGGACACACAGGACGAGACTGAGGGAATGGGACACACAGGACGAGACTGGAGTAATGGGACACACAGGACGAGACGGGAGTAATGGGACACACAGGACGAGACTGGGGGAATGGGACACACAGGACGAGACTGGATTTGATTTGATTATTTGGGCTTAACGTCTCATATTTTTGCAACGAGGCTAATCGAGACAATGAGTGGGTGATATATGAAGGGAATGGGACACACAGGACGATTAATTGATTATTTGGGCTTAACGTCTTATATTTTTGCAACGAGGCTAATCGAGACAATGAGTAGGTGATATATGAAGATGAAATCGGGGGGTGTTTGGAGGAAAGAGGCAAGTGGATGGCGGGGAGGATAGGAGAAGTGGGAGGTTGTGGACTGCATTTCGTCTGACTTGATATTTGGGCATAACGTCTCATATTTTTTCAACTTGGCGAATCGAGACGATGGGTGGGTGAAAATGAATTGAATTGAATTGAATTTATTGGGTTTAAGGGCGCTTCAACCAGTTAGGTCATTTTGCGCCACCAAGATAGTGAAAATGAAGATATTTGGGCTTAACGTCTCATATTTTTGCATTTTGGCTAATCGAGAGGTGAATGAAAATTAAGATGAAATAGGTGGCTGTTTGGACTGATTGATATTTGGGCGTAACGTCTTATATTTTTCAACTTGGCGAATCGAGACGATGAGTGGGTGAAGTATGAAGGTGAAACAGGGGACTGTTTGGAGGAATGGGGAAAGTAGGAGGGCGGGGAGGATAGGGGAAGGGGGAGGATTGTCCGTGCACACTTACCGCTGGAGTCGTACTGGCGGTCAATGGAGCCCAGCGCGTGCTGCTGGTGACTGATTTGAATTTTTTGAATTGCATTGAATTTATTGGGTTTAAGGGCGCTTCAACCAGTTAGGTCATTTTGCGCCACATAGATGGTTTTTTGTAAGCTAAATAATTAAGTAACTATGAAAGTCGTAACTATGTTTTTATTTTATATGAATTAAATTTTAAATTTTTTATATTTATGATCGATATTTGGGCTTAATGTCTCATATTTTTGCAACGAGGCTAATCGAGACAATGAGTGGGTGTTATATGAAGATGAAACAGGGGACTGTTTGGAGGAAGGGGGCAAGTAGGACGGCGGGGAAGAACAGGGAAAGGGAAGAAACGGGAGGAAAGGGAAAGGAGTAAATATTAATTAAAACCATGAATCAATTGAACTGTCTCAAGAATGGCCGCATTCACTACACGAATGTCTAGCAATTATTGGAAATGTACAAACTATGTTTTTGTACAATAGTTTGATGTGCGCAATGATTTAGTTACAGAGGTTATATGAACTAGCAGTAGGTTTGTATTGATTATTTGGGCTTAACGTCTAATATTTTTACAACGAGGCTAATCGAGACAATGAGTGGGTGATATATGAAAATGAAAAAGGGGGCTGTTTGGAGGAAAGGGGCAAGTAGGAGGGCGCGTGAGGAAAGGGGAGGAAAGGGAATTGGGGTGTGGACTGCACTTTGTCTGACTTCTCCTCCTCGACCAGTCCAGCTAGGGTGGTCCTTTTTGAATTTATTGGGTTTGAATTTATTGGGTTTAAGGGCGCTTCAACCAGTTAGGTCATTTTGCGCCACCAAGATAGTGTTTTGCAACGGGGTCTGTACACACAGACCTCGAAAACGACGCTGGAGGTATAGCTGCACTTCTGGTAAATACAAAAGCAGAACAGGGATTTACTTTCAACCCCAACTTACAAGGGGTTGAAGGTAAAATTTGTCATAACGGACTGGTATTTGTTGCCGTCAGTGGAACCCTGAACCGAGGCCTAAATTTTGCTGGTGTATTCAGCCAATTATTTGGTATTGTTCATGATCAAGTCTCTAGTCAGGAGGGAAATCTGAAAAAGACCTCTAGAATTTTGAATTTATTGGGTTTAAGGGCGCTTCAACCAGTATGGTCATTTTGCGCCACCTAGATAGTGTTTTGCAAGCTAAGTAATTAAGTAACTATGAAAGTAGTAATTATGTTTTAATTTTATATGAATTTAATTTATATTATTTTATATTTATATTTGGTTGTATTTAAAATTGTTGGAAAAACTGTGTGCGGACAAGAAATTTTAAAAGTTTATCACAATTCTCGTATGACAAAAGTTCTTCATACAACGGGGAAAGCTTTAATTGTGTTTTCAACACATCATGTTTGGTACATTCCGACAATATGTGACGTACAGTCAGAGTGACGTCACAAGTGTCACATTTAGGAACAACCTTTTCTCTAGTGAGGAGATAGCCATGAGTCAAACGAGTGTGGCCAATGCGAACCCGTGCCAACACAACCTCTTCCCGGCGAGAAAGACGAGAAGATGGAGGCCGAACTTTATTGATCAATTTAGGCATCACACTGTGCAACTTGTTCAGTTGCACTTGGTCCCAAGCAGCTTGTCGTTTATCTAAAATGACTTGTTTGAACGTACTCTTGACATCTGGAACAGGGACGATATCGAAGTCAACATGGCGATGTTGACAGGCTGCCTTTGCAGCCTGATCGGCCAATTCGTTTCCTTCGATTCCCACGTGTCCAGGTACCCAGCAAAATTCGATAGTATAATGCCTCGAATTGAGTTTCTCAAGATAAAACTGAATGTCTTGGACCAAGTGATGGACGGAATACATGATACAAATTGCTTGAAGTCCACTCATGCTATCCGAACAAATTAAAAACTTACCCTTTGGAGAACGTGATATATATTTCAGAGCTTCGCGAATGGCGACCAACTCTGCGGTGAAAACTGAACACATGTCGTGTAACCTGAATTGTTCAGTTAAGGAGGAGCAATAAAAGCTACATCCTACCTTGTTGTCAATTTTGGAGCCATCTGTAAACACCAAAGTAAACCCACGGTGTTCATGGCATATTTGCAGAAAGTGAATTTTGAATTTTAAATCCGAAGTAGAAAATTTATCAAAACGAGTTGAGTTTATTGGGTTTAAGGGCGCTTTAACCAGTTAGGTCATTTTGCGCCACCAAGATGGTGTTTTGCAAGCTAAAGAATTAAGGAATTATCGTCATAAGGGGGGTCCAGCAAGGGAGGGCAGGGCCAGTGGGGGAGGAGAAATGGGACAGTGGGGGGGGGGGGGGGGGTATGGTACAGGGTCTCCTTTCGTCGCCTCTTACGACTAGCAGAGTCACTCTTGGCCTATTTGAGGTTAAGATAGATAGATTGATTGATATTTGGGCATAACGTCTTTTATTTTTGCAACTTTGCTAATCAAGACGATGAGTCGTGATAATAAAGATGAAATTGCAGGCTCTTTGGAGAAAAGAGGCAAGTTGGCGGGTGGGGAGGAGAAGGAGGAAAAAGGATTGGGGTGTGGACTGCACTTAGTCTGACTTCTACTTCTCAACCAAGGGTGAGGAGGGGAGGAAGATATTTGGACTTAACGTCTAATAAGACTGGAGGAATGGGACACACAGGACCAGACTGGAGGAATGGGACACACAGGGCGAGACTGGAGGAATGGGACACACAGAACGAGACTGGGGGAATGGATACACAGGACGAGACTGGAGGAATGGGACACACAGGACGAGACTGGAGGAATGGGACACACAGGACGAGACTGGAGGAATGGGACACACAGGACGAGACTGGAGGAATGGGACACACAGGACGAGACGGGAGTAATGGGACACACAGGACAAGACGGTAGTAATGGGACACACAGGACGAGACTGGAGGAATGGGACACACAGGACGGTACTGGAGGAATGGGACACACAGGACGAGACAGGAGTAATGGGACACACATGACGAGACAGGAGTAATGGGACACACATGACGAGACGGGAGTAATGGGACACACAGGACGAGACAGGAGGAATGGGACACACAGGACGAGACGGGAGTATTGGGACACACAGGACGAGACGGGATTATTGGGACACACAGGACGAGACGGGAGTATTGGGACACACAGGACGAGACGGGAGTATTGGGACACACAGGACGAGACGGGAGTATTGAGACACACAGGACGAGACGGGAGTATTGAGACACACAGGACGAGACGGGAGTATTGAGACACACAAGACGAGACGGGAGTATTGAGACACACAAGACGAGACGGGAGTATTGGGACACACAGGACGAGACGGGAGTATTGGGACCCACAGGACGAGACGGGAGGAATGGGACACACAGGACGAGACGGGAGGAATGGGACACACAGGACGAGACAGGAGTAATGGGACACACAGGACGAGACTGGAGTATTGGGACACACAGGACGAGACTGGGGGAATGGGACACACAGAACGAGACTGGAGGAATGGGACACACAGGACGAGACTGGAGGAATGGGACACACAGGACGAGACTGGAGGAATGGGACACACAGGACGAGACGGGAGTATTGGGACACACAGGACAAAACTGGAGGAATGGGACACACAGGACGAGACTGGAGCAATGGGACACACAGGACGAGACGGGAGTATTGGGACACACAGGACAAGACTGGAGTATTGGGACACACAGGACGAGACTGGAGGAATGGGACACACAGGACGAGACTGGAGGAATGGGACACACAGGACGAGACTGGATTTGATTATTTGGGCTTAACGTCTCATATTTTTGCAACGAGGCTAATCGAGACAATGAGTGGGTGATATATGAAGATGAAATGCAATGGCACACAGCACGAGACTGGAGGAATGGGACACACAGGACGAGACTGGGGGAATGGGACACACAGGACGTGACTGGGGGAATGGGACACACAGGACGAGACTGAGGGAATGGGACACACAGGACGAGACTGGAGTAATGGGACACACAGGACGAGACTGGAGTAATGGGACACACAGGACGAGACGGGAGTAATGGGACACACAGGACGAGACTGGAGGAATGGGACACACGGGACGAGACTGGAGGAATGGGACACACAGGACGAGACTGGAGGAATGGGACACACAGGACGAGACTGGAGGAATGGGACACACAGGACGAGACTGGAGGAATGAGACACACAGGACGAGACTGCAGGAATGGGACACAAAGGACGAGACTGGAGGAATGGGACACACAGGACGAGACTGGAGCAATGGGACACACAGGACGAGACTGGAGGAATGGGAGACACAGGACGAGACTGGAGGAATGGGACACACAGGACGAGACTGGAGAAATGGGACACACAGGACGGGACTGGAGGAATAGGACACACAGGACGATTAATTGATTATTTGGGCTTAACGTCTCATATTTTTGCAACGAGGCTAATCGAGACAATGAGTAGGTGATATATGAAGGGACTGTTGGAAGACCAGGATCCAACGACGGACATAGAGACATAACATCAGAGAGCTCGCCAAACGACAGCGCCAGCCACGTGCACGGAAACACATTGCCGAAGAGCGGAAGGAGGAAACAATTGAACATTGTATTTATTGTAACTGCACTTTTTGAATGATTGATATTTGGGCTTAACGTCTCATATTTTTACAACCTGGCTAATCGAGACGATGAGTGGGTAAAATATGTTTGGAGGAAAGAGGAGAGTGGAGGGCGGGGAGGATAGGAGAAGTGGGAGGTTGTGGACTGCATTTCGTCTGACTTGATATTTGGGCATAACGTCTCATATTTTTTCAACTTGGCGAATCGAGACGATGGGTGGGTGAAAATGAATTGAATTGAATTGAATTTATTGGGTTTAAGGGCGCTTCAACCAGTTAGGTCATTTTGCGCCACCAAGATAGTGAAAATGAAGATATTTGGGCTTAACGTCTCATATTTTTGCATTTTGGCTAATCGAGAGGTGAATGAAAATTAAGATGAAATAGGTGGCTGTTTGGACTGATTGATATTTGGGCAAAACGTCTTATATTTTTCAACTTGGCGAATCGAGACGATGAGTGGGTGAAGTATGAAGGTGAAACAGGGGACTGTTTGGAGGAAGGGGGCAAGTAGGAGGGCGGGGAGGATAGGGGAAGGGGGAGGATTGTCCGTGCACACTTACCGCTGGAGTCGTACTGGCGGTCAATGGAGCCCAGCGCGTGCTGCTGGTGACTGATTTGAATTTTTTAAATTGCATTGAATTTATTGGGTTTAAGGGCGCTTCAACCAGGTAGGTCATTTTGCGCCACATAGATGGTTTTTTGTAAGCTAAATAATTAAGTAACTATGAAAGTCGTAACTATGTTTTTATTTTATATGAATTAAATTTTAAATTTTTTATAATTATGATCGATATTTGGGCTTAATGTCTCATATTTTTGCAACGAGGCTAATCGAGACAATGAGTGGGTGTTGTATGAAGATGAAACAGGGGACTGTTTGGAGGAAGGGGGCAAGTAGGACGGCGGGGAAGAACAGGGAAAGGGAAGAAACGGGAGGAAAGGGAAAGGAGTAAATATTAATTAAAACCTTGAATCAATTGAACTGTCTCAAGAATGGCCGCATTCACTACACGAATGTCTAGCAATTATTGGAAATGTACAAACTATGTTTTTGTACAATAGTTTGATGTGCGCAATGATTTAGTTACAGAGGTTATATGAACTAGCAGTAGGTTTGTATTGATTATTTGGGCTTAACGTCTAATATTTTTGCAACGAGGCTAATCGAGACAATGAGTGGGTGATATATGAAAATGAAATAGGGGGCTGTTTGGAGGAAAGGGGCAAGTAGGAGGCGGCGTGAGGAAAGGGGAGGAAAGGGAATTGGGGTGTGGACTTCACTTTGTCTGACTTCTCCTCCTCGACCAGTCCAGCTAGGGTGGTCCTTTTTGAATTTATTGGGTTTGAATTTATTGGGTTTAAGGGCGCTTCAACCAGTTAGGTCATTTTGCGCCACCAAGATAGTGTTTTGCAACGGGGTCTGTACACACAGACCTCGAAAACGACGCTGGAGGTATTGCTGCACTTCTGGTACATACAAAAGCAGAACAGGGATTTACTTTCAACCCCAACTTACAAGGGGTTGAAGGTAAAATTGGTCATAACGGACTGGTATTTGTTGCCGTCAGTGGAACCCTGAACCGAGGCCTAAATTTTGCTGGTGTATTCAGCCAATTATTTGGTATTGTTCATGATCAAGTCTCTAGTCAGGAGGGAAATCTGAAAAAGACCTCTAGAATTTTGAATTTATTGGGTTTAAGGGCGCTTCAACCAGTATGGTCATTTTGCGCCACCAAGATGGTGTTTTGAAAGCTAAGTAATTAAGTACTATGAAAGTAGTAATTATGTTTTAATTTTATAAATTGAATTGAATTTATTGGGTTTAAGGGCGCTTCAACCAGTTAGGTCATTTTGCGCCACCAAGAAAGTGTTTTGCAAGCTAAGTTATAAAGTAACTATGAAAGTAGTAAGTATGTTTTAATTTTATATGATTTGATTTATATTATTTTATATTTATAATTGGTTGTATTTAAAATTGTTGGAAAAACTGTGTGCGGACAAGAAATTTTAAAAGTTTATCACAATTCTCGTATGACAAAAGTTCTTCATACAACGGGGAAAGCTTTAATTGTGTTTTCAACACATCATGTTTGGTACATTCTGACAATATGTGACGTACAGTCAGAGTGACGTCACAAGTGTCACATTTAGGGACAACCTTTTCTCTAGTGAGGAGATAGCCATGAGTCAAACGAGTGTGGCCAATGCGAGCCCGTGCCAACACAACCTCTTCCCGGCGAGAAAGACGAGAAGATGGAGGCCGCACTTTATTGATTAATTTAGGCATCACACTGTGCAACTTGTTCAGTTGCACTTGGTCCCAAGCAGCTTGTCGTTTATCTAAAATGACTTGTTTGAACGCACTCTTGACATCTGGAACAGGGGCGATATCGAAGTCAACATGGCGATGTTGACAGGCTGCCTTTGCTGCCTGATATGAATTTAATTTATATTATTTTATATTTATATTTGGTTGTATTTAAAATTGTTGGAAAAACTGTGTGCGGACAAGAAATTTTAAAAGTTTATCACAATTCTCGTATGACAAAAGTTCTTCATACAACGGGGAAAGCTTTAATTGTGTTTTCAACAGATCATGTTTGGTACATTCCGACAATATGTGACGTACAGTCAGAGTAACGTCACAAGTGTCACATTTCGGGACAACCTTTTCTCTAGTGAGGAGATAGCCATGAGTCAAACGAGTGTGGCCAATGCGAGCCCGTGCCAACACAACCTCTTCCCGGCGTGAAAGACGGGAAGATGGAGGCCGCACTTTATTTATTAATTTAGGCATCACACTGTGCAACTTGTTCAGTTGCACTTGGTCCCAAGCAGCTTGTCGTTTATCCAAAATGACTTGTTTGAACGCACTCTTGACATCTGGAATTGAATTTATTGGGTTTAAGGGCGCTTCAACCAGTTAGGTCATTTTGCGCCACCAAGATGGTGTTTTGCAAGCTAAGTAATTAACAGGGACTATATCGAAGTCAACATGGCGATTTTGACAGGCTGCCTTTGCAGCCTGATCGGCCAATTCGTTTCCTTCGATTCCCACGTGTCCAGGTACCCAGCAAAATTCGATAGTATAATGCCTCGAATTGAGTTTCTCAAGATAAAACTGAATGTCTTGAACCAAGTGATGGACGGAATACATGATACAAATTGCTTGCAGTCCACTCATGCTATCCGAACAAATTAAAAACTTACCCTTTGGAGAACGTGATATATATTTCAGAGCTTCGCGAATGGCGACCAACTCTGCGGTGAAAACTGAACACATGTCGTGTAACCTGAATTGTTCAGTTAAGGCGGAGAAATAAAAGCTACATCCTACCTTGTTGTCAATTTTGGAGCCATCTGTAAACACCAAAATAAACCCACGGTGTTCATGGCATATTTGCAGAAAGTGAATTTTGAATTTTAAATCCGAAGTAGAAAATTTATCAAAACGAGTTGAGTTTATTGGGTTTAAGGGCGCTTTAACCAGTTAGGTCATTTTGCGCCACCCTGATGGTGTTTTGCAAGCTAAAGAATTAAGGAATTATCGTCATAAGGGGGGTCCAGCAAGGGAGGTCAGGGCCAGTGGGGGAGGAGAAATGGGACAGTGGGGGGGGGGGGGGGTATGGTACAGGGTCTCCTTTCGTCGCCTCTTACGACTAGCAGAGTCACTCTTGGCCTATTTGGGGTTAAGATAGATAGATTGATTGATATTTGGGCATAACGTCTTTTATTTTTTCAACTTTGCTATTTAAGACGATGAGTCGTGATAATAAAGATGAAATTGCAGGCTCTTTGGAGAAAAGAGGCAAGTTGGCGGGTGGGGAGGAGAAGGAGGAAAAAGGATTGGGGTGTGGACTGCACTTAGTCTGACTTCTACTTCTCAACCAAGGGTGGTGAGGATAGGGGATGGGGGAGGAAGATATTTGGGCTTAACGTCTAATAAGACTGGAGGAATGGGACACACAGGACCAGACTGGAGGAATGAGACACACAGGACCAGACTGGAGGAATGGGACACACAGGACGAGACTGGAGGAATGGGACACACAGGACGAGACTGGGGGAATGGGACACACAGAACGAGACTGGGGGAATGGGACACACAGAACGAGACTGGGGGAATGGGACACACAGAACGAGACTGGGGGAATGGGACACAAAGAACGAGACTGGAGGAATGGGACACAAAGAACGAGACTGGAGGAATGGGACACACAGAACGAGACTGGAGGAATGGGACACACAGGACGAGACTGGAGGAATGGGACACACAGGACGAGACTGGAGGAATGGGACACACAGGACGAGACTGGAGGAATGGGATACACAGGACGAGACTGGAGGAATGGGACACACAGGACGAGACTGGAGGAATGGGACACACAGGACGAGACTGGAGGAATGGGACACATATTATTATTATTATTATTATTATTTGTGGTTTGAAGGCACAAAACATCTGGGTTATCAGTGCCTATTTTTACTATTTAGATCTTGTTTATAGGGTTAATTGATTTAAGGAAGTTTAAGGACCAGACTGGAGGAATGGGACACACAGGACGAGACTGGAGGAATGGGACACACAGGACGAGACTGGAGGAATGGGACACACAGAACGAGACTGGAGGAATGGGACACACAGGACGAGACTGGAGGATGATTGATTATTGGGGCTTAACGTCTCATATTTATGCAACGATGGCTAATCGAGACGATGAGCGGGTGATAATGAAGATGAGAAAGATGATAATTGAAGAATAAAACTACATCCGAATCAGATCCATTGTACGTCGCGTGAGTCGTCATACGGGAGTCCAGCAAGGGAGGGCAGGGCCATTTGGGAGGAGAAATATTCAATGGGACAGTGGGGGGGAAAGGGGATTGGGGTGTGGACTGCACTTCGTCTGACTTCTCCTCCTCGACCAGTCCGGCTAGGGTGGCCCTACCAGAAGCATACGCTTCCGCCGGCATAGCTCTCGGGATCAACAAAGCACGCAAACCAATCTTCAGCATAAATTATATTGTATTATTTATATAAATTGTGAACTAATAATAATGAAAATGGCTAGTGAAGTTCTAACTCAATGGACTGCTTGAAGTACACTCATGCTATCCGAACAAATTAAAAACTTACCCTTTGGAGAACGTGATATATATTTCAGAGCTTCGCGAATGGCGACCAACTCTGCGGTGAAAACTGAACACATGTCGTGTAACCTGAATTGTTCAGTTAAGGCGGAGCAATAAATTCTACATTCAATTTATTTGAATGAGTTTATTGGGTTTCAGGGCGCTTCAACCAGTTAGGTCATTTTGCGCCACCAAGATGGTGTTTTGCAAGCTAAGTAATTAAGTTACTAGGAAAGTAGTAATTATGTTTTAATTTTATATGAATTTAATTTATATTATTTTATATTTTTAAGTGGTTGTAATGTATTTTTTAAAATTGTTGGAAAAACTGTGTGCGGACAAGAAATCGCGTATGATAAAAGTTCTTCATACAACGGGGAAAGCTTTAATTGTGTTTTCAACACATCATGTTTGGTAAATTCCGACAATATGTGACGTACAGTCAGAGTAACGTCACAAGTGTCACATTTAGGAACAACCTTTTCTCTAGTGAGGAGATAGCCATGAGTCAAACGAGTGTGGCCAATGCAAGCCCGTGCCAACACAACCTCTTCCCGGCGAGAAAGACGAGAAGATTGAGGCGAACTTTATTGATTAATTTTGGCATCACACTGTGCAACTTGTTCAGTTGCACTTGGTCCCAAGCAGCTTGTCGTTTATCTAAAATGACTTGTTTGAACGTACTCTTGACATCTGGAACAGGGACGATATTGAACTCAACATGGCGATGGTGACAGGCTGCCTTTGCAGCCTGATCGGCCAATTCGTTTCCTTCAATTCCTACGTGTCCAGGTACACAGCAAAATTCGTTAGTATAATTCCTCGAATTAAGTTTTTCCAGATAAAACTGAATGTCTTGGACACAAATTGCTTAAGTCCACTTATGCTAATGGCGACCAACTCTGCGGTGAAAACTGAACACATGTCGTGTAACCTGAATTGTTCAGTTAAGGCGGAGCAATAAAAAACTACATCCTACCTTGTTGTCAATTTTGGAGCTACTTGTGAACACCAAAGTAAACCCACGGTGTTCATGGCATATTTGCAGAAAGTGAATTTTGAATTTTAAATCCGAAGTAGAAAATTTATCAAAACGAGTTTGAGTTTATTGGGTTTAAGGGCGCTTTAACCAGTTAGGTCATTTTGCGCCACCAAGATGGTGTTTTGCAAGCTAAAGAATTAAGGAATTATCGTGAGTATTGGGACACACAAGACGAGACGTGAGTATTGGGACACACAAGACGAGACGTGAGTACTGGGACACACAAGACGAGACGTGAGTATTGGGACACACAAGACGAGACGTGAGTATTGGGACACACAAGACGAGACGGGAGTATTGGGACACACAAGACGAGACGGGAGTATTGGGACACACAAGACGAGACGGGAGTATTGGGACACACAAGACGAGACGGGAGTATTGGGACACACAAGACGAGACGGGAGTATTGGGACACACAGGACGAGACGGGAGTATTGGGACACACAGGACGAGACTGGAGGAATGGGACACACAGGACGAGACTGGAGGAATAGGACACACATGACGAGACAGGAGTAATAGGACACACATGACGAGACGGGAGTAATGGGACACACATGACGAGACGGGAGTTATGGGACACACATGACGAGACGGGAGTTATGGGACACACAGGACGAGACGGGAGGAATGGGACACACAGGACGAGACGGGAGTATTGGGACACACAGGACGAGACGGGAGTATTGGGACACACAGGACGAGACGGGAGTTTTGGGACACACAGGACGAGACGGGAGTATTGGGACACACAGGACGAGACGGAAGTATTGAGACACACAAGACGAGACGGGAGTATTGAGACACACAAGACGAGACGGGAGTATTGAGACACACAAGACGAGACGGGAGTATTGAGACACACAAGACGAGACGGGAGTATTGAGACACACAAGACGAGACGGGAGTATTGAGACACACAAGACGAGACGGGAGTATTGGGACACACAAGACGAGACGGGCGTATTGGGACACACAAGACGAGACGGGCGTATTGGGACACCCAGGATGAGACTGGAGGAATGGGACACACAGGATGAGACTGGAGGAATGGGACACACAGGACGAGACGGGAGTATTGGGACACACAGGACGAGACTGGAGGAATGGGACACACAGGACGAGACTGGAGGAATGGGACACACAGGACGAGACGGGAGTATTGGGACACACAGGACAAGACGGGAGTAATGGGACACACAGGACGAGACTGGAGGAATGGGACACACAGGACGAGACGGGAGTATTGGGACACACAGGACAAGACGGGAGTAATGGGACACACAGGACGAGACGGGAGTATTGGGACACACAGGACAAGACGGGAGTATTGGGACACACAGGACAAGACGGGAGTAATGGGACACACAGGACGAGACTGGAGGAATGGGACACACAGGACGAGACTGGAGGAATGGGACACACAGGACGAGACTGGAGGAATGGGACACACAGGACGAGACTGGAGTATTGGGACACACAGGTTCGGGCCGAAGCCGATGAGTCTAGTAGGCCACCGGAGTCCTGTGTGGTCACTAGAACGCATAACCGGATTTGGACTGACTCGTCCATACTCGTGGGATTTATTATGGATAATTGTGAAGAAACACAAATAGTTTGATGGATTGATTGATTGATATTTGGGCTTAACGTCTCATATTTTTGCAACAACGCTAATCGAGACGATGAGTAGGTGATATATGAAGGGACTGATTTGATTATTTGGGCTTAACGTCTCATATTTTTGCAACGAGGCTAATCGAGACAATGAGTGGGTGATATATGAAGATGAAATAGGGGGCTGTTTGGAGGAAAGGGGACAATTGGGGTGGGGGGGGGGGGGGTGGAAAGGGGAAGGGGGAGGAAAGGGGATTGGGGTATGGACTGCATTTCGTCTGTTGGAAGACCTGGATCCAACGGCGGACATAAAGACATAACCTCTGCAGAGAGCTCGCAACACGACCGCGCCAGCCACGTGCACAGAAACACATTGCCGAAGAGCGGAAGGAGGAAACAATTGAACATTGTATTTATTGTAACTGCACTTTTTGATTGATTGATATTTGGACTTAATTTGATTATTTGGGCTTAACGTCTCATATTTTTGCAACGAGGCTAATCGAGACAATGAGTGGGTGATATATGAAGATGAAATATGGGGCTGTATGGAGGAAAGGGGTAAGTAGGAGGGAGCGGGAGGAAAGGGGTAAGTAGGAGGGAGCGTGAGGAAAGGGGAAAGGGGAGGAAAGGGGATTGGGGTGTAGACTGCACTTCGTCAGACTTCTCCTCCTCGACCAGTCCGGCTAGGGTGGCCCTACCAGAAGCATACGCTTCCGCCGGCATAGCTCTCGGGATCAACAAAGCACGCAAACCTGCCCACCACGATAAGGTAGCAGTCCCTGGGCAGGTATTTGGGCTTAACGTCTCATATTTTAGCAACGAGGCTAATCAAGACACATACAGCACGTGATGATACTAGAGTTGTTTTGTAATGTTATGCTACGTTTGATGTATGATTGAGAAGATAAATCGATTATTAATCGCTACGCTATCAGTGCCTTGGTTTTTTATTTTTTGTTTGTGTGTGGATTGATTTATTGATTGATTAATCGATTGATTGTTATTTGGACTTAATAGATAGATAATTGGGCTTAACGTCTCATATTTTTGCAACTTGGCTAATCAAGACGATGAGTTGGTGAAAATGAAGATGAAATTGGGAGCTTTTTGGAGGAAAGAGGCAAGTAGGAGGGCGGGGAAGAAAAGGGAAAGGGAAGAAACGTGAGAAAAGGCAAATGGGTAAATATTAATTAAAACCTTGTATCAATTGAACTGTCTCAAGAATGGCCGCATTCACTGGACGAATGTCTAGCATTATTGGAATTGTACAAACTATGTTTTTGTACAATAGTTTGATGTGCGCAATGATTTAGTTACAGAGGTTATATGAACTAGCAGTAGGTTTGTAGATAGATAGATATTTGGGCTTAACGTCTCATATTTTTGCAACGAGGCTAATCGAGACAATGAGCGGGTGATAGCCAAACCTTAAGTTGTCAAACTAAAAATAAAAACAAAATAGAGCCAATAAGATATTTTGCTTATAGTTGTTATTTATTGTTTTAGAGGACAATAAAAATTCAAAGAAACAAGTAACATTCAGTCCTGGGACGAAAAAGAACGGTGAGTGTAATGTATAAAAGTATTTATCTATTTCGCCTCTATTCATATTACCAGGTCGCAAATTCCCTGATTCTGTAACTCCCTTGCGAATTCCAAAACAACCCTTCTTCAATTTGAATTTTGAATTTATTGGGTTTAAGGGCGCTTCAACCAAGATGGTGTTTTGCAAGCTAAGTAATGAAGTAACTATGAAAGTAGTAATTAAGTTTTAATTTTATATGAATTTAATTTATATTATTTCATATTTATAATTGGTTGTAATGTATTTTTTTTTTTTATTGTTGGAAAAACTGTGTGCGGACAAGAAATTTTAAAAGTTTATCACAATTCTCGTATGACAAAAGTTCTTCATACAACGGGGAAAGCTTAAATTGTGTTTTCATCACATCATGTTTGGTTTGAATTTATTGAATTGAATTTATTGGGTTTAAGGGCGCTTTAACCAGTTAGGTCATTTTGCGCCACCAAGATAGTGTTTTGCAAGCTAAGTAATTAAGTAACTATGAAAGTAGTAATTATGTTTTAATTTTATATGAATTTAATTTATATTATTTTATATTTATAATTGGTTGTATTTAAAATTGTTGGAAAAACTGTGTGCGGACAAGAAATTTTAAAAGTTTCTTCATACAACGGGGAAAGCTTTAATTGTGTTCTGAACACATCATGTTTGGTACATTCTGACAATATGTGACGCAAAGTCAGAGTAACGTCACAAGTGTCACATTTAGGGACAACCTTTTCTCTACATTCTGACAATATGTGACGTACAGTCAGAGTAACGTCACAAGTATCACATTTTGGGACAACTTTTTCTCTAGTGAGGAGATAGCCTTGAGTCAAACGAGTGTGGCCAGTGCGAACCCGTGCCAACACAACCTCTTCCCGGCGAGAAAGACGGGAAGATGGATTTTGATTTGATTATTTGGGCTTAAAGTCTCATATTTTTGCAACGAGGCTAATCGAGACAATGAGTGGGTGATATATGAAGATAAAATAGGGGTCTGTTTGGAGGAAAGGGGCCATTAGGAGGGCGGGGTGGAAAGGGAGGCCGAACTTTATTGATTAATTTAGTCATCACACTGTGCAACTTGTTCAGTTGCACTTGGTCCCAAGCAGCTTGTCGTTTATCTAAAATAACTTGTTTGAACGTAGGCTACTCTTGACATCTGGAACAGGGACGATATCGAAGGGTCGTTTCCTTCGATTCCCAAGTGTCCAGGTACCCAGCAAAATTCGATAGTATAAAAATGAATATCTTGGACCAAGTGATGGACTGAATACATGACACAAATTGCTTGAAGTCCACTCATGCTATCCGAAAAAATATAAAACTTACCCTTTGGAGAAAGTGATATATATTTTAGAGCTTCGCGTAATAATAATAATAATAATAATAATAATAATAATAATAATAATAATAAAAAAAATAATAATAAAAATAATAATAAAAATAATTATAATAATAATAAAAATAATAAATAATAATATTAATAATGAAAGGTTGAATGATATTTTAGGCTAAATGATTGATCGATATTTGGGCTTAACGTCTTTTATTTTTGCAACTTGACTAATTAAGGTGATGAGTGGGTGATAATGAAGATGAAATTAGAGGCTTTTTGGAGGAAAGGGGCAAGTTGGATTGATTGATTGATTAATATTTGGGCTTAACGTCTTATATTTTTGAAACATGGCTAATCAAGGCGATGAGTGGGTAAAATATGAAGATGAAATCAGGGGGATTGATTGATTAGTGGGGCTTAACGTCTCATATTTATGCAACTATGGCTAATCGAGACGATGAGCGGGTGATAATGAAGATGAGAAAGATGATAATGAAGAATAAGGCCACATCCGAATTGTTTGGAGGAAAGAGGCAAGTAGGAAGGTGGGGAGGATAGTAGAAGCGGAATGAAAAGGGAGTGGGAGGTTGTGGACTGCATTTCGTCTGACTTGATATTTGGGCATAACGTCTTATATTTTTTCAACTTGGCGAATCGAGACGATGGGTGGGTGAAAATGAAGATGAAGATATTTGGGCTTAACGTCTCATATTTTTGCATTTTGGCTAATCGAGACGGTGAGAGATGAAATGTGAAAATTAATATGAAGTAGGTGGCTGTTTGGATTGTTTGATATTTGGGCGTAACGTCTTATATTTTTGCAACTTGGCGAATCGAGACGATGAGTGGGTGAAGTATGAAGATGAAACAGGGGACTGTTTGGAGGAAGGAGGCAAGTAGGATGGCGTGGTGGATAGGGAAGGGGGAGGATTGTCCGTGCACACTTACCGCTCGAGTCGTACTGGCGGTCAATGGAGCCCAGCGCGTGCTGCTGGTGACTGATGGTGGCCGCAGCGGGAAGCCTGCTCGTTCCGATCACCTTGGGGTTGCGCGAGTACAGCTGGGCCGGGGGTGGTGCAGGAAACCGCACAGCCGGTACGGCAACACCGCTACTTGACCGGCCCGACACCGCATGACCACCGGGATACGACACAAACACAATCGGATTCTCTTTCGCTCTCTGCAATTTAGAAATTTAGAAATTTTAGAATGGATTTGGTTTAAGGGCGCGTCAACCAGTTAGGTCCAAGTGCTTGGGCCACCGAGGTGGCATTTTGCAAAAGATAGATTGATATTTGGGATTAACGTCTCATATTTCTGCAACGAGGCTAATCGAGACAATGAGTGGGTGGTATATGAAGATGAAATATGAGGCTGTTTGGAGGAAAGGGGCAAGAAGGAGGAAGTGTGAGGAAAGGGGAAAGGGGAGGAAAACGGATTGGGGTGTGGACTGCACTTCGTCTGACTTCTAAAAACTAACCAAGAAATTAGCAAACGAGGATTGAACTTTATATTATTTAAAGAGGGTGAAATATGAAGATGTGTAATGCAAAGATAGATAGATGGATAGATATTTGGGCTTAACGTCTTATATTTTTGCTACTTGGGTAATCAAGACGATGAGTGGGTGATAATGAAGATGAAATTGGGGGCTCTTTGAAGGAAAGGGGCAAGTAAGAGGGCTTGTGAGGAAAAGTGAAAGGGGAGGAAAGGAGATGGAAATGGATTTGGTTTAAGGGCGCGTCAACCAGTTAGGTCATTGTGCGTGGGCCACCGAGGTGGCGTTTTGCAAAAAAATAACCAAGAAATTAGTAAACGAGGCTTGAATTTTATATTATTTAAAGAGGGTGGAATATGAAGATGTGTAATGCAAAGAACAAGGATGATAAAATCAATTATTTGAGTAAGATTGATTGATATTTGGGTGTTAACGTCTTAAAGTTTTTCAACTTGGCTAATCAAGACGGTGAGTGAGTGATAAACTGATAATGAATATGAAATTGGGGGCTGTTTGGAGGAAAGGGGCAAGTAGGAGGGTGCGTGAGGAAAGGGGAAAGGGGAGGAATGGAGATTGGGTTGTAAAACGTGTATATATTTTTTTTAGATTTTAAAGTTAAAATGATGTTTCTCTTACATTGACGATCTTCGAGGCGGCGAGTATATTGGGCGGCACGGTTGGTACGCCCGCTAGATCGTGTGTTATTCTTGCGTTGGCAACAGTTTGTTGCGGCAGCAGTGTGGTGGCGTACTGCGAGATTCTCTGCGCCACGTTCGGCAGGTGTGGGTTCGCGTGAGTTGCCGCATACAGCGCTGCGGGCGCGACTAGTGCGGGGCGGTTCGCCTGAGTTGCCGCATACAGCGCTGCGGGCGCGACTAGTGCGGGGCGGTTTGCGTGAGTTGCCGCATACAGCGCTGCGGGCGCGACTAGTGCGGGGCGGTTTGCGTGAGTTGCCGCATACAGCGCTGCGGGCGGTACTAGTGCGGGGCGGTACAGATGCTGTTGAGGCGACGCTCGACTGTCAGAGAGCTTTGGCGTCGTCAACAGCTGTGGATACGTCGCGACGGTGATGGCCCCGCCTTGATGCGACGTCGCTACGATAATGCACACCTGTTCGATGGAGAAGATTTCATTATTGTTATTGATTTATTGATTGATATTTCCATCCTGTCCTTTCAGGTGACGGGATAGATTGATTGATATTTTGGCCTAACGTCTCATATTTTTGCAACGAGGCTTATCGAGACAATGAGTGGGTGATAGAAGAAGATGCAATAGGGGGCTGTTTGGAGAAAAGGGGCAAGTAGGAGGGCGGGGTGAAAAATTGGAAGGGGGAGGAAAAAGGAGACAGAGGTTGTGGACTGCATTTCGTGTGATTGATTGATTAATGGGGCTTAACGTCTCATATTTATGCAACGATGGCTAATCGAGACGATGAGCGGGTGATAATGAAGATGAGAAAGATGATGATGAAGAATAAAGCCACATCCGAATCAGGTCCATTGTACGTCGCGTGGGTCGTCATACGGGAGTCAAGCAAGGGAGGGCAGGGCCAAGTGGGGGGAGAAATCTTCGGTGGGACAGTGGGGGGGAAGGGGCAGGGTCTCCTTTTGTCGCCTCTTACGACTAGCAGAGTCATTCTGGGCCTATTCTACCCCGGGCCGAGACGGGTCTCCTTTTGTCGCCTCTTACGACTAGCAGAGTCACTCTGGGCCTAATAACCGAACAAAGACAGGCATTAACGACAGATCGCCAAATGTGCCGAAGATCACGACAAAACACGCCAAAATACGAAAAAACAAAATCTCGTATTACTGCATTTTTTGCGGAAGATTTTTTTGGCGACCTCACATCTTTCTTAACAATTATACTATCTACGACAAGTGTTGTAAAAAGAGACGAGAATAAAATACGAAGAAACAAAGACACGCATTAGCATGACGAACCAAAAAAGGTTCGCTCCTTATCTATATAATATATTATTGTTATTTAATATTAAAATTATTTTATATTTAATATTGGTTGTAATGTATTTTTTTTTAAATTGGTGGAAAAACTAAATTTTAAAAGTTTATCACAATTCTCGTATGACAAACGTTCTTCATACAACGGGGAAAGCTTTAATTGTGCTTTCAACAATGAGTGGGTGATATATGAAGATGAAATAGGGGGTTGTTTGGAGGAAAGGGGCAAGTAGGAGGGAGCGTGAGGAAATGGGAAAGAGGAGGAAAGGGGATTGGGGTGTGGACTGCACTTCGTCTGACTTCTCCTCCTTGACCAGTCCGGCTAGGGTGGCCCTACCAGAAGCATACGCTTCCGCCGGCATAGCTCTCGGGATCAAAAAAGCACGCACAATAAACTAGACAGTTTCTAAAGATAAAAATTAGATTTGATTATTTGGGCTTAACGTCTCATATTTTTGCAACGAGTCTAATCGAGAGTGGGTGATTTAACAAGATGAAATATGGGGCTGTTTGGAGGGCGTGAGGAAAGGGGAAAGGGGAGGAAAGGGGATTGGGGTGTGGACTGCACTTCGTCTGACTTCTCCTCCTCGACCAGTCCGGCTAGGCTCGTTCTGTCCCGCAAGAGTTGCCTTTAAGGGGGGGGGGGGGGGGAGAGGGGGTAAACTAAATTGATCTTTTGATTGATTGATATTTGGGCTTAACGTCTTATATTTTTGCAACTTGGCTAATCAAGACGATGAGTGGGTGATAATGAAGATGAGATTGGGGGCTTTTTGGAGGAAAGGGGCAAGTAGGAGGGCGAGTGAGGAAAGAAGAAAGGGGAGGAAAAGGGATTGGGGTGTGGACTGCATTTCTTACTTCGCATTGATGACTTTTCCTTGACCTGTCCGGCTAAGGTGGCCCTACCAGAAGCATACGCTTCCGCCGGCATAGCTCCAGGAATCATTAAAGCGCACAAACCTGCCCACCACGATAAGGTAGTAGTCCATGGGCAGGCGTCTTGTGCAAAACGTCTCATAATATTTTTCTAACTTGGCTAATCTAGACAATGAGCGGGTGAAATATAAAGATAAATATAGATAGATATTTGGGCATAAGATTATTAGTGGAAAGGGGACAAGTTGGAGGGCGAAAACCAAAGTGAAAGGGAGAATTTTAACTACTTTTTGTCTGGATTGATATTTGGGCTTAACGTCTCATATTTTTGCAACTTGGCTAATCGAGACAATGATCGGGTGAATTACGAAGATGATGAGGGTTGTTAAGTGGTAAAGGGCCAGTGGGAGGGCGGGGATTGATTCTCATATTTTTGCAACGAGGCTAATCGAGACAATGAGTGGGTGATAGATGAAGATGCAATAGGGGGCTGTTTGGAGGAAAGGGCAAGGAGAAAAGGGAGGAGAAGGGATGTTGGGAGGATGTGGACTGCATTTCGTCTGACTTCTCCTCCTCGACCAGTCCGGCTAAGGTGGCCCTACCAGAAGCATACGCTTCCGCCGGCATAGCTCTCGGGATCATAAGCGCACAAACCTGCCCACCACGATAAGGTAGTAGTTCCTGGGCAGGTCTTTTTGTTCGGACTCTCCCGCTCGTTCTGTCTCGCAAGAGTTGCCTTTAAGGGGGCAGGGGGGGGGGGGGGGGGGGAGGGGGTAATCTAAATTGCTCTATAAACTCTTGGGTCAAACAATTGGTCGTTTCAAGACAAAAGTTAAACGATTTCTAATTAGCAAAGCTTTCTACAGCGTAGAAGATTGATTGATTGATTAATGGGGCTTAACGTCTCATATTTATGCAACGATGGCTAATCGAGACGATGAGCGGTCTGATTCGGATGTGGCTTTATTCTTCACCATCATCTTTCTCATCTACAGCGTAGAAGAATATCTAAAAGATCAACTCTGCCCAGAGTAAATTAGATCATATTATACTTTCGAGTACTCATGAGAGGGTATCACAATGACATTTTAAAACATAATATATACATTTATTAAAAATATTAATATGACAATAAAGTTCATTTTTTATTTTGTATTTTCTGTAATTTTCTGTAATTTTGTGTAAATTTCCTTGACATTTGTTTTTTTATTTTGCTGTTCATTTAGGCCTCAGTATCTAGAAAGGATATTTGATTTGCATTATGAAAAACAAAAATTGAATATGCTTGTATAGTTTGTGTTGTACTTTGTATTTTCTAATTTGTTTGTATTTTGCATTTTTGTGTTTCTGTTATCCTCTGTAATTTGTTGTATGTATTTTTTTTTATGCTTTGTTTAAATGTGTTTTGTAATTTTGTATTTTTGTAATATTCTGTAACTTTTGTATATTAAAGATATACCTTTTTGTGAATTTTCTAATGTTTAATTTGTTATTTGGCTCTGTATTTTGCCATGACTGACTGACAAATTTCCTGTACACCCGAAAGGGTAAATAATTTATATTATTACGGAAATAAAACTTACTTACTTACTTACTTCTTTACTTACTGTTTTCTACACAACCCCAAAATTAATTTCGTGCAAAGACACCCATAGCATTACGAACCTAAAATGGTTCGCTCTTTATCTATATAATATATTACTATTATTTATTATTATTATAATTATTGATTTGATTTGATTATTTGGGCTTAACGTCTCATATTTTTGCAACGAGGCAAATCGAGACAATGAGTGGGTGATATATGAACATGAAATATGGGGCTGTTTGGAGGAAAGGGGCAAGTAGGAGGGAGCGTGAGGAAAGGGGATTGGGGTGTGGACTGCATTTGAATTTATTGAATTTTTGAATTTATTGGGTTTAAGGGCGCTTCAACCAGTTAGGTCATTTTGCGCCACCAAGATGGTGTTTTGCAAGCTAAGTAATTAGGTTACTAGGAAAGTAGTAATTATGTTTGAATTTTATATGAATATAATTTATATTATTTTATATTTATAATTGGTTGTATTTAAAATTGTTGGAAAAACTGTGTGCGGACAAGAAATTTTAAAAGTTTATCACAATTCTCGTATGACAAAAGTTCTTCATACAACGGGGAAAGCTTTAATTGTGTTTTCAACACATCATGATTATTTGGGCTTAACGTCTCATATTTTTGCAACGAGGCTAATCAAGACGATGAGTGGGTGATAATGAAGATGAAATAGAGGACTGTTTGGAGGAAAGGGGCAAGTAGGAGGGCGCGTGAGGAAAGGGGAAAGGGGAGGAAAGGGGATTGGGGTGTGGACTGCACTTCGTCTGACTTCTCCTCCTCGACCAGTCCGGCTAGGGTGGCCCTACCAGAAGATTTGATTATTTGGGCTTAACGTCTCATATTTTTGCAACGAGGCTAATCGAGACGATGAGTGGGTGATAATGAAGATAAAATATGGGGCTCTTTGGAGGAAAGGGGCCAATAGGAGGGCGGGGGTGGAAAGGGGATGGTGGAGGAAAGGGGCTTGGGGTGTGGACTGCATTTCGTCTGACTTCTCCTCCTCGACCAGTCCGGCTTGGGTGGCCCTACCAGAAGCATACGCTTCCGCCGGCATAGCTCTCGGGATCAACAAAGCACGCAAACCTGCCCACCACGATAAGGTAGCAGTCCCTGGGCAGGTTCAACACATCATGTTTGGTACATTCCGACAATATGTGACGTACAGTCAGAGTGACGTCACAAGTGTCACATTTAGGGACAACCTTTTCTCTAGTGAGGAGATAGCCATGAGTCAAACGAGTGTGGCCAATGCGAGCCCGTGCCAACACAACCTCTTCTTCTTCTTCTCCTCCTCAACCAGTCCGGCTAGGGTGGCCCTACCAGAAGCATACGCTTCCGCCGGCATAGCTCTCGGGATCAACAAAGCACACAAACCTGCCCACCACGATAAGGTAGCAGTCCCTGGTCAGGTCCTCCTCGACCAGTCCGGCTAGGGTGGCCCTACCAGAAGCATACGCTTCCGCCGGCATAGCTCTCGGGATCAACAAAGCACGCAAACCTGCCCACCAGGATAAGGTGGCAGTCCCTATTTATTTGCCACTATCTATCGTTACATGATACAAAACATTGCTGGCAGGAACAATAAGATTTATTGATTGATTGATTTTGGGACTAACGTCTCATCTTATGTTTGTTATTTTGGCTGAACGTCTCTTGATTGATATTTGGGATTAACGTCTCATATTTTTGCAACGAGGCTAATCGAGACAATGAGTGGGTTAATAGGTTCCAACTTGGCTTATCTAGTTGAAGAGTGGGTGAAATATGAAGATTTGTGGATAGGGGACCCCTTGGATGGCGAGAACTTAAGTGAAATGGGGAGAAAAGGGAGAATGTGAACTGCTATTTGTCTGGAGTCTCCCCCTCGTTCTTTCCCGCAAGAGTTGCCTTTAAGGTGAGTGGGGGGGGGGGGGGGGGCGAGGAGGTAGACTAAATTGATCAATTCACTCTTCTTTGGTTTTTTACCATCTATCACATGATTGATATATGGGCTTAACGTCTCATATTTTTGCAACGTGGCTAATCGAGACAATGAGTGGGTGATATATGAAGATGAACTAGGGAGCGTGAGGAAAGGGGAAGGGGAGGAAAGGGGATTGGGGTATTGACTGCACTTCGTCTGATTTCTCCTCCTCGACCAGTCCGGCTAGGGTGGCCCTACCAGAATATGAAGTATAAATAGGGGGGTGTTTGGATGAAAGGGGCAAGTAGGATTGATTGATATTTGGGCTTAACGTCTTATATTTTTGCAACTAGGCTAATCAAGATGATGAGTTTATGATGAGTTGGGGATAATGAAGATTGATTGATTGATATTTGGGCTTTACGTCTCATATTTTTGCAACGAAGCTAATCAAGACAATGAGTGGGTGATATATGAAGATGAAATAGGGGGCTGTATGGAGGAAAGGGGACAATAGGAGGGCGGGTTGGATGAAATTGGGGCGGAGACCATAGGCTTACAATATTACAAGATGTACACAAATTAAATGTTGCGTAAGACAAACAGCAAATTGATTGATTGATTGATTAAATGATTGATTGATTGTAACCGACTTACCCATAGTGTTGAGATCGTCACCATGATCTTGTCTGCAATGCGATGCAACGCAATGTAACAGATTTCACTAAAACGGCAGCGCGGTATACTTTTTCCCTGAGAGTTTAGTTTTTTTCTAATCGTGATGTCCCGTCCTAATACCGCGGTCTACCTTTCTCCGGCATTGTCGTCGGACTAATCCACATCCAACAGACTCCACCGCTCGCGCCATACAGAGTTTCGCAATTAGAAATCAATATCTGTCCGTCTAATGAGTTCGCGAAACGTTTTGTTTTAGAGAAAATATTATGTCTTCACAATTTGATTGCGCCACTTTATATAACGATTTAAAATTATATGTTTGCGTTTGCGTAAATGTTGGTCGCACTTTTGCGACACTTTTAGCGAATAATTATTGCCTACAAACGTGATTTGTAGTTAGATAAATATATGGGCCTTACGTCACATATTTTTGATAGATTGATTGATATTTGAACTTAACTCATATTTCTGCAACGAGGCTAATCGAGACAATGAGTCGGTGATATAAGAAGATGAAATATGGGGCTGTTTGGAGGAAAGGGGCAAGTAGGAGGGCGGGGAGAAAAGGGAAAGGGGAGAAAGGATTGGGGTGGGGACTGTGGACTGCATTTCGTCTTACTTCTCCTCCTCGACCAGTCCGGCTAGCGTACATTTGATTATTTGGGCTTAACGTCTCATATTTCTGCAACGAGGCTAATCGAGACAATGATTGGGTGATATATGAAGACGAAATAGGGGGCTGTTTGGAGGAAAGGGGCCAATAGGAGGGCGGGGTGGAAAGGGGACAAGTCAACAATCTGATATCGAAAGTCTAACATCGTCACTGCCACCGGTATAGTTGACTTGTCAAGCCAGTGGAATGTGCGTGCGCACTCTAAAACGCAAGGTGGAACAGTTTGTGGCGTATACCAACTACAACTCTTGCGATTTTTCTTATCCAAACCACTTTCCAAACTGATTTGAAACTAAAGTGTTTTACAGCAAAACCGATACGTATTCAAGATAGATATTTGGGCTTAACGTCTCATATTTTTGCAACGAGGCTAATCGAGACAATGAGTGGGTGATATATGAAGATAAACTAGGGGGGTGTTTGGAGGATTGATTGATATTTGGGCTTAACGTCTCAACGTCTGTAAAACGTTATCTGGCAAAACGGGTTTGCCAAACTGTTCCTGAGCTCTGTGATAAACGTTGTTGTTGTTGTTGATATTTGGGCTAAACGTCTTATATTTTTGCAACGAGGCTAAACGTCTTATATTTTTGCAACGAGGCTAATCGAGACAACGAGTGGGTGATATATGAAGATGGAATATGGGGCTGTTTGGAGGAAAGGGGCAAGTAGGAGGGAGCGTGAGGAAAGGAGAAAGGGAGGAAAGGGGATTGGGGTGTGGACTGCACTTCGTCTGACTTCTCCACCTCGACCAGTCCGGCTAGGGTGGCCCTACCAGAAGCATACGCTTCCGCCGGCATAGCTCTCGGGATCAACAATTGATTATTTGGGCTTAACGTCTCATATTTTTGCAACGAGGCTAATCGAGACAATGAGTGGGTGGTATATGAAGATGAAATATGGGGCTGTTTGGAGGTAAAGGGAGGAAAGGGAATTGGGGTGTGGACTGCACTTCGTCTGACTTCTCCTCCTCGACCAGTCCGGCTAGGGTGGCCCTACCAGAAGCATACGCTTCCGCCGGCATACAACCATAATGACAATAGCCCACCCGGTAGAAACGAAGGCAGCAAGCCGCAAACCTGCCCACCACGATAAGGTAGCAGTCCTTGGGTTGCAAGCTTTGAATCAATGAAAAATAAAATGTATTTGTATTTATAGGGTCAACCCACTCAGTAACAAGGGAGATTTTCATTGGTGGACATTTATTTAAAGCTACTAAACCGACATGTGTGCTCCAAACACGATGTTTTTAATTGATTGATTAATAGGGCACGATGAGCGGGTGATAATGAAGATGAGAAAGATGATGATGAAGAATAAAAGCCAGATCCGAATCAGGTCCATTGTACGTCGCGTGGGTCGTCATACGGGAGTCCAGCAAGGGATTTGATTATTTGGGCTTAACGTCTCACATTTTTGCAACGAGGCTAATCGAGACAATGAGTGGGTGAGGGGCAGGGCCATGTGGGAGGAGAAATCTTCAGTGGGACAGTGGGGGGGGGGGGGGGGAGGGGCAGGGTCTCCTTTTGTCGCCTCTTACGACTAGCAGAGTCACTCTGGGCCTATTCTACCCCGGGCCGAGACGGGTCAACATTGGTTTTGTTTGACACAATACTGGCTAACAAATCTAAATTTTTCTTGTTTGACACAACTCTGGCTAACCAGTCGAAATTTCTAGTGGGACTAGGGCTGTATTTTTGAATTTATTGGATTTAAGGGCGCTTCAACCAGTTAGGTCATTTTGCGCCACCAAGATGGTGTTTTGCAAGCTAAGTAATTAAGTTACTAGGAAAGTAGTAATTATGTTTTAGGTGTCGCACTATCTATTGAGTTTAAGGGCGCTTCAACCAGTTAGGTCATTTTGCGACACCAAGATGGTGTTTTGCAAGCTGAATAATTAAGTAACCATGAAAGAAGTAATAAATGTTTTTAATTTACTTCATTTTATTTTTAATATTGGTTAAATTGTATTTTTTTAAATTGTTGGAAAAACTGTGTGCGGACAAGAAATTTTAAAAGTTAATCACAATTCTTGTATGACAGAAGTTCTTCATACACAGGGGGAAAGAGTGGACTGCACTTGATTGATTGATTTTGGGCTTAACGTCTCATATTTTTGCAACGTGGCTAATCGAGACAATGAGTGGGTGAAAAATGAAGATGAAATAGGGGGATGTTTGGGGAAAGGGGCAAGTAGGAGGTCGAGGAGGATAAAGATAGATAGATATTTGGGCTTAATGATTGATATTTGGGCTTAACGTCTCATTTTTTTGATTTTAATTATTTGGGCTTAACGTCTTATATTTTTGCAACTTAGCTAATCAAGACGGCTAATCGAGACAATGAGTGGGTGATATATGAAGATGAAAAATGGGGCTGTTTGGAGGAAAGGGGCAAGTAGGAGGGAGCGTGAGGAAAGGGGAAAGGGGAGGAAAGGGGATTGGGGTGTGGACTGCACTTTGTCTGACTTCTCCACCTCGACCAGTCCGGCTAGGGTGGCCCTACCAGAAGCATACGCTTCCGCCGGCATAGCTCCAGGAATCATCAAAGCGCACAAACCTGCCCACCACGATAAGGTAGCAGTCCCTGGGCAGGAATAATTAAGTAACCATATAATGAAGTAATAAGTGTTTTTAATTTTATTCATTTTATTTTTAATTGGTCATATTGTATTTTTTAAATTGTTGGAAAAACTGTGTGCGGACAAGAAATTTTAAAAGTTTATCACAATTCTCGTATGACTGCACTCAACCCGTCCGGCCGGCTAGGGTGGCCCTACTAGATGCATAGATTGATTGATATTTGGGCTTAACGTCTTATATTTTTGCAACAAGGCTAATCAGGACGATGAGTGGGTGATATTGAAGAAGAAATTGGGGGCTCTTTGGTGGAAAGGGGCAAGTCGGAGGGCGCTTGAGGAAAGGGGCAAGTAGGAGGGCGCTTGAGGAAAGGGGCAAGTAGGAGGGCGCTTGAGGAAAGGGGCAAGTAGGAGGGCGCTTGAGGATTGATTGATATTTGGGCTTAACGTCTCATATTTTTGCAACGAGGCAAATCGAGACAATGAGTGGGTGATATATGAAGATGAAATATGGGGCTGTTTACGATGAGTGGGTGAAATATGAAGATGAAATAGGGGGGTGTTTGGAGGAAATGGGCAAGTAGGAGGGCGGGGAGGATTGATCGATATTTCGTCTTATATTTTTGACAGTTGGCTAATCAAGACGATAAGTGGGTAATAAATAAGACGAAAGTGTGGGATTTTTGGAAGAAAGGGGCGAGTAGGAGGGCGCGTGAGGAAAGGGGAAAGGGGAGGAAAGGGGATTGGGGTGTGGACTGCATTTCGTCTGACTTCTCCTCCTCGATGGGGGGTATTAGTGGTAAAGGGCCAGTGGAAGGGTGGTGAGAAAAGGGAAAAAGGGAGGAAAAGGGAGTGGGAAGGATGTGGACTGCATATCGTCTGACTTCTCCTCCTCGACCAGTCCGATTGATATTTGGGCTTAACGTCTCATATTTTTGCAACTTGGTTAATCGAGACGATGAGTGGGTGAAATATGAAAATGAAATAGGTGGCATTTTGGAGGAAAGGGGCAAGTAGGAGGAAGAGGAGGAAAGGGGAAGGGGGAGGAAAAGGGAGTGGGGAGGGTGTGGACTGCATTTCGTCTGACTTCTCCTCCTCGACCAGTCCGGCTAGGGTGGCCCTACCAGAAGCATACGCTTCCGCCGGCATAGCTCTCGGGATCAAATGAATTGAATTTATTGGGTTTAAGGGCGCAACAACCAGTTAGGTCATTTTGCGCCACCAAGATGGTGTTTTGCAAGCATAGTAATCAAGTAACTATGAACGTAGTAATTTTGTTTTAATTTTATATGAATTAAATTTATATTTTATATTTATGATTGGTTATGTATTATAAAAATTGTTGGAAAAACTGTGTGCGGACAAGAAATTTTAAATTGATTATTTGGGCTTAACGTCTCATATTTTTTCAACGAGGCTAATCAAGACAATGAGTGGGTGATATATGAAGATGAAAAAGGGGGCTGTTTGGAGGAAAGGGGCCAATAGGAGGGCGGGGGTGGAAAGGGGAAGGTGGAGGAAAGGGGCTTGGGGTGTGGACTGCACTTCGTCTGACTTCTCCTCCTCGACCAGTCCGGCTAGGGTGGCCCTACCAGAAGCATACGCTTACGCCGGCATAGCTCTCGGGATCAACAAAGCACGCAAACCTGCCCACCACGATAAGGTAGCAGTCCCTGGGCGGGCTGCAGCCCGGGCACCGAAAGAAACTTGGCGGGAAAAGTTCAAGAGAGTACTGGGATTTAGGAAGATATGAAAGGTTATCACAATTCTCGTATGACAAAAATTCTTCATACAACGGGGAAAGCTTTAATTGTGTTTTCAACACATCATGTTTGGTGCATTCTGACAATATGTGACGTACAGTCAGAATTTGAATTTATTTGAATTTGAATTTATTGGGTTTAAGGGCGCTTCAACCAGTTAGGTCATTTTGCGCCACCAAGATGGTGTTTTGCAAGCTAAGTAATTAAGTAACTATGAAAGTAGTAATCATGTTTTAATTTTATATGAATTTAATTTATATTATTTTATATTTATATTTGGTTGTATTTAAAATTGTTGGAAAAACTGTGTGCGGACAAGAAATTTTAAAAGTTTATCACAATTCTCGTATGACAAAAGTTCTTCATACAACGGGGAAAGCTTTAATTGTGTTTTTTACACATCAAGTTTGGTACATTCATTCCGACAATATGTGACCTACAGTCAGAGTAACGTCACAAGTGTCACATTTTGGGACAACCTTTTCTCTAGTAAATTGAATTTATTGGGTTTAAGGGCGCTTCAACCAGTTAGGTCATTTTGCGCCACCAAGATGGTGTTTTGCAAGCTAAGTAATTAAGTAACTATGAAAGTAGTAATTATGTTTTAATTTTATATGAATTTAATTTATATTATTTTATATTTGTATTTGGTTGTATTTAAAATTGTTGGAAAAACTGTGTGCGGACAAGAAATTTAAAAAGTTTATCACAATTCTCGTATGATAAAAGTTCTTCATACAACGGGGAAAGCTTTAATTGTGTTTTCAACACATCATGTTTGGTACATTCTGACAATATGTGACGTACAGTCAGAGTAACGTCACAAGTGTCACATTTTGGGACAACTTTTTCTCTAGTGAGCAGATGGTTATGAGTCAAACGAGTGTGGCCAATGCGAGCCCGTGCCAACACAACCTCTTCCCGGCGAGAAAGACGGGAAGATGGAGGCCGCAAATTTATTGATTAATTTAGGCATACAAAGCACGCAAACCATGAGTGGGTGATAATGAAGATAAAATTGGGGGCTCTTGGAGGAAAGGAGCAAGAAGGAATGAGTCGGTTAAATATGAAGATGAAATAGGGGGCTGTTGGAGGAAAGGGGCAAGTAGGAGGGCGGGGTGGAAAGGGGGAGGGGGAGGAAAGAACTCACATATTTTTGCAATTTGGCTTATCAAGACGATGAATGGGTGATGAAGAAGGTGAAATTGGGGGCTCTTTGCAGGAAAGGGGCAAGTAGGAGGGAGCGTGAGGAAAGGGGAAAGGGGAGGAAAGGATTGGTTTGATTATTTGGGCTTAACGTCTCATATTTTTGCAACGAGGCTAATCAAGACAATGAGTAGGTGATATATGAAGATGAAATAGGGGGCTGTTTGGAGGAAAGGGGCCAATAGGAGGGAGGGGGTGGAAAGGGGAAGGTGGAGGAAAGGGGCTTGGGGTGTGGACTGCTTTTCGTCTGACTTCTCCTCCTCGACCAGTCCGACTAGGGTGGGCCTACCAGAAGCATACGCTTCCGCCGGCATAGCTCTAGGAATCATTAAAGCACGCAAACCTGCCCACCGCGATAAGGTAGCAGTCGCTGGGCAGGAGGAAAGGATTGGGGTGTGGACTGTGGACTGCATTTCGTCTGACTTCTCCTCGACTAGTCCGGCTAGGGTATGGGGTAATATCGAAAGTCGAACATCGATTGATATTTGGGCTTAACGTATTATATTTTTCAAAATTGACGTATCAAGACGATGAGTAGGTGATGATAAAGGTAAAACTTGGGGCTCTTTGGAGGAAAGGGGCAAGTAGGAGGGCGCGTGAGGAAAGGGGAAAGGGGAGGAAAGGGGATTGGGGTGTGGACTTCACTTTGTCTCACTTCTCCCCCTCGAGCAGTTCGGCTAGGGTGGCCCTACCAGAAGCATAAACCAAAATTTTTAGTTGGAATAGGGCTGTCAGGTCTCGCACTGAGTTTAAGGGCGCTTCAACCAGTATGGTCATTTTGCGACACCAAGATGGTGTTTTGCAAGCTGAATAATTAAGTAACCATGAAAGAAGTAATAAATGTTTTTAATTAACTTCATTTTATTTTTATTATTGGTTATATTGTATTTTTTTAAATTGTTGGAAAAACTGTGTGCGGACAAGATTGATTATTTGGGCTTAACTACTCATATTTTTGCAACGAGGCTAATCGAGACAATAAGTGGGTGATATATGAAGATGAAATATTTTATTTATTTATATTTGGGCTTAACGTCTTATATTTTTGCAACCAGGCTAATCAAGACGATGAGTGGGTGATAATGAAGATGAAATTGGGGACTCTTTGGAGGAAAGGGGCAAGTAGGAATGAGTCGGTTAAATATGAAGATGAAATAGGGGGCTGTTTGGAGGAAGGGTAAGTACGAGGCCTGGAAGGTGAATTGGAAGGGGAAGAAAAGGAGAAAGGGAGGAAGGGGATGTAAAATGCAACGTGGCTAATCGAGACGATGATTGGGTGAAGATTGATTGATATTTGGGCTTAACGTCTCAACTTGGCTAATCGAGACAATGAATGGGTGAATTATGATGATCATGAAGTAGATGGCTGATTGGAGGAAAAGAGCAATAGTAGGGTGGGAAGGAAGGGAAAGGGGAGGAAAAGGGAGTAGGAAGGATGTGGACTGCATTCGTCTGACTTCTCTTCGTTGATGGGGGGTGTTAGTGATTAAGGGCCAGTGGGAGGGTGGGGAGAAAAGGGGTGAAAAGGGAGAGGGAAGAACGTGGACTGCATGACGTCTGGCTTCTCCCGCTCGACCTGTCCGGCTAGGGTGGCCCTACAGCTTTTAAACTCGTTTTATATAAAGAAATTACTACTTAATACCGAATAGCTGGGGTACTTAACTCTTCTCCCGACAAGTTTACGTTATAACTGTTCAGGAAAATAACACAAACCACAAAGAACCTTTCTTTACGAGACAATCTGAAATGCGAACACACTTCTTGCAGCAATGATTTGTTTCTGTTTCCATAGAGAAATAAAACATTTTCTTTCTACAAACAATGAAACAATTGATGCAGTCACATGTTCGGTCGAGTCTCCCCATTGGCTAGATACAAATTAAATGTAGCCAATGAAATTTAAACATCGTTCATTACCTTCACTGCCATCTACCGGATGAAAGTTTTAGCAACGTGCCATGTTTTATGTTTCGCACCAAGTAACGCTCTCTGTCGAGATTTTGCGCGGCCGGAAAACCATCTTTGGCAGAACGCGAAGGCTACGATTTTGCCTAGCGGGGTTTTGTCAAACTACTTCTCGCTCCTATCGGTGATTTAATTGACCTTGGTTTTATAATATTTTTGTAAATGCCTACTGCTTATTAATTAAGCCTACTGTTTATTTATAAGTCCTAGTTTTTAAGCTTTTCCAAATCCATCACCTATCACTTTAATTTCAGTTTCAATTTCCGTCCATCATAGACAAATAACTATAATGTAAAAGCCCCTTATAGCAAGATTAGGCTCTTTAGGGGCTAGTCTCTATGCTGTAACATGTATTTGTTAAATGTCAATAAAATCCTCGGCGGATGTTCGGTAAATCCTAACGTTTCGACGAGCCGGTGCTAGGGGATTTACGGACCTTGTGGAAGTGTGGAAGTATGAGTGAAAAGTGAAGGTTTTCGGAGATCAAACGCACCTTGGTTAGGAGTTTGCTATTAAATTTGCCACAGTGTTTAAACTACAAAGTTGTAGAGTACGTCGTTAAATAACAAATCAAAATAATCCCACTGCCCAGGGTCTGCTACCTTATAGTGGTGGGCAGGTTTGCGTACTTTGCTGATCCTCAGAACTATGTCGGTGGAAGCGTATGCTTCTAGTAGGGCCACCTTGGCCGGGCAGGTCGAGGTGGAGAAGCCAGACGAAAGGCAGTCCACGTCTGCCCCTTCCCCTTTCCTCCCCTTTACGTCCTACTTGTCCCATTCCTCCAAACACCCTCTTATATCATATGATCATAGTTGCTCAATACGTCGTTAAAGAACATATATGGTCCGTTTGTCTGATATTCATAGTAGTCCCAGCTACCCCTTTACCCCCATGAAAACCTGACGAAACTTAAATGTTATATTATTTATAATCAGATTTATTTGTTATGCTGTGCGAAGGTCACATTAATAGGGGGTGGAGCTTCAAACTAAAACTATCTGCACTCTAGCACTTAGCCATCGCTACCGTTGCTGTTCAGATACTATCTTTCTGCTGTCAGGCGCTGTCAGTGCTGTTCAGATAGTTTTCCCCGCTGTCAGGCACTGTCAGTGCTGTTCAGATAGTTTCATGCTGCTGTCAGTGCTGTTCAGATAGTTTCTCCCGCTGTCAGGCGCTGTCAGTGCTGTTCAGGTAGTTTCTTGCCGCTGTCAGGCAAAGCATTCTTTTATACTCTTCAGTCGACCGAGAAAAAGTTTTCATTACCATTCAATTTTCAAAGTAAGTTATATCAAAAGAAAGATTTAAAAAAAATAACCGCAACATTTGAATCCGTATCTATACTGATAGTTTTTCGTCCGAGATACTAAACGTGACAGCGATATTGAAAGTCAGTTTAGAAGGCCGCGGGTGAGATGGGTACCAGGTGAGATGGGTACCAGGGTACCAGGAGGAGACTACTTTCATAACCAATAACAACATTCATAAGCATTGTACCGTGTACACACTTTCCTATGGACCCTATTGTTTAATTTAAGAAAACCATTTTTATTTATTTATTTCATTGTAATTAAGGCCAGTGTAGGGCACAATGCCCTTTTTGACCTGATGAGTGATGATTGATGAATGATGATGAGGAAGGGAGGAGGGGAAGCCTGGTACCGGCACGTAGCCTACTCCTGTCGAAAAGTACCAAGGAGACTATCGGTTTACATCCCATCCGAAAGGACGGTGTAACTTTGACCAGTCATAAAGGTTCCTCCACTAACCTGGACTGCCGAATAGTTGACGAGAAGAACGAAGCTGTTACACAAGCTTTCGAACCCTCCAATCCGCTCTAACCAACGGTAGCTTGTGTTTTAGAGGAGAGTGGTCACTCATCCACTTTCTGGCCTAGCCCGAGGTTGCTTAACTTCGGTGTTCGTATGGGAACCGGCTAAGCGACCGCGGCTTAACCGTTGGCTGGAAACCATAGCAACGTTAGCTCTTATACCGAAAATTTTTAGCCCAGCCAATGAGAGGCGATGTTTTATAAATCCGGCCAATGGGAGCGATCCTAAGTTAAACAGTTAGGAAAATAAAATATGATAAATAAGTGTGTAAGCCGAACGTTACACAACACATTGCTTAACAATGTTTCAGATTTCTTAAAAGTTAATTTTTAACTAAAGGCTGGTCCACACAAATTTTTAAGACAAAAGATTAACGGTTTACCGCATAGTAGTAAAGTTGGACCATAGGAAACACGTACTGGCGTTCACACAAAGTTTTAGTTTTAAGACGTTGTTTTATGCGTTATTCGTTGTCATAAAAATTTGTGCAATGTCCAACTTTACGCTTAAATCTTGAAACAAGTTACAAAAATCTCAAGTCAACGGACCAACTACTTTAATAATACTTACGAATTAATTGTAAGATTTGCAGAAATTGTTGTAAACAAGGCTATTATAATTAATTATGGATAATACGAATTTCAATTTATTTGTATTGTATCACAATTATGTTTTAACTGAGGATAAATCGTTAAGGCTGGTCCACACAGATTTTGAAGACATAATGCATAAGGTTTTAAGACGTTGTTTTAAAAACAACAATGAAAACAACGTCTTAAAACTAAAACTTTGTGTGAACGCCAGTACGTGTTTCCTATGATCCAACTTACGACTACGCGTTAAACCTTAAATCGTATGTCTTAAAAATCTGTGTGGACCAGACCTTACAATTTACTTCACTCTACCTTGAACGAAACGAAATTATGTGAACTAGATGCCTAAAACAACGTTTTAAAACCTTATGCATTATGTCTTAAAAATCTGTGTGAACCAGCCTTTATAAAGTCGGTGGACTGACAAGAAATGTGCTCGCCAAAATGCTCCCACCGTAATGAAATGTTGCCCTAAACAGTATGCGATAAGATTTATGCAAGAATTGAAACACGTAACACGGTAATTTATAATCTGAATCGAGTTTTCGTGATGCTAACCGCGTAGATAGCTGCAGAGTTGTCGGTTTCACGGTGTTATTGTGTTTGAATTACAGTTGTCACGATTGATCACGTCGGAATTACATCGGTAGTCGATACAGACAGACAGTTACACAACCGCCCGAACTAATCTAATACACAAACAAAACAACCCGATGTGAGCGAAATCAACTACGTAAAAAAAGACAAAAACAAAAACAAAATCGATTGTGTGATAAAAAAATAAATGAGCTGCATCATCAGCTGTTGTAATGGGGCTTTGCACTGCCACATTCTCCCACTCGCAGCGCCAGCGTAGTGCCAGCCCTCAGACAAGGTCTACTTGATCTCCGCATAACTTAGCCATAAAAAAGGGCTGATTTACCCATCCAGGAGGCTCTGGACTTGAGCTCGAACTATGGTGGCGCTACTTCTATTCCAATGTCTTTGGCAAAATGCTGCCATCACAGCCTGCTGGATGGGTCAAGTAGACCTTGTCCGCGCTGATTTACCCATCCAGCAGGTCATGGATTTGGGCTTGGACGGTGGTGGCGCATTCTACGTCAAGCTTTGCGTGCAAAGCCCCATTAACGCTTTGTGTGATGTCGCATTCGTAGTTTAGGTCAGAGAAACATTGGTTCCTGAATTCACAAGTAACAATAGACGGTGTTCAGAATAGATCTATAGAGGGCCGTGATTACTTCTATCTAGGGTCCTTGAGAGATCAACGACAACAATGCTCAACAATAACAACTAGTTTTCAAATGTTAGTGGGTTCGCGAGCTCCAATCAGCGGACAAGTTTCACGCGAACTCGGCCGCTGATTGGAGCTCGCGCCCTCGCTTCGCTCCCAACGCTTAGCTGTAAACCCAAAGGCATTTTTCACTGTGTGCATTGTTGTCATTGAAGATCTAGAAAGCAGTGATTACTTCTATCTAAGGGTCCCAGATCAATTTTGAAAATCATCTATTAAAGGGTAAAGAGAGTTAATATATTTTGTATTCGTATTTATTGTATTTTACCCACCCGAGAGCGGGAAGGCCAATGTTGGGTACAAAATGCCCCTCTGTAGCCATGTACAGGAGTGAACTTATAATCTAGATTAAGGACTAAGTAATTATCAAACTGATTAAGGACTTAGTCCTATCGACTAACATAAAATTTCCAAAAGAGAAGCGGACCACAATGTAATGACTGTGCCTGTTTTTGAAGAATTTACAATCCCTTTTTTGTGGCCGGATGAAAAAATATTAGAATAAATTAAAATTTTTAAAAATAAAAGTAAAACGAACTCTAATAAGGGTCGCGTGTGGGATACCGTAATGGCGACATGTGAGTTGCCCCTTAGCTTAATAAACACGGACGACTTTAAGCCTTGACAAAGCAGCTTTTCCTCATTACCAGAGTGGCAGTGGGTCTACAAAAACAACCCCATCAGACCTCTACATAAAAGTAATCACGTTGTCATAAGGTCTATATTAAAGACTGTTTTTTCACCTAGACTGCGGAATTCCAGATTTCGGTCTATTAAAATTGCTTTTAAATGTGTTTGATTGTCCCAAATGTAAATCAAAATAATGTCATCCTGCAGAGAATTGAGTACTCTTGTTTATGACTGTTTCTTTGTTCCGATCAATATTTCCGTTTTTCAGATGTTCTTAATTACCTTTTGTCATGTCATGCTGCTGGACAACCTTCACACACCTAATTAACAACATCCTCAAAACCGAAATATTAATTGAAGTTGAATTCTCTATAGGGGATATATTTTGATTTTCTTTAGGGACAATTAAAAACCATTTTAATGCAGTTCCAACAGACTGAAATCAGAAATTTCACGAGTGTGTTGGAAATACAGTTTAAGGACAAAAGGTGTCTTTACATTTTGAGCTGAAAAGACGAATATTCTTACCAACAAGTATGAGAGTTATCAGTCCGTTTTATTTATACCGTCCCTCATTTTACTGGCTGAGCAAACCACGTTATTGTCAGCATGGATTTATACAATGCTAACTTTCATAGAGTTTTGAATACACAACAAAACCTGATGTATTATTTCTAGCCTCGGAGCGATTGTTAATATGGAAACCAAACAAGTGATTTATAAATATTCATAAAGTTACATCCACGTTTATATTCATATACATATTCAAATTAATATACATTGATTTCAAGTTTCAATTTGTTCAGATGTTAAAAACATACCCCTGGCGTTACTGTTTACGCGGTCAGCTAAAGTAACACAGTTGCATGTTGATTAAAATTATTATTCAATTCAATTCATACTGTTTATATGGGTACAATTACTTTGGTGCGAAAATAACAAGTTTGTATGTAAACAAAAATAAAAATAGTAGGGATTTGAGCGTCGGTATTTGCTATTAAAATTTAGTTTTGCTATAATAAGAGGTGAGTGAAAAATATCTGTTTGTTGATATTGACATCGAGATGAAAGTATCACTCGTTCTTTAATCCTCTCGTACAACAGGCATAGCTACTCTGCACAGGGGCGTAACTAGGAATTATTTCGGGGGGGGTTAATTAGGGAAAAGTGAGATGAGGGGACTGAAAGAGGTCTGGGGCGAAGCCCCAGCCGCCGGAGGCCACATCGCCGAAGGCGAAATTTTTTTTCGCTTCTATAATTATTTCGTGCCTTAGACTCAAAGAATACTACTCGAACCACTACTCGTTTGTTTGTATTATATTGAAGTTACAATGTTACAGTAGGTATTAATTATAGTTCTAAAAAATAATTGCATAGAAATTGTGTTTTTAATGTTTTATGGTTGTTCAATACTAGGAAAACGCTATGTTTGACGCGTTGATAAGCGAGCGCGTCAATATCTACGAACTTTCTGGCGAAAACTTTTCAATGCTAATACGAACAACAATTAACAACAATTCAAGAATGCGCATTGCAAAAATTGTTCTTATTTCCATGGCTATTATACTTTCTGACATTGTTGTATGCAGTGCAATGTGCGTTGCTAAGAATTTTCGTGGTCATGTTTTCAACACGGTCCGCCACCGTTACTAACACTTATTGACAGCAATAGAAATGTAATTTCTGCCTCTAATACGTATTGGATCGCGTTTACATTAGTATATTCGTGACCGGACAAAAATTTGCTATAAGATAGCCACCTCACATTTTGCCGTTACTGCGTTTTAGAAAAATATTTTCGAGTAACTTTCGTGTAACTTTGCCAATACTTATCAGATCGCCAAAACATTAACATATTCGTGACCGGAAAAATCTGAAAAAAAATCTGGCTATCTCACATTTTGCCGCCATTTTGTTTCAGAAAAATATTTTGCAGTAACTATGGTGTAACTTTGTAACTTTTCGAACGATTTTGCCTCAAAACTATACACCTTCAATCCACATCGAGGCTTGTGGATGGTCCAAATTTCAAGTTGATCGGACTTTCCGTTCGACCGCTATCGACAGACATAAAAAAAAAAAAAAAAAAAAAAAAAAAAACAAACAAAAAAACAGAATGAAGTGCCATAAGAGTCAAGTGGAAACGCTCGCTTCGCTCGCTTAATAATCTCAACATAAAGTGAAACATTGTGGTTCAAGTCACATACATTTAAATTTTAAATCACAGACCGTGATATTGTAATATTAGATTAATGCATTTTTATTTATAGGTACCCTCAGTTTTACTGGTTCGAGCGAAAGGTATATTAGTTGTAGATGAACACATAAATAATATAATTGAATTATTGAAAGAAATTATATATCTTATCTATAAGTGAAGTGGTATGATAAATATAATGAAAATGTTATTTGTTGCGATTGTTATACACTGAAGTGGGTTAAGGATCTTACAATAAAGTAGTAAGTAAATACAGTATTAAGTAAAATCATTCTCGGTGTAGTTTCGGGGGGGGGTTTAAACCCCCTAAACCCCCCCCTTAGTTACGCCACTGACTCTGCACATATTCAATCGGGACTGGAGATTGACGGGCTGTCATTCGAAATTTACATAATTTCACACATAGTGGTGATTTGTAAGAGAACATGAGTATATTCATTTAATGTGATTCCTTCATATTAATCTCAATTACATCTACTTTAAGCATGGACGAACTTGCGTGCTATACCTCAGACTTTGAGATAATTACGTAAGAACCAGTGGCTGTCATTCGGAAATTACGTAATTTCAAATATAGTATCGAATAAGAGAACATGAGTATAATCATTTAATTTGATTCCTTCTAATTAATCTCAACTAAAACTGTTTTAAGTATATATAAACAAACCTGCGTGCCATACCACAGATTTTGAGTTACGGCAGTTGGACTGGCTGACATTAATAATAACGTAATGTCACACATAGTAGCGATTAGTAAGAGAGCCTGAGTATGTTTATTTTATTTTATTCTTTTTAATTAATCTTAATAACATCGTTTTAAGAATGTATAAACAAACCTGCATGACATACGACAGATTTTAAGATAAATACGGACGTTTGACGGGCTGTTAGTCGAAAATTTCGTAATGTCACACATAGTAGCGATTTGTGAGAGAACCTGAGTATGTTCATTGAATGTGATTCCTTTTAATTATTCTCTATTACATCTTGTTTAAGCATATATGAACATACCTGCGTGATATACCACAGAGTTTGAGATAATTACGTAAGAACCAGCGGCCGGCTATCATTAGGAAATTACGTAATTCCAAACAAAGTATCGGTACGTAAGAGAACCTGAGTATATTTATTTCATTGTATTCCTTTCAAATAATCTCAACTACATCTGTTTTAAGTATATATAATCAAACCTGCGTGACATACCACAGATTTTGAGATAATTACGGAAATTTCACGGGCTGACATTATAAATTACATAATGTCAAAAATTACGTAATGTCACACATAGTAGCAATTTGTAAGAGAACGTAAGTATGTTCATTAAATTTGATTCCTTCTAATTAATCTCAATTACATCTACTTTAAGCACATATGAACAAACCTGCGTGACATACCACAGATTTTGTGATAATTACGGACGTTTGACGGGCATAAATTATAAATTACGTAATGTCGAAAATTGTGTAATGTCACACTTACACATAGTAGCGATTTGTAAGAGAACCTGAGTATATTCATTGAATTTGAGTCCCTCGTATTAGTTTTACTTACATCTACTTTAAGCTTGTATGAATATACCTGCGTGATATACCACAGATTTTTACATAATTACGTAAAAACCAGAGGCTGTCATTCGGGAATAACGTAATTTCAAGCAGAGTGTCGATTTGTAAGATAACCTGAGTATATTCACTTCACTTGATTCCTTCCAGTTAATCTCAATTATATCTGTTTGATGTATACATAAACAAACCGGGCGTGATATATCACAGATTTTGAGATAATTACTGAAGAATCGGGAGTCAAATAATAAACACAGTTGAAAGTATTCATGAATGGATACAATGTTCTACAGTAGTTTGCACTTGGGAATTCGCTTTGCACTAGTGGTATTTCTTGTACACTGATAGAAAATAAGCTGCACCGTTGTTTTTCACTTCAATTTAGGAGCCAAACGAAAGGTGTGACCTTGTAATGGCAAATTCACGTTCTAAATGCGGTGTTTTGTGCTGTTTCCAACAATCTTTTGAAAGTGAAGTATACATGGTGGTCATGATGACTGACTGACTGACTGACTGCCTGCATGCCTGACTGACTGACTGACTGACTGACTGACTGACTGACTGACTGACTGACTGACTGACTGACTGACTGACTGACTGACTGACTGACTGACTGACTGACTGACTGACTGACTGACTGACTGACTGACTGACTGACTGACTGACTGACTGACTGACTGACTGACTGACTGACTGACTGACTGACTGACTGACTGACTGACTGACTGACTGACTGACTGACTGACTGACTGACTGACTGACTGACTGACTGACTGACTGACTGACTGACTGACTGACTGACTGACTGACTGACTGACTGGCTGACTGACAGTGACTGATTTGTTGATTTTCGACGTACTCAACTAGGTAATATGACGTCGGGAGGGAGGAAAGGGATGAGTAGGACGTAAAGGGGAAGAAAAGGGAAACTGGAGGACGTGGACTGCCTTTCCTCTGACTTATCCCCCTCGACCTGTCCGGCTAGAGTGGCCCTACCAGAAGCATACGCTTCCGCCGGCATAGCTCTAGGGATCCCCAAAACACACGCAAACCTACCCACCACGACAAGGCAGCAGTTTGACCTGAATGTTGATTGTGTGTGTTTAGTTTACGGTGAAATGTCTGCGTAAAGATTCAAGGCTGTATGAGATACATGTTGGTAGTTTCGCCGTGGCCTGGCCATGGACTTAAAGCGCTTGATCCTGCACCTGCTAGTGAAATCAGTGGACCACGATACGAACCCCGGAAGCCGCAACTTTTCTTTCAACATCCGTTTCTGTCCATCTATATTGTCGGTAGATTTGGAATAGAATTAATTAAACAACTTTGAAACTATGCGTATTATTATATTATCATAATTTACAGACGTCTGAAAAAAGGATTTAAGTTTGTATATATTTTAAATAATTGAAACGACCCGCAATAATATTAAAACCTCGCCAAATCATCGATTTTAATCAGACGAAATACCAGATGGAAAATGTGAAATCCAGACTAAATTTTGTATTAGAACTAAATAAAAACTCGCCGTATCATAACTTATTAGTTTGTTAATAATAATAGCGAAAGAAAAATGAAAAAACGTAACTAATTAAAAGGTAAATTTGGAATACCAATCCTGATTAATAACACTATTAGAAATATTTTTTACGTAGATTTTCTTAGATTGATGTTCCCCTCGGCTCCAGGCCTTCCATCGCTATGTGACCACTCTTACCTCCGTGACAACCCGACAATCATCATATTTATTCATTTAATATTATATTGTTTATAGTCAGTCATATTTGTTATACTGGGCAATGGTCACACATACTAGAGGGTCCAGCTTAAAACTATGTCAACCTAAAAATCTCTGCACTCCAATTCTAAACTTAGTCCTTACGAAGCTATAATGTTCACTTCCTCGATGTTGTCTACATTATGATTCTATGATTTAAAAAAAAAATAGATATGATTCTAAAAAAAAAAAAAAAAAACTGATCGTACCTGTTCGAGCCTTCGTCCAAAACGATTATCAACCCCGATGATCACCAATCGATCGATTAATCGATTAGTACCGTTTACCGCCACCCATCACCGCACCTCCCGGTATCTCAATCGACCGATAAACTGTGCAATCATTCCATCTACCTCCACCGCGCTTTAACCACAAGAATATTGCATTCGTTACGATCCGTCACAGGTTTTTGACACGAACCAATTATAATAGTTTTTACACTTCGATGGTCTACCGCTTCGGCTACTCGTCGCTAGTGAAGCGAGGGGACGCCGATGTGGCGACAGGGGGGTATATAAACCTAGGACGCTGCGCCTTTGTCTTTTACTTGAGGCATTGACGGCGAATAGACATAATATCAATGCAGTGAGTGTGGTTTAAAGTTGTATAAGACAGTGAACTGTTTGTTGTATTTCTGCGGTGAGGGCAGAGCAACACAGCTGGTGTTAAGATGCCTCTTCTTTATCGATTTGGCTTAAAGGTGAGTCGGTCATGATGGTTATTGGTTTATTGTGGATGTATTTACATGTCAATTATAATAAAAAATACAGGAATTAAAAATACGGCATAACTTATTAGCAAATTCCTATTAAAAAAAAAAAAAATCAGTATTTCGATATCAGAATCTCACTATTTAAAGTTACATTCTAGATAAAAAGATGATAAGAGGTTATCATGGTGATAAGAAGTCATCTGAAATTGTGGATCACACATAACAATATTTTATAATGATTAACTAACATGGTATTAACATGATATTCATAAACGCTTTAAGAAAAATTCAAATTAACATAATTTTCAACGGTTTCTTAAAAGGTATTAATTAATTTCTGTTTTCATTCAAACCTCTATTATACATGGTTGAATACATTTAATGACGTCATTCTAACATCGACTATTTTATTTTGTTTTGTCAATAGAATTGGGTGAAGATTATAATACCAGCATTTTTTTTTTTTAAATTGTATCTGTTGGTAGATTATTAATAACTTAAATCTTAAGTTAAAAATATTAATCATAAATTTACTTCTATCTTTTTAATACCTTTCCTTCGCTCTATTTTTATATTTTGGGAATGAAATGTAGGCCTACTGCTTGCTTAAATTAATTTATTACAACAGATATTTTATAAAGTAGTTTATAAGTTCGACTGATGGGGCATTTGTGTGCCCTGAAACCCCAACAAATAACAACTAACAACAGCTATTTAACAAAACAACTAACAACAACAACTACCTACTAATAACAACTAACAACTAACTATAACTCTAATGATAGTTTCGTTTCAAATAAAGTATACAGAGCGATGAACTAGCTCAAATTTTAGAACATTAATAGTAAAAGATCTGACAACGATGTATAAAATTGTCGTTCAAAAGTCTCTTGTTAGAAAGCGGTGTCAAAAAATAAAAAGCCATCTCCTTACCTATCAACAAAACAAATTGCAACATACTGTTCACGTGTTTTTTGATCAGATACGAATGACGTATACATTGCACTTTACAACCTAGCTTCGTTTTTACGTTTTTGTTATGCAATATATTCCGCCAAAGGATAAATTGCTCCACATTCACATAGAATGATAACATTTGAGAAAACGAGTGTAACATTAATTTATTTAATCGGTGTCACTTATCTTCAGTGTGTGATACCGGAGACATGATTTTTAGTAATATTTCTTCTCAAGTATAGTAATTTACTTTGATTTATCATCACGTGTCACTCACTGAATTGTGAAGTGCAAACATTGTCGTTGCAAACATTTTGTCACATAAATTACTTCACATAAAACATTGTGCACCCACTTTCTGCCACTCATTCGAATTTAAAGTGATGCTTGAACTTTTAGAAGTGAAATATGAACTATATTTTTCAGACGTATTGTTTAGAATACTTTTGTGTACATGTAACGTGCATCATTGTATAGTTCCCCCACTCTAACTATTCTTTTGTTGGCCTCTTATTCTTATCTCACCACCCGTTTAATGCACCCTGTTTCAAAAAAATACAACAGGTTTCGGGAGTTTTTTCATAGATCTATATAATAGGATCATGTAAACTTACAATAGTTTTTTAATAAATGCGCAAGTTGATATTTTTAATGACTTCATAAGTAATTTGAAAAAGGCCATTTTAATGCAGTGACATATTGGGCATGTATATGCGACCATCATTGTTTTTATGTACTATGTACGTAGCATGATATGATATTTGTTGGATGTTTTGTTGTTTTCGTTTTTGTTTGTTTTATCAAAACACACTGTGTGGAATTGTGCAATTCTGTTGTGTATTCTGTTGTGTTTATAAAATAAATAATAATAGATATAATAATAGAATAATAGAGTAGATTGCAATAAATTCATTAGTCATGTCCACTGTTTGGGTTGTTTTAAATTCTATACTGAATCGAAAATTATCATTAACTTTTCGGTTTCAAGTAGATATAAGAAACTAAGGAAGTATAAAATTAAGTCGGTTCTAGTTTACTTAAACTATTATTGATTTTGAGACAGTAATAATAATAATAATAATTATTATTATTATTATTATTATTATTATTATTATTATTATTATTATTATTATTATTATTATTATAATTATTATTATTATTATTATTATTATTATTATTATTATTATTATTATTATTATTATTATTATTATTTTTATTATTATTTTTATTATTATTTTTATTATTATTTTTATTATTATTATTATCATTATTATTATTTATGTTATTATTTGTTCTTTTACAACGTACTCGTGAGCTACGTCATACGAGGTCTTCCTTTAAGTTACCTCTTACGACAGACATATCTACTCATCTACCCTGGACCAATGGCAATTCTATACCCCAGGGACAGACGGAGGATAAAGAATTGACAGAACGGAGATTTGTAATGTGAAGACTTCTAGACAAAATCAAATAATGTTGTGTGGTCCAAACCTCTAAGGAAATCAGCGAACCTTTACTGTCAACGTCGTAACCGACGACCTCTTATATTGTGCTCCCCCCCCCCCACCCCCCTCCACACCGTGGGCCACGTAGTTTGTCAGCGCCCACGGCAAGAAGTAAATAAAATAATTTATTGCAAAAACGAAGTTAGTGAAAATGGATGTGGAAAGTAGAAGGCGCGTGTTTTTATTACGTACGGTGACAGATCACAAAACACTTTCGCCCAAACCATCCCAGCTTTCTTTGATAGGAGATGGTTTTCTTACTTGTTATATGATTTGCATTTTAAATGATTTCATAAAAACTCAGGATATCTGTCGTCAAATTTTGCTATCAATTTTAGAACCACTTCTATCGTAGTGATTTTCTTCAACATTTCTATATGCGAGCTCATTTCCGATGACAATACATTTTTCCATTACAATTTTCCAGCATAACTCTCGGGATTACCAAAGCACGCAAACCTGCGCACTACCTTCCTTCTTTTCTTGTCGGTATACACGCTGCCCTGGGAGAAACCTTCCCAGGGACTGCCACCATATCCTGGTTGGCAGGTTTATGTGCTTGGCTGATTCTCAGAACTATGCCTGCGGAAGCGTATGCTTCTGGTAGGGCCACCCTCAGGGGCGTCGGAAGTCTATTTTTCCAGGGGGGGCGAACTTTCCAGCTGACTTTGCAACATTTTGTAAAAAAAATCCGAAAGTTACCATGCAGCCAGCCTATAAAATCGCTTGAAGGAATAAGCGGAATCTGTACTCTTAAATGCATTTAATTCATAGTGGCCATTTTTTCAGGGGGGTCGACTGACCCCCCTGCCTCCCCGGTTCACCCTAGCCAGACAGGTCGAGGGGAGAAGTCAGAAGAAATGTAGTCCACATTCTCCCATTTCCCTGATTCTCCCAATGCCCTTTTTCTTATTCCTTCTTGTCATCATACTTTCCCCTTTCCAACAATCCCTCCCCCCGACGTTATATAGCCATAGATGTCGAGTATGTCCAAAAACTCCTCAAATAATCAATCAATCTCTTGTCGACAGGTTCTCCTAGTTGTTGCCCTGGCAACGGCTGTGACGTCACGTCAATACAAGGTACGCGACGAAGAGGAGAGCTCGGACGCGGGGGGTAAAGACAACGACTACTATGGCGACGAGTCCCAAGAAGACGCTAAAGCTTCGGCAGGTTTCGTCGAGCCGATCGACTTCTCGTCCTTCTTCACGGCCGGTTTCGGTAACTCTCCGGCCGGTTCGAGCAAGATCGACAACTTCTTCAAGCCCCAGGGAGCGGAAGTGAACCCCTTCTCGCTCGGTTCCGGTTTGGGTATCGGCGGCAGCGCGTTCCCCGCCGAACTCCAGGCGAGCGCGACCACAAACAACGGGTCAGGGTTCATCAACCCGTCAGTCAAGTTCCAGTCACTATTTGACTCTGACTCTGCGGCGACCGTCGGGTTCCGACCTCAGGACTTCCTCAATAAGCGATCCTCCGACAACGACGATGACGAAGACGGCATCACCGAAGAAACGGCTCCGTCGGATTTCTTCTCCCCGTCATTCGCCAATGTTGACGATGACGGTTTTGGTTCATCGCTGGGAGGTCCCACGTCACTACCCGACCCCCAAGACTACACGCTTAGGGTTGTGCCTACTAAGTCCTACGACCCTACGGGCTACGCCACAAATAAACCGTCCGGCAAATATACTCAGGGTGGAAAGTCCAGCTACCCCGCTCCTAACAAGTATCCCACACAACCCCAATACGGAACCCCAACCCCGGCTCCATATTATGGTGCCCCAACCCCGGCTTCTTATTACGGTACCACACCCTCGGCTAGACCCCAAACCACCTACCGTACTTCCACCAAACCTAGTTCTGCCTCACCGTACACTGGTTACCCTTCAAAGTCTGCTTCCACGTACAACCCTTCCGGACCTTACGTCTCCAAGCCCAGTTACAAAACAACCACCGTCGATAAGTTACCGTACAAGACCTATTCATCACCCAGCTACGATTCAAAGTCTGTGTACCCCAAGAAAGCATCAGAATTCTACCCCAGCAAAGTTGGACACCGTCCTACGGCTTCCAGTTTCCGGCCAACTCCCGCTCAAACCAAGCTGTCTCCTCTCTATCATAAGTCTGCTGCGGTTCCTCGCGAGGGACAGGCCCGTTATGTAGCCCCTCAGGATTACTACAAGTTTGGACCTAGCGAGCATGAGGCAGAATCCAAGGCTGAATATTCTACCCCTACCTCCAGCTTTTCACCGTACGTAACTGCGCGCGCATCTTCGTCAGACAGCAAATATCTCGCACCGACGTCTAATCCGTACACACCCAGCGAATACGGCAAAGAAGACGACTACGATCACGCCGAGCCAGCAGAGAAAGAAGAAATCAAAATCAATCCTGCCAAAGATAAAAAGAACTGCAGGAAAGTGGAGAAGAAATTGAACAAGGAGGCTTTCACGAGTGGAAGATTCCGTCGCGACGCGATGACGTGTTACGTGTGTGAAAATCCCAAAACTGGTGGCACTTTCGAAAAATGTCTGTATGACTCCGATCCGGAGTCAACAGACGGAGATTATTTCCACGGTCATGCGACCAGTTTCTCGGACAAACTCGCGAAACCCACCAACATCCGTCTGCGTCGGGACCTGAATGCTGCACAGATCAAGTTCGATAGCGCCTACTCTGATTCGCTCAACACCTTCTCCGAACCGTTGGTGAGGATCGCCCGTCAAGAACCGTCCTACGAGAAGAGCTACGAGGATTATATCTCGCAGTATGCGAGACCGAACAAGAAGAACCAATACGAACCGGAACATTACACCCCACACGACTACGAAGACGACAAGGGAGACTACAAATCTTCCCCTACAACAAACGCTGATCAGAATTGTAAAACTGTCGTCAAGGGAACGATGACCTGTTCGGTATGTCAGAACCCCAAGACCGGAGGTCAATCCGAACAGTGTTCGTACGCGACCAGTCCCAAAGAGAACAACTACTTCGTCGCGAGACAGTCGTCGTTCAACTCGAAAAAACCCCGCACGTCCGAGTCGAGACGTTCACGTCAGGAACCTCACTCGGCCAATCACGGCACCAATGACGGAACCACGGAGGGGTACTACTCCAGGAAGTCGATTAAACCTTACGATCACTCTAGCGAGGTCTCCGCGGGCGTCACCAAGAAGGGGAGCTACAAGGGACCTCTGGACATCAGTCCTTCCCGCTACAACAATCGCAGAAGCGACAGTCCGAAACAATACAAACGAGAGAAAGCACAACCCACGAAACAGTACAACAACGACGATGATTACGGCTCCAGCACACAAGAATACAATCAAGACGATGAACAAGAACAACCGAAGCAGGATTACTCCCAGGGCAAGAACTACGATGATGGTGAAGAGAGGAACCAGAACGCGAACCGTAGAAGTGACGAGTCCAATCAGGAACCCAAGTCTTACTACAACCCGTCCAAGAGCTACGAGGACTACTTCAAGGCTGTGTTCCCCGAGTTGGCCGGACAAGAGACCAAGAACTCTAGGAGCGATGACGAAGCATCCGATTCCGATGACGACTACGTTCAACAACCGGAGAATGCCGAGACTGACGTCGTCGACTACTACAAGTCCGCTCCGAGTTATTACTATCCCGACGTCGAACAGAAGAAGGATCTAGAGAAGGTCTTGGGAGAGTTCAGCCAGAAGGATCGCTCTGCGTGCAAGAAGGTCGTCAGGGACAAGATGACGTGTTATCAGTGCACCGATAAGAAGGGGATGCAGCACGAGGAATGCATGTTCGTGGCGGCGTCCGAACCCAAGAGTCAACACCTCGCCTATCACGAACTCAAAGAATTCAGGTTAGTCCCCGATAAGTCTCCAAATTCCACCACCTCCGTAGATAGCGCTAGTGCACATTCTACCGACGCCAAACAGACGGCTTCGGCCACGGCAACGACCACATCCGCACCCTTAACCTCTCCAAAACCCAAAACAGACGTGACGACAAAGAAACGTAGAATTGCACCTAGGAAAGTGAGGACGTTGACGAAAAAGACGGTCTTGACGACGACTACAACCACGACAAAACCTTCGTCATCGACGACGACGTCTTCTAAGCCCGACAGACCCGCGCGTCGGTCGTCTAGGTACGCGAAGACGATGTCGATAACGGTGAAGACTCCAGTATCGACGTCGACGTACGCGCCACGCGGGCGACAACCGAAGCGCGCCGTCGATGTCCAGCCTGCGGGGTCGGAGAGACGGGAGACGCGCGCTGAACCGGAAGACGAGGAGGAGGACGAGGAGGAAGACAGACCGGAAGGGGAGGAGTCACGCACGGAAACGGGAGGGAAGGAGTCGCGCACGGAAGCGGAAAGGGAGGAGCCTGCGCCCAAGGAGGGAGAGTTTGAAGTTGACCGCGATGGTTTGTACACCGCTGAGACTAAGTCTGTGTTCGATCCGGTGCTCAAGATCTATCTGCCCGAGTATATGTTGACTAGGAGTGAACACGAGGAGATATTCGATGAAGTTATGAAATCTGGACGCTAGAGCGCGACGTTAGGCTGACAACTTTGACTTCAGGAACAACAAGTAGGTGACTTGACTGAAATATCCTTCTCCCCTGCTTCAAATACCTCAACACTCTACTCACTAGACCATGAAAAGTTTCTTTTGGGTCGGTGTGTGTGCCTCGAAGTCTTAAGTATAACCTTACACTCCAAGCTTTTCATATTAGCCATTCAAAATCAGTGACATATACAGGAAGGGGGCTGTGCCCCCCTCCCCCCAAAATTCCACCTTACATAATTATTGTACTCTGCATATCATAAAAATTTACGCAAAAAATTAATAATTCCTTTATTTACTTAGTTACGAAACACTCTCAAAGGTGAAAACTTGTAATAATTAGTAATTTTTGTATGTAGAATGTTTGTAATGTATCCCGTACAGCAAAGCATCTTAACTTCTTCCTATACACATTAAAACCACTTAAAAATAAAGATTTTTAAAAGATTGCCTGCACGCTATTGTGAGGGCATCAACCCCTTCCCCTCACCCCATTGTGTCGTTTGTGGAGAACCTTTTTACAGATATGTCCTACTCTGGACAGCCCCTCCCCCGAAATATATTCCTGCGTACGCCACTGCTTGCAATAATTGTATTATTTATTGAATTGAGATTTCATATCTTCTTCTTCTTCCACAGATTGCCTGGATTGTTTTGAGTGGAGAAGAACTCGAAGACGTGTTAAAGATTAATTTTAAATTACATTCTAGTGTAAAAGAATAAAATGTATTTTTATATTTTGACTCTTTAAAAAACTCCACTTGTTATCTCATACGAATTAACGTTCGTGACCAATGCTATTTTACATGTGTATTTTAAACAATTCCAATACTCATTATATCGTTCAAAAACTGTTGTTTTATTCCGTGATTGGGATCCATTTAAACCATTTAAAGTTATATGCAAAAAAATAGTTGTATTAACCCTTTCAGCACGTCAATAGCAACATGGAATAATATTGCGTATGCTATAGGGACAGTATTATATGATATGATATGATATGAACAAGGCTTTGCTTTTAACTCAACATATATTACAGTCCAGCCCGCACAAGGTAGACAAACACTATTTTTTTTTACTTTGAAAGTTTGTAAGTGCTATGAAAATTTGTAAGTTCTATAAAATACAACGATATTAAATTACCATAACTTTTATTTAATAAATACGCTAGTCTTAAAGTCTGGGTTATTGACTTCTAACGCCTACATAAATAAAATGCAAATTCTGAGAATTACGCAAATATGCTCAGAATCTGCATATTATAATTACTCACAACTTTTCAAAAAAAAAGTCTTGCTACACATTATATCGTTTACTGAAGCTTGTTTACAGTGATCGATATTTTACATAAACGTGAGATAAGACTATTACCAAGCAAACAGGCAAACACAGAATTCAATATTAAACATATTTCACAATTATATATTTCTACTTTCAAATCGTAAATTGCACCAGGAATACTTAATCTGTAGTCGGGTTACCAAGTAAGACCTTGCACGAACACAAGTATACCATAATGAATTCTTAAGTTTATCTTTATTAAGCTTACTGAAGTGAATATTTTCAACATATTATCTATTAACTTGAGCTCCACGCCTCACTCTAAGCCAATTAATCTCGTATCGTTTTCTACTATTCATTATTATTGCTTCTTAGTACATCTTATTCAAATCACTCTTAAATCTGTAATTGATTTTATTGACATCACAGAAGCCACCCTTAAGCTCACTCAATTTAATGTTTCATATGAAATCAACTGAATGAATGACACATTGCTTGAGAAAATAATCAACTGTCCAAAATTCTCCAAATTATTTTTACAATCATTTAAAATCTTGTTAGCATCAAACTAAACAATTCCAATTAATATTTGACGGGAAAATTAATTAAGTTTACAATTTATTATTTTATCCAACCCCAATCACACTAATAAGAATTCTATTTTCTCGAACAATCGTGATTTATCCTGAATTTGAAGTTGTCGCTCTAACTAAATTATTGCATCATTTGAAAGCAATCTAATTTATCGATTTTATTTATGATCTGAAGCTCACAGTTCTTAAACTACAGCAAACCGTTACTCTTATGTTATAAATTACTGCAAATGTATGTTATTGTTTCTTTGCAAAGGTTTATTTACTCTTCGCTCTAGGGAGTAAACCGTGTAATTGTTTTTTGTGTAACAGCAGTTATTAATTTACTAGTTACCTATGTATGTATATATGGATATTATTATTATGTTAAATAAAAATGAAACTAACTATAATATGGTGTGTTGTTCTTGGGACATATTTTTTCTCCTACAGCAATTTCCCTGACATAACAATTATTTGAAGATGTTTATATCCTATACATCACCTAAGTCTCACTTACCCTATCTTTATTTTAACGATGTATCTCGGATACTCAGCAGAACCCTTGATTTAAGACGGTTAAAATTTCTTTTAAGTGCTTTAAAATTGCCCAAAGGTAAACTGAAAAATCCAAATTCCTACCGAATTGAATTTATATGTTTCTCTATTCAAATAAATATTTTATTTTTTTTAATTAACTTAATTTTACTCTCTAATGCAACACATCTTTCACAGTTAAATTAGATAATTTTAAAAACGAAAACATGTATTCGAACAAACAGATACACATTTATAAGGAAGAGCATTACATTCTTGAAGGGATGACATATCAACAAAATGTAATCTTTGATTAAAGCCGGCAGAAATTGGGGGTATCTATTTATTTATTTGTCTATTCAATTCAGTTATAAAATCGTAGAGTAGCTCGAAATACAGCCTTAATGAACCCTGTACTGAACGAATTGAATGAACTCTTGAGTAAAGCTGCTTTTCCTGAATAAAACCGAACAATCTAATCCTTTCCAATTTAGTGGGGTCAAGAAGAGTTATCTCAACAATGCTGTAAAAAGCAGTAATACTCCACTTTCCTGGCTCTACAGTTTCACGAGTTTCATATTAAAATTCTTTCTTAGGAAGCCTTTTAAAGGGTATTAACGGTAACAAAGTAACGGTACAGCCTTCAGTCAATCCCATTGTTGCAATTTGGCTTAGTAGGGATCTTCAGTGTTATCAGCCAAAAAAATTGGCTTAAAAGTTACCGTTTAATAATCTAATAATATTATGGCTGCTGTAATGTCATTGTATACATTGTGTCAGTGTCATACTGACGGATCAAATTAAATTCCAGGCGACGGATTCACGGAAAGTTTTAATTGAAGGCGGCTTATCTACCAACTGATAAACTTTTGTCCCGCGCTCAAAGTTGCTACGCATCTACATTGTTTGCAAGAATATGACAAACTTAATTCCAAAACTTGTCAAGTCACGAGTGTTTTGAATTTATAAAACATTTGTTGTATTTTGGATCGAAGATGGAGACAATGTGCCAGTGACATTTGTAATAACCGACATTATGAACATCTAATAACTTAAGGGATTTAATATAAGCTATTAGGTGGATTTTAAGGCGTCTGGTTATTGGTTGCCATGGTGATAACAAGTTCTTATAGCTACTAATTTTCTTATTAGTTGCTCATAAAACCGCCCCTTAGTAACTAATAAAGTAGGTTACCAAATAAGTAATATTGTATTTACATTGACATAAACACGAGTGGTTATTATTACTAAACAAAATTGATCTGAATTGAAGATGTAATTTTTTTCTTCTAGATCGACAGTATAGGATTTGTTTCTGGTTGCTATGGACTTTGTTTCTCAAGCACGTAATAAAACAATTCCATAGCAACCAAAACAAATCCTCAACTCGACTGCGCATTACAGAAGTAAAAATCACACAAATTCGTCAAAACAATACCCTCTTAGCTGAGACTTACCAAAAAGCTGGCTGTCAATCAGAAGTATATTGTTGTAGGACTATTGGAATAATGACCAGTCGCGTTTCCCAACGTAACTAGGCTCATGTCAAGGGGGGGACATATTCATTAATTATAACATTAACCTATCATAAATATATTAATCAGTCTCGATATAGTTTCCGTGGTGAGGGGGGGGGGGGTAAGCCCCCTAAACCTCCTCCCCTAGTTACGCCACTGGCTAGAGCACTTTGTGGACTTCGCTGGTATTTCCAGTTCTCTTCAATTTTTGTGTTGTGTATCGCACCGCTGACTTATATAGAGAAGGTATGGAATGGAATGCAGCCCGCATGCACATTGCACTTGTGAGTCTGTCTGTCTGTCTGGCTGTCTGTCTGTCTGTCTGTCTGTCTGTCTGTCTGTCTGTCTGTCTGTCTGTCTGTCTGTCTGTCTGTCTGTCTGTCTGTCTGTCTGTCTATCTGAGAGCTGAGCGTACTAGACATTCCCCGCCAGTGACGAGACCTGCAGCCGCGCAAATCGAAGAAAACGATGTGTTTTGTTTTCACCTAGCTTCCCATACGAACACCGAGGTTAAGCAGCCTCGGGCTAGGCCAGGAGGTGGATGGGTGACCACTCTTCACTGAAACACTAGTTCAGGGCCGTAACTAGGGTACACAATCACCCGGGTATGATTGGGCAAAGTACAATAGAGGGTCTGGGGGGAGGGAGGCCCCCCAGACAGTCGGGTACGGACGCACAACCCGAGTTTTTTTTTTAAAATTCTTATAGTGTGATTGGGGTGTTTTAACCAGTTTTAGGCACTTTTTTTTATAACATTTGTTACTTGTGACTGGCGTGATATAAACGGTGGCAATTCAAAATGGTCTACTCTCAAATTTTAGGTTATACCAACCACTAGTTATGGCCCTGCACTAGTAACCGTTGGTTAGAGCAATTTGGAGGGTTCGAAAGCTTGTGTAACAACTTCGTTCTTCTTGTCAACTGCTTGGCAGTTCAGATTAGTGGCGGAACTTATATGACTGGTCAAAGTTACACCGTCCTTTCGGATGGGACGTTAAGCCGATGGCCCCCTTGGTACTGGTACTTTTTGACAGGAGTAGGCTATGTGCCGGTACCAGGCTTCCCCTCCTCCTTTCCTCATTATCATTCATCAATCATCAGGCTAAAGAGGGCATTGTGCCCTACACTGGCCTTAATTACAATAAAGTAAAGTAAGTAGCCTGCGGAAGCCCCGATTTCGGTCTGTTTAAATTGCTTAATATGTAATTAAATTGTCTCAAATGTAAATCAAAATATGTCATACTGTAGAGAATTTAGTGTTCTTTCTTTTGAATGCTTCGTTCTTCCAATCAATATTTCCGTTTTACAGATGTTCTTAATTACCTTTTATAAAATGTGATGTGGACACCTTTCACACCAAATTGAGAACATTAATTTTGCAAAACGGAAATATTTATTGAAAAAAAAAAACACATTAAAATAAACAACATAAAATTCTCTGTAGAATGACATAATTTGATTTTCTTTTCGAACAATTGAAAACCATTTTGAAGCAAAGTAGGTGAACACTCAGCCTTATATCGCTGTGACAAGAATGTTTATTTCGGTCTAGATTTCCATGTGACTCATGCATAATTTAGTATTCAAATATTATTTATATGTTGTTTTCAAAGACTGTTAACAATTCACGAGCTCACAGTTGTAATATGGGTAACCGCGTGTACACATATTAAAAATATGTGAACAACTATGCTATCTTATTCACTTTCATGATAAGTTTATAATATTATTACATGACGAAATAATATTTAAATAAATACAATGTTACATGGAAATTTTAATACTCACGTTGCTTTGCAATCATAAACCAATGAATAATCACATTCAAGGAAATCGACGGATTTTTCTTAAAACCTAAATTGACATTTTGTGGTCAAACAAAGAAGTGTATTATCCGTAAGCCAATTAAAGATGTCATTAAAATGGCAAAATAATATGCAGTACTGAACGTGCCTGGCAAACAATAGTGAAAGTATTTTACTGAGAAACGCCCTGTTAGAAAAACATTGTTGCTTTTATGTTTAACATTTTTACTCTCAAAGACACTTTCCCGGATTTAGGAATTGCTTTTTATAGTTGATCTATTGTACGGATCATTAATTACAAAGGTATTTTGGAGTGGGTTGAAGTAGGTTTTTTTTTGCCAACGAATAAATTGACAATCATATAGCTTTTTCGGATCATGTATCATCAACTCATCATCTCAAGTAGCCCATTTTCATTCCTGACGAGACATTAATCAACAAACAACAAATTTCGAAAGTGAAATTTAATATTTTTAAGCTTTAATTAACATCTGCTTAATGCTAGCCTAGGTGTTTTGAGCAATGTAATGTAATCTGCCTCTGGAGTTAGTACAATATAACGTGTGGTTTATAATAATCATGATACTTTTATAATTGTATCTATATTATATTCTAAAAGTTATTTACAATTAAGTTTTAAATTTATCTTTATTTCTTGATTAGCATCATAGCAAAGGTATGACACGAGAGGTTTAATACCAAATATTATGAAAGTTATCTGTCCTGCAATATTTCCGCATAAAACGTATCGACGATACTAGATATATTTCTTATAAATTGAATCCAATCTTATATGATATTTTATCGACAATATAAGACTAACACACGTTTATTTTTTCGATTTAGCTTCGAGTTTAATTTCCCCAAGGAAAATCCACGCCATTACTTGTAATTCATTGATACAGAGTAATATACCTATCTGACAGTTTAATTACAATCTTGATATAGTTTCTTATTTCGTTTCGATAAATGAGATTTTAAGAAATACGAACAGCTTGCACAGCTTCAAATCGGAACGCGCATTTATGTAATGTAGTTGCAGCATTGCACTCCTTCATATCGTAAACCAGTGGCGGCCCGACCATACAAATTTGGGGCCATGGCCCCGCGAGCGTTAAGGGGTGGGTGGGTGGGTAGGTAGGTATAGTTGGTCGAACTCGAAACCAAAAATTAAAAGGAAATTGTAAAACAAAATGAGTTGTAAAGAATATGATAATGCGTATCTACAGAATACTAATACAGAAACACTTCTAATACAAGAACTTGGCGTAAAATAGAGTACAAAATCATCTTTCCTTAAAAGCCAAAACGATTTACAAACAAAACATTCTAATTGCGCGCTTAAAAGATAATAGAGGGCCGTGCCTGTAGCGAGCGTCCTATTACTGTCCACCCCTAATGGACTACCCTAATGATACTATCTTGTGAAAAAGACATTAAGATCGACATCGACGCTGCAATTGATGAGTTCGCTTCCAGGTCTACACTGCTCTCCAAAATTCTGCTGTTTAAATAAGTGTCAAAATCACAAGTGCTCTTTCTCATCTTCATTATCACCCGCTCATCGTCTCGATTAGCCATCGTTGCATAAATATGAGACGTTAAGCCCCATTAATCAGTCCATCTCCTTCTGTTTGACTAACTTGTAGGCCTATACATTGCCATATTTATGAAAATATCAGAGTTTTCATGAGTGAACTTTTAACCTGCGTTTAACATTACGAAATATAGACCTGCACCAACATGAAAGAAATATTATCATAAGCGTCGTGCCATTATGTTTATAAAATACCATTAACTTTTTTCATCATCAGGTTAAATCAGATTCAAGTTTAGAAATGTCATTTGTAAATATTAAACATATTCATTTTGCTACGCCGATAACTTAAGTTTCGATTTTTAAAGGTGTGTATAAAACGTGAAATAACCACCTCTGGCGGCCGTGGCATCGCCCCACAACCCTCCTGACTTCGAATCTTCCCCCCCATCCAATCACGCCACTATGAATACTGCTTAGAATACCTAAATGCGTGTACTGATAAAATCCAGTTATCTTGTTTTAAATCCCATATTAACTGTCTACAATAAATGAATAGTCAATATTACATAACACGAATAAAATTAATCATTTAGAATTTAAATATTACCATGTATATTGGTGAAGTCAGTAATCGTATTTGGCGCTTGCTTACTGTCGGCTCACCAACGTTTCAATTATAATTATGTTTTTAATGACACATTTGTGTTAATTAACAACACATAATTTTATTGGAACAACTTTTCTTTTTATTTCATTCTAAACTAATAACATGTTATGAACATTTTCCACCCCTCCCTCTTAATCTTATTCAATTTCAAAGAATCAAAAATATGAAATTATTTAAGAGCCATGCATCTATGCATGACACTTACAATGGAAGAAAACCTGAAAAGCAAACACAACTTACACATTTCCAGACTGCCTCTTCTCCTCTACAAACGCTTAAATCCACATTAAAAAAATTCTATAAAAAAATTTCGCCTGCGGCGCTGTTGTGGGGGGCCTCCCCCCCACACCCCCCATTCGTTCGCACCCGAAGTCAATTTCCACGCAGTCGATGGTGGGTGGTATATGCTACGAATTTGGCCCCGGGCATATCAAGGGGGTCGGGCCGCCACTGTCGTAAACAGAAGTAGTTAGCTTGATTAGTTCTAGTGTGGTAAATGAGGGTTGAAAGATGGAATGTTTGCAACAGCAGCTACTGTCCATAAATATTATAGACGGAGAACATTCTAGGTTTTTATTCCACCCTAATAAATGGTAGACCTCTTTATGAATACAAATATTAAAATTAAAATTTAAGAAACGATTTACAGTCACACATTCAGTGTATAAATATCTTAAACGAGAAACTTTATAACGTTTTTATTCCACTATAATAAATGGTAGACCTCTTTATGATTACAAAAATTTAAATTACAATTTTAGAAACGATTCACATTCATATAAACAGTGTATAAATATCTTTAATGGGGAACACCCTAGGTTGTTATTTCCACTCTAATAAATAGTGTAGACTTGTCCTGAATACAAACATTTAAAATTAAAATTTTACAAACTATTTTCATTTATGTAATGTCTATAAATATTTTAAACGGGGGATACTCTACTTTTTTATTAGCCACTCTAAGAAATATTGTAGACTTTGTTCTGAATACAAACACATTTAAAATTAAGATTTTAGAAACGATCAGCTAAGTAGACCTTGGTAAGGTAACAGAATTTTTTTTTAGAGATTATTTCTCTTCAAAAAACATATTCGAAGGAAATTAGTTCCACACATCAACGTAATAAGTCAAATCTACATATTCATTTTTAGTAGAATATCAAATGCATTGCTTAGCTAATACTTAACCAGATTCGAATCAATTACTTTTTTAATATCATTGATGTTCTCAATGTATCAGTATCCATGGCCGTTGAGCGCTTGATAAAGATAATTGACTCACGTATTTCAACCACAGACATACGTATCAAATTAAATCCACCATCAAATCCTTACATAACGAAACATAACAAAAACTAACTGCGCTTTAATCAACGTTTATGTAAACATAAACACTGTTCATTTGTTTGCTAAAACTATCAAATCAATCAATCAATAGGGCACTAGCAACACCAAAAGACAACAATGAAACAAATGAATTGAACTGATGGACAAACAATCAGCCGTCAAAATAATAAAATTGCAACCATAGAAATAAAAACAAGTGTAGCAATAGTAACTGCTCGCCCTTTAAAACTTTTAATGATAGACAACGACTAAGTGAAAGTTTTGTATGTGTATTTGTTTGTTTTTTGTTTCGTTTTCCAAAATCAGAAGAAATTATTTTTCAACAGCTTGTTGTTTGTCCATCAATTCAATTCATTTGTTTCATTGTTGTCTTTTGGTGTTGCTAGTGCCCTATAGGGTGACGCAACAGAGAAGTGAATCCAATACTTTCATTCATGACTTAAATTAATGATTTTATTAATACGTTACGCTTTTTTTTTAGAGTGTTGTCGACCCTGTAACCAGTGGAAAATTAGAATTTCGCGGTGACAGAGAAACGAGAAGTGACGTCATCAGTTATGTAGCTGCCAATTCATCGATTACAACGAGATTAATTAAATAACATTTTCGTGTCTTTTAAACCATTGATTTCAAATACATTTTGTTCGTTACATGTTCAAACATTTATTTTGGACATTATTCAATTAATACCACGATAGATATTAATCATAGTTGTATACAGAACAGTAAGATATTATAATTGAGTCATCTGGTATCAAAACTAGCCTTTTCCACTTTAATGGAAACTTGGTATATCATGAAAATCTGACTGTATATCAATTATTGTGTTTGAACATCTTAAATGATTGCATGCATCAACCCAGAAATATGTGGTGTATTGATAGATGTAATAACAATCTCAATTTAAGCATACTTGAAATTTTAAATATAAGTTTGGAAAGACTAGTTTCAAAGGGAGAAAAGTGTTTGGAAAAGACAAGTTTTGAAATTAACAACGAACTTCATTGGTCATACGACTACGAATGCTGGGACTGAGTCATACTATCAGCCCACGGACATTCCTTCCCAACTATCTAAACACCCTAATATACCTAGTTCGGGCTAGGTCAGGAGGTGGATGAGTGACCACTCTCCTCTGAAACACTATAGTTACCGTTGGTTAGAGCAGATTGGAGGGTTCGAAAGCTTGTGTAACAGCTTCGTTCTTCTCGTCAACTGCTCGGCAGTCCAGGTTAGTGAAGGAACCTATACGACTGAAAATTACACCGTCCTTTCGGATGGGACGTAAAGCCGATGGTCCCCTTGGTACTTTTCGACAGGAGTAAGCTACGTGCCGGTACCAGGCTTCCCCTCCTCCCTTCCTTATTATAATTCATCAATCATCACTCATCTGGCTAAAGAGGGCATTGTGCCCTACACTGGCCTTAATTACGATATAGTATAGGCTTCTTGCAAGCTTGCTTTACAACAATGAAACAAATGAAATGAATCGATGGACAAACAACAAGCTGTCAAACAATAAAATATTCTGATTTTGAAAACAAATCTTCAAAACAAACAAAAAACATACAAAACTTTCACAACTTGGTTGCCCATCATTAAACGTTTTAACTGGTGAGCAGTTACTATCGCCATACCTCCTTTTCTTCATAATGTTGCAATTTTATTATTTTGACAGCTCGTTGTTTGTCCATCAGTTTGATTCATTTGTTACATTGTTGTAGTTCGGCTGTGACGTCAGTTGCAAGTTCCCTATTCATAGGTTGCACGTACGTCACATCTTTGCGCGTGGCGGCCACATTTGTGACCAAACATTGACGTTGCCATGGAGAAACAATTGAAGGCTGTTGTGGTAGAACACAAAGAGTTCTTTAAAATTAGGTCTGTTTTTGAGATAAAATTGGTATGTGTGTTGATATTTTATTTGTTTATTACTTATATTTACTTTTTAAGTTCTAAATTAGGCTTATTTATTAAATTTCAATAGTATTTGCCAATGATCTAGGATTGGTCTGCATCAATTGTGTCGCAATCATGGCCGCTGTGACGTCACGTGGGAACTATGAATAGTAGTAATAGTAAGGGGCACATCAGGTATAGCTGGTGTGCACCCTATAACAGGGATTCCTACGAGACATGATGATTATCATGAGACACGGAAGTGCGTGGGTTCGACAGGGTCCGTGGAGGTAAAACGCGCGTGCGGTCACTTACAACAATTCACAAACCCGTTAGAGCAATGAGAGGAAACGTTGCAGAGTTTTTCATCCGTGGATGGTGAAAGTGTTACAAGTGTTGTCGCATAAAAGGCGGTGACGGACTTTTATTTTCGTGGCCGATGAAGCGTGACTCCTCGCTTGGAGGGGAACGAAGGGGAAAGTGAGGGGAAGGGGAAAGGGAGGGGGTATTGGTATTGGTATCGTTTAATCCTAGATTGGCTATATATTTTATTGATCTATGAAATCACAGTTTCAAATTATAAATTATTATAAAATTTCTAAAGAATACTCACACATATTGGTTAGTAAAAATAATGATATTATGTAACAATGATGTATTTAATTAGTTTTAAGTAGAGTTTAATACGAAAAGCACAATATGGCAAGCGCCGATTTTCTTTATTGTGTTATGTATTTTAAATTTATATCATTTTGTTCTTCTTATTTTGAATTAATTTAAATTGTTAAACGTTCTCTTTTCTGTAGTAGTTTGTTGTGTTGTTATATTATCTGCATTGCTATCTCATTTTGTTCAGTGTTTTAGCTGTTGTTTCGTTTTAAATTTAATAGATTTTGTATTGTATTGTTTTGTATAGGTAGCTTTCAATAGACGTCACGTGGCGGCCATTATGAGGTACTCATTGCTATGTTTACATTCGTTCTGTCAACAGAAGACACACAGGTTTTCAAGGAAATATCACAGTTTTAAGCCGTATAGATTGATGTGTGCAGGTAAAAGTTCAAGAAAATGATAACACATTCAAATGATTGTCTTCAAACAGAGTTTACGCGTTCTTATTTTGTTTTCAGTCATAATACGGAACCTTTGTTTGAAAACAGTTGATGTGTCAGTCAAAGGACATCTGCAATATTGCAACAATGCAGTTTCGGAAGAACGTAAACAAATGTTTACAGAGTACCTCAGTATGGCTACCGTGCGATACCGGAAATGACGTTATTGCAAGCTCCCTATTGTAACTGAATGGGATAAATGGGCTGCACTCAGTGCGCACTGTTGCGCCTATTGTATTGTTGTGCATTGTCGTACTAATTATTAAAGGCGCACTCAGTGCGGTCATTGGAAAACGCAATTAGTTCTCCGCTCTGCCGCCGCCTCCGAGCAGCGCTGAGAAGGTGTGTTGCTGGTTGCCGGCGTGCAGGCGTTCCGCACACGGCTATCAATACAACAGCCTGTGCTGGAAAAAGTGTATGGCCATGCCCATAACCATACACTGGCCATCATGTCCTGTCATGGGACAAGAAAATCACAATAAAATTGATTTGACATAATGCAGAAGGTCCCGGGTTCAAATCCCGCTTCAGGCAGAAGTTTTTTAACTTCTAATGTGGATTTAATTCCATTACTTCTTGGCTTAGAAATAAGTAAACGGTGACTTTGGAGCCATCCTAGCAGCGAAGCACTCAATAAATTCAAAGTTGTTCTGAATCGGCCTTGCTGATTCTGGCATTTGTCCGCAGGTGTTCCCACTGTCCAATCACTGATCCATATGTTTCGTATTTGAAATATCGATCTTTGATTGGTTATCGCTCACTCGCCGATGGTGTTTGAAGCCTACATGGTTGGTTTAGTCATTTTTAAGTTTTAATTAAAGTCCTTCACTGCAAATCAGTTTAGTTACTGAGTGGGTAGACTCTAAATGTGAATTTATTTATTTATTTTTATTTATAACTTGATCCTTCAGACCGCAATTCAAATATCCATTACCGATCATTGTCATACTAGAACTTTCTTGCCATGTATTTAACTTTGTTATATTAAATTTTTGTACAAGGATATGGGATGTCCATAACCCTACACTGGCCATCCTGTCCTATCATGGGACTTGACAACTTCAATAAATTGAATTGAATTAAATACTTATAAAACATAATTTGGCTCGGTTTTAGTTCAAGAACGATCCCTCCCCTTGAATACATTTACTTTCGCCTAATTTATTTGTTTATTTAATGTGTCCTATTCAGTTATAAAAACTGATAAAAAAAGTTGAGTTATTAAAAAACAAACAACACTTTTGGAGGAAAATAAAAATATTTGCTTTCACAAAGTTCCCGTATTTCACATTAAACCAATATCGTTGTTCTGTCATTTCACGTTTATAGCGATGTAAATTCTCTCTACTCTCCTATAACGTGGAATTTTCAACTTTGAAATATGAAACAACTTCAAAAAGAACTTTGATATCATGTGGAATAACTTTATTTTTTTAGAAAAACACACAAAAAGTATTTTTTATTAATTTTTTTAAAATGAAAAGTTACCGGACTGTTCCATTTACTTCTACCTGGAATGCTTTGTTTGTTGACAGTGTGCTATAAAAACCGGCACCAATGCTTTAGGCATACGCAAGTAATCTGAAAGTGAAATTATATAAATACACTTTGTTTTCGTTTTTCGTGGACGAAGTACGAGGTCTTGTTATATTTATTTTATTTACATTTTGCAGAGAATGTTTTCTCTTCTCGTTTTAGATGCAAATTAAATATTATTGTAGTACTCGAAAAGAAAATAATTTAATTCAAATACCTAACGGGTCTTTGTAATGGTTTTTCAGTGCAATATAACCAAATACCTTACTCCTGTTTTAAATATTACAAACATTGAGATTTGTATGTACGACATTATATTCTTTAAACTAGAAACAAAAATAATTGGCCCAGACAATTTTTTTACTATCATTTTCCCCCTTCTCTTATATGTTGATTAACTGTATATTTATATTGATTTCATGTTGATTAATTACTGCTTTCAATCGATTGTTTGGTCAATTTCTTCAATTTCAATCAGTTTCTAAGTAATGTAACTATGTTTAGATGCAGGCTTACCTAGCTGAAGATGCAACACCAGACCATATTATCAAAAACTTAAGTTTTTATTCAATTTCACAAAACTAAATTATATATTGTTTATTGGTGTTCATGCATGTTTACTTGGGCAAAAGAAAAACAACAACAAAACAAAAATTATAAAGAAAGAGAATTACGTCCATTCAAATTGAAGAAAATATACACATTAAATAGAGGTACGAGATAGAATAATAATAGTTTCATAACATTTAATTAAAACAAATATTCACACAATTGGAAAGAGATGGAAAGAAAATATAATTTCCGTCACAGGAAAAGATTGTGAGAGAAAAAGCGGAAGTAAAGAAAAATACCGGCCTCCAAGAAATATAAAAATAGTTAGAAAAGCGAAAGGTGATGAGAAAATCAAAATGCCAGCTTAAAACTCCGGTCTACCAACCCATCAACTTCCTGGAACTCTTCCATAAATAACTACATCATTTTTGTGCATGGAGAGGGATGTATCTGATTGGTTTTATAGGCAGACGGGAAATATGGGTCTCAAAACAAATTTGATTGAAACGACAAGTTAGAAAATTAGTTCTAGTATATTTCAATTATTTTCGATTTAATTCATTGTAGAACACTTATTAAAAACATGATTATTTCCATTATGTATGGTTATAATAATTCATGCAATATACACATAAAATACAAAACATACTAAAACCACTGTGTATGTAATCATAATCTGAAGAAACGATGTCTCAGCTGAGTTATGAAAGGTTAGACATTGTATGTCCACAATTCCAAGAATTGAAGGAGAAAGTTGAATGGGAAGGCCAAAGCTAACGAAAGTCGAAAAGAAGTTCCAAAAGGGGAAACTTCTTTATCGACTCTGGCTACACCAAATACCCTATAACTATATCTGTAACTATTATTTAGGTTTGGTGGGTTTATGGATAATATCCGTGTAAATACTTATTTTAGTATTTACTTACGTTTAGTAGTATGCCTACTTATTAACACTTAAAAATTACGGATTTGGTCAATGACACATTGTCTACCACATGCATTAAAATCAAAACCATGTTACAATCAGATACGAGATCAAAGTAGGTAGGCACACAAACTAACACAACATAGATAGTTTTAACTTCAACCTCATAAAATGGACGATGGAAAATCACCTAGATAAAACACCTAGATAATTGCTACTTTAGTTTAAGTCTGATTAAAAATTAAAAGAGCTGTTAAAAATCTGTACTTATTGTTATGTGAATGTTCGTATGTGTTGTGGACAATTCGAGCTTTGAAAGTCAGAAACTTTAAAATGCTTTACAGTCTGTGTAAGCCAGACTTTATGTGCTCAATAAATAGTAACTTTAACATTGGCACGGATCAATACTAGGCAGGTTTTGCAACGCACTACACCGGCTCATAGCTGCCGTCAGAGTAGATAAAGAAGTTCTCTGCCGTGAGACCAATAACGTCGGTAGTTCCAGAGATACTCGCCAGGTAGCGCCAAACGTAAGTAGGCCGCAATACACGCTAAACATGTGACGCTCTCTGTAAGGTTACGGAGGAACAATGTCATAGGTTTCGAATCTTCTTTGGAATGCTACACTAGCGCTACCTGTTAAGATTGCGGTTGCACTAGCTGACTAGGTCGGTCACCGATTATGTTTAACACACATAATTCTTGGTGTTTTATAGCCAGCTTTACGCTGTACTATTTGCTAGGTTAGCAAGTGAACATCGGTATCTTTGATTCTTCTCATCTTTACTAAGGACTTGTCCGAAAGTCGGCTCTATCGTTGCTAAGAACATGTCCGAATTTCGCTTTTTCTCTGCTAATTCTAAATCGAAGTCTAGATTTGACGTCATCAAAAATGCGTAACCTCTGATGACAGATTGTCGATGATTGTTGATACCGTCAAACCTAGACTTGGACATAGAATTATCAACGATAAACCGACATTCGGACACGACTTAGTCCAGATCCAGATATGCAATGAATGAACGGATGGTAACAAATTATTGACGATGTTAAATCTGTACCTAGAACTGGATTTAGCAACGACAAAAGCGCATTCGGACACGTCGATAAACAACACAATATCACTAGAATGCCAATACTCTCATTTGAAAACGACAAAGAAATCCGAAATTCCGACGACTGTTTTGCACAAACTGTAAATTCCCTGAAGAGACATGCGCAACGCTGTCTGCGTAGTGACGTCACTAACCGGCTAGTGACGTCACTGTGCAACACTGTTCTGCGCAGTGACTTCACTAACAGACTAGTGGGGAACCTATGTTATTGGACCGAGCTTTACAACAACAACTGCCTAACATAGTTTGACCAATGAGAATGATCTTTATTTAGTGAGGCTCGACGGAGGTGACGGGACGAGTGTTGGCGAATGAACGAGGATCTCTCTGGTGTTGTTGCTGGCCGTAGATGTACCGTAGCGACGGCCACTGTTGGAACCTACGACAAGACAAACCCTTACCAAACAAACAACAACAAACAACAACAACAACAACAAACAACAAACAACAAACAAAAACGAACAACAAAAAACAACAAACAAACCCACCAAAAAACAACAAATAACAACAAAGAACAAACCAACCAACCAACAAACAACAACAAACAACTAGCCAATATGAACAATGTTCAGAATGATGTTTCACAACGCGGGACTAGAATAGAACTAGAAAAATTGAATAAAATTAGTTAAAAATGATGAAGAGGCCACGGTGATATTGCGTTGTCGATAAAAAAAAAAGCAGCATATATTTCAAACAAACAATAGACTAGCAACAAGCAACTAAAAACTAGAAGCAAAACGAATCAGAAAATCAGTAACAATCAGACGAGATATGTTTTGTTCGTAAAATGTATTGAGATCATCAGGATGCACAGAAAGTCAGGAAGACTGTTGAACAAAGACGGTAGATATATATAACACGGGTTATTTTAGCCGTCCGGGTATTATGCGTGTTACAGTAAACAAGCGATGCTATAGTGATCGTACAACATCTTCGGTAATGCTTCCCTCACGGGTGGGTGAGCGGCAACAACCAGCGGCCGTGGCTAATTCAAATACCTGCTCGGATTGGCCGAGACCGTAAACACGTCAATACGTCATTGATTGATGACGAAAGCATTACCGAAGTTATTGTAAGACGAGTTTATTAGATGTTGCTCATTGTTTCATAGTAGGTCCGTACCCCTAGGGGAGCCCATTGTTGCCAGGTCACATTTAATGCATGTTTTTTTCAATCAAGGAAACAAATCTTTAGCAACAACGGGCACCACTAGGGGTAGAGGATGACAGCTGTGATTTCCAGCCATAATACAGACTTGAGCTTGAAGCTGGAGGAAGTAAGGGTGCGTCTCAAAGCTGCTTAGTCGACTCAGTGGCCGACTAAACTAGCGGACGTGACGTCAGAAGTAGACGCCTTAAGCTCGAAGTAGTCCATAATTTAGTCGGTAGAACTCAGGAGGCGAAAGTGTAGACTTGATCGCGCCGTGTAGACTAACAATGGCCAAATTAATGTAGTACAAATAATATTACGAACGATTGAATGTAATTTGGAGTTCAATTGAACTAATGTTGTTATTTCCAAATGTATATTATCAGTTTCTAACACTTGAGATAAACTTCAGCTAACCATAACCTCAAATTGTAGCCAAGGTGTAGTCAAAGTGTAACAACAACTGGGACGTCTCTCAGCCTTCTTTACATAAGCAACGTTAGTCACGCAGGCAGTGCCGTAATGTGCTCTAGTACAGATGTCCAAAGCTCAGGTAGGTAGTCGATAGGAGGCCACTTTAGTTAGTCACAAGCATTAGTCTATACGAGCAGCTTTGGGACACGGCCTAAGATCACTTACCGTGTGAACTGCCGCGCTGCACCACACTGTCCACACATATGTGAGTCCTAGTAGAGCTGTTTCTAGCACTATCTAGCGGTTGAGACTTGAAGCTGGTGGAAGTTAGTTCACTTACCGTGTGAACTGCCGCGCTGCACCACACATATGTGAGTTCTGGTAGAGCTGTTTCTACCACTATCTAGCGGTTGAGACTTGAAGCTGGTGGAAGTTAGATTACTTACCGTATGAACTGCCGCGCTGCACCAAACATATGTGAGTCCTAGTAGAGCTGTTTCTAGCACTATCTAGCGGTTGAGACTTGAAGCTGGTGGAAGTTAGATCACTTACCGTGTGAACTGCCGCGCTGCACCAAACATATGTGAGTCCTAGTAGAGCTGTTTCTACCACTATCTAGCGGTTGAGACTTGAAGCTACTGCTTTGCTTAAATCCTGGATTGAAAAGTTCCCTCAAGTCAGCCTGCAAGAAAGAAAATTTTCGGTGGTGATTTTCTGTGTCAACTTCAGAGAGTGTAAGAGAAACGGGATCCAGATTGTGACCAAAGTTAAGGTGTATCTCGACCCTTCGCTGCGAAACTCCCGGTTGATGCTTCAAAATTGTCAAAACTAGAAACAATATGTCATCCCTAAGAGAATACAATGCTAGTTCTTGTAAATGTATCTCTGTTTCAGTAAATATTTTGTGAAGTATTGTGAAGGGTGTGTTGTAAAGAGTTGCAATAAGAATCCGTGAAATAGTGAAATAAGAAGCTAATGGTTCACAACAGTCTCCTAGTACCTTATTTCACTAGTCAAGCCAGTGCTTTAATATGTATTTACTTTCATTGACGACATCAACAACAGCACATCCGGCACCACTGTTTTTGTTTTGATCTCCGTTTAGGCCTTCTCTTCTGGCTCTTCTGCGTTCTGATCGGTTCGTTTTAAGGAAGTTGAAATAAGAAATGGAATTGATTAATTTCTTATGATTTTTTCAATTTACTGTGACAGTTGTGAACAACAGCATTGTTATTGTATGTTCCAATTCGCTAAAAACCTTATTGCTATTTCACTATTTCAATTCTTATTTCAATTGTAAATCGGCCTTTACAAACAACACATTACAAAAGTTATATTAGGTAATTTGTTCTACGGAAATATGTATTGGGACAAAAACACATTTATAAGAAAGAGCATTAAACTCTCTCTAGGGAATGATGTATTTTGGTCTAGTTTTGACAATTTTAAAGCATTTTTAACAGACAGAAAACTGGAATTTCGCATTGGGGGTCGAAATGGGTCTTCCGCTTATCCCGTCCGGGCCCGGGGTGGAAATAAATAAAAACAAAATCACATTTAGAGTCTACCCACTCAGTAATGAAACTGATTTGCAGTGGGGGACTTTAATTTAAAGCGACAAAACCAACCCTGTAGGCTCCGAACACCATCGACGAGTGAGCGATAACCAATCAAAGATCGATACTTCAAATACGAAACATATGAGTCAGTGATTAGACAGTGCGAAAACATGCGGACAAGTGTCAAAATCAACAAGGCCGATTCAGAACAAAGGTAGCTTTCAATAGACGTCACGTGGCGGCCATTATGAGGAACACATTGCTTGTTTACATTCGTTCTGTCAATAGAAGACACATAGGTTATCCAGGAAATATCACAGTTTCAAGCCGTATAAATTGATGTGTGCAGGTAAAAGTTCAAGAAAATGATAACACATGCAAATGAGTGTCTTCAAACAGAGTTTACGCGTTCTTATTTTGTTTTCAGTCATAATACGGAACCTTTGTTTGAAAACAGTTGACGTGTCAGTCAAAGGACATTTGCAATATTGCAACAATGCAGTGTCGGAAGAACGTAAACAAATGTTTACAGAGTACCTCAGAATGGCTACCGTGCGATACCGGAAATGACGTTATTGCAAGCTCCCGTGAGAGGCGTTCTTTCGTTCTAATAAAACAAAAGAGATATCAATAAGATTGAGCTTACCCTGAATGTATCACTCATGAAGCAGTAGACAAGCGGGTTGACCAGGCTATTGGCCATGGCCAACCAATGACACGAGAAGTAGGTGGTCGCAAGGACGCGTCGTTGATAATCACCGTAGAAGCTATTGAAGTCATCCATGAAGTTTTGCAACAGGTTGTATACTTGCAGGGGTAGCCAACAGGTGGCAAACAGCGCCACTATCGTCACCAACATCTTGATCACCTGTGAACATACAACTATGTTAGGCTTAACATGGATATACTGGACCGTAAATACTTGGTTATTCTTCAATTATACCTACAATTTTAATGTTAATGGAAAAAATCAACCCTTTCGATATAAAGTTACATATATCTTATTAATAAAACCATTATTTTTACAGTGGGTACGAGAAGGGATATGAAACGACCTGACATTGAGGTTTGCCGAACCTCCGCTAGCGGATAGACTTTGGTTATATCTCTCCTTGGAATGCCCTTCCTTCAGAGATCAGGGATGTGCACATCAATAATTTTAACATTTTCAAGAATAAAACTCACAATATATATATCGAGCAATATCATAACGAGGCCGAAATATAGCTATAATAACGTAAAAACCAAATCCACCAAATAGCTATCTATATATTATTGTCTAAAATTTCGTAAAACTTTCTTGTTGTTGTGTGAATGGGGTGTGCATGAATGATAAGCCTGTTTCCTGTTTTCCTGCTTTTCTTTGTTTGTTTGTTTTGTTAATTGCTATGTATGAATGATCGTAGACACTGATTAAATAATTACTGCGTTATTATTAATGTCAACACTAACTTTAAATTAAACTATAATGCAGTTTTCGAATGAATGGTTAACCTTAATTGCAATTAATTTTTTTGTTTTTCATTATGAGTTTGTATTTTAGTATATGTAAGTTTAATGTTCGTACACTAATCCTTATATTATTGATATTATTGTACTACTGTCTATTGTGTAGTGTCTGTATCAAAATGTATTATTTGTTAAAAGGTTGGATGGAAGATAAGGCCTAGCTGGCCTTAATCCCGCCTTCAATAAAGACCATTATCTATCTATCTATCTATCTATCCTACCATCTAATCGAGCCCTGGGTCGTAACAATGCTTCACTTTATCTTGGACGTGACTGTACCGGATCGTGACAATTGTTTCACTATATCTCGGTCGTGACTGTACCTTTCTCTTGGCCTTGAGCTGTGAGCGGTCTCTGTTGATGTCGGCGTTGCCAGGGGTCGTCGACAACCACATCCGGCAAACAATGCTGGCGTAAGTGAAGGTCAAAGCGATGAGCGGAAACACGAAGGTCAATAGAAATATGGCAACGGTGTAAACTTGGCCGTTAAGTGGGGGATCCCAAACCTCTGAACATTGCCAGTTGTCGCTGAAACAGAGACATAATATATATTTATACTAGGAAAACGCTCTGTTTGACGCGTTGATAAGCGAGCGCGTCCATATCTACGAACGTTCTGGCGAAAAAATCTCAAAGCTAATAAAAACAACAATTAACAACAATTCAAGAATGTGCATTTCAAAATTTTTTCTAATTTCCATAGCTATTATACTTCCCGATATTGTTGCATGCAGTGCCATTTGCGTTGCTAAGAATTTTCGTTGTCATTCTGTTTAGTGTTTTAGCGGCGGTCCGCCACCGTTACTAACAGTTATTGAGTGTAACTTTGTAACTTTTTGAACGATTTTTCCTCAAAACTATACACCTTCAATCCACATCGAGGCTTGTGGATGGTCAAAATTTCAAGTTGATAGGACTTTCCGTTCGACTGCTATCGACAGACATAAAAACAAAACAAAAAATAAACAGAATGAAGTGCCAAAAGAGTCTAGTACGAAACAAAACAAAAAACAGAACGAAGTGCCATAAGAGTCTCGTGGAGACGCTCGCTTAATGAGTTTAGTTTTTCTACTCAGTCTGAGTGATCAAGATAACGAGTCGCGGCCAAAACGTCTTAGTATTTTTTTATTTGTCTTCTCATCTATATGTTTCTCAAAGCGACCTATCTACTTTCTTAGGTAAGCTGTTGTCCTTCGGAACCTTTTCCTTTTCCCTCAATAGAACACGTTTTCCTTGTTCTGAGTTCCAATTATATTTATATATAAAGCGTTTGTTACACTGGGAAGTTAGGAAAGAGGAAAGCAAATAGGAAAACTTGCTTTTGACAGTTGAGAGATAGCGTATGGCAGCGTAAACTTAAAAGCTTGCGACCTGGTTATTCTTTTTCCTTAAACTAACGTATTTTTTACATGTTGCCTTGTAAAGGTATCTATCATTTTGATAAATATTTCAATACTTTAAAATTACTTTTTTAGCTCTAGACCTAACGAGAGTAAAAGGACTACTTATATACAGATTTCTCAAGTTAAAATTCTGTTTGAGAGAAAATCGTTGGAAAATAGTTCAAACATTTAGCAAGCTAATATCTTGTTTTCACCATAGCAACCAGGCTGTTGGCTGTTGCCATGGTGAAAATAATTTAGTAACCTTCTAAAAAAAAAAGTCCCTAAATTCTGTCGCAATCATGGCCGCTGTGACCAATGATTCAAGTGGACTGGGATAAGTAACGGTACGCAATACTGCTGGGCAATGTAGACAAAGGGAGTACGCCCTGGGAGCGCGTCCCCCCAGTGTTTCCCCCCGGGGATTTTTTTAGGGTGTTTTGTCACCAACCCGTTAAAATTACTTTGGACAAGGGTCGCGGGGATGAGGATCCGTGCTAAAATAATACATTTGTAGTGGAAAAAACAAAACTGAAACGTTAACTTCATAAAAAGTTTAGATGAGCCCAAAACTTTCCACATAATTCGCCAGTATGCATAACGTCGATCAAAACTAGTACAGGTATGGCATACCGTCAGTAATGGTAGTACCGGTATGCATACCGGCTCATAACGCCCCACTTTATCACTGGCTGTGACGTCACGTGGGAACTACGAGGTCAGTATTCCTTCTTACTTGTGATGATCCCAGTCGAATCTCGTGGCTCTTGCCACGTGGAACAGCACGCTAGTGATGCCCAGGGCAGATGCCCAGGTTCCGGCAATGATCAACTTGGTCCGTAGCTTCGTCAGGCGTCGATCAAACGGATGCATGATGGCGTTATATCTGAAACCATAGTGACGCACATTCATTACTATAGCTATAGTATATTGCTATTTCAAGTTTCATTAAGCTCTCAATAGATAAAGAATAATTAAGCGAGCGAAGCGAGCGTTTCCACTTGACTCTTATGGCACTTCGTTCTGTTTTTTTTTTTTTTTTTTTTTTTTTTATGTCTGTCGATAGCGGTCGAACGGAAAGTCCGATCAACTTGAAATTTAGACCATCCACAAGTCTCGATGTGGATTGAAGGTGTATAGTTTTGAGGCAAAATCGTTCGAAAACTTACAAAGTTACACTCAATAACTGTTAGTAACGGTGGCGGACCGCCGCGAAAACACTAGAAAGAATGACAACAAAAACTCTTAGCAAGGCAAATTGCACTGCATTCAACAATATCGGGAAGTATAATAGCTATGGAAATTAGAAAAAAATTTGAAGTGCACATTCTTGAATTGTTGTTAATTGTTGTTTTTATCAGCTTTGAGATCTTTTCGCCAGAACGTTCGTAGATATGGACGCGCTCGCTTATCAACGCGTCAAACAGAGCGTTTTCCTAGTAATGTTTACGGAGAAATATAAGAATTTTAACACGTATATTATATCCCCCGATAAAGTGTACGAAAATGATTATTGTGTGCCTTTGTAAACGACTTAAAGAGTAATCGAGACAAAAGAGTTTATGTTGATTTGAAGTAATAATAACAAACCAAAGTTAGAGAACAGTTGAATTTGCATCAAACGCCAGCTGAAACATAGTAAAAATGAACTGCCAATCACATGCTATTGTGGCCTCCAATGTGGCACCATGCGCAATACGTGAATACACCATATAGATATAGAGTATATTTATCTTACGTCAAATTTCCCGTGTCAACCAATATATTATTATTACACTAGTATTTGGTGCTTAACGACGTACCCGACAACTGTGATCGTATGACGCACAAAAATAATAAAGAGAAAAGAACACAAAAAAAAAGAAGAGGAAAAATTCTACGCGTGTCGTGGCGCATGTGAAACAATTCCATTGTTGTTTTGAGAAAACTCCACCGTGTAGAGAGTTTCTAAGAAAACCTCCAAGTGAGTTGGGTTGATAACAATTCAATTAGCAAACACGTTTTCTGTTACGTGAAACAAAATATTATCCAGAGTTCTATACAAAAACAAAACTGGTATGAAAAGACTCGTGCGTTCGACTCGTGTGTTCGATAGAAAAGCTTTTCTAACAAAGAACACACTACAGTTCGTCTCTATCCAAAATGCACGCTGGTAAAGAAGACTCCTCAAAGGAAGGCTTATTTCCCGCTCACTGTGCAAGGTAGTAAACGTCAAGCTTTTTGTCACCAGGAAGGGTGCACAGTTTAAAAAATAAGAAACCCAAATAATTTCTATTCAAATAACATAAACTACCCGTTTGACAATAGCGAAAACGGGAGCTCAGGATTCGGTTCTTTTTCAAAAGGTCACTCATAATTATTTCTTGCTCAAGAAAAATAACTATCACTAAATGAAACTGCTATTTTACAACTTTTCTTATACATTAACCCATTATGAGAATGACTAATCCTGAATATTCATGGTCGAAGGTCTATATGGTTTGGAGCTGTCTTTACTATGCTAGAAGATAAGTGGTTTGCATTAAAGGCGATGATTGACAGCATTAGTCTCAAACAATAGGGTACGCACAACACCAAAACACAACAATGAAACAAATTAATTGAACCGATGAACAAACAAGCTGTCAAAAATAAATATGAAGTTCTGAAGTTGGAAAAAATAAACGCTCAGAACCTTTACAAACTTTCAGATGGATGCTGTCCATTACTGAACATACATTTTAACTGGCGAGCAGTTACTATCGTTACAACTAATTGTTTCTCCTCATTATTTGCAAAGATATTACTTTGACAGTTTGTTGTTTGTCCACCAGTTCAATTCATTTATTCCATTGTTGTAGTTCGGCTGTTGCGTCAGTTGTGCGTACCCTATAACAAACAGTTCCTTTTAGTTCGCATTTTGCCGGCGTGTATTTTGAATTGAGACGAACTCTAGAGGAAAGATAGGACCGGTGACGAGGTGGGCGTTGAAGCCATTCCGTGGGTGAACCAGACGGTATCGAAAACCCCGCACGAAATGCAACATACCTCAAAAGAACCCGGGACCTTCAGCAGTGGAAGCAGCAATAAATCAAGGTCACTTCCAACGAGCCACACCTCATTTCGAATATCATTTGAATTGGTTCAACTCTGGAAACTGCGTGTTTTATATTTTGTTTTTCTGTTCCTTTTCATTTTCGTGGATAAAATTACGCTATTTTATTAATTTTTTCTAGTAATAGGTATAAGGCCCCAATCACAATCGTCAGCATCGTGATTGTAATCGGGATTGGGATCGCAATCGTACAGTTTCTCATGCTAGTCAATACGACATTACGATTGTGTTGTGAACAACGCCATACATAAGAAGCGTGTCCGAATAATAATTAAATTAAAGTCCCCCACTGCATATCAGTTTAGTTACTGAGTGGGTAGACTCTAAATGTGAATTTATTTGATTTATTTTTATTTATTTAATGTTCAATAGCGAATCCCCGACGGATTATTTCCAAGAAAACTAAACAAGTCAGTTTGGTGATAAAGAAACTTCCTAAGAATTGTTTTTCTCAGATAATAACCTTCCATAAAAATGAGAGATATTTTTTCAAGAGGCGGCCCACACAATCATGTTTGTATATTTTTATAAAATATATATACTACGAAGTGAATAAATGTTTAACAAAACTCAATGAACTTTCGTGGAAACCACCTCAATGGCGAATCAATGACGGATAATTTCCTAGAAAACTAAAGAAGTCAATATGATTGATAAAGAAACTTCCTACGCTTTTACTTTCTCAGATAATAATAACTTTCAATAAAAATGATATTTTTTAAAGAGTCGGCCCACACATGTTTGTTTATTTTTATAAAATATATATTCTTCGAAGTGAATTAAGTCTTAACTAAATTCAATGAACTTTCATGGATACCACCTTTTTAACAAAACTCTAAAACGTTTGTACCACATCATATAAAAAATCCAAAGCTAGGATTGACCAGACCATATCGTTCAATAATTATTACGATACGGCAACACACGTGATAAACAGAACCTTCGACCGTGTTTCCTCGATATAGGGTGTATTCAAGGTCCGTAAATCCCCTGGCGGGGGCTTGTCGAACCGAACCTCCACTAGGGGATCGACAGACCTTGGGGTGTATTCACATAATGCGCATAGCGACCATACCGGATACCACAATGTCATGCGATTGGTAGTTCATTGTTACTGGCGTTTGGTGCGCAAATTCAACTGTTAATTGAAATAAGAGTTGCAATAAGAAACAGTGAAATAGTGAAATAACAAGCAACTGGTTCACAACCGACGACTAGTTGCTTATTTCAGTAGTCAAAGCAGCGCGTTAATTGTGTACTTACTATCATTGACTATAACAGCAAAATATTCGGTGCCACTGTTTTTGTTTTGATTTCCGTAGTTGATCTTCTAGTATGGCTCTTCTGCGTTCTGATTGGTTCGCCATACGGTGCATCATGGGAAGTTGAAATAAGAAATGGAATTGATTAATTTCTTATGATTATTCCAATCCACTGTGACGGATGTGAACCACAGCGTTGTTATTGTATGTTGCAATTCGCTTTAACCTTATTGCTATTTCACTAAACCAACTCTTATTTCAATTGTGAATTTCGCTTAACTTTGCTTTGATATTATTACTTTGTCTCGAATACTGTTTCAATGACATATAATCATTTTCGTAAAATTTATCGGAGGATATACGTGCTAAAATTATCATGTTTTGTGGTAAGCATATTGATTGCCAACTAGCTCAAATGTGAGCACAATATTTCTCTCTCTATTATGGCTGTTATATGACGATGTCAAGTGAATACTCCCTAAACTTCCGCGAATCATTATTACTAAACTCCCACACGCTGTACAAGTTCTCCCTTTGAGATTTTCTTGGAAGAGACGATCAACCACCCTAAAGTCGGCACGAGGCCATAAATAAATAAAATAAATAAATTCGTATTTATAGAGTCTACCCACTCAGTAACAAGACTGATTTCCAGTGAGGGACTTTAATCTAAAGTGACTAAACCAACCCTGTAGGCTTCGAACAACATCGACGAGGGAACGATAACCAATCAAAGATCTACATTTCAAATATGAAACACATGACCCAGTGATTGGACAGTGCGAACACCTGCGGACGGACAAGGCCGATTCAGAACATCTTTGAATTTATTAAGTGCTTCGTAGCTAGGACGGCTCCAAAGTCACCGTTTACTTATTCCTAAGCCAAGAAGTGATGGAATTGAATCCATATTAGAAGTTAAAAAACTTTTGCCTGAAGCGGGATTTTATCCTGTGACCTTCTACATTGGAAGCAAGGATGCTAACCAATGGACCAACGAGTCACCTCATGGATGGATCTCACTCGGCCGATGCATATGACCTAGCTTTCGTACGTATCACACGTCGTAAAACATCAAATAACTGTCTGCTATGAGGTTTATTTACCCAGTAATATACACGTACTTTTATTGCCTCTTAAAAGCACATATATTTTATTTTATATTTTTATTTGAAATTTTACGATTTGTTTTTATCTTTTAAATGCAATTAAATGTAAAATCTTAGTAGTCATATTAAGTGGCTCAAGATCGACACAAAGTCTCTACATTAATGTATTGTTTTTGATAGTTCAATAATATTTCAAAGTATCTAATTTAATCCAAATTTATTATATTGTGGAACGTTTTTTAAGATTAGTTTTATACCTATTTTGACCTATAACATTTAACCTCGGATAATCCAGACATTTTGAATGTCAACGCCGCTTTAAAGATAGGAACAGAAAGCTTTGCATTCTCACGCGTTTCAGCTAAGTGTTTTTTTACGGATTACTTCTCGGTTCTGTCTGGGGTTTTTCGTTTTGGAACTTGACTTTAATCTATCTTCAGGAAAGTGGTGTACATGAAAACGCGGTGACGTCGGAGCCGTCATAGCAACGAAGCACATAAATCATAATATTGTGTAAACATCCCGCTTTGAAAATCAGTTCTTGTATCTGAGTGGGTAGACTATACATATACACATTAATTAATTATATTTATTTTAAAATCAACTCTCAAAAAGTAAACATTTCCCGAAAAGAACAATATTTATTCAATCACGTGAGAAATCTAATGAAACCCAGACTTTACTTAGCTATTTTCTCTAAATTAACTAAAATGACATTTACTCTTAAAATCAATACAGTGAATAAAATATGAACGTACCTTGTATCACCTAAAACACACAACCGCACCTTGATGTAATAAAAAAGCTCTTAGCTGTTCACGTTGTGATCTTTATTTAATTATATACCTAATATGAAGTATTCACCATGTTGGAATAATAAGATATGACTTAATATTATTCATCCAGTAGTAATACCAGAAAACAACTAATCATGACTACTTAAAGTGACAAAGCATGTATAAACAAGCTATACGTATAACCTATAATATATAAACATAATTGTTCACAGACTCAATCCCAGCAATCGCCCTGACGACTGAGTCAAACCTCAGAGAAAATCTTCAGTCAGGATTGCTGGTGACCGGAATCGAACCAGCGACCTCTCGAACTAGAGCCTCGCGTCTAACCACTGAGCAACCTCTAATAAAGCAATATCTTGTACATAAACGCCAAAATATTAATCCTGCCCATGGACTGCTGCCTTATCGCGGTGGGCAGGTTTGTGTGCTTTGGTTGCTGATCCCGAGAGCTGCCGGCGAAGCGTATGCTTCTGGTAGGGCCACCCTAGCCCCGGACAGGTCGAGGTGGTGAAGCTAGACGAAATGCGGTTCACATACCCGTTCCCTTTTCCTGCACTTTACCTCTTCTTCCCTGCCGTCCTACTTGCCCCTTTCCTCCAACCCCCCTCCCCCCATTATCTTCATATTTTAACCATTCATCGTCTCGATTAGCCAAGTTGCAAAAATATGAGATGTTAATTCATCACCTTCATCTGAAATATTTTGATACAATTATTTACGATAGCAACAAAGACATGCTAGACATAATAGCTCGCCCTATAACCTTATCCTTCAGACCGAAATTTAAATATCCATTACCGTTAAATGTCATACAACAACTCCCTCTCCATCTATTTCACTTTGTAACTTTTAACTTTATATAATTGCATGTAATTTGTGTTTTTGTATGTACCTGTAGGCTAAAGAGGGTATGGGCATGCCCGTAACCCTACACTGGCCATCCTGTCCTTCCATGGGACAGGAAAACAACAATAATAAATATGAGACATTAAGCCCAAATGTAAATCAATCAATCAACTACTAATTGTTGAGTGGCTTCCAAACAATGCTGTAATTGTATTGATGTAACGCATGCTTCGTTGCTGTGGAAACAGCTGCTGTTGACCAAGGTCATAGTTCATTTCATAGAGAGCTCATACAATGGCGGACATTTCGGCTCCTCCTGGGTACAACAAGAAGAGGCTTTTTTTGGAGACGATGTCAGAGATTGAACAGGACATGATATTCAAGGGGCCCTCAACTATGCCCTTCGGTCCATTTCGTTTTCCGGTACGTATCAATGGGGAACCGAATCTTGGAAGACGGGCAGGCCTCCGCGCGTATAATAATATATATATATATCTTGACCCCGTTTCCAACATTAATTATCGGGTAGGGGGGAGTAGTGAAGTACTCCATGTCTGGGGCTAATATCTTCGTTGCCGGCTAGCCAGGCCTGACACAACCACCTCCTTAACCTCTTCCTCGATCACTTCTTCCGTTACCAGAGGGCTGTTTAGTAGTTCCCTCCATCTCTCACGGTTTTCCCATAGTCTTTCTGCTTCAACTTCGTTCCATGATCTTCCTCTATTCTCCACACTGTCTTTGATCTGATTCATCCACATGTCTCTTGGTCTGCCTACTTTCTTCTTATGCCCTTCTTCTTGTTGTTGTTCAAACTCTCTTCTTAGTTCTTGGTATCCTAGTCAGGTCCATCATTTTCATATGTCCAAACCAACGAAGACGTTATGAAAATGTTAAGAAAATGTTATGTCATTTTAAGGGTTAAACACAAGATACGGGTTAATTGTCACCAGAATAGAATAATTTCACTCGATTCTTGAAAAAAATACTTCTTATTTAAGGTTCAAATGTTCAAATGCGATTCCTGTTTTCTGGTAGTAGTATTATTTTGTTTGTTTAACAACGCACTTAGCAATGAGGTCTATATACACACCCCCCCCCCCCCCTCCCATTACCCCCGTGATGTAGACCTAGTTGTTTATACTGAATACAATAACTGAAAAAGAGAAAACCTTATCGTGGTGGGCAGGTTTGAGTGCTTTGTTGATCCCGAGATCTATGCCGGCGGAAGCGTATGCTTCTGGTAGGGTAACTCTACTAGCCGGACAGGTCAAGGGGGAGAAGCCATGACGGAAGACAGTCCAGGGCCCGGATTCACAAGAAGTCCTAAGTCTTATTTTGGTCTTATCTCTAAGACCGACCTTACTTTGAACCTCTTGTGAAACCAGATCCAGTTCACATGAAAAGTAACTAATTCCTGGCGAGAACAAGGACATAATGAACATTCCAATAATATGTTTTAAAATCTGTTCTAAGACACTATCCTGGTTTTTAGAGATAAGATCAAAAAATGATTTAGTACCTCTTGTGAATCAAGGCCCTGGTCTCCCCCTTTCCCCGTCCTACTTGTCCCTTTCCTTCAATCACCCCTCGACGTCATTTGATCTACTTGTCGAGTACGTCGTTAAACACCAAGTAAATAAAAATAATAAATTCACATTCACATTTAAGAGTCTACCCACTCAGTAACGAAACTCAAATTCGTTTTAATATATACCTAGAAAACAGACTGAATCTCTCTGTCTAGGCCATCATTAAACTGAACGCGGGCTCGAGGCGCCGCGACGCACTGGGACGCCACCGCCTCGGAGTGAAACACTTGACGACGCGACGCCATCTGACGACGCTCATCTGCTCAGCGCGTCGTCGTCGAGCTTTGATGTCTGGCGGGGCGATGCGTTGTGACGTCATCAGTGACGTCATGTAATGTGATGGGCTTTGATCTGCGCGCGGCTCTTTGTACAGACAAAGCTTTCAACGAGAGATGCACGGTCGGTTCCTTTGTGACGGGATTTTAAAATGTAAAATTATATTGAATACTTTACGATCTTCTCTTTATATAAAGTGTTTGTTTTAAATTTATTCCATTAAATTCAACGTTATATAATTAAAGTATATTATTATATACATTTTGTTTTATATCTTTTGTTTTAATAGCTTTGTTTCTTTGTGATGGGATTTTAAAATGTAAAATTTTATCGAATACTTTACGATCTACTCTTTATATAAAGTATTTGTTTTAAATTTATTCCATTAAATTCAACGTTTTTATAATTAAACTATATCATTATATACATTTTGTGTTAATAACTTTGTTTCTTTGTGATGGGATTTTAAAATGTAAAATTTTATCGAATACTTTAAGATCTACTCTTTATATAAAGTGTTTGTTTTAAATTTATTCCATTAAATTCAACGTTTTTATAAACTATAGGCTATTATTTTTCTTTTATATCTTTTGTTTTAATAACTTTGTTCCTTTGTGATGGGATTTTAAAATGTACAATTATATTGCCTAGACCTATTCTACCATCTTTTTTCTATATAGGCCTTAAGTGTTTGTTTTAAATTGTTTCCATTATATTCAACGTTTTTATAATTAAACTGTATTATAATATACATTTTGTTTTATATCTTTTGTTTTAACAACTTTGCCAAACGATTAATTTTAAATTTTATGTTTACTGATTCGGAATATTTTTCTTTAATGTAAATGTACACAGAAGCTTAAAGCAGACGGCAAATTTAGTTTGCAAGGGTGAAAGAGAGAGAGAGAAAACCTACTAGAATATTATATACCCACTCAACGGCTACAAACAACAAGGTATGTATCTAAGAGATACCTTCCCCCTTCCCCCCACCCCCCTCCCTCCCCCTTCTTTCCCCAGGCACGTTTAATATCAGAGTACTTTTAAACGGAAATTCACATGACAAAATTTGAGTCAATATTAATAGTAGATAATTTTTAAACGAAAATTCACATGACTTCGTGGAAAATTTGCATCAGTATCAATAGAAGAGTATTTTTTAAACGGAAATTCAAATGACTTCGTGGAAAATTTGCGCAAATATTGGCGAACTTAGTCTTTGTACGTGACGTAGGCAAACTCTACTGAAATCAAAGACGGGAGTGAACGAGCCCGGTTATTCGTGTGCTTTTAAAAACAAGTCAATTGTAATATTGTTATGTGTAGTCAAGAAGAAATAACAAACAATATCCGAAACCGTTTTATATTTAATATTTATTTAAAAACAAGCATTTTCAAATACAATAATTTACAAGAGAGTAACTCAAATCTAGGGAACTCTTACAACATCTAATTAGAAATATTGAATTCAACTTTAAAGCTGTAAACTAACATCCTCAATGTGTAAATATAAATTTATTTTTCAGCTCATCGGTCCGAGAGTTCATGTAACGAACGCCATGAATATTTAAATACAAATATTTAAGTTTAAAATTATACTTGAAGTGTTCAAACATCATACAAACTAATATTACATTTAAAAAAGCAGCAGATTTTAATTTGGTGTATCCATTTAGAAACGTGATTTTATGGAAGCAATGAAGTACTATCGGATTAAAAAACACTTGTCTGTCTTTATTAGACATTTTCAAAAAAATAATGAACATGTAAAAGTAGTTGGCGTAGACAATATTCTTGTACAATTATCGAATTGTATTATCTCAGCACGCTGTAATCTTTTACAATATAATAGGCTAAAGATGAAGAATTCGTAGTGGTCCTGAAAAATATTACAATTTGATTTCAATGTAAGTACAGTGCTTTGCCAATAATTTGTCTATTTTGAATAAAATATCAAAGTTTCTTGACAAAAAAATTCAAAGAAAGGTGTGAATTTTAACGGTTTAAAAATTAGAATGACAAGTGGTGAGGGGTTTGGAAGATGGGGTGCAAAAGTACTCCAGCAAGAAAAGTATCGAATTGTAAGGGAACGTTAGTACATTTTATTTAATTTGATTCCTTCTTATAATTTTCAATTACATCTGTTTTAAGTATATATAAACAAACCTACGTGACATACCCACATCTTGAGATAATTACGGAAGTTTGACGGGCTATTGTAAATTACGTAATGTCACACTTAGTAGCGATTTGTAAGAGAACATGAGTATATTCATTTAATTTGATTCCTAACAGTTAATCTCAATTACACCTTATTTAAGCTTGTATGAACATGCTTGCGTGACATACCACAAATTTTGAGATAATTACGGAAGTTTGACGGGCCGCCATCTGAAATTTACGTAATGTCACACATAGCGATTTGTAAGAGAACCTGAGTATTCATTTAATTTGATTCCTTCCAATTAGTTTCAAATACATCTACTTGAAGCATATATAAACATACCTGCGTGACATACCACAGATTTTGTGATAATTACGTAAGTTTCAGGGGCTGTCATTCGGAAATGACGTAATTTCAAACAAAGTAGGCAGCAACTCAATAAATCCTCTCAACAATTGATTTTGAGAGATCAGCAACAATTAAAAAACCAATAGGCAATGTGAGATTAGTTACTATGGTCTTTAGCTTTTTATACACGTGTAAATTATTTGCCTCGAAACTGTCTGCCCTATTCCGAGCCGTTTAAATACCCAAGTGACGAGCTACAGCAGCTAAGAAACAAGCTAACAAATGATGGAAATATGACGAAAACTACCAGCAAACAACTTGTCTTCAACGACAAAGTAAATATCTACCTACGTCCGTCACCATCTGAGGTAATAGAAGAGTTTTAGTAAATATACATGTTTCTATTACTACAAAACGACACTAAAAAGTCAACTTAGGCTGGAATTCATAGTCGTCGTCTATACCCAAGGGCGCCCGTTGTTGCCACCTGACCATTTCATGCATGTTATTTCACATAGAAACAAATCCTTATCAACCATGGGCGCCCTTTGGCTAGGGGACGACTATGGATTCCAGAATTAGAGTAATTAATGAGATATACTGGTTACTATATAGGGAAATTCTATGTTTATAATCTCTATTAACACTAGCTGAAGGAATACTATACCACTGTGCTTTAAGTTCAAAATCACGATCATCAATCATCACTAGAGATCCTTGTATTTCGCAATGCGCGATAGGGCGAAATCACTTGAAACGTGCAGCAATTGAAATATGTTAGCATGACAGTCTGTTGTGAGTCCAAAAATAGTCTTTTTGAATCGCGAAATAAAACGAAATCCCGTGTATACGCGAAATAGCATAAGTTTACTGTTATAAAACGAAAAAGACTGAAGCTGTTGAATTGACGCAAAAAAAACCTCACATTTTTTATTAAAACAATAGATAATTAATCAATAAATAACATACTCAGGTACTAAAAATTGCATTTCATTCCGTAAGTAGAATCCTTACTGACTGTATTACCTTCCATTTCCTTTTTTACTATCATGGTAGACCTACGCGACAATGTAGGCATGCCACATACGTTAAAATACAAGATACAAATTAGATTTTGTAAATTAAAATTGAAGCACCGCCATAAAGCTGAAATTACTGCTCAACCGCGAAATTTATATTTACTTAATAAAACGAAATATGCTAAAAAATAAAACCATTTACAAGGATCTCTAATCATCACCCATCAGACTAAAGAGGGCATTGTGCTCTTCACTGACCTTCAACAAAGTAAAGTAAAGTATTGGTTACGTTTTATATTGTATATAGTATTAGTTATTAGTTCATAGTGCACTATTAGTTAGCTGAAACATGCAATACTTGATCGTAACTAGTGGCATTTTAAATTAATTATTTTAAAGTCTATGGAAACGGTAATGTGGGATAAAAATTACAAAGATATCTTGAAATGTTATCGTTGTATATTGTCGTACAAACTTAACTATACATTATTTTGATAATTATGTATTTTGTTCTTCTTTCAAGAATGTTGGTCCTCATTATCCTCATATTAAAACAAGAAGGCTGTGCTTGTGCTGCATCTCGAAATCCCGAAGTAACGTCAATAGATCTTTCTGCTTTAAGACCAATGCTGGTGATAAAACATGTTGTAATATGAAGAAGGAAGAAAATTGTTGTGAATTTCATAAAGAGCATTGGTACCGAGTTTACGATAAACAAGCTTGCATTTTTTGCGGCCACATCGACACAGTTGAAGGCAGTGACATAAAAAACGAATATTCTAGTGGCCATGTTGGTGCAACCCCATTTTGCTCTTTAAAAAACGTTCGAAATTGTCATCATGTTGAGACATGTTGCATGTTTCAATCTAGTAGCTGTCCTTATACCAAACCGAGCTGCGAAAGGTCATATTGTTCCGGACAACATGACCGCTATCTTGAAAGAAAACAATGTTGCCAACCAGTTTTTTTTTGCAATGTTGCCGAGAAACAATGTTGTTGTTGTTGTTTTAACACTGAAGAAAATAACTGTTGTGTAGAAGAATGTTGTTGCATTAACAAAGAAAAAGCTTGTAGACAAACTTCATCTCTTGACAAAGACCAAAACAAAAGAATGAACCATTATTACGAAGATAAAGGAAACCATTGCTGCAACGTAAAAGAGAAAAATGACGTCTGCCATTCTGTAAGGAAGAACAATGGCTGCAATCTCGTGCGCGGATATAAGTGCGGCCATTTTGTCGAGAAGCGCGGGATGGCTGAACGAAGTCAAGGCCGTTGCCACAATGTGAAGTTCAAGCGGAGAAGTCTAGGCGTGAAACTGTATTTCAAGCATATGAGCGCTGCCTTGCGTCAGATACACGCACTGGTTAGACGTCGCAACGCTGCCTCGTGGAGAATGAAAACCAGGCAACGTTGCAATGTTTGAACGTTGAGGGAGATCCGTGTACCTTAATTTCGTTACCAATTTCTTAAAAATATCTTTTATTTAATTTTTTATTTAATAAAATTTTGCAAACTCATATTGTTTTTGTCATATTTTGTACCTAATAATTTATAGAAATAAGAAAAAATACATAGTTTCAACTGAAATATTTCATGCATTACTCTTTACATGGTGATTTGACCTCTAAGTAATTTAGAGTTTTCTGCTGTCAGGAAAAATTTGACTCTAAGATATCTAAACTTTTGCATGATTGTAATAATTGAAATATTAACGAAGGGTTCGAAACGTGTACATTTTTATTAATTAGTGGGAATATCATTTTTTAAATGTTGTTTTTGGCATTTACATATCCTTAAAACATAATATTATTTATTATTTTTCGATATTTTTAAAAATGTCCATAGACTTGACTCACCTGTCTATCCCTATGATGGTCAGCGTGTAGACAGATACGATGACAGACACTTGTTGCATCACAATTACTACCGGGCAGAAGTTGGGGTGGAAATACCACCGGCCTGTCATGAACCTGGAACAATCAAGACATAACGTGGACTCTACACAATCACAGTATTCTTGGCACTGAGTCATATTTTGATAAACAAGCACTTCAACTTCAATCAACATTAAATGTTATGTGTTAAAAGTTTGATTATAATATCAAAAGCCTAAATTATTTAAAAGTTAGTAAGCTTCTATAACAGTTTTTTTTTCACCATAGCAACCAGGTTTCCTATTGATTAGGATAAAAGGTAATTTCAAAATATTTCTCGGATCCTTTTTATGAGTATCATCACGATACTTCAAGAACAACAAAACACAACAATAAAAATCAGTTTTCAAAATATGTTATATCAAGGTTCATTGATGCATACAAGATAACTTTGATTTTATATTTTTAATTGTTGTGTATTGTCGCACATAAAGATTTGGAGGACCGTGATGATAATCATACAAAGGGTCATAGATAGTTTTTTTAAATGGTCGATTAGTTAATAAGAACTAGAACTAACAACTTAACGTTTCCGGCGCTTTGTGCCAATAGTTCCTTGATCGCAATGACAGTGACAACTAAACACCCGTTATATTAACTAGAGTTAATTTCCGTCCAGAGATACAAATCGATGTATTAAAATTGAGTGACATGAGACGCAGACAAACAAGTCATTAACATATGACCTCTGAGATGTCTGGGTGGAAGCAAAACAACCCCTGGGGAAAGCTCTGCGTCAATAGGGTCTTGATTGCAATCAAGTTGACAACAATTCACACTTTAACGACGATTAAATATCTTCTTGCGACAGGCTGTGACTTGTCTAATCAGAGCAATAGACTCAACAAACAATTTATCGTCAATCCTACGTCGTCTGTTCTCTCTTTCTCTCTCTCTCTCTCTCTCTTACTCTCCCTCTCTCCCTTCTCCTCTTTCCCCTTCCCTCTCCACCCTTCTACTTGCCTCTTTCCTCCAACCCTTTCCATCATCTTGATACGTTTCACCCCCTCATTGTCTCGATTAGCCAATTTGCAAAAAATATGAGACTTTTAGCCCAAATATCAATCAATCAATCAATCAATCAATCAATCAATCAATCAATCAATCAATCAATCAACAATCAATCAATCAATCAATCAATCAATCAATCAATCAATCAATCAATCAATCAATCAATCAATCAATCAATCAATCAATCAATCAATCAATCAATCAATCAATCAATCAATCAATCAATCAATCAATCAATCAATCAATCAATCAATCAATCAATCAATCAATCAATCAATCAATCAATCAATCAATCAATCAATCAATCAATCAATCAATCAATCAATCAATCAATCAATCAATCAATCAATCAATCAATCAATCAATCAATCAATCAATCAATCAATCCCAAGGTGTGTAGATTGACGTCCCGAAAGGTACAGGACAACAACGCATCATTATTGGTAACTCCGATTTACTGTCTCCGTATTCTCCTCCAGTATTGAGCTTCTCACATAAAACGAGACTTCGCGAGATCTGCGCTCAAGTAATTGGTTTCCAATGTGCTTTATTGTGTCTGTTTCTCTTTACTACCGGAACTTCTCGTTTGTTGCTCCTTGCGATGTCGCATTTATCGTTCTATCAACAATAGGAATAAGTAAACGGTGACTTTGGAGCCGTCCTAGAAACAAAGCACATAAACTCAAAGATGTTCTGGATCGACCTTGTTGATTCTGGCATTGTTTGTCCGCACTGTCCAATCACTGGTCAATATGTTTCATAAAGGAAATATTGATCTTTCGACCGATGGCAATAAAAGAACGGAAATGAAAATATCAGATTTTGGCATTGAACATAAATTGAACTATGGACGTATTAAATAAACACTATTGGTAGTTGGTTTTTAGCTAGTTAGCTAAAAACTATACTAACGTGTGAATATATTTCTCTTTGGTGGAGGTGCCGGGTAAATTTAATTTAGCTAATTAGCTAAGAACTATACTTATAGGTTCGTTTGTTTTACCTACACTAACCTACACTTTACGGTACACTTTGTGTAAGCTCAATCTCTCTAAAAGGCGTTTGGGTATTAAGTGTAGCCAAGTGTAAGGCGTTTGTTTTACCTCAGTGCTCCACTTTGTGTAGCACTTTCTACAACTGCTTTTCAGCTCATGCAGCAAGTGTAGTGTAATTAAAAGGCGCCAGACAAATGTGTCAGTTCAAAAGAAGGAGATCACTAATCATGAAAAACGCGTTCGATTTCCATCGATGGTAAAACCGCAGCACTTTCATAATAAATTAAATCGGTAGTAAATGTATATAAGGGTTCTTTTGGGCTATATACGGAAATAATGTGAGCATGGACACCATATTCTCAAAACGTAAGTAGGTCAGTGTAAAGCTTAGTGTTAAGTGTAGACAAAAAGCGAATTCTTATTCTGGGTGACGCGAAGCAAAATCAAGAGTAAAGGCCTACACTCACACGTTACACTACACTATGCATGTAAAACAAACAAACCTAATGTTGAATACATTTCACTTTGGTGGAAGTGCCGGGTAAATGTAATTTTATTTGTACTGTTTATTTATTTGGGTTTCTTTGTAGCTGGTCATGCATACATTTTAATTCAAGGTAACAATAAAAGCCTCAGTCTAACTTCAACTTTATTACTGAGTATAAAGTAATACGGTCGGTAGTTCAATGCTCAAGTTAAGTGACAAGTAAAATATATCTGCCCTAGTGACATATTAAACTGAAGAGGAATGAAATAACCACAGTTATAAGGCCTAAAGAAATTGAAATAACTATTTTAAATTAGCATTCATATTTTCCCACTGCATCTATAGAGTTAAAAACATCAATAAAATAAGTTGTCAATTGAATAAAACACGGAACAAATCTTTCATGCGGTGAATTGTATTTTTTGATGGAGCCACAATTGGCGAATGCTGCAATCATATTATCTACGAAACACTTAGAAATCTATTTCAAGTTTTTGTAAGTATCTTTAAAATTAGTATCTAATAGAAAATTTTCTAATAATGCGGTGTTGGATATAGTGTCATGATCAACAGATAATTAATAGTGATTGTGTTTGTATAGAATTAGAGAATTTTTTCAACCATATCTCAAACTGACTATTTTTATCTAAACGTAATGCACTTTGTAATACATTCACAAAAATTATACATTAAAAAATCACTCATCTGGCAACGTAGAGGTAGAACGTTTTCCTAGTAAGAATATATGTATAGATCTTGATAAAATCGAGCCCCACGTATAGTAGGCCTCATCCAATGAGAAGATCCGTTGAAATAGGATCTCTCCGGAAGTAAACGATGCAAATAATAAGATTTCCACTATGTTTGAACTTGATAACGCAATCAGTCTAAGAAGCAACTTTAATGCCATACACGCTGTGATACACTGATGCGCTGATAACAGAAGAAAGATAAGT
>OX246750.1:9347201-9412783 GCA_945910005.1 Isoperla grammatica
ATTCAAACTCGTCAAAGCGTAAAGCAAAACAATGTTTATTCCATAGAAAATTTAACGATATTTCTTTATGTTTGTTTCCCTGTTCCAATACTAAACAATTCCGTTCTTCAAATTAACTCATTTAAATGTTCTGAAGTATTGTGGTAACACACCCTACGCAATCAAATATAAGATAATTTCAATTATGAAAATATCTATTGGAACAATGACATTATTACAAGAAAGAACATAACATTTTCTAGGGAATGGACGATTTGATTTTCAGAATTGATCTAGAGGGTCGTGATTACTTCTATCCAAGAGTCCTCGATAGATCAATGCAACAATGCTCAACAATAACAACTAGTTTTCGAATATTATGTTATGGTGCAGTTTTCACAGTCTTGCATTGTTGTCATTGAAGTTCTAATGGGCCGTGATTAGCGCTGCAATTTGTGATTTGCGCAGTTAAGAATTAGTCTTTAAAAGAACTGATAGAATAAAAAATATACTTAATTTTTATTTTATTTTTTAATCTTATAGAGCTTATACTAATCTTCTACAAGTATATTCTTCAATTTCTTAACGTCTATTTAACTTTGTATGTTTTCTGAGGAGGTATAAGCGCTTGGTGAATCGCGGTAGTAAATCTAATAAAATGTATTGTAGACCATCTCAAGCCATTTAAACACATTCTTGAAAAAAGGTACGTAAAAAAAATCCCCTGCGGGGCTAACCTGGGGGGCCGCGCCCCCCAAGCCCCCCGGCGCTTTGCCTCTAAAGACTTGTTTGCGCAGTTCCACTTTTTCCTTAGATAGGCACTGCTGTTGTGCATCATTGTCATTGAAGATCTAGGGACGTGATTAACTCAGTCTAAAGCATTAATTAGACGGTTCAATGTTCCGCTCAATGTACCTTGAATTCAAGGATATTATTGTGTTTTATTATCTATGTAAATTTTGATGCTTTTTTGTCCTTGAATTCAAGGAACATTGAACGGAACATTTAACCGTCTAAATGGGGCATAAGGGTCCTATCAATTCTGAAAAAGGTATATTACATTATGTCGGTTTACTTTTTTTTTTACAATTTTAATGCATTTTAAAGCAATTTTAACGACATTTGTTACGAATTCCACAGGATGGGTCGACACATTACCTTAAAGGATTAGCCAGATGATAAACTAAAAAATCACCAATGAGTCACAAGTGCATGAAATTCAGTTATGTGTAAAATAAAATTGATATAGGTTGCTTCAATGCAAGAAAACAAATAGTGAACATTTATCTATTCTATAAGATTCACTTCGCAAGCTCTGCTGCATTTTTCTTCTAAAGCGTAGTACAGCTGTATCGGTTCTGAGGTCGCTAACGCCTGCCTGATGGACAGAGCACTCATTGTGTAATACGAGTCCAGCCAGCGCTCCGCGAAACACTCGGCGACTGCGGACAGTACCGCTCAAAACAAAATGCAACTTTTCTTCACATCAAGTCACAAGAAAATTAATTGCACGGCATGTTGTAGAAGTACACGTTCGTACTAAAAAGCATGGTATTGGTAGGGAAACGATGCACATTAAACCTCCTGATCGATTTTTGATAAGTGCCCTATTTTAGCGGTGGTTTTACTGGTTTTACTATCTCGAGGCAACATTTTTTGTAAATGGGAATTACCATGAGAAGAGTTGCTAGGTGCTACTTGGTAGCAACAAGCCAAAAAATCGCGTTTTCTTTAATTTTTTAACCGCCTGCTTTTGTAAGTATGGTATCATATGGTCATGTTTTCCATATTTGAGGGTGGACATATACAAATGATAGTTTTTTTGTATTTTCATCTGACTAACCCTTTAAATCACTTGGTTTGACCATAGATATAAATATTGTTACCAAGATACGTAACTCACTGCTATCTGGACGTACCAAAACGGATTCTCTTTTGAGATTTCAACAATGGATTATTCTCGGAACGTCGCCATATTGCATATTTAGAAATTATTATTTTCACTGCTGAAATGACTACTCTATGTCCAATGGGTATACAGATACTCGCGTACTTTCTTTTTAAAGCCATCAATATCAATGACATACGCCAGGCGATGTATATCACATTGAAAAACACACGTTTAAATGTAAACAAACAGGCAATCATAAAAATATATGGCGGGCATCGAGGAACGAGCATAGGTCCTCGGACCTCCATTCGTTACATATCTTGGTAACAAAATTTATATAGTGGACCCAAGATTACTTTACACCTGCTTACGTCACATCCGGGGCAGTTATAGCCAACCAGCGAACCGCCTGAGACACATCCGGGCCAATACCGATCGCTGATTGGCTACGAACCCGTCGCCTGTGACGAAAACATGTGTATGGTAGTCTTGGTACAACTATATCTATGGCTTGACATTGCGAGGTATCCCTTGCCCTTAATAGCCCCGTCTCTAGAGGGCAGGGCGCACGCCCGGGGCGCCTATATAACGGCGTCGTGACGCGAGCCGCGCTCAGTCGTACGCGTCGCGTCACGCGTCATACGTCGGGCAGTAGCGTCGCGACGCTGGGGTGTGTATCTCGCCTTCTTCTCGCGGGCAAGTGTGAGGTAGGTCAGCATTGATGAGCGGGGTCGGGCCGGGGGGGGGGGGGGTAGGCGATAGTACTCGATAGCTCGCCCCAAACACCCTCCCCCCAAAATAAAAGCAAAAGTCTATGGTGGTGTAATTATTTATTTAAATTCATTATATATTTGCACAATTTAGCGTGAATGAGTTTTTTTTTTTACCTTTATCTTTAAATTTTTTATTTTTATTAGTGGGATTGAAGTTTTTTATTTTCCCAATTTTATTTGTGTGTATTTTTTGTTTTTTAGTATTGTATAATGATAGTATTTGGATAAACTTGGACAATTTCAATTTACTTATGCTTGTATCTCAAATTCTCTAATTTGATTCCAAAATATAATACATTTTGAATCGTTTTTCTGAGAATGTCTGTAGTTCTAAATAATATCTAGCCCTGCATCATTTTAAAATTTAGATATTTAATATTAATTTAGAGATACCCATGAAAAAAACTAAAATGTTAACACTTTTTAACCAAATACTCATATTAATATTGGACCGATTATTGAATGTGGTTGGTGAATGTCGTGCCCATGGTTTTCCTGCTATAATGTTGTGCGGAACTTCCAGCCTACTTCTACAAATAAAAATCTTTTCTAAAATTTGAAATTGAAAATTATGATAATAATAACTTACTATAGGACTATTCCTAGAGTTACAATAATTATCTCTTAATTTAGCAATTATTACTTAATATTTAGCATTTTGTAGCATTCATTTTTTTCTTTTCATCAAACCCACGACTCTAAGGGGCTTTCTTGCACTTCTGTTGGAAATTATGTGCGGATATTCAATTGCAACAAAATCTCAATAGGGAGGAGTGGGAACATCTTATTTTTTTGTATAATTGGCATTTTGTAGTATTATATTCCACGGGTTAGCATTTAAAACCTAAAAGGGTAAAAAAAACGAACGAATCTCTAAGTATTCCTCATTATATGTGAAACTTGAGCCTTAACCGCAATTTTCGGCATCGTGATCGTTATCCCAATCCGTCAATCGTGGAAGAGTTATCGTTCTTATGGCGATGTTCACAACGTAATCTTAATATCGTAACGATTTAGCATGTACAATTGCGATCCCGATCTGGATTACGATCACGATGCCGACAATAATTGTGGTTGAGGCATTAGTTATCGCCAACCCCTCGCGCGGATGTGGGGGTTCTATTTTTAACGTGAACACATTAAGCCGTACGATTGTTTGTTCTTTGCACGTCGTATATATGCCGTACTGCGAGTACGTGACATAATGTGCTCTGTCTTGGTGTACATTAAACACATCAGCCTAGGAAGTATTCCGCCTGGCCGGCTGGAGAGTTGATAAATTGAATGATTGACCTACTATTATTTATAATAGGGCAATGAAGGAGGGGGTGGGGGAGGGGGTAGGGTAGGGGTTGGGTTTTATTCGGAACAACTATGCAACGATCAGCATTGCATCCAGACGATTAACTTTTATTAAATATCTCTCTCTCTCTCTCTCTCTCTCTCTCTCTCTGTCTCTCTTAATCTCTTATTATGAATCTTAGATGGAGAAAATACTTATCTTTCCTACCAAGTCACCTTCCATTTAACTTTAAATGTCTGTTAAGTTTCAACTCGAACTTTAATATAAAATTAATTCTTTTTTAATTAATGCACTTCTATTTCTATTTTTTGTTTTATTTTATCGCTTTTGAATTCTATTCTTGAAAGATATTTAATAGCAAATTGATTTAGTTTTCTCCTTGGTGATCTATTTGTAATTGAAGATGAAAGAAGTTGGGTTTATTGGACTCAATGCAATATTAGATATCGCGTACAGAGGATTGACTTTCGTAAAACTCTATTATTATGATTATTAAACCTGGGATTAATAAAATACCCATCTTTCCTGTCAAGTCACCCACATTTAGCTTTGAGTTAAAAGTTGTAATAGTTTAATCAAATGCGCATCAAGTTTTTTTTAACCCTGATATGTTTCGCGCCACCTATAGTAAATTATTAGTACCGGTATGCAATATCTAATATCTACACAGATGTTTTCCAATCTGCGTGACACCCCACAGTTATTCAGTAATTGACCCAGGTTCGTACCTCCGTGCGGGAAATAATACCCCATTTACCAAATGCGTATCATTTGTTTTACTAAACCCTGATATGTTTAGCGCTATCTATGGTAAATTAATTATCTGCAATATAAAACATATAGAGACATATTTTACAATCTGCTTGACACCCCACAGTTTTTGAGTAATTGACCCCGGTTCGTACCTCCGTGCGGGAAATAATACCCATTATCCAAATAGGCATCATTTTTTAGCTAAACCCTTAAATGTTTCAGGCCACCTACAGTAAATTATTAATCTGCAATATCTAACCTATACACACATGTATTCCAATCTGCGTGACACGACACAGGTTTTGAGTTATTGACCCAGGTTCGTACCTCCGTGTGGGAAATAATACCCCATTAACCAAATACGCATTATTTTTTAATATATTTTTAAATATGTGTATCTAAAATTAATTTCTATGAGTTTGTTTTTTACTTCATTGATTATTTCGTGTTCTTGATTAATGTTAAATGGGGTTTAGTTTTCTCTTTGATTATAAATATTAAGAAAACTCAAGATAATTACGTGCTTGCAATAAAATATTAACATTATAGCTACCTATCGAGTTTCTATGAGTTTTCAATATATATCTGGCCGCTTATGAAAAAGATATAATCATCTGCACGACGAAATGTTAATGTTTTAGATAACAATATAATTGATTATATTTCCATTATGGTTCAAAGTGTACGATTTTTCCCCCCAGAAATTTAGTTTTCAAACGTCTTATACAGTCCGTAACACGTTAAAGTTATATTTATGTTCGAATTTGCGAAACTTATTACTCATACCATTGCCATTTGTTTATACAACGAATTAGCTACTTTTACGAATTATTATTATTATTATTATTATTATTATTATTATTATTATTATTATTATTATTATTATTATTATTATTATTATTTATTTTCAACATGTTAAGAAGGAAAACAAGTATATAATACAATTTATCGGTCAAAACACGCTGATGGTAGTGAGCGTCAGAGCAAGCCCCATATACACATGAAATGTGCCTCACTACCATTCTCTTAACTGCTAGTTATATTCTACCCCCATAGGTTCATGTGTGAAAGAAGATCAGGAATATGTTAATTCTCGTGGAATTAGCACGGTTGAAAGGGGCATGAGATTGAGATCTGGAGTCGGTTGGTATGCAAATACTTACTATATATTCCAGCCCTCAAGCGATGGTACAAACTTACAGACAAAATTATAAATTCCCTTCTCCGATAAAATGTTGTTATATTTTTTTCATTTCTCGTTGAAAATGTTAATCTACAAAGGTATTTACGCTCCCTGGACGGAATGTAACGATTAAAGAACAAAAGCTCTACTGTTCTTTTGTTATTTTTCCACTTGGAAAACTTTCCAAGAGTGCAGAATGTTTCTCTCGCTACAATATCATAGTCATGCTTGGAAGAATTGGATGCCTAACTTATCTTTGAAGATTATTCAACACGCTTAGTGTGCTTCGTTGCTAAGGGTGTTCGTGTGAAACTTAACAGCTTGTTAAAAACTTTCACGAACTCTTTAGGAATGTAGCTAAAGCTTAATGGTGAAACGGGAGGGGGGGGGGGGGTATGTGGGCGTTAGATGGGGGCTAAGTGGGAGGCGAGGTCCAATCAGACCATAGAATCATTATATTTTTCAGTTTTTTTAATTTTTTGTTTAACATATCGCATGGTCTAGAAACAGACTGCTCTAATATTTTTGATAAAAAATGAGTAAATAGTTTCATTGTGTTTTCTAACTTCATTACTGCAATGTTTTGTAGTGAAAAATTTAAAAATTTAAAAAAATAATTCATTTGTATAGTGGAACACGGCATTGAAAACACACCGCATGCATTCGGGTGATGATAACACATGAATTAATGTACAGGTGAAAATGTATGTAAAGCTCGGTTTACACACTTATTTAAAATTTAAGGTTTAAGGGTTAACAAAATCAAATCAAACCGAAAGCATTATGGCGTTTACACACTTTTCTAATGGCGTTTTCCACTGGGCCGCACTGAGTGCGCCCTGAAACGTCACAGTCACGTGATGCACGGCACCAGTGTTGCCCTCAGTGCAACTCCCAGTGGAACATATTTATTTTTTCAGTGCAACAAATTGGCGGTAAAAGTGATAAAAATCAAGATGTTTAAACGATATGAAAGGCATTTTAAAGGATAACAAAGCAACTTAATTTAAGTTACTGCAGCTAGAAGGTACAGTCGTTAACTAGGCTACATAAGAAGTAATAGAAATTAAAATCCATTAAATAGCCTAGGTAAAGGGTAAACATAACCTCAAACTTAATAACGCCATACTGCGTCTATATCAGAATAGTGGTAAACAACATCTTCCAGTTGTGTTTTTATGTTTGGTTTAGATGTTGGTTCGATTTTAGCTTCACTATCTGACGAAAATACTTGGCAGTTACATTTCCGCGTACAATTTTCCCGCGTTTATGGCCGCCATATTTGCACTGAAAATACCGCACTGACCCCCGAAGCCAGTGCGGCTCAGTGCGCACTCGAGTGCACTGCGTCAGTGCAAGAGCGCCATTGGAATACGCGAAACCCGCACGAGTGCAATTTATCGTTACCAGTGGAACGTGCGACTCGCACTGAGTGCGCACCAGTGCGGCCAGTGGAAAACGCCATTAGGTTTAATATTTAAGGAAACTATAGCAACGTTAGCTCGTATACCAAAAATTGTTAGCCCAGCCAATGAAAGGCGACGTTTTATAAATCTAGCCAATGGTAGCGATCCTAAGTAAAACAGTTAGGAAAATTAATCTTAAATCGTAGAAAAGTGTGTAAACCGACCTTTAGCTGCATGAATATTTGAATTGTTGAACAACTGTTGTAATTAAACTTGCGCAGAGGGTGGTAAAGATTAGCAGCGCTATCTCTTGACAGTTTTAGGAGTGGATAGAATGAAATTGTCTGATTCTTTTTTTCTTTTTCTAAAGGAAAAACTTTTCCCATTTGTCTAGTTCTTCTATCTGTTCTACGTGTTTGCGACGATGCGGAAAACGGTATCTCAATCGCATATTTCACGCGCGGTCTATTTCAACGGGATTCACTGGGGGATTCCCCGGTACCTGCTCGTTATTGTCTACTGCATTCGCTTAGAATGTGCCTAGACAACGCCTGCCAACATACGCGCTGATAGTATCCCTTCAAAACTGGAGGCATTAGAAAAACATTCAACTGGATGAAATAAAAAAAAATACATTTGTATTTAAAGTCTATATAGTCCATACACACTCAGTAACACAAGAACTGATTTCTGTGGGGCACATTTTTACAGTTAAGTGTGTGCTTCGTTCCTATGACCACTCTAAATTCACCGGTTACATATAGAGGTGGTATCATATTGATAGATTAATTAGTCTTAGGGCCGGTCTTACAATCTCCTTATAAGGAAGTTATTTGTGGAGGATTTCAAGGGTTTTGATTGGTGACCATGGAGAAAACAAGCTATTCGACGAGTAAGTAGTTATTGGGACATTGTAAGAGTGGGCCTTAGTCAAGTTCCAAAGTTAAGAAACCCATGCCCTGACCGGGATTTGAGCTTTGGACCTTCTCCGTTTTCCACAGCATTACTCTGCCAGTCGTAAGAGGTGACAAATGAGGACCCTGTTACTTTCTCCACACATTCTTCTTGATTCCTTCTCCCACTTGGCCCTGCCTCCCTTGCTAGGCTCCCTTTATGACGACCCCCGCGATCTATAATGGATCTTATTCAGAATCTGGATCTAGTACGTCGTTAAACACCAAATATCAAAAATCTAATTACTTTTCAGTATAGTCCATGGTCCGTCGATCCCCTAGCGGAGGTTTGGTAAACTTCAAAGTAAGGTCTTCTCATGGGCACGAAAATCGCACTACAAAACTGGTTTATTACTCAAATCTACTAATTTATCAAGCAAAATTTGATTTAAAAAAACTTCACTAAAAAATGTAGATAGACTTCAAGAATAATTAAATTATTTCAATAAGATGTTAGACGGTTTTGAGCCAGAATTGGTTTTGACCGATCAATTCATTTGTTTTTCTGAATTATTCTCCCATTTGAATAACATGTGATTTTTAACATTGTGGAAACGGAGAGGGGGACCCAATGATATTCAACAGCTATAGTAGGCTAGATGCGCAGCCTAGGAACCACAAGCGTAGCGATTTGATGCCATCTGTAAATGGGCAAATAACACAGGCGGGAATAGGAGTTTCTAATGCAACTTTCTGCCATTGGCAGCGCTAGCAGTACTAAATGGTCCAAATTAGCATGTAAATTGCCCATTTCAAGATGGCTTCAAATCGCTACGCTCGCTACTGAGTGAAAGGTTGGGGGACTGGTGATCTATAGCCTACTATAGCCGTTGAATATCATTGGGGGGACCTGACTTGGGAGTTCGACGTGCCCCCGCGAGGGGATTCACGGACCTTGAGTAAAGTCTTAAAATAACGATGACTGTGGTAGGTATTGTTGCAGTCGAGGTAATAAACTGCAGCCCGCATGAATGCAACGAATGCGCGTGTTTCAGAATAACTCAACTCGCCAAATGAACCGCGGTTCGCAAATTATCACCGCACGTGATTCTACCAACAGCACCGAACCGTGCAGCTGTGTTCGCGTCGCTATGCAACCATTGTCGTTTACTGAACTACTTCCTAAACCATTATTCTAGCGTGTGTGGGTGTGGGTGGCTGCATACGGGAACGCATTAAGAGTGCCAGGAATGCAAATTTATAAATAATTGTATATATAATAATAATTGGATTCAATTCCATTACTTCTTGGCTTATACCTTGTTCACACTTTGTCCACTAACAGAAGTTAAGCTAACAGTTGTTAGCGCCGTAACTACGTTCCCCAAACGAAGTTAGTGCTTAACGTAGGTTAGGCTAACTGCGTTCCGTCCGTTCACATTACGTTCTTAACTTCTGTTAGTGGGCAAAGTGTGAACAAGGTATTAGGAATAAGTAAACGGTGACTTTGGAGCCGTCCTAGCAACGAAGCACTCAACAAATTCAAAGTTGTTCTGAATCGGCCTTGTTGATTCTGGCATTTGTCCGCAGGTGTTCGCACTGTCCAATCACCGATTCATATGTTTCGTATTTGAAATATCGATCTTTGATTGGTTATCGCTCACTCGTCGATGGTGTTCGAAGCCTACAGGGTTGGTTTAGTCACTTTAAATTAAAGTCCCCCACTACAAATCAGTTTAGTTACTGAGTGGGTAGACTCTAAATGTGAATTTATTTATTTTATTTATTATAATTAATTGTCGAGTAAAGTAGTCGTACAGCAACTACGGGAACGCTTTCGTCATCAATCAATGACGTGTTTACGGTCTCGGCCAACCCGAGCAGGTATCGTAGTGTTGTCGTCACGGATTATGTAAAAGTGAAGTGACGCGTGTGACAACTACCAACCTAAATCTAGTTGCATCCCGTTCTTCTGCCTCGGGTATTGTAGTGTTAATATCGTCCGCATGTTGTCAGACGTGGTGGGGTCGCATTCCATTCACGGTTGGTGCAGTCAATGCAGTGGACAATAACAATACAGCTATCGGGCAATCTCGAGTTGAATACCGTTGAAATAGATCATGTGGAGCGACCGTCTCTTCTCAGAATTTGAGGGGACACATCGCTTCTTACGGCGTCGCCAGTATATTTGAATGAGCCACGACCGCTGGTTGGATAACGCTCACCCACCCGTGACGGAAGCATTACCGAAGTTGTAAAGCCACTATATATCGGGAGTAGTGGGATTATAGGTAACGCGACCCGGATTGGTTAGTTCCCACGTGACGTCACAGCGGCCATGATTGCGACACAATTTCATGTAGGCAATGATATTCAACAGTTATAGTAGGCTAGATGCGCAACCTAGCAGCCACAGGCGTATCAATAAGAAGCCATCTTGAATTGGGCGATTACTACAGGCGGGAATAGGAGTCTCAAACGCGACTTTCTGCCGCTCGCAGCGCTAGCAGTACTGAAAGGTCCAAATTAGCCTGTAAACTGCCCAATTCAAAATGGCTTCAATTTGCCACGCCCGCTACTGACTGAAAGGTTGGGAGACTGGTGATCTAGCCTACTATAGCTGTTAAATATCATTGGATGTAGGCCTATCCTAGATCATTGGCGTATATAACTCAAATTTACTAAATTTTAGAATAAAAAACCGTAAACGTTAAGTATTAATAAAAAGTAAAATTACCACACATAATAATTTTATTTGAAAAACAGGCTGAATTTTGAAGAATCAGGTGATCATAAAATATTATTATTGTACGTATGTTTGCGGTTCGAGCACGTCTATTCGTATTGACGAAATGTTTGTGGAGTGCAAACTACCGAATTAGTATTCTATTTCTGCGGTTCAAAAACATTATTTGATGCCAGTACCGTATACGTGCCCTACATACATGAGTTTACGATATTTTGGTAACGAGTCCGCTATTCTATTCACACTCACAGACATAAAACCAATAGTTACTTTAAACCACCATTGGATGTGATTTATTGAGGAAATAATACGGGAAATAAGCTATAAATTATTTTTAAGTCGATAATCACTTTGGCGTCGACATGTTTTGTAAGAGTGACGTCAGCAACTCTGCCGCTGATCGGAGGGAGTGATATGCGCAGAAAATGATCTAGAGTGTCACAGTCGCGCATGAGTAGAGATGGAGCGAGTAGGGTTTACTCTGGGACTGTCAAGTATTGTTATTATTCTTTATTTATTTACCAAAATGAGCTTGAGGATACTTCTACGTCAAAAACCACAGAAAAAGTTCAGTTTTTATTTATATCTAAAGATTGAAACACAAAATCTAAAATCTGAGTGATCATAGCGCTGTGGTTTGGTATAAGCCTTACAGACTGAATGATAAAGGTATCTTACATTGTAATCAGTATGACTGTGATACTTATTTCATTAGTAATTTAATGAAATAAAAATAATCAGTAAGACTGTGATACTTATTGCATTAGTAATTTAATGAAATAAAAATCACAGTTATACTGATTATAATGTTAAATACATTTATCATTCTGTCTGTAGGGCTTACCAAACCACAGCGCTATGATTACTCAGATTTTCGATTTTGTGTTTCACTCTTGAGATATAATTAAAAAATGAAAATTATCTGTAGTTTTTGACGTAGAGGTATCCTTCGCTTTTAACACGCTTTTTTTTTTTTTTTTTTTTTTTTTTTAGCGTTAAATTGTGGTAGAAGAGTAAAACAATGTAATTTACGAGTAAACTAAACTATAGCATATATTTATTTATTCAGGATTTAAATACAGCTATTTTACATTAAACCTTCAAATTTAGCATTAACATTAAACTTTTTTTTGACTTTGTACTTTTCTATAACAAACAATCAAAATGCATTTATACAGATGAGAGTCGCATCGGCCGGCGCATATATGAGATGAAGATGAGAATACAGGGATATTTTTAGCTCTGACGAAGGGCAGTGTAATCTACCCGAAACGTCAGCTTTTTAGCCACAATCGACGCGGCTACACCGGAAAGAAAGAAGAGTAGAAGATAGATGAAAGAGATGGAAGAGAGATATATGGATGGTGGAAGATGGATTCAAACTTATATTGTAATATTGTAAAAAGAGACGAATCAATGAATTATTTATAATCCAGAAAACTTAATCGATTTTCTAATCTCGGAAATATTAAATTGAATAATAACATATACGCAATGCCTTTTATCGGAATGGATATGCAAATCTTAAATATACTCAATCACGTATTCAATATCTTTTATAGATGATTTATTCAAAACATATCGATCCAATTGAAATTGCGATCACCAGCGATATCCATATTATAATAATATACCCTGAAGAAACAATGTAAATCATGAGAACGTGGTTTATGCTGAGTGTTCAACAAAAACAGTGCGACGAGCTTTATTTGAATTGGTGAGGAGTTACATTTTATCAAGAGTTATACAAACAGTCTTAAAAACAGGACTGCAAAAATATAGCGCTTGGATTAAATTATTTAAATTTTTGAGATATTATTGAAATAAGGACTGTGGGAAGATCGAAGAAAATTGAGTGTATTAAAGTCGTCTTACAATTACTTCGGTAATGCTTTCGTCATCAATCAATGACGTGTTTACGGTCTCGGCCAACCCGAGCAGGTATTTGAATTAGCCACGGCCGATGGTTGGCTGCCGCTCACCCACCCGTCACGGAAGCATTACCGAAGATGTTGTACGATGACTATAGCTGGAAGGAGTAGAAAAGAAGAAGAAGCAAAATAAGTGGAAGAAGAGATATGACAGGCCTGGCAAGCCGACGTTAGCAACTTCTATGCCCAAGAAATATTGGTGGCCCACCCCTCCTCCGCCACCGATTTATTTTGGAAACAGGTGTTTGAGATTCATTGAAACACCTTCCAGCTTTTAGTTATAATGAAACCACATTCTGGTCTATTTCATAATCACGTTTTACAAGCTACTGTGCTGCGTTTTAATCAAGATAATATTACTTAAGAAACATTAATTAATTTCGCCTTGTTTTAACAGTGAAAGACACCCCCTCCCCCCCCCCTCCCTTTTCTTTTGACAGGTTACAGTTATATTTCCTTGTAAAGCTGGTGCTGTTTGTGAAACACTAACATTCTCGCTTGACATCCTGACAGATCGTTACAGCTTTGCCTCGTTCACCTAAATTTTACAGTATTGTTGAGATGTCTTGAGTAGAGTGGATGTTTTTTGTGCGATGTAGAAGTAAGTCTTCGCACAGACGTTTTAAAGTGGCGAGGATACGGGGAAGTTAGAAAGGAAAGGTATAAAGTAAAAGCCGGGAAATGGTTTCATTTTAGAATTGCAGAGACCGAATGTAGTGTATAATGTAATGTGAGTACCCTAGCATAGATAGAGGTGGCTAAGCGGTAAGTTGTTTTTTGTATTAGTGTTAAGTAAATTATATAATAATAAGTTACGATATTCATAAACAATAAACAAAGATATTTAACTTAGAAGAGAGTTGCGTTACTATAAAAGTAAAGAAAAGGTCCGCATTGACTCAAGTGTTCGGGGTAAATATCGTCTTTGTCTTCGTCTTCGTCTTCGTCTTTGTCTTCGTCTTCGTCTTCGTCTTCGTCTTCGTCTTCGTCTTCGTCTTCGTCTTCGTCTTCGTCTTCGTCTTCGTCTTCGTCTTCGTCTTCGTCTTCGTCTTCGTCTTCGTCTTCGTCTTCGTCTTCGTCTTCGTCTTCGTCTTCGTCTTCGTCTTCGTCTTCGTCTTCGTCTTCGTCTTCGTCTTCGTCTTCGTCTTCGTCTTCGTCTTCGTCTTCGTCTTCGTCTTCGTCTTCGTCTTCGTCTTCGTCTTCGTCTTCGTCTTCGTCTTCGTCTTCGTCTTCGTCTTCGTCTTCGTCTTCGTCTTCGTCTTCGTCTTCGTCGCCTTAAAAAATCGATTCTCATATAATCTCGACGCTTTCTTCTCATTGGTATTATACCGTATTAAAGTAATGTGCTTTAGTCACTTCTTTGAATACGATATTACCTGTATATAAAACGTATAATATTTAGTATACATTGACAATATGTCTTCTCCAACCAATTACCTCTAATGAATGAAACCTTTGGAAATCAAGTAATATTCCATTGGACTGAAAATAAGCCTTACAAAGTAAACTTCAATCGTCATAATGGTTGCTTTTAATGAAACTCACTTCTCATTCATCGCTTTATACCATTGTATGGCTTATTTATCGTAATTAGCCTTTGGATATGAATGCTAACAACCCTATCAAACACAATCATCTTTATTATATATGTAACAAGCTAAACCCCATTAGGTAGCATTGATGTAGCTTCAGTCGGTAGTAATAATGGCTTCAGATACAGAATATAAGTTACCTAAGCATTGATTTATTAACTGCGGGGGTTATATCAGTGATGGCTCGTGGACGCGGCAGGAGGGGGGGGGGGGGGGGAGGATGGGGAGGGTAACTCAGAGCTGGAGCACTCTTTTGCACATGGGATCTTAATTATAGTATATATTTGGAATGAATGAATGAATGGATGAATAAATAAATAAATAAATTTATAATATCAGTACTTAGTTTAACACTCAGTTCCAAGAAATGATTTTCAGTGGGGGGGGGGGGGGGGGGAACTTTCGTAACTTATTGAGTGTCTCGTTGCAGTGACGGCTCAAAAGTCATCGTTTTCGTATAATATAGATATATTGTCAATTTCCGAAGTTAAAACCACCCAGCCGGACCGGGGGGGTGAGTCTCGACGCTTTTTCCACGTGGAATGACTGCTTTCCACGCTTACTTTCGACAATCGGTAGTCTCGACGTACTTTCGATTCCTATTCCGCGTTGAAGAAAATGATTTCGATTCCTTCTACTATTTTGCTGTCGGAAGTACATTCGACAGACGAAAGTGACGTCAGAGCATCATGTGTTCCATGGAAAATGGACGCTTCGAAGAATGGCAGGGCTTAAATATCGTATTACCTAGGTATATTCAAGTCAAAAGTGATTAATTAAATTAAGTTACGGATGAGTGAAGTACAATAAACTATTAAAACGCAATAATTCTAATTTGAAATAGGCCTGGGGCCCCAGGCCTACAAACGGCCAAATGAGTTTACAATTAAGATTACCAGTTTTCATCCGCAGCCGTGGCCCGGCGAGTGCGTCCGCGCCTTGCACCTAAAAATCTCGGGTTCGATTCCCGACATATCCGTTCTTTTTTCGCTCTTTTAATCTAAAGTGTTGGCACTAATAATGTACGAGAATTAAATATTTTTTCCTGAAAATGAAATTTTGGGTTTTTAATCGTGTTTTTGTCTACCATGTTTTGTATGCCTAGTATCTTGGGCCTTTTTACGAAAGAATAATTCTCTAATTAATAAACTGCTTTGTTTAATAAATAACATGAAATGCTAGTGTATTGTGTTGCCATTTTGACATGTATAATACGTGTATCAGCAATAACGGCAATAATAATAATAATAATCTTTATTTGTCAGAATGAGCTGACGCTCTTTACATCGACAGATTACCATTACACTAGACTAAACTAAACTAATCCAAACTAAACTAAACTAAAAAAACAACAACAATAGGAAATTAGTAATGTGAACAATGCAAAGTCAGGCTTACATTTTGTCTATATTTTAGGTTATGATTATTGATTTTGATTGTCTAAAGTCTTTAAAATAATGTTATAATAATATAAATAAAATTGAGTGACACAGATAATTATAGCTCTCAAAACTAGGCCTAATTGTACAATTGAAGAATGTTGATATAATGTATGAATTTCACTATTATCTACTACTACCTCCATTTAGAGGTGAATAACTGAATACAACAAAAATAGTTCATATTATAATATTAATAATATTAAAATACATAATATATTAATATGGAAAACAAAGTATAGCTAATGATAATTAACGTAATGCATCGAAGACGAAGTAATTACCGTGCCATTTTGACAATGATACACTTGTTCCATTTCAAATGACTGGCTCGAAACCACGCCCCTCTTTATAACGAAGCTTCTAATTGGCTAAAAAGCCGAGACATTCTGGTCCTAGCCGCTAGTGACGGAATCCTGTGAGTTTCAATGAACGCTTCCGATAGTCGGAAACAAAACTCGAGACTACGACAATTCGGAATTGCCATTCCATGCATGGAATCAAAACGTCGAAAGTTGTGTTTCCACGTGGAATTCGAGACTCACCCCCCTGAACCGAGAGTCGAACTCAGTCCCTTGTAGATTGGAAGCGAGAATCAACTCACAAGCCCAACGAGTCACACAAGACTACTATCGTTAAAAAGCGGTAAACTATTAATTTAATTTTTTGTGGAATTGTTTGATTTGTTTCGTTTTGTCCTATTGTTCTATCAAAGCGAGCAGTACTACATAAATATTTCGCCCCACTTCAAAAAGCACAGTTTAATACATCGTTGAACAACAAATAATCCCAAATGTGCTACCTTTAAAGCAAATCACTGTTATTTTCTACCCCCGTTTATAATTTTGTTATTTCTATTTATGTATTCATAAGAGTGAAAGCAACAAAGCTCTCCTCATGTTGAGTTTCGTAATACGCCCACCACGCACTCATCTTATAATACAGCGAATTGGTTAAGCAATCCTCAACAAAATCAGGAGAAACACACATAAGTACCTTCATAATACGTCAGATTTTAAGAACCACTTACTCCAATCAGCTTATAATAATCCCCTGGCGTAGTAAAGTCCAACTTATAAGTACAGACGACGCAAAAATTTATGAACAGTGTATGATCGAGTAAAACTCGTGAAGGCCAGTTTCACTAAACTATAATTCGGCGATTGTCTGTTAATCGGAGATTAAAAATTGCGCCCGGTAAAGCCATCATGCTTTTTAACTGTAATGTTTGTTGAATTACTATGGTGACCAATCCGAGAATAGTAAATTGGACGGTTAAAAAGGTTGATGAATTCGGACCTGAATTGAATATCGCAGCAATTAAGTATTTAAGCCAATCGGCAATCACACCAACGTAAAGAAAAACGTATTCATCCTTTATGAAGGCAATAGTTTTTAATGTTAACGGAAAACGGTAATCTAACTAAATATTATCACACTAAATATTTATTTTTTAACTACATCTCAAGTAATGCTACTCAAAATCGAAAATTTGAATCTATATAGCTTTCTCTGCTTTGGTCAGCCTGAAAGACTGAATGATAATTGTACATATCTTACATTATAATTAATATGGTAGTTAATTTTTTCAATTTATATTCTTAAATATGGGTTATCTGTTATTTAGATGATTTTGATTACTTCAATTAGAAATTTATTAAGAATGAATAATAATAAAATGGAAAACTTCCCCATAGATTTAGATTGGTAATTGTCACAATTCGTGACTATACACCAATTTGCAAGTTAATTCAATGGGACTTTATAATTACTTGCAGGTACAGTCCCAATCAGTTGCTGCGTACGAAGAACAGGCCAATGAAATCACAAAGTACAAAGCACTTACAAACACAAAGAGCTAACAAGTACAAAGAGCTTTGCCTGAGAAACATAATTAGATTTTATTAGACAAGGTTCAATGTCTGTTACGGATACGATTGAAGTTAGATTTAATTGAATTTATACTTGTCCAATGCGAATGATTAACAATGCTGAGTTCATTTAAAAGAAATGTTGAGATAATTTATTGGGCTGCTTTGCGTAACAAAATAGTTGCTAGATTCTTAAAAGCACAGAAGGTGATATAAGTCATTCACAATAGGACTCCCTCATTGAAGTAACAAGAATGTATTTTGTTCTTTTGTCATCTAAGTTAAAAGTTATAATAGAATAGATCAAACACTGTTCTTATATTCGAATAGAGGGCAGCTCTTTTTGTCGACTCGGATGTTCTACAGTAACCTGTTTGCGATCGGTGAACTTTGAAACGCTTCGTAGCGTGAAAACTTGTCCCTAAAGCCAAGGAGTACTGATCGCAGAGCTTAGATACGCTTTCTAGCGGGAAAGCTTGTCCCTAGAGCCAAGAAGTACTGATCGCAGAGCTTAGATATACGCTTCCTAGCGGGAAAACGTGTCCCTAGAGTCAAGGAGTACTGATCGCAGAGCTTAGATACGCTTCCTAGCGGAAAAACTTGTCCCTAGAGCCAAGGAGTACTGATCGCAGAGCTTAGATACGCTTTCTAGCGGGAAAGCTTGTCCCTAGAGCCAAGGAGTACTGATCGCAGAGCTTAGATACGCTTTCTAGCGGGAAAGCTTGTCCCTAGAGCCAAGGAGTACTGATCGCAGAGCTTAGATACGCTTTCTGGCGGGAAAACTTGTCCCTAGAGCCAAGGAGTACTGATCGCAGAGCTTAGATACGCTTTCTGGCGGGAAAAATTGTCCTTAGAGCTAAGGAGTACTGATCGCAGAGCTTAGATACGCTTCCTGGCGGGAAAACTTGTCCTTGGAGCTAAGGAGTACTGACATAGCACGCGCATTGTCTAACTTTGTACGGATTGGACGATTTTGTAATTGTTTGTAAACAAAGTCTACCAAAAGTGTCCCTTGTTTCCGCCATGTTACATAAATACATTTCTAAAATTCTGGTCCTTGAGAGAGCGAATTGTTTCGTTTTTTAATAATATATATATATAAGAAACTTGTGCAGAGTATAATGCGCTGATAAAATAAAAAAAAAAAAACACACACAAATTTTATGTTTTACATTCACGTTATTGAAAACTACTGTTGACGATCAAGATAAAATATTGATAGGGGACGGTATGCGATGTAAAGATCCGTTTACACATTTATTTAAGATTTAAGGAAACCATAGCAACGTTAGCTCTTATACCTAAAATTCTTAGCCCAGCCAATGAAAGGCGATGTTTTATAAATCCGGCCAATGGTAGCGATCCTAAGTAAAACATTTAGGAAAATACACCTCAAACCTTTAATCTTAAATAAGTGTGTAAACCGAACTTAAGTAAATCAAGAAACACGAATTTACTTTAACAATTCTTCGGCACTACTTTTTTTTTACCTATGTGGTAACTGATTGTTATTTCTCAACATCGTTTTTGCCTATTAGTTCGTAAATTAGTGAAGACATTTTCTGTTCGATCGGGTTTAGTAATATCGGTGAGTGAACTTAAATTAACTCCAATGTCAATTGGAAGTAATTAAAATTCTGACATGTCTTTCTTCGTGATAGTTGGCAGCCCGATATTATACCTCGAACCGATCCAAGTTTGCACGCGTCAGCTGCGAGTGAGAAGTACTGGGGGGGGGGGGGGGGGGGTATTGTGTTGCTGGCGATGCAAACCACTTTGCTGCGAGAATCTCGTCTCGTCGAAGACGATATCCAAACTTTCATATCGATCTTACAACAAATAACATGAGCGACCACACTGTCCGATTGACGACGAAACGTTTTTACTTGGAGACGAAAACAGATTCTGGGCCCGTTATTTGTTATTTCAAGGCAAACTTTTACCCTATACGCTCCAGGCTGTACAAAAAACTGTATTATTTACAAGGAAATAACAAACATACAGGCAAAGACTGGTATGGGTATAAGCATATAGCCAACGGTTTAGCCGCGGTCGCTTAGCCGGTTCCCAAACGAACACCGAAGTTAAGCAACCTCGGGATAGGTCAGGAGGTGGATGGGTAACCACTCTCCTCTGAAACACTAGTTACCGTTGGTTAGAGTGGATTGGAGGCTTCGAAAGCTTGTGTAAGAGCTTCGTTCTTCTCGTCAAGTGCTCGGCAGTCCAGGTTAGTGGAGGAACCTTATATGACTGGTCAAAGTTACACCGTCCTTTCGGATGGGACGTAAAGCCGATGGTCCCCTTGGTACTTTTCGACAGGAGTAGGCTACGTACCGGTACCAGGCTTCTTATCCTCCCTTCCGCATTATCATTCACCAATCATCACTCATCAGGCTAATGACGAGGGCATTGTGCCCTACACTGGCCTTAATTACAATAAAGAAAGAAAAAAAGAATAGCATGTAGACAAGAATCAACTTCTTATATTTTAGTATTTTTCAATCATTTTCTATAGTACAGCTGTTTGTTTTGTGGTTGTGGTATTGTAACAATGGAAACTATCTGTGTGACGCGTTGATAAGGGTGAACGAATATTCTACCCGAAAGTTCTTGAAATTACCGCCATTGGCATTGTTCAATGCAACCAGTTTAGATTTTTCATCGTCATAGTAGTTTTACTCACTGGCGGCAAAAGAAATGTAATTTCTTCTTCCAATACTTATAGGATCGCGTTAAAATTAACATATTTCTGACGGGACGGAAGCGTTCTATGATACGGCAAATTGTTTTGGAGAAAATATTTTGAGTAACCGTGGTGTAAAGAACGATTCACAATTGAAATAAAACTTGCAATAGAAAGAGTAGAATCATGAAATAACAACCAATTTGGTTGGTCAGTGTTAGTTCCCCGCTCCGCCGCCGCCTCCGAGCAGCGCTGAGCAGATGTGTTGCTGGTTGCCGGCTCGGTTCTGTGCAGGCGGTCAGTGTTAGTTCCCCGCTCCGCCGCCGCCTCCGAGCAGCGCTGAGAAGGTGTGTTGCTGGTTGCCGGCTCGGTTCTGTCCAGGCGGTCAGTGTTAGTTCCCCGCTCCGCCGCCGTCTCCGAGCAGCGCTGAGAAGGTGTGTTGCTGGTTGCCGGCTCGGTTCTGTCCAGGCGGTCAGTGTTAGTTCCCCTCTCCGCCGCCACCTCCGAGCAGCGCTGAGAAGGTGTGTTGCTGGTTGCCGGCTCGGTTCTGTGCAGGCGTTCCGCACGTAGCTTTCAATATAATAGATCGTGAATTGATTTGAACCAATGAACCTTAGTCTAAAGAGGTATGGGCATGTCCGTAACCCTAAACTGGCCATTCTGTCATATCACGGGAGACGTAAACCACAACATATTTAATTGCATTATCGACTATAGTAGCTTATTTCAATAGTCAAACCAGTGCTTTAATTATGTACTTACTTTCATTGAAGATATCAGCAACATCATATCCGGTACCGCTGTCTTTGTTTTGATTTCCGTCGAAGGTTTGACCTCTTTTGTCTCTTCTGCGTTCTGATTGGCTCCTGAAACGGTGCAAGAGTTTATTATTGTTTGTGTACAACAGGTATTGACAGGAAAAAGGGCGAATTTTTTTTTTAAGTATATTATTTTCAAGATGACACATCTGCAATGGAAAAGAGTTTTTGGAAGGATAAAAATGTGATATTTTGTCTCTGTACTGTACTGTATGTACACCCTACAGTAAGGTCCAGTCTTACAATGTCCCAATAACTACCTATTCGTCAAATAGCTTGTTTTCTCCATGGCAACCACAAATGAAAAGCCTTGAAATCCTCCAAATAGCTTAATTACTACAACCTGCCCAGGGACTGCTACCTTATCGTGGTCGGCAGGTTTGAGTGCTTTGTTGATCCCAAGAGCTATGCCGGCGGAAGCGTATGCTTCTGGTAGGGACACCTTAGCCGGACTGGTCGAGGAGGAGAAGTCACACGAAGTGCAGTCCACACCCCAATCCCCTTTCCTCCCCTTTCATCTTTCCTCACGCGCCCTCCTACTTGCCCCTTTCCTCCAAAGAGCCCCCAATTTCACCTTCATTATCACCCATTCATCGTCTTGATTAGCCAAGTTGCAAAAATATAAGACGTTAAGCCCAAATATCTATCGATCTATTAATTGCTACAAATTACTTTCTTATTAGGAGATTGTAAGACCAGCCCTTATAGTGATACCCCCTATTTCCGCTTTTCACCTACAGACATACCCGCTGCTATTGATTGTGCTATGATGCCCTCATTGCTCGTACACGTAGGGGGTTCTGTTACACACACTTGAGTCATGCTGGGTGTGCAGAGCGAACAGTGAGCTCGAATACTAAGCGAACAACTATAGACAGTGAGTTCGAATACTAAGCGTGGAGTAATCTTAAATAGCCTGCTGTGCACCGGGGTGGATTGAATAACACAAACAAACAGGGGAGGCGTAACAAGTGCACAGAGAGCGTTGCGAGCGATCCGGCCAACAGTCACTGAATATTGGGTACGCACAACTTTCAACAATCCATTGAAATATTATTTGACTTCTTTGGAATCTATATACATTGCACTGCCTTCTAGAGGGGTTTTCAGTGACTTCTGGCAGGCAGTGATCAGTGGCCGGAACACTCGCAGCGCTGCAGTGTAGTCGTTTGTTGTACGCCACCCCATTATGTTCATTTTGCTATTTTATGATTTTCTCTTATCATAAATAAAAATAAATACATTCGTATTTATAGAGTCAACCCACTCAGTAATAAGACTGATTTTGAGATTTTTTTCTAATTTTTTTTTATCATGTGTAGCTAGTTGTATTTGTGGTCCTTCTTTGTAAATCAGTTTTATTAATGAATAGGGAGAGAAACATTTATAAGACTATTATTTAAATCTCTATGAAATTATTTATCTTGGTTTATTTTTTTACAATTTCAAAGCATTCTAAAGTAATTTTAACAGTCTTTATATGAGTGGTACGATCTCGTAGGGCATGACATTTTATTATATTTTTTTCTCAACTTCTCAATAATGAATAAAGGTGGAATTTACTGATGTACAAATTGAAAATCCCCTCGTCGTTATTTATTTCAGAAGAACCAAAGACGTATTTTGATTATAAAATGTAATATCAAAAAATGTCACACTCCAAAAAATGATTGAAATGTTTTTGAAAATGTGATAATAGTAGGATGTTTTAATCCCACTAATAGTGTTTAAGAAAATCAAATTTGCTCTACGTGTGTACGTTAAGACATGACTGTATGTTGTTATACAAAGCAAGAATTCTAATACTTTAAAATAGTATTTATTTTTAAGCCATAACAACAGAAACAACCTCATTCAATTCTCTATTTTATGATGTTGTCAAAAGTTTCAATAGAAACGTTTTCGTTTGATGTTTATATCTGTAAAAGTGTATTTCACAAACACATTGCCTCAAAGGAAATTGTTATTGGAATATTTCGACGGCCATTAAAAGGATACTTAACGTATCTAGGGATAAAGTCCTTTGTATTTCCTTCTAGTATAACTTGAAAGCTATACGGACAACTATTACATTTTACAAACCATTGAGTAGGTTGTTGTTATGAACAGATCAAAGCAATATGGAGTATTGATGTTTGCCACTGTTTAGAAGCCAAACGAATATTCTTTGAGCATAAGTTGGCTGGTTCGTAGCTTGTGTGGAACCGAAAATTAATTTACTCTTTGATAACAGCTTCATATGTACCGACCACAAAAAAATGATATTTTTCCGTATAGGAATCCCTGTTATAGAGTGCACACCAGTTTTACCTAATATGCCCCTCTTCAGTTGTCTAACTAGGTATGTTAGAGTGTTTAGATCGTTGGGAAGGAGTGTTCTAGGGCTGTTTGTAGGACTCAATCCCAGCATTCGCTTTTTTTTAAAAAAAAAAAACGAAATATGTGGGATTAATTTTATTACAAAATGAATACGAATTGGTCGTTTTCAAAAACCAGGAAATGCCAAAATTCTTTTTATTTGTGCTTCAAGTGACGAAAAGCATAAACAAGTCAGTAGTTTAAATGGAATATGATTTTGTTTCAGTTTTTTTGTTATGTTGCCGATGTAGACCCCTAGTTTTACGCGATATATGTGTTTCAAACATAGTATGTGTAAATATTCACGTATTCCCAGCTTCTCAAACCAACATGAACACCTTACGCATTCAGGTATTGCGCACGGTGCACATTGGAGGCCACGATGGCATGTGATTGGTAGTTCATTGTTACTATGTTTCAGCTGGCGTTTGATGCAAATACAACTGCTCTCTAACTTTTAAAATCAACATAAACAAACTCTTTTGTCTCGATTACTCTTTTATAATCGTTTACAAAAGCATACAATAATCATTTTCGTACACTTAATCGAGGGATATACGTGTTCAAACTTGTCATATTTCCCCGTAAACAATATTATTTGTTTTCTATTGACAGCTAAATGAAACTTGAAATAGTACTATAGGTGGCCTCCAATATGGCCGATGTGACGTCACGTGAATACTCCCTATAGTGATAACCAACATGAAATAACTGTTGGCCGGATCGCTCGCAACGCTCTCTGTGCACTTGTTACGCCTCCCCCCTGTAATTTGTAGCTCGGTTTGACAGAAAGTAAATGACAACAAATGGAATACAAAACAATACAGTGTTGGAAGCAAATCGAATGAAGCCCTTGATACGAAATATCCACAGAGCGAGGACAATACAAAACATTTCAGAACTCTGTTTGTTTGCATTACATGATCATGTCAGAGTCAAATATGTAAACACAATGACAATGGAACAATAAAAGAAGACACCAGTTGTTGCTAAATTAATTGCGTTTTCGTCAACCATTGTCATAACAGGATGGGTCTGAATTCACAATATATTCGCTATTCAAAACTAAATATCTGAATGTATTAGTTGTTTTCACGAAGCAATGAAATTAAACAATTGACTGGATACAAATTTATACGTTAATAGGCTGAAATAACGAATATTATACGTGAATATGAAATAATTTTTGATTAATGAATGTAATAAATACATTTTTAAATGTTATTTTTATAGTTTTACAATACACAATACTATATGTACTTCGAAGTTGAAAATAAAATATTTTTACTTAGTATCTATCTAATTAAAACCGTAAGAGATGGAGGGAACTACTAAACAGCCCTCTGGTAACGGAATAAGTAATCGAGGAAGAGGTTGAGGAGGTGGTTGTGTCAGGCCTGGCTAGCCGGCAACGAAGATATTAGCCCAAGACATGGAGTACTTCGCTACTCCCCCTTACCCGATAATTAATGTGAGAAATGGGGTCAAGATATATATTATAATTTCAGTTATTAATTTAACAAAGGCGCACAATATTGATTCGTCTATATAAAAGCTACGTAAGGTTTATCTGTCTATATAATGCATGTTCTCCGTGGTAAAAAACCGAATGATAACAAAGTGAGTATACTCAAACGACGACGAATAATAGTTAATATAATAAGACCAAGCAATGGCCATTGTGTAATCACCTCCTTTTTAAACTTTGCTATCATTATAAATAGAAAACATTTTAGTAGTTCAGTATACAGATTTACAGTTTCTTGTTATTTGGATTTTAGTAGGGAAAACTAGCATTTACCATAATTTATAAACGCGACAATACTGCAGAGGGTAATTACACTTTAACATAGACATGAATACTAAACACTAGGTCGTTTACAAAACAACCCTAATATCAGCTTAGTTTCGTATCAGTTTATATTGTACGACGCTTGAACAGCAGAAATTAATAGCTCCTCCTATCTCACCAAACACAAGTTGTGGTTGGGCTGAGGTGGGTAGGTGGGTAGGGTGAGGAGGGGGGGGGGGGGTGGATGGTTTAATAACTTCTTGATATTAGCTTGATTAATGTGGAGATACATGTGAGATATTTTGCACATGAGTAATCGAGAGGTATATGTATTTAGCAAGCGGTAGTAGGTTCCATAACCAGTATAAACCAATACCAATATAATACCAATATAGGCCTACTACCAATATAATATATATTATATCCGATCGATAAACAATATTTTAGGCATGATGGGAAAGATTGTATTGTATTGAATTGTATATTTATTACTTGGCTCAGTTAGCAATTTTTTAAAAGAAATAAAATAATGTTAATAATAATATAATAATGTATACGGTATAATGTAAATAGTAATAGTACAATAATATAAAATAATGTAAATAATAATATAATAATGTACACGTTATAATGTAAATAGTAATAGTAGAATAATATAAAATAATGTAAATAATAATATAATAATGTATACGGTATAATGTAAATAGTAATAGTAGAATAATATAAAATAATGTAAATAATAATATGATAATGTATACGGTATAATGTAAATAGTAATAGTAGAATAATGCAAATATAAAAATTACATAGAATAATGTACAATATTGAACATATACTCAACCCGTTTCCACACAATGAGAAGACTAAACTAAGAACGACGTCCTCAAAACTATTTCATGGGATAGATAATAATAATATTTTGCAAGAAAGCTGTCCAGGGACAATACATGATTGTGTGCAGGTCGCGAAGAGGGCCTTCAAGTATGTAGAAGAATGTGAATGTTGGAAGAGGCAAGACGGAATGAATTAAGTAATTACAAAATATTCCATCTCGACCGACCGGAGAAAATATTTTAAATTCGTGTAAAAAAAAGGCAAGTGAAAAATGTAATGATTAGTCGAGAATTCCTTTTTATGTTTATTTCCACCAATAGAGCGGAACCAATATTTTCAAATTTATACATCAACAAAAAGGTCTGGACTTATAAAGGGCAAGCTTGCTTGAAAATTGTTTTAGTTTGGAGTATTTATTGAGAAATCGTGAATTCCCTTCTAGAATCTAGCTTCAACGTGGAATCATTAATTTCTTCATAAAAAAGACGTTTGAAGTGTTCCGTTTATTTTCATGATGGTTGTTTTATTTGAAATTTCTAAAGGGTAAGTACACATTTTCCGCATTGCCGGTACAGAATCCAATAGCAGTATCATTTAGAAATTCGTCGCACACAGTAATACCTGGTTATTAGTCGTATCAGTGATGAGCTCTTTGATCATTGGTGACATTACGATGCATCCCTGGGATCAAAGTACCCCCCCCCCCCTCACCCCCCACCACCCCCGCCCCAACTCCATTACCTGCTGATTTTGCATCCTTATTTAACTGCCCATTACGTACATGCACATTGCACGCTGCTTCAATCAACGTAAGTCAATAAATTCCTGGGCCCAGATTCACAAAGGTGCCTAAGTGCTAATACGTCCTAGTTTAGGCAAATCCTATATAGTGATATAAATCTTTCATATGTCGTTCTTAAATGTCATAAAGATGGAATATAGTGAAATATCATCAATTTAACTGATAATATTTTATTTGTGAATGTGTAGTAATACCCAGAGATGATTTATCTTGATTTATCTAGCTAGGATTTGCCTAATTTAGAGTTAGGCATCTTTTCTTTCACACATTTTCGTAAAGGCTCTTCAGGTCTTCAGTGATGTGAGTAGTCACGCCCACAGTATGGTTTTGACAATACATTGTCAACAACACTGTACAATAAATATACAAACATATAAATCGTGTATAATATAGTATAACACTAGTCTATAACACTATAACATTAGTCTAGTGTGACTTGTTGCTTGTATTGTATTGTAAGCTGTTATAATATTGTATTGCACTAGTGGGTCGCTGACCCGTTGTCAATAAAGATCCAATCAATGAAATCAATCAATGTAGAGGTTTACACGTACACACACGCTTGTTGTTTCTTAGAGTAACACCTTATTATTTTAATAATATGTATTAATAAAACCTTTTATTGTTTTTAAATTGTTATTAGTTGTGAGATGAGTGATAGAATAATTAAAATTTGAGACATGAAGTAATTATGAAAAGGTGACATCTCAATAGGTTGTAAATAATTGTGGAAACTTAAACCTTAATAAAGAAATAATAAAATGTGTGTTCCTTAAATTTCCAATGGTTCTCCATTGGAAATTTAAGGAACACATATTCATGTATGAATTTTGGTTTTAATTCAGTCTCTAAAAGGACCAAACTCCGGTGGTTTTAACTTAGAGATTACCTCTGAATATATAATATTTCATCATTAGGTTACACTTAATGCATACATTTGTATTTATTAGCAGCTGTCGGATTACTTAATGTGCTGTAGCACGTACATACATCATAACATGAGTATTGTCATAAATATAATTTATGAAATACTTATAAATTATATCCATATTATAGATTATATATACATATGTTACACTTATACAAACCGGTATATATACTCACATTGCAAATAGAGATAAATAGGTTCAACAAATTACAATTACATGCCGTTATTTACTCTGTGCATTCGCTGCTTTCAACGTAATTAAAGGAATCACTTATCATAATCAGCGGGTTCTGTTTTATGAAGTCATACTTCCGTTCTCTCATCTAACTTTGACCGTGAGTAATAACTTCCAGCATGTTTGATCTGGAAAACACAGACGGGATATAAACAACCCTCTTCAAATAACAAATATTGATAAATAAAATACCTTCTCTGTATTTCATATATCCCGTTCTTGCTGCGGGCGATATTCCTCGTGATGTAGCTTCCCTTTGAAAGATAGGGAGTTGAGACAAACTACGTCAATATATTTGGGAAAGTACTGTAGACAGCTCACTGGATGGACCAAATACTTGCTCTAAAGTAAGACAGGAAGTGATTGCGTTGACGTTTTGTGCTCTCTCGGCCCAATTTACGTTTTTAGAATATGAATACAACTCAACGTATGGAGTTAGTACTTGAAGGAGATCAAAACTATATTTCAAGAACTTTTAAGTGGAGCTGTATGCCTTTTTGATGTGTTATATGACGGATACAGTAAACAGCTACGCGTAAATCACATTCGTCGTTGGTTTTAATTGATTGTTCTGTATAAATACTAGGACAAAATTTTGTCTCCTACTATGTTTTAGAATTGCCGGTGAGTAAATAGTACTTGCACTGGTAATCTGAAAAGGTTGCTCATTCCAAGCAATATAAACCTAGTATTACCCTACAGCAGAGATGCCTACGATAAATTATTAAAATAATTGTTTATTAATTTATTGTTTCCCATCTCTCAAATAATTTCTAGAATTTGTAAAAATTCACCAGTGTTTTTAGCTGCGCTCCTTTCTGCAAACCCCCTTTCATGCATATGGGATACCTCGTAAATGATTGAAAATAAGTAATAAATATACATTTAAAAATGTATTTATTATTTTGTCGTTATAAATAAAATATATATATATATATATCAATTGACCCCGTTTCCAATATTAACTATCGGCTAGGGGGGAGTAGCGAAGTTCTCCATGTCTTGGGCTAATGTCTTCGTTGCCGGCTAGCCAGGCCTGACACAACCACCTCCTCAACCTCTTCCTCGATCACTTCTTTCGTTACCAGAGGGCTGTTTAGTAGTTCCCTCCATCCCTCACGGTTTTCCCATAGTCTTTCTTCTACAACTTCGTTCCATGATCTTCCTCTATTCTCCATACTGTCTTTGATCTGATTCATCCACACGGAAAAAATAAATAAATAAAATAAATTCACATTTAGAGTCTACCCACTCAGTAACTTAACTGATTTGTAGTGGGGGACTTTAATTTATAGCGACTAATCCAACCCTGTAGGCTTTGTACAACATCGACGAGTGAGCGATAACCAATCAAAGATCATTTCAAATACGAAACATATGAATCAGTCAGTGACAACAAGGTTCACCTCCCGTTCAATCGGTTTTAGAGTACACTTAGTAAATTAGTAGAACTGTGTAGTTCATCTTATACTGAGCTTAAACACATGAGATGATGAAAATAAACGCGCATTTGAGATGAAAGCTGAAAACCCAATTAGCAACCACTTAAATATTGACTGAAAGCCACAAACTAATCAATCACTATGTTCGTGGCCACGTCTTTTAAGTGTCTGCAATCCAGTTTCGTATCCCAGTTGGTTTATAAATACCATACGTAAAGCCTGATTCACACACTTAGCTAAGGATTATGGCTGGAAGTTGAACATACGGAAATGCGTGTAGGCGTTCACACGACATGACATGGCTAACGACTAGCGCTATGGCTAAGAATAGTGAACTTACTTTTAACTTCCAGCCATATCCTTATCCAGAATCAGGTCCATCCAATCAGAAGCTAGGATGTCTTTTTGCGAAAACCAATCTTATAAAAACTACTGATGTCATTTAAGCTAAAGTTATTATTAACTAACTTATTAATATGATTAATTATTATTATCCCAAGAAGAGAATTTGAACGTACATGTGGGGGAGTACGAAGAGTAGGCCGGCCAAGAGATAGATGGACGGACCAAATAAAGCAAAGCATCGAAGAAAGAGGGGAATCATGGGATAGGATTAATGAAGAAAGAAAGAAGACAGAAAGAAGTGGAGAGAATTATTAGAAACGGCGGTTATAGAAGAAAACGAAGAAGATGAGGTGCTGAGCCTGTCTAGCAAGCACTAGAAGAGAGGCCGAGAAACTGGTGACTTGTCACCCCCCGACCCGACGAATGTTGGATTAGGGTGTTTGATATATACATATATATTAATAATATATGCCTTCCCGTAGCCCTATTCTTTTCTTGAAGATCATATAGACTATCGTTATTCTAGTTCCTGCGTGTGAACCGGAACGTCTAGGCGCTAGCTCTTAGTCACTATCCTTATCGTTAGCTAATGTGTGTTAACACCCCGTAAGCGTCACTAATCGGTTTATCATAATCCACCAGAGTTGTTACTTTAGCTCCGCAAATAATACCCTCAAGACTTGCAGCAGATAGAGACCGGATTTAGTAAACATGTTAACGATTATGTAACTACGTAAGTAGGTTATGTACATAGTTGACAACATTTTGATGCATGAAGGAATAGTTGTTATTTAGTTAGAGTTGTTCTGGGAATCCCCTCAGGTTCAGAGTGTTCGAACTTCTCTATTTTTGCCTGCTTTGTCTACTTCGTCGACATACACAACAATTAACAATAATTGTTACTAATTGTTCCGTTATAGTCTGCTAAGGAAACTATAGTCGACTACAAAGCTCAAGTTGGTCCCTCTTGAGTTCACAACCGGTATTCTTGTTATGCAATACAGTCATTCGTTTGTCTACAACAATGATAGATAGATAGATAGATAGATAATGGTCTTTATTGAAGGCGGGATTAAGGCCAGCAAGGCCTTATCTTCCATCCAACCTTTTAACAAATAATACATTTTGATATAGACAATACACAATAGACAGAAGTACAATAATATTAATAATATAAGGATTAGTGTACGAACATTAAACTAAACTATTCAATACATATACTGAAATACAAACTCGTAATAAAAAACCAAAAATTAATTGCAATTAAGGTTAACCATTCATTCGAAAGCTGCATTGTAGTTTAATTTAAAGTTAGCGTCAACATTATAGAATATAAAATTAACGCAGTAATTATTTAATCAGTGTCTACGATCATTCATTCATATCAATTTAACAAAACAAACTAACAAAAGAAGCAGGAAAACAGGAAACAAGCTTATCATTCATACACACCATATTCATACGGCAACAAGAAAGTTTTACGAAATTTTAGTCAGTAATATATAGCTATTTGGTGGATTTGGTTTTTACCTTATTATATCTATATTTCGGCCTTGACTGGGAGTACGTCAGTTTCGCATGACTGGGAGTACAGGATGGTGGCCGCTATGTGTAGGAACTGTAAAACCTCATGTACGGGAATATGGCCGCCAACAATGTCAGTGACGTCACGTGAATATAACCAATAGCCCCGGCCTTAAGACCTCGTTTACATTAAATAAATAAAATAAATAAATTCACGTTTAGAGTCAACCCACTCAGTAACGAAACTGATTTTCAGTGGGGGACTTTAGTTTAAAGCGAATAAACCAACCCTGTAGGCCCCAAAAACCATCCACGAGTGAGCGATAACCAATCAAAGATAGATATTTCAAATACGAAACACATGAATCAGTGATTGGACAGTGCGAACACCTACGGACAAATGTAAGAATCAACAAGGCCGATTTGGAACAACTTTGAATTTATTGAGTGCTTTGTTGCGTGCATTACACTTAATGATAAGTTCACACACATTTTTAAGGGTCACAACTTTTTCTATCTGCTTCACTTGGATTGCTATCATTGGCCGGATTTATGAAAGGTCGCCTCTCATTGGCTGGGCTAAGAATTGTATAGATACGAGCTAACAATTAAAGCCCGTGTGTGTGTGAACGCTAACTTCTTTTACTATAAGGATTGGGTGCGGCCAGAAAACCACTCTGAGCGTCCAACGTGCAGTACTTTCGTACTATTCAAACTTCATGCACAAAAATCTACATACATCGGTTCTGTTTAGACCAAAATGTGTCAAACGATACGTTTGTTTTATGTATAAAGAGTTTTTGTAAGATTAATGCACAGATTAATTTTTTCCAGGTTCTAAACTTCACTAAAAGTTTTCATTTTTAGTAGTTCTTAGTCCTTGTTTACTAATTGTTTGTGTACGAATTAGGTGTAATTTCAGAAAACACTCTTCGTACTTATAATCATTGTATCATTGTGAATATGAACACAAAATATGAACCGGATCCAAGTAATAATGTAGAAATGAGATGAGTAGTACGAATGCTCTGCAAATCACCCTTTGATGTGGTGCTGGTTGCTCAATTTTGATTTGCTCGTTTGGTAAGCAAGCCACTTAAACCTTAAACATTTTTGTGAACCAACCATTTGTTGTTACTATTTCGTGGAGAGTCGGCTTTTTCTTTCTATCTTTCTTGAAAGCGAACTTAATATCTGTCATGTAAATAGTCCTCGAGTGAAAATAACGCTCTGAGTGCCACGTCAGAAATAAAGATGCAGTTGAAAAAGCAGGTGATCCTACTACCTACAATGAAAACATGGGTCTATTTATAGGTATCTGTTTCGTTCCCAGTGTTTTGGAGCGTACGGTCAATGTTTTTGTAATTGCTTTCGTCTGGGGAGAGACTGGCTATGGCTCTGTGTCTGCCAGACAGTCTCTTTCAATTAATTTAATTAGACGTATAATTCTACGAGATTGATAATAAGTACGTTAGTATTCAAGCACGAAATGTGTAATTAGTTAGCTCTGCTAAAAGGTTGAGCATTTTTGAAATATTTACTCTTTGTGTGCTCTCTTTTCAGAGTTTAATTCACGTGGCTCTTCATTCATTTTCCGTTCACTCTCTCTGGTAAATGAGGTAAAAGAAGAAGCTCCACTCTTTTCAAGACGAAAGTACAGTAGTACAGTGTATCACTAACAAGATCCATTCTATGCGAAAATGGAATTTGGCGGTAGACATTTCAATGCAGTAGGGGTTTCTATCCTAGTTCGCTGCACGGTACTTTTTATAATTTAATTTTTTTTATTTTAATGGACTGATTACAGCTCTTTTGATCTTTAATATGCCCAAACGAGTCGTCAATATCTTAAATAATGTTCTGTCACAATTTGAGCAACTATTTTTGTGTGTGTTTAACCACCAAAAATACTCCTATAAATTCATTGCTTATTGATAAATTTTGAACTGCGTTACATAATTATATCTTCTAAAAAATATCTACACGAAATCGTAAACGTGAACTATATTTATAAAGTAAGTACACATTGTAAAGTGGCTGATATAGTTTCCCTTGGGCAAATCCTTTTCAACTTTGGTATTTCAACCAACTGAAGCCCATCTGCGAGTCAACTATACCCGGCATGCAATACCCTGAAACTCTTTTCTCTCAACATTGCGACAAGCTGGAATTCATAGCAACTCTTATAATCTCATCTATTTGCCGGTAATACCACTTTATAGAGGTTAAGTAGTGTTTAAAAACTTTAGTTTTCAGGTTATGTAGTATTTACTGGAAATAAATGACCGCAGTAATGGCCAGAACATAACCAAATACTCTGAAATTAAAAAGTGTAGTTTTTGTGGCAAGATTATTTCAAAATTCAAATTTTAGTGGTGGATTCTTTCCTATCGATGTGTTTGTGCGTATTTCGATGCGGGGTCCTTCTAATAATTCCTGATTTCAATTCAAAAGTATTTTGAGCATTCGTCTGGGCAGCTATTTGTTGTTAAACACGTTTTTCCTCATATAGAAGACTTCATGGTACAAATATATTAAAAAAATTCGTCTCTTTGCACTGAATTGTTGTTATTACTTATTACCACACATTCCTGCCACTGATTATAACTATATTTTCACTGCTGCATACACCCCTTATCATGTGATGTAACCTTATCTACGTATGATGTTTCAGCATGGATAACGTGACCTTCAAGCTGGGTAACGTTACCTATAACTGGAGCAGCTATCAGTACCCCAGCCTCTACATAGTACAGGAGCCGGCTGTTGCTTCTAACCGACATACCCCCCTTGTGTTGCTGCATGGATAACGTGACCTTCAAGCTGGGTAACGTGACCTACAACTGGAGCAGCTATCAGTACCCCAGCCTCTACATAGTACAGGAGCCGGCTGTTGCTTCTAACCGACATGCCCCCCTTGTGTTGCAGCATGGATAACGTGACCTTCAAGCTGGGTAACGTGACCTACAACTGGAGCAGCTATCAGTACCCCAGCCTCTACATAGTACAGGAGCCGGCTGTTGCTTCTAACCGACATGCCCCCCTTGTGTTGCAGCATGGATAACGTGACCTTCAAGCTGGGTAACGTGACCTACAACTGGAGCAGCTATCAGTACCCCAGCCTCTACATAGTACAGGAGCCGGCTGTTGCTTCTAACCGACATGCCCCCCTTGTGTTGCAGCATGGATAACGTGACCTTCAAGCTGGGTAACGTGACCTACAACTGGAGCAGCTATCAGTACCCCAGCCTCTACATAGTACAGGAGCCGGCTGTTGCTTCTAACCGACATGCCCCCCTTGTGTTGCAGCATGGATAACGTGACCTTCAAGCTGGGTAACGTGACCTACAACTGGAGCAGCTATCAGTACCCCAGCCTCTACATAGTACAGGAGCCGGCTGTTGCTTCTAACCGACATGCCCCCCTTGTGTTGCAGCATGGATAACGTGACCTACAACTGGAGCAGCTATCAGTACCCCAGCCTCTACATAGTACAGGAGCCGGCTGTTGCTTCTAACCGACATGCCCCCCTTGTGTTGCAGCATGGATAACGTGACCTTCAAGCTGGGTAACGTGACCTACAACTGGAGCAGCTATCAGTACCCCAGCCTCTACATAGTACAGGAGCCGGCTGTTGCTTCTAACCGACATGGCCCCCTTGTGTTGCAGCATGGATAACGTGACCTTCAAGCTGGGTAACGTGACCTACAACTGGAGCAGCTATCAGTACCCCAGCCTCTACATAGTACAGGAGCCGGCTGTTGCTTCTAACCGACATGCCCCCCTTGTGTTGCAGCATGGATAACGTGACCTTCAAGCTGGGTAACGTGACCTACAACTGGAGCAGCTATCAGTACCCCAGCCTCTACATAGTACAGGAGCCGGCTGTTGCTTCTAACCGACATGGCCCCCTTGTGTTGCAGCATGGATAACGTGACCTTCAAGCTGGGTAACGTGACCTACAACTGGAGCAGCTATCAGTACCCCAGCCTCTACATAGTACAGGAGCCGGCTGTTGCTTCTAACCGACATGCCCCCCTTGTGTTGCAGCATGGATAACGTGACCTTCAAGCTGGGTAACGTGACCTACAACTGGAGCAGCTATCAGTACCCCAGCCTCTACATAGTACAGGAGCCGGCTGTTGCTTCTAACCGACATGCCCCCCTTGTGTTGCAGCATGGATAACGTGACCTACAACTGGAGCAGCTATCAGTACCCCAGCCTCTACATAGTACAGGAGCCGGCTGTTGCTTCTAACCGACATGCCCCCCTTGTGTTGCAGCATGGATAACGTGACCTTCAAGCTGGGTAACGTGACCTACAACTGGAGCAGCTATCAGTACCCCAGCCTCTACATAGTACAGGAGCCGGCTGTTGCTTCTAACCGACATGCCCCCCTTGTGTTGCAGCATGGATAACGTGACCTACAAGCTGGGTAACGTGACCTACAACTGGAGCAGCTATCAGTACCCCAGCCTCTACATAGTACAGGAGCCGGCTGTTCCGCCTAACCGACAAGCCCCCCTTGTGTTGCAGCATGGATAACGTGACCTTCAAGCTGGGTAACGTGACCTACAACTGGAGCAGCTATCAGTACCCCAGCCTCTACATAGTACAGGAGCCGGCTGTTGCTTCTAACCGACATGGCCCCCTTGTGTTGCAGCATGGATAACGTGACCTTCAAGCTGGGTAACGTGACCTTCAAGCTGGGTAACGTGACCTACAACTGGAGCAGCTATCAGTACCCCAGCCTCTACATAGTACAGGAGCCGGCTGTTGCTTCTAACCGACATGCCCCCCCCCTTGTGTTGCAGCATGGATAACGTACCTTCAAGCTGGGTAACGTGACCTACAACTGGAGCAGCTATCAGTACCCCAGCCTCTACATAGTACAGGAGCCGGCTGTTGCTTCTAACCGACATGCCCCCCCTTGTGTTGCAGCATGGATAGCGTGACCTTCAAGCTGGGTAACGTGACCTACAACTGGAGCAGCTATCAGTACCCCAGCCTCTACATAGTACAGGAGCCGGCTGTTGCTTCTAACCGACATGCCCCCCTTGTGTTGCAGCATGGATAACGTGACCTACAAGCTGGGTAACGTGACCTACAACTGGAGCAGCTATCAGTACCCCAGCCTCTACATAGTACAGGAGCCGGCTGTTGCTTCTAACCGACATGCCCCCCTTGTGTTGCAGCATGGATAACGTGACCTTCAAGCTGGGTAACGTGACCTACAACTGGAGCAGCTATCAGTACCCCAGCCTCTACATAGTACAGGAGCCAGCTGTTGCTTCTAACCGACATGGCCCCCTTGTGTTGCAGCATGGATAACGTTACCTTCACGCTGGGTAACGTGACCTACAACTGGAGCAGCTATCAGTACCCCAGCCTCTACATAGTACAGGAGCCAGCTGTTGCTTCTAACCGACATGCCCCCCTTGTGTTGCAGCATGGATAACGTTACCTTCACGCTGGGTAACGTGACCTACAACTGGAGCAGCTATCAGTACCCCAGCCTCTACATAGTACAGGAGCCGGCTGTTGCTTCTAACCGACATGCCCCCCTTGTGTTGCAGCATGGATAACGTGACCTTCAAGCTGGGTAACGTGACCTACAACTGGAGCAGCTATCAGTACCCCAGCCTCTACATAGTACAGGAGCCAGCTGTTGCTTCTAACCGACATGCCCCCCTTGTGTTGCAGCATGGATAACGTGACCTTCAAGCTGGGTAACGTGACCTACAACTGGAGCAGCTATCAGTACCCCAGCCTCTACATAGTACAGGAGCCAGCTGTTGCTTCTAACCGACATGGCCCCCTTGTGTTGCAGCATGGATAACGTGACCTTCAAGCTGGGTAACGTGACCTACAACTGGAGCAGCTATCAGTACCCCAGCCTCTACATAGTACAGGAGCCGGCTGTTGCTTCTAACCGACATGCCCCCCTTGTGTTGCAGCATGGATAACGTGACCTTCAAGCTGGGTAACGTGACCTACAACTGGAGCAGCTATCAGTACCCCAGCCTCTACATAGTACAGGAGCCGGCTGTTGCTTCTAACCGACATGCCCCCCCTTGTGTCACAGCATGGATAACGTGACCTTCAAGCTGGGTAACGTGACCTACAACTGGAGCAGCTATCAGTACCCCAGCCTCTACATAGTACAGGAGCCGGCTGTTGCTTCTAACCGACATGCCCCCCTTGTGTTGCAGCATGGATAACGTGACCTTCAAGCTGGGTAACGTGACCTACAACTGGAGCAGCTATCAGTACCCCAGCCTCTACATAGTACAGGAGCCGGCTGTTGCTTCTAACCGACATGCCCCCCTTGTGTTGCAGCATGGATAACGTGACCTTCAAGCTGGGTAACGTGACCTACAACTAGAGCAGCTATCAGTACCCCAGCCTCTACATAGTACAGGAGCCGGCTGTTGCTTCTAACCGACATGCCCCCCTTGTGTTGCAGCATGGATAACGTGACCTTCAAGCTGGGTAACGTGACCTACAACTGGAGCAGCTATCAGTACCCCGGCCTCTACATAGTACAGGAGCCGGCTGTTGCTTCTAACCGACATGCCTCCCTTGTGTTGCAGCATGGATAACGTGACCTTCAAGCTGGGTAACGTGACCTACAACTGGAGCAGCTATCAGTACCCCAGCCTCTACATAGTACAGGAGCCGGCTGTTGCTTCTAACCGACATGCCCCCCTTGTGTTGCAGCATGGATAACGTGACCTTCAAGCTGGGTAACGTGACCTACAACTGGAGCAGCTATCAGTACCCCAGCCTCTACATAGTACAGGAGCCGGCTGTTGCTTCTAACCGACATGCCCCCCTTGTGTTGCAGCATGGATAACGTGACCTTCAAGCTGGGTAACGTGACCTACAACTGGAGCAGCTATCAGTACCCCAGCCTCTACATAGTACAGGAGCCGGCTGTTGCTTCTAACCGACATGGCCCCCTTGTGTTGCAGCATGGATAACGTGACCTTCAAGCTGGGTAACGTGACCTTCAAGCTGGGTAACGTGACCTACAACTGGAGCAGCTATCAGTACCCTAGCCTCTACATAGTACAGGAGCCGGCAGTTGCTTCTAACCGACATGCCAACCTTGTGTTGCAGCATGGATAACCTGACCTTCAAGCTGGGTAACGTGACCTACAACTGGAGCAGCTATCAGTACCCCAGCCTCTACATAGTACAGGAGCCGGCTGTTGCTTCTAACCGACATGCCCCCCTTGTGTTGCAGCATGGGTAACGTGACCTTCAAGCTGGGTAACGTGACCTACAACTGGAGCAGCTATCAGTACCCCAGCCTCTACATAGTACAGGAGCCGGCTGTTGCTTCTAACCGACATGCCCCCCTTGTGTTGCAGCATGGGTAACGTGACCTTCAAGCTGGGTAACGTGACCTACAACTGGAGCAGCTATCAGTACCCCAGCCTCTACATAGTACAGGAGCCGGCTGTTGCTTCTAACCGACATGCCCCCCTTGTGTTGCAGCATGGATAACGTGACCTTCAAGCTGGGTAACGTGACCTACAACTGGAGCAGCTATCAGTACCCCAGCCTCTACATAGTACAGGAGCCGGCTGTTGCTTCTAACCGACATGCCCCCCTTGTGTTGCAGCATGGATAGCGTGACCTTCAAGCTGGGTAACGTGACCTACAACTGGAGCAGCTATCAGTACCCCAGCCTCTACATAGTACAGGAGCCGGCTGTTGCTTCTAACCGACATGCCCCCCTTGTGTTGCAGCATGGATAACGTGACCTTCAAGCTGGGTAACGTGACCTACAACTGGAGCAGCTATCAGTACCCCAGCCTCTACATAGTACAGGAGCCGGCTGTTGCTTCTAACCGACATGCCCCCTTGTGTTGCAGCATGGATAACGTGACCTTCAAGCTGGGTAACGTGACCTACAACTGGAGCAGCTATCAGTACCCCAGCCTCTACATAGTACAGGAGCCGGCTGTTGCTTCTAACCGACATGCCCCCCTTGTGTTGCAGCATGGATAACGTGACCTACAACTGGAGCAGCTATCAGTACCCCAGCCTCTACATAGTACAGGAGCCGGCTGTTGCTTCTAACCGACATGCCCCCCTTGTGTTGCAGCATGGATAACGTGACCTTCAAGCTGGGTAACGTGACCTTCAACTGGAGCAGCTATCAGTACCCCAGCCTCTACATAGTACAGGAGCCGGCTGTTGCTTCTAACCGACATGCCCCCTTGTGTTGCAGCATGGATAACGTGACCTTCAAGCTGGGTAACGTGACCTACAACTGGAGCAGCTATCAGTACCCCAGCCTCTACATAGTACAGGAGCCGGCTGTTGCTTCTAACCGACATGCCCCCCCTTGTGTTGCAGCATGGATAACGTGACCTTCAAGCTGGGTAACGTGACCTACAACTGGAGCAGCTATCAGTACCCCAGCCTCTACATAGTACAGGAGCCGGCTGTTGCTTCTAACCGACATGCCCCCCTTGTGTTGCAGCATGGATAACGTGACCTTCAAGCTGGGTAACGTGACCTACAACTGGAGCAGCTATCAGTACCCCAGCCTCTACATAGTACAGGAGCCGGCTGTTGCTTCTAACCGACATGCCCCCCCTTGTGTTGCAGCATGGATAACGTGACCTTCAAGCTGGGTAACGTGACCTACAACTGGAGCAGCTATCAGTACCCCAGCCTCTACATAGTACAGGAGCCGGCTGTTGCTTCTAACCGACATGCCCCCCCTTGTGTTGCAGCATGGATAACGTGACCTTCAAGCTGGGTAACGTGACCTACAACTGGAGCAGCTATCAGTACCCCAGTCTCTACATAGTACAGGAGCCGGCTGTTGCTTCTAACCGACATGCCCCCCTTGTGTTGCAGCATGGATAACGTGACCTTCAAGCTGGGTAACGTGACCTACAACTGGAGCAGCTATCAGTACCCCAGCCTCTACATAGTACAGGAGCCGGCTGTTGCTTCTAACCGACATGCCCCCCTTGTGTTGCAGCATGGATAACGTGACCTTCAAGCTGGGTAACGTGACCTACAACTGGAGCAGCTATCAGTACCCCAGCCTCTACATAGTACAGGAGCCGGCTGTTGCTTCTAACCGACATGCCCCCCTTGTGTTGCAGCATGGATAACGTGACCTTCAAGCTGGGTAACGTGACCTACAACTGGAGCAGCTATCAGTACCCCAGCCTCTACATAGTACAGGAGCCGGCTGTTGCTTCTAACCGACATGCCCCCCTTGTGTTGCAGCATGGATAGCGTGACCTTCAAGCTGGGTAACGTGACCTACAACTGGAGCAGCTATCAGTACCCCAGCCTCTACATAGTACAGGAGCCGGCTGTTGCTTCTAACCGACATGCCCCCCTTGTGTTGCAGCATGGATAACGTGACCTTCAAGCTGGGTAACGTGACCTACAACTGGAGCAGCTATCAGTACCCCAGCCTCTACATAGTACAGGAGCCGGCTGTTGCTTCTAACCGACATGCCCCCCTTGTGTTGCAGCATGGATAACGTGACCTTCAAGCTGGGTAACGTGACCTACAACTGGAGCAGCTATCAGTACCCCAGCCTCTACATAGTACAGGAGCCGGCTGTTGCTTCTAACCGACATGCCCCCCTTGTGTTGCAGCATGGATAACGTGACCTTCAAGCTGGGTAACGTGACCTACAACTGGAGCAGCTATCAGTACCCCAGCCTCTACATAGTACAGGAGCCGGCTGTTGCTTCTAACCGACATGCCCCCCTTGTGTTGCAGCATGGATAACGTGACCTTCAAGCTGGGTAACGTGACCTACAACTGGAGCAGCTATCAGTACCCCAGCCTCTACATAGTACAGGAGCCGGCTGTTGCTTCTAACCGACATGCCCCCCTTGTATTGCAGCATGGATAACGTGACCTTCAAGCTGGGTAACGTGACCTACAACTGGAGCAGCTATCAGTACCCTAGCCTCTACATAGTACAGGAGCCGGCTGTTGCTTCTAACCGACATGCCCCCCTTGTATTGCAGCATGGATAACGTGACCTTCAAGCTGGGTAACGTGACCTACAACTGGAGCAGCTATCAGTACCCCAGCCTCTACATAGTACAGGAGCCGGCTGTTGCTTCTAACCGACATGCCCCCCTTGTATTGCAGCATGGATAACGTGACCTTCAAGCTGGGTAACGTGACCTACAACTGGAGCAGCTATCAGTACCCTAGCCTCTACATAGTACAGGAGCCGGCTGTTGCTTCTAACCGACATGCCCCCCTTGTATTGCAGCATGGATAACGTGACCTTCAAGCTGGGTAACGTGACCTACAACTGGAGCAGCTATCAGTACCCCAGCCTCTACATAGTACAGGAGCCGGCTGTTGCTTCTAACCGACATGCCCCCCTTGTGTTGCAGCATGGATAACGTGACCTTCAAGCTGGGTAACGTGACCTACAACTGGAGCAGCTATCAGTACCCCAGCCTCTACATAGTACAGGAGCCGGCTGTTGCTTCTAACCGACATGCCCCCCTTGTGTTGCAGCATGGATAACGTGACCTTCAAGCTGGGTAACGTGACCTACAACTGGAGCAGCTATCAGTACCCCAGCCTCTACATAGTACAGGAGCCGGCTGTTGCTTCTAACCGACATGCCCCCCTTGTGTTGCAGCATGGATAACGTGACCTTCAAGCTGGGTAACGTGACCTACAACTGGAGCAGCTATCAGTACCCCAGCCTCTACATAGTACAGGAGCCGGCTGTTGCTTCTAACCGACATGCCCCCCTTGTGTTGCAGCATGGATAACGTGACCTTCAAGCTGGGTAACGTGACCTACAACTGGAGCAGCTATCAGTACCCCAGCCTCTACATAGTACAGGAGCCGGCTGTTGCTTCTAACCGACATGCCCCCCTTGTGTTGCAGCATGGATAACGTGACCTTCAAGCTGGGTAACGTGACCTACAACTGGAGCAGCTATCAGTACCCCAGCCTCTACATAGTACAGGAGCCGGCTGTTGCCTCTAACCGACATGCCCCCCTTGTGTTGCAGCATGGATAACGTGACCTGTAAGCTGGGTAACGTGACCTACAACTGGAGCAGCTATCAGTACCCCAGCCTCTACATAGTACAGGAGCCGGCTGTTGCCTCTAACCGACATGCCCCCCTTGTGTTGCAGCATGGATAACGTGACCTGTAAGCTGGGTAACGTGACCTACAACTGGAGCAGCTATCAGTACCCCAGCCTCTACATAGTACAGGAGCCGGCTGTTGCTTCTAACCGACATGCCCCCCCTTGTGTTGCAGCATGGATAACGTGACCTTCAAGCTGGGTAACGTGACCTACAACTGGAGCAGCTATCAGTACCCCAGCCTCTACATAGTACAGGAGCCGGCTGTTGCTTCTAACCGACATGCCCCCCTTGTGTTGCAGCATGGGTAACGTGACCTACAACTGGAGCAGCTATCAGTACCCCAGCCTCTACATAGTACAGGAGCCGGCTGTTGCTTCTAACCGACATGGCCCCCTTGTGTTGCAGCATGGATAACGTGACCTTCAAGCTGGGTAACGTGACCTACAACTGGAGCAGCTATCAGTACCCCAGCCTCTACATAGTACAGGAGCCGGCTGTTGCTTCTAACCGACATGCCCCCCTTGTGTTGCAGCATGGATAACGTGACCTTCAAGCTGGGTAACGTGACCTACAACTGGAGCAGCTATCAGTACCCCAGCCTCTACATAGTACAGGAGCCGGCTGTTGCTTCTAACCGACATGGCCCCCTTGTGTTGCAGCATGGGTAACGTGACCTTCAAGCTGGGTAACGTGACCTACAACTGGAGCAGCTATCAGTACCCCAGCCTCTACATAGTACAGGAGCCGGCTGTTGCTTCTAACCGACATGCCCCCCTTGTGTTGCAGCATGGATAACGTGACCTTCAAGCTGGGTAACGTGACCTACAACTGGAGCAGCTATCAGTACCCCAGCCTCTACATAGTACAGGAGCCGGCTGTTGCTTCTAACCGACATGCCCCCCTTGTGTTGCAGCATGGATAACGTGACCTTCAAGCTGGGTAACGTGACCTACAACTGGAGCAGCTATCAGTACCCCAGCCTCTACATAGTACAGGAGCCGGCTGTTGCTTCTAACCGACATGCCCCCCTTGTGTTGCAGCATGGATAACGTGACCTTCAAGCTGGGTAACGTGACCTACAACTGGAGCAGCTATCAGTACCCCAGCCTCTACATAGTACAGGAGCCGGCTGTTGCTTCTAACCGACATGCCCCCCTTGTGTTGCAGCATGGATAACGTGACCTACAAGCTGGGTAACGTGACCTACAACTGGAGCAGCTATCAGTACCCCAGCCTCTACATAGTACAGGAGCCGGCTGTTGCTTCTAACCGACATGCCCCCCTTGTGTTGCAGCATGGATAACGTGACCTTCAAGCTGGGTAACGTGACCTACAACTGGAGCAGCTATCAGTACCCCAGCCTCTACATAGTACAGGAGCCGGCTGTTGCTTCTAACCGACATGCCCCCCTTGTGTTGCAGCATGGATAACGTGACCTTCAAGCTGGGTAACGTGACCTACAACTGGAGCAGCTATCAGTACCCCAGCCTCTACATAGTACAGGAGCCGGCTGTTGCTTCTAACCGACATGCCCCCCTTGTGTTGCAGCATGGATAACGTGACCTTCAAGCTGGGTAACGTGACCTACAACTGGAGCAGCTATCAGTACCCCAGCCTCTACATAGTACAGGAGCCGGCTGTTGCTTCTAACCGACATACCCCCCTTGTGTTGCAGCATGGATAGCGTGACCTTCAAGCTGGGTAACGTGACCTACAACTGGAGCAGCTATCAGTACCCCAGCCTCTACATAGTACAGGAGCCGGCTGTTGCTTCTAACCGACATACCCCCCTTGTGTTGCAGCATGGATAGCGTGACCTTCAAGCTGGGTAACGTGACCTACAACTGGAGCAGCTATCAGTACCCCAGCCTCTACATAGTACAGGAGCCGGCTGTTCCGCCTAACCGACAAGCCCCCCTTGTGTTGCAGCATGGATAACGTGACCTTCAAGCTGGGTAACGTGACCTACAACTGGAGCAGCTATCAGTACCCCAGCCTCTACATAGTACAGGAGCCGGCTGTTGCTTCTAACCGACATGGCCCCCTTGTGTTGCAGCATGGATAGCGTGACCTTCAAGCTGGGTAACGTGACCTACAACTGGAGCAGCTATCAGTACCCCAGCCTCTACATAGTACAGGAGCCGGCTGTTGCTTCTAACCGACATGCCCCCCCTTGTGTTGCAGCATGGATAACGTGACCTTCAAGCTGGGTAACGTGACCTACAACTGGAGCAGCTATCAGTACCCCAGCCTCTACATAGTACAGGAGCCGGCTGTTGCTTCTAACCGACATGCCCCCTTGTGTTGCAGCATGGATAACGTGACCTTCAAGCTGGGTAACGTGACCTACAACTGGAGCAGCTATCAGTACCCCAGCCTCTACATAGTACAGGACGCGGCTGTTGCTTCTAACCGACATGCCCCCCTTGTGTTGCAGCATGGATAACGTGACCTTCAAGCTGGGTAACGTGACCTACAACTGGAGCAGCTATCAGTACCCCAGCCTCTACATAGTACAGGAGCCGGCTGTTGCTTCTAACCGACATGCCCCCCCCTTGTGTTGCAGCATGGATAACGTGACCTTCAAGCTGGGTAACGTGACCTACAACTGGAGCAGCTATCAGTACCCCAGCCTCTACATAGTACAGGAGCCGGCTGTTGCTTCTAACCGACATGCCCCCCCTTGTGTTGCAGCATGGATAACGTGACCTTCAAGCTGGGTAACGTGACCTACAACTGGAGCAGCTATCAGTACCCCAGCCTCTACATAGTACAGGAGCCGGCTGTTGCTTCTAACCGACATGCCCCCCTTGTGTTGCAGCATGGATAACGTGACCTTCAAGCTGGGTAACGTGACCTACAACTGGAGCAGCTATCAGTACCCCAGCCTCTACATAGTACAGGAGCCAGCTGTTGCTTCTAACCGACATGCCCCTCTTGTGTTGCAGCATGGATAACGTGACCTTCAAGCTGGGTAACGTGACCTACAACTGGAGCAGCTATCAGTACCCCAGCCTCTACATAGTACAGGAGCCGGCTGTTGCTTCTAACCGACATGCCCCCCCCTTGTGTTGCAGCATGGATAACGTGACCTTCAAGCTGGGTAACGTGACCTACAACTGGAGCAGCTATCAGTACCCCAGCCTCTACATAGTACAGGAGCCAGCTGTTGCTTCTAACCGACATGCCCCCCCTTGTGTTGCAGCATGGATAACGTGACCTTCAAGCTGGGTAACGTGACCTACAACTGGAGCAGCTATCAGTACCCCAGCCTCTACATAGTACAGGAGCCAGCTGTTGCTTCTAACCGACATGCCCCCCCTTGTGTTGCAGCATGGATAACGTGACCTTCAAGCTGGGTAACGTGACCTACAACTGGAGCAGCTATCAGTACCCCAGCCTCTACATAGTACAGGAGCCGGCTGTTGCTTCTAACCGACATGCCCCCCTTGTGTTGCAGCATGGATAACGTGACCTACAAGCTGGGTAACGTGACCTACAACTGGAGCAGCTATCAGTACCCCAGCCTCTACATAGTACAGGAGCCGGCTGTTGCTTCTAACCGACATGCCCCCCTTGTGTTGCAGCATGGATAACGTGACCTTCAGGCTGGGTAACGTGACCTACAACTGGAGCAGCTATCAGTACCCCAGCCTCTACATAGTACAGGAGCCGGCTGTTGCTTCTAACCGACATGCCCCCCTTGTGTTGCAGCATGGATAGCGTGACCTTCAAGCTGGGTAACGTGACCTACAACTGGAGCAGCTATCAGTACCCCAGCCTCTACATAGTACAGGAGCCGGCTGTTGCTTCTAACCGACATGCCCCCCTTGTGTTGCAGCATGGATAACGTGACCTTCAGGCTGGGTAACGTGACCTACAACTGGAGTAGCTATCAGTACCCCAGCCTCTACATAGTACAGGAGCCGGCTGTTGCTTCTAACCGACATGCCCCCCTTGTGTTGCAGCATGGATAGCGTGACCTTCAGGCTGGGTAACGTGACCTACAACTGGAGCAGCTATCAGTACCCCAGCCTCTACATAGTACAGGAGCCGGCTGTTGCTTCTAACCGACATGCCCCCCTTGTGTTGCAGCATGGATAGCGTGACCTTCAGGCTGGGTAACGTGACCTACAACTGGAGCAGCTATCAGTACCCCAGCCTCTACATAGTACAGGAGCCGGCTGTTGCTTCTAACCGACATGCCCCCCTTGTGTTGCAGCATGGATAACGTGACCTTCAGGCTGGGTAACGTGACCTACAACTGGAGCAGCTATCAGTACCCCAGCCTCTACATAGTACAGGAGCCGGCTGTTGCTTCTAACCGACATGCCCCCCCTTGTGTTGCAGCATGGATAACGTGACCTTCAAGCTGGGTAACGTGACCTACAACTGGAGCAGCTATCAGTACCCCAGCCTCTACATAGTACAGGAGCCGGCTGTTGCTTCTAACCGACATGCCCCCCCTTGTGTTGCAGCATGGATAACGTGACCTTCAAGCTGGGTAACGTGACCTACAACTGGAGCAGCTATCAGTACCCCAGCCTCTACATAGTACAGGAGCCGGCTGTTGCTTCTAACCGACATGCCCCCCTTGTGTTGCAGCATGGATAACGTGACCTTCAAGCTGGGTAACGTGACCTTCAACTGGAGCAGCTATCAGTACCCCAGCCTCTACATAGTACAGGAGCCGGCTGTTGCTTCTAACCGACATGCCCCCCTTGTGTTGCAGCATGGATAACGTGACCTTCAAGCTGGGTAACGTGACCTACAACTGGAGCAGCTATCAGTACCCCAGCCTCTACATAGTACAGGAGCCGGCTGTTGCTTCTAACCGACATGCCCCCCTTGTGTTGCAGCATGGATAACGTGACCTTCAAGCTGGGTAACGTGACCTTCAACTGGAGCAGCTATCAGTACCCCAGCCTCTACATAGTACAGGAGCCGGCTGTTGCTTCTAACCGACATGCCCCCTTGTGTTGCAGCATGGATAACGTGACCTTCAAGCTGGGTAACGTGACCTACAACTGGAGCAGCTATCAGTACCCCAGCCTCTACATAGTACAGGAGCCGGCTGTTGCTTCTAACCGACATGCCCCCCTTGTGTTGCAGCATGGATAACGTGACCTTCAAGCTGGGTAACGTGACCTACAACTGGAGCAGCTATCAGTACCCCAGCCTCTACATAGTACAGGAGCCGGCTGTTGCTTCTAACCGACATGCCCCCCTTGTGTTGCAGCATGGATAACGTGACCTTCAAGCTGGGTAACGTGACCTACAACTGGAGCAGCTATCAGTACCCCAGCCTCTACATAGTACAGGAGCCGGCTGTTGCTTCTAACCGACATGCCCCCCTTGTGTTGCAGCATGGATAACGTGACCTTCAAGCTGGGTAACGTGACCTACAACTGGAGTAGCTATCAGTACCCCAGCCTCTACATAGTACAGGAGCCGGCTGTTGCTTCTAACCGACATGCCCCCCTTGTGTTGCAGCATGGATAACGTGACCTTCAAGCTGGGTAACGTGACCTACAACTGGAGCAGCTATCAGTACCCCAGCCTCTACATAGTACAGGAGCCGGCTGTTGCTTCTAACCGACATGCCCCCCTTGTGTTGCAGCATGGATAACGTGACCTTCAAGCTGGGTAACGTGACCTACAACTGGAGCAGCTATCAGTACCCCAGCCTCTACATAGTACAGGAGCCGGCTGTTCGACACTGCCTGGTCGCCGTCTTTTCCCTGACAGCCGTGCTGAGTATTGTCGGCAACATCACGGTCGTTGTGGTTCTCAGTCTGGGAAAAAGGTGAGGGGGAGGCAATTTTGTTTTTATTAAAGGATAAGTCAGGTGACAAACTAAAAAATCACCAATTAGTCATAGGGGCATGAAATTCAGTTATGTGTAAAATACAATTGATATAGGTTGCTTCAATGCAAGAAAAAAAATAAAGAAAATTTAGCTATTCTATAAGATTCACTTTACAAGCTCTGCTGCATTTTTCTTCTAAAGCGTAGTACAGCTGTATCGGTTCCGAGGTCGCTAACGCCTGCCTGATAGACAGAGCACTCATTGTGTAATACGAGTCCAGCCAGCGCTCCGCGAAACACTCAGCGACTGCGGACAGTACCGCTCAAAACAGATTGCAACTTTTCTTCACATCAAGTCACACGAAAATTAATTGCAGGGCATTTTGTAGAAGTACACGTTCGTACTAAGAAGCATGTTATCGGTAGGAAAACGATGCACATTAAACCTCCTGATCGATTTTTGATAAGTGCTTTATTTTAGCGGTGGTTTTACTATCTCGAGGTTACCTTTTTTTCCTATGGGAATTACCATGAGAAGAGTTGCTAGGTGCTACTTGGTAGCAACAAGCCAAAAAATTGCGTTTTCTTTAGTTTTTAGACCGCCTGCTTTTTAAGTATGGTATCTTTTAGTCATGTTTTCCATATTTGAAGGTGGACGTATACAAATAAAATTTTTTTAGTTTTTCATCTGACTAACCCTTTAAAGACCATTTCACAATTCGTAGTTCCCGCGTGACGTCATAGCGGCCCTTATGAAGAGAGAGTTTTTGTGTTTGACTTTTGAGTTGTCAATACAAGACGAATATAATTGCCGCAATAAATGATTATTTCAATACCTTTATCCCCTGATAAAGTTTACGGAAATGATTATTATATATGCCCTTGTAAACGATTGAAAGAGTAATCGAGACAATAGATTGAGAGAACTGCCGTACGGGACATGTTAGTGACGGAACTTCACCTATTATGGTTAAAGTAAGCACCGTCATTTCGCATAGCCGATGGTTTTCATGGCATTTTACGACAGGAATAGACTACGTGCCAGTACCCGGTTTCTCGTCCCCTCTTAGTCATCGTCATTCCTCAATCACAGTGTGTTACATTTTCTGCTGTGAATACAGAATACAAAACAGAACATTTTGATAACCTTATCGATGTGTTTGTGAACCATTCGGAGACTTTGAGCGTAAACCAGTTGAAAGAGTACAAGCCAGAAGAAATGTATTGATTTATTGGGATTAAATGAAATGATGATCGTTAAATCAACTTGCAACGTATTTCGCAACCTTATCTCGAAGAAAATGCTTTTCGGTGCTTCTTTTTCAATATTTTTTTTCAATTACAGTTTTCAATTATCTACCTATCCCGTTCTGTTATGTTCGTTGTTATATCCGAAAAATATATAGAGCTCCATTTTAATTGGATATGTTGTATGTATGTAGCAATATACCGAGCACGATTAAAGCTCGCTGTCTACAAGTTGTTTCTTGTGAACAACCCATGCAGTTAATTGGCCTAATATATACCGTAGGCAAAAAAAACTACATAAACTCCCTTCAACGATCAAATTTTATCGCTAAATTATGTTAATGTTTGTCTCGTAAAGCTTAACCTCTGGCTATTCTATAAATGGTTAAGGCTGGGCTGCCAAGATTATAAAATTTTGAATTTAATTTTGGTTGTTGTTGTGTCTTCTAACGGTAGTAAAAACCTTTCCGATGGTTATGTTTTCAAGAACGTTGTATTATTAGATTTTGTGATCCGTTTTGATACCTAATAAAGTTGATAATTTGTTTAGTTAGGTTCGGGAATTCATTTGAGTGGAGATCGATTTCGGTAAATGGCTGGAGGATGTGATTTTCAAAATTGTTCTAGGACCCTTCGACGGAGTTAATTACGATCTTCTAAATCGTCATTGACAACAACAATGCACCTAACATAACATTTGAAAACTAGTTGTTATTGTTGAGCATTATTGCCATTGATCTATCAAGGACGCTTAGATAGAAGAAAAAGTAATCACAGTCTTTTAGATCAATTCTGAAAATCGTCTTTTATGACCTTCACATAAAACCAGTCTATAAATCCCCTGGCGGGGACTCGTCAAACTCCCAAAGTTTCACCATGTTTCCACCACTTGCTGCTATAAAGTGCTATGGAATGGTTGGAAGAGAGAGATAGCGTGGTGGGTGGGTGGGGTATAGGGGTATAGGGGCTACAGATCGACTGACAGTGACAGCAAAAAGAAGAAAGACAACGAAACGAAATACTGTTCCGAGGTACACATCAACCCGCCCCCCCCCCTCAGTAACTCGCACACACACACAGCAATCCAATTAACATCGTTTACACAAAAGGAGGCAAAGTGTGTTTTATCTGCACAAAACCAGAACCAAAATACACAACAAAGAGTTTTATTTCACGTTATCTGTGACATTTCAGTTGTCCGCCCGAGAGCATATCAGAAATGAAAGCCCGTCCGATTCAGTATGTTAAATAATGCGTATTCATCTCCTTGTCGCAACGAAAACGTTGATACGATTACAAAGTGAATATTTACACGCGACAAAGAGTAGCAAGTAGGAGAGAACAGAAGTAACTCAATCACATTTAGAACAGTCTCCTACCCGGGCTCGGGTCTGGTCGAGATAACAGTATTATTCTATTCCACGCTAGAAAGAAAGAGCGACATTAATTCTATTATAGAATTAGAAAAGCTGTCTTGTGTCTTGTCTTACCTTCTTGCTCTGCGTGTCCCGAGACAATCTTACAGACGTTTCGTCATAGAGGAACAACTCCTCGCCAATCAGCGAGCACAATTAAAAACGAAAATCGCATGTTATTGAAACGGGAGGATTTGAGAGAGATGAATCACAATTTATTAAATTATAAACAAGCAGGATAAAAGGTACAGACATTAACGTACGAAACATATTTTACTTTAATTCTGGCATATTGTTCAATGTTACTTAAGTCAATTTCATTTCAAGAAAGTACCTGCTATAATAATTTGTGTTCACTTATTTAATTAAGCTTAGTCTTATTCTTTTCCGAAGAGGTTTTTTTTCAACTTTTTTTTCTCATTGAAACGGGAGGATCATTCAGTACACGACCGATTTGTCAAAACCAATTCTTTAAATCCATCATTGGTCATAAACTAGTATTTTAATTCATAAACCAATTGAGGTAGTGTGAATGTAATATTATTACGGTAAATGTATGTGTAAAGTGTACAAATGGTTTTCCAGACATTTATGAAAGTAGCAGGAACAGTGAGCAGGTAGATTGTAGCAGAATCAATGACGTTAGGTCTGACGACCCCAGAAGTGAGTTTGTCATAATATGTCATGATCGCTCGGAGCGCGCCACTGTTTGTGTGGCTTATTGTGGAACTACGCCGACAAACGACATAACCGCTCGCAGCGCTCTCTATGATCTACTTCACGCTATAAGGACAAACGTAAATAATAAATTTAATTCATAAAATACATTTACTAGAAGCCGACTTTGATATTAATTGAAAACAAGGTTTTTAGAAATAATCCAACGTAATGTAATTTTGGTGGTGGCGCCAGTTCCAATGTATAATCATATAATTACACCTAGCGTTGTGATTACTATTATAGAAGTACTTATAACAATAAAAAATGTAAAAAATGGTAAATATATGAACACTAATAAAACATTTTAATGAAGTGAAAAATATTATTAAAAAGAAATAATTTTAGTTAAAAAAAAAAAATGATGTTTATGAATGATATGTATTTAATATTTCCCTTGTTTAGTCATTGTAGACCATCATTTTATCTGGTATTTTGGCGAGAGATTGGATTAACCCCCATCACCCGTATTATGATACGCCACTGTTCAAAGCTATTTTTTTTTTATCTTATCAGTGTTGTTCTGGGAAAGTTCAATGGATTCGAAATAAGCTCCTCATAGACTGTTTCTCATATCCGTAAAGAATAACTTATTGGAAAAAAATGACTATAAGTCCTTTGATAATGATGATGATGATGATGATGATATTTGAGGGTTTTACGTCCCATATTTTTCCAACGGGGCTAATCGAGACGATGAGTGAGTGATTATGAGGACGAAAAACCGCCACATGACATCCATGCCCAAGTCAGGATTCGAACCTGGAAAACTTAGGCCACGGATTACTAGGCCAACGGCTAATCGACCTCGGCCAACTGCGCCGGCGTAATTTCTGTGAAAAGGGCATTGACATTCAACTTTCAACCTCAAAAATGTATAGGAAGTATTCACGTGACGTCACATCGGCCATATTGGAGGCCACCTATAAAACTATTTCAAGTTTCATCAAACTGTCAATAGAAAACGAATAATATTGTTTACGGGGAAATAAGTTATGACAAGTTTGAACACGTATATCCCCCGATAAAGTGTACGAAAATGATGATTGTATTCTTTTTTAAACGATTAAAAGAGTAATCAGGACAAAAGAGTTTGTTTATGTTGATTTTAAGTAATAATAGCAAACCAAAGTTAGAGAACAGTTTAATTTGCATCAAACGTCAGCTGAAACATAGTAACAATGAACAACTACCAATCACATGCCATTGTGGCCTCCAATATGTGAATACACCCTATTATATATTTTCTATTTCGGTGGTTTTCACGCCCGGAGTCAACTCAACTATACTAATGAGGTTTCCGGGTATAATCGCGACAAAAGATAAAATCCAACGTTTCGCCCATATTTCAATGCGTTTCGTTGGAAAATATTAGATTATCTCCAGCTATTTACATGACACGGTTATACCCGGAAAATCTCGTGAGTATAATCTATAATTGACTCCGGGCGTGAAAGTCTCCAAAATAAAATACTTTTTTTGCCGATTTGCATTTCAATACCCTTATAAAGGGTGCTTATATTCATCATTCCAACTAGCTCCGCTTTAAGGATATGAGGACCAGTCTATGAGATGTGTATTTTGTATCCATTGATTTTTTCCATGACAATTAGCATTTGACAAGTTAGCGTATACAGCGATAATTGGCGACGAGGGGTGGGAGGGGGAGAGGGGGTGGATTCAGTTAATTGCACGCTGAAATACCAGATTTAATGATTCTCTTAAATGGTAATACAGTAAAACATTATATATAATATGATTCATAAACGTAATCATTCCGTTTTCTTTTTTTTATTATTTTAATTTTAATAATATTTTTTAATTAATTGAAATGGTAAATGTATTTGTTATAATTTCATTTCATTAAACATTTGTTATGATTATTGTACTTATCTGATAGTAATGACAACGTTAGGGGTAGTTATGTGATTATAGTTGGAACCGGCACCCCCACCAAAGTTACTCAACCTAGAGTTATGATTAGATATTTACGGTACACAATTAGAAATAATTAATATTAATGTTAATTAAACATGTTATGAGTGGTTTTTAACCATACTATTTATAACATTTAAGAAACTACTAGTTTGTGGGTTTTAGCATGGCAATACCAAATCGCGTTTAATCTATCTATAACTAAGGCACAGATAACTGTGACTAAGGTTGTGTATAATTTGATCCTACAAAGCGTTACTCGGTCAGGCAGTATTTGCTGCCTGATGTTGCGTTTAGTGAGTTTCGAATATTAATATGGCCGTGAGCGTTTTCCCGAATATATAAATTATCTTGAGATAGTTCAAGAAGCATCCCCTGAACTTAATCGCTGGCTACGTTACTGCCTGTGGGGAAGCGATACGTTGCCATACGGAATAACTCCAACACGGAACAACTCCCATATGGAATAACTCCCAAATTAAACCACCCCCACACGAAATAACTCCCACACGGAACAACTCCTACATTCTCGATTAGCCTCCTTGCAAAAATATGGGACGTAAAACCCCCCAACTCCCACATTAATTTTTGCAGTACCGAAAATAGCCGAGCAGTGCTGCGTTGCTAAATGTTTAACATTGATTTTGTTAATCGTTAGACATACCTAATAAGCATAGCAAGACTTGGGAGGTTAGGTTATATGTGTGAATGAAACGAATATGAAAATCGATATTCAAAATTTGGCAACAGTACACTGCTCGGCTATTTTCGGGACTGTAAAATATTGGCGTTATTCCGTGTGGGGTTGTTTTATGTCGAAGCTATTTCGTGTGAGATTTTTTCCATGTGGGGGTAATTCCGTATCCCCCTAACTGCGATTTCCATTCATACGTTGACAAAGCAACTAACTCTTTCACCCATTTTCTCTCGAAACCAAATATTCGCGTTTATTCCTGAAAAGTTCCTCGTTCATTGAAGGTCAGAGCCCACTGTTAGCCGCTGGCGTTAATTATTTACACTCAAGGCCAGAACTATTAGGGGTTGGAACTCAAACATCGAGGTTTGCGGTGACCGAAGCGCTGTGTAGCGGCGGATACTGTAAACAACGTAATGGCGGCTTGTACGCGGAAACTGGAGAGTAGCTTTCAAAACAACATGGCGTCTGCTTGTATAGGGTGTATTCACGTATTGCGCATCTTGGCCACATTTGAGGCAACAATGTCATGTGATTGGTAGTTCATTGTTACTATGTTTCAGCTGGCGTTTGATGCAAATTCAACTGTTCTCTTACTTTGGTTTGCTATTATTACTTAAAATCAACATAAACAAACTCTTTTGTCTCGATTACTCTTTTAATCGTTTACAAAAGCATACAATAATCATTTTCGTACACTTTATCGGGGGATATACGTGTTCAAACTTGTCATATTTCCCCGTAAACAATATTATTCGTTTTCTATTGACAGCTAAATGTAACTTGAAATATTACTATAGGTGCCCTCCAATATGGCCGATGTGACGTCACGTGAATACTCCCTATACGAGCTCTTTGTAACTATTAATGTTGCAACTAGGCGGGTTGCGGCCATCTTGGTATTTTGTCATTGAAAAAAGATGGAGCCTATTTTAGTAGAAACAAAAAACCCAATTTCGTTATAAGTGGGCGTTTTTTGAGGTAATTGAACTGTTGGGTAATTGATGACTTTATCTTGAGTTCATGTAGTTCTAGTTCTTAATATTGCTTTTATGAAATTGTACTGTTAGTTTTTAGATACAGCATACAAAATGCATGTTTAAAAAATGTGATATTTATGAATGGTTGAATTAGCAATAAAAACCCATGCAATAAAACATATTTTTAAGTATTTGAGGTACTAGCATATAATATTACAATTAAGTATTATACACAAATATTACAACCCCTCGGCGTAAGCACAACATTTACTAAGTGCAATAATATTGTCACCCCTAGAGTGTTATTTTAGGCTAATTTGATCCCACATAACAATCTGTCCGTTACATTATAACAATATTGTTTTAGAGCACTCTGAATGGATTCTGTCATCAAACGTAGGTCTACCATATGACTCTTATAATTATGGATGTTCGATAATCGATATTATCGTTCGATATACTTATTTATACTTATTATACGTATACTATACTTCAGTGTTTGCATATATTATATTTTGTTTTCTTATGTTTCATTAATGTTTATTGTTTGTATGTACTGGTGGAAGTATGTTTGATTTGGGAATAAAATTATCTAAAAATTGAAATTAAATTAAAATTGAATTTATATTCGATATTATCGTTGATATTCGATATTATCGTTCAATATTCGATAGTATCGTACGATATTCGATATTATCGTTCGATATTCGATATTCAATACAATTTTGTATTAAGTACCTTTTTAAATTCAGTTACTATCGTAAATCCTCCCAAATACGAATTCAATAAAATCGATCTCGAAATTAATATAATATCACGCTCGTAAAACCTGTTGGCACAGATAATATACAAGATAATATTATCTTTGCTTCCGGCAAAGTTATCCCTTCGCAAATACGCCATTAATTAACAACGCAATTACAAATTAACCTGGAGATATTTGGCTTCGGGCAGCGAGATGGGTTTGCCCATTTTCATAGTAGATTGATTTACTGGAGTTGTAATTTTTTGTTTGACATTCCCCTTCTGCTCCCATCATCGCTATGTGATTGCAAATTACCCCCGTGACAACTTGACACAATCATATCATATTATATTGTTTATACTCAGTGATATTTGTTATGCTGGGCGTTGATCACACAGCTAGGGGGTGGAGCTTCAAACCATATCAAACTTAATATATCTGCACTATATCCTCTCTACTATACCTAATGCTATCTTATATTTCACCCTTTTAGAAGTTGTTTTTATGCATTTCTAATGTATGACATTACTTCATTTTGTCTCTGAACTTTATTCGAGATGTGAAGTGACTGTAGATGGTGCACAGTAACACAACTACCCTCTCTTCCATACTTAGGCTCGAATGCATAGTTCACACTCAAGCCCTCCTCAACTCAGCCTCTCCTCAGCCTCACCTAGCCACCAATCACAGAGCCGTCCGCATGGCAATGCTGTTCTGTGATTGGTGGTTAGGCGAGGCTGAGGAGAGGCTGAGTTGAGGAAGGCTTGAGTCTGGACTATGCATTCGGACCTTAATGATGTCTTATATTTAGTTCATCTTTTAAGATGTTTTTTTTTTTAAATTTTATGCATTTCCAATGTAAGACTTTATATTCTCTCGTCTCTCATCTTTATTCGAGATGCAAATTTATTGTAGATGGCGCGCACAATCACACGGTGGAATAAAACTGTAAACTAAATCAACCCCAAACGGAATGCGACCCCAATTGGCAACGTAGCGTAAACAAGGGTATACTAAATTACCCCTACACGGAATGCGACCCCAATTGGTAACGCAGCATAATAAGAGGTATACTAAATTACCCTTACATGGTATAAGGGCGCTTTCATAGCAACACGGCAATACGTTTTTTCCGGACCGGCAGATCACGTGAACCAATCAGAAACTTGCCGTGCCTGCCCTGATTGGTTCACCTGACTTGCCGGTCCGGAAGAAACGTGTTGCCGTGTTGCTATGAAAGTGCCTCATTTGGCAACGACGCATTGTTCTGTTACCTTCGTGATTGCAAAATGAGCGAGTTGTTGGTGTGCGTGGTTGATTCCGTATGGGAGTTGTTCCGTGTGGGAGTTGTTCCGTGTGGGAGTTGTTCCGTGTGAGAGGTGTTCCGTGTGGGAGTTGTTCCGTGTGGGAGTTGTTCCGTGTGGGAGTTGTCCCGTATGGGAGTTGTTCCGTGGGGGAGTTGTTCCGTGTGGAAGTTGTCCCGTGTGGGAGTTGTTCCGTGTGAGAGTTGTTCCGTGTGGGAGTTGTTCCGTGTAAGAGTTGTTCCGTGTGAGAGTTGTTCCGTGTGGGAGTAGTTCCGTGTGGGAGTGGTTCCGTGTGGGAACAGTTCTGCGCCCCCGAATCAAGACTTTACAACTGTTAGTGTAATATAACACTTTCGGATGAGCCTGATGCAGTTGGCAGGACTCCGTTCAAACAGTCGCTCAGAAATGTTGCAGTATTTCTGCTCATTATTATACTTAGACTAGTTCACCTGTTCTTAGTTTGTTGTAAACGTCAGTCCAAGTTTAATCAAGAAACCTCAGACAGTAAACTGTGTCCTATAACTGAATGATTAGCCAACCAGGGTTTAATCTCAGCTTGGCAGAGTAATCAGTGTATCTGACCGCATGGACAAAGAGCTCACAAGGAAAGAGGTTATACAATGCAGCAGTGCACTGGCTTCTCTTTGCTGTTAACTTGACTTGGTTGTTTTCTATGATGGTCGCTGATCACTTTGATACCGTGCGCCCAAGCGGTTTATCTTGGAGCCACCAACGAGATAAGCTAAGATCAAAAACGCACCCATCGGTTTCATTGAACTTAATTACTAGACCATCGTTTATCTATTTACATTGCTATCTTGTGTAATCTATACACAAACCTTAGGCTTCATACTACCTAAATACTTTTTCTCGTCTAAATTGTTTCTCGGGCACTTGAGAAACAAATGACACCTTGATCGTTTCAATGTTCCGCTCAATGTTCCTTGAATTCAAGGAAAAAAACATCACATAAAGTAGAGTATTGTTACGTGTTTTATTATCTATGTATATTTTGATGTTTTTTTGTCCTTGAATTCAAGGAACATTGCATGGAACATTGAACCGTCTAAATGGGGCATAAGAAAGTGAATTAAATTCTCTGTAGGATGATGTATGTTGATTTACATTTGGGAAACTTTAAAACGATTTTCAAACAATTTTAACAGACCGAAATCGGGTATTCGGCAAGGAAGGTAAACATGCAGCCTTGATCTGAATTGTTGATGAATATTACCTCTGGATTTACCACTCTGTGCTCGGACGAGTCCTGCATTTTACCGCTCCACTATGTACCTAAGCACGAAGTAGGCCCTACAGTAAAAAATGATTATCAAATCAGATTTAGTATCTTGCACTCGTTTAAAATTCACTATTTCAAGTTCAAAACTGTCAAATTGGATGACTTCACTCATGATAAACATTGAATGTTTACATAAACTGTTTTGTAGAAAATGTGATGATAACATCTACGAGGACAGATAGATACTAATTAAAATTATATGAATGTGAGTTTATTTGCTAACAAATCGTTTTATGATTGAGACTGGAGAGCTGCTATTGGTTCTTGGAGAGTTTTATATCGCTATATTCTGGACGGTCGGTTGGTTGTCTCAAGAAATGGGTCATTGGAGGTATCTTTTACAACACGATATAAGACATTCGCTGTACTAGGGTAGGATTAGCGCTGTCCGCTTGACAAGACTGTGACGTCAGAACAGTAAACTGGAGAATTAAACCACGTGCACAATCTTAAGAGCGAAGGATACCGCTACGTCAAAAACCGCAGACAATTTTCATTTTTTAATGATATCTGAAGATTGAAACACAAAAACGAAAATCTGGCTTATCATAGCGCTGGGTTTGGTTTGGTAAGCCTTACACACTGAATGATAGATTTATTTATGTTATAATCAGTATGACTGTGACAATTATTTTCTTAAATGACTAAGAAAATAGGTATCACAGTCATACTGATTATAATGTTAGATATATTTATCATTCAGTCTGTAGGACTTACCAAACCACATCGTTATGATTTCTCAGATTTTCGATTTTGTGATTCAATCTTGAGATATAATTAAAAAATGAAAATTGTCTGCGGTTTTTGACGTAGAGGTAAAATCAACATAAACAAACTCTTTTGTTTTGATTACTCTTTTAATAGTTTACAAAAGCATACAATAATCATTTTCGTACACTTTGTCGGGGGATATACGTGTTCAAACTTGTCATATTTCCCCGTAAACAATATTATTCGTTTTCTTTTGACAGCTAAATGAAACTTGTAATAGTACTATAGGTGGCCTCCAATATGGCCGATGTGACGTCACGTGAATACTCCCTATAGCAGTTGAGCCCTTAAGCAGTGGCGTGCTGGGTTACCACACTAACGATCTGAGACACACTTGAATCTGAATCCCTGTTGGAACTAAGCTTACAAGATTATTGTGTTCGCACAATACCACATCTTCAGTGTGGTACAAGAGGAAGCTTCATAGAGATCATCCTCGTATTACTTCGGTATTAGTAGAGAATTACAGTATTATAAGGTAGGAGACTGATAGTTCGAAAACAGTTCATTGTTAGAATGTTTCAGATGGGGTTTTATTGAAGTTTAAGCATTAAGCTCGTCAAGAAGAGAACTTGTGCATGAAGATAAAACAACCGAGAAAAGTAAGAACGCACGCATGTATGCAGTGACGAGGCTAGGGGGGCCAGGGGGGCCGGTGCCCCCCCTAAAATTCCTCGGGCCCCCCGGCGGCCCCCTCAAGCCAAAATAAATTGCCACTGATACACTACGTTGGTGCCGCCGCATACACGCCAACAAATAAATAATTCGCGTTCAAATAGCCGCGCTTCTAAGTTCTAACTAGTTCTTGTAGTTGAAATTAACTACACCAAATATTTATCAAACTGGAGTTCGTAGCATTTTGATTTTTATTTTCAAGTTTTTCACTGCTTGCACATGGTAACTGAAGCCAGAAGTTTCAAACGCCATTGGAAGGTAGTATGCCCCTTCTTGCTTTCAATGAAGCTTACAAATTGTGCACTATTAGCCTAACAATATCTGCATCAAGTGCTGCTTGTGAAATTAAATAAATAAATAAATAAATAAATAAAGAACATTTTCGTGCATGTGCCGTATCAAGAGTTCCTTACGAAATCGAATACAAAACTACAGTATTTTGGTATTGCATTGAGTCCGGTATTGCTTTCTAAAATGCTCAAAACACGCTCTAAAAGCCTGATTTTTTACAATCGCCTGTGGCGTCATTGTTGTAAAGGGGTTTTCCCCCAAAACCCCCACGATTTTTTCGTCTGGAAAAATGTGTCCCTCCAACTTCCCACTGAAGCGTATACGTCCTGGTAAATCTGGCACTACACCACTGCCTTGCATTAATTAGGTAAGAATGGAATGCATATTTTCATGTGCGCGAGTGCATGTTTCCTGGTGTACCCCTCCCCACGATAAAGGCCCGTCTACATCCACTTAGCGTACGTAACTTCCAGAAATTAGCGAGTTGGCCATATTGAATTTACATGTAACCATGCACATTGAAATTATGAAAATTAACGTACGTTTAACGACGCGAAAAGTTGATTCAACTCCAACTTTTTCCAATTTCTAGAATTTGGTTAATTGGCGCATGCAAACAAACGAACAGCTTACATTGTTTCTTTATCGAAGTGTCAAACCAAACCACATCACAACATTTCTATCATAGAGAAATAAAACAGCAATGAACGACTCACTTTTAATAAGCCCATAACTTCTACATTGTAATCCATTATTGAATTGATTTTAATACAAATAATGGTAAAGGTACTTCAAAAAATAAAAAAAATAGGCTTCTTGCAAGTTTGCGTTTTCTTCATGTTGCAATTTTATTATTTTGACAGCTCGTTGTTTGTCAATCAGTTCGATTCATTTGTTATATAGTTGTAGTTCGGCTGTGAAGTCAGTTGCAAGTTCCCTATTGGTGGGAAATTGGTGAGCTCTGATTGGTTTACGTTTACTTAAGAAAATTATCAACATTCGATGGGAACGGCTAACGTAATTTCTATAATTTTCTATAATTTTCACGCGTGCGCAAAGTGGATGTACACGAGCCTTAACGATAGAAAACCAGTGTGAAATCTGCATGGCACCCCAATATAATGATATTTTGCTATAATTCGCAACATACACTAAAATATGTGTGCTTATTAATTATCTAAAAACAAAAACGGGGGTCACCGGCCTACTTTTTTGAGTTGTTTCGACTTAAAGCTTAAGCAATTGCCCTATCTTCGTCAATCCATTGAAACTTCACTTATAATTATATTTGGCTGAAATTCGCAACATACTCTAGATAACTATAATATGTGTGCTTTTCAATTATCTAAAAAAAAAAACGGGGGTCACTGTCCTACTATTTTGAGTTATTCCGACTTAAAGATTAAGCAATTGCCCTATCTTTGTCGATCCATTGAAACTTCACTTTTAATGATATTTGGCTGAAATTGGCAACATACACTATATTATGTGTGCTTTTCTACTATCCAAAAACAAAAACGGGGGTCACCGGCCTACGTTTTTGAGTTATTCCGATTTAAAGGTTAAGCAATTCACCTATCTTTATCGATCCATCGAAACTTTACTTATAATGATATTTGGCTGAAATTGGCAACATACACTAAAAGATGTGTGCTTATCATTTATCTAAAAACAAAAACGGTGGTCACCGACCTATTTTTTTGAGTTATTCCGACTTAAAGATTAAGCAATTGCCCTATATTTGTCGATCCACTGAAACTTTACTATTAATGATATTTGGCTGAAATTGGCACCATACACTATAATATGTATGCTTTTCAATTATCTTAAAACAAAAAGGGGGGTCACTGGCCTACTTTTATGAGTTATTCCGACTTAAATATTAAGCAATTCCCCTATCTACGTCGATCCATTGAAACTTCAGTTATAATGATATTTAGCGGAAATTCGCAACATACACTAAAAGATGTGTGCTTATCATTTATCTAAAAACAAAAACGGAGGTCACCGGCCTTCCTTATTGAGTTATTGCGACTTAAAGATTAAGCAATTGCCCTATATTTATCGATCCATTGAAACTTTACTTTTAATGATATTTGGCTGAAATTGGCAACATACACTATAAGATGTGTAGTTTTAAATTATCTAAAAACAAAAACGGGGGTCACCGGCCTACTTTCTTGAGTTATTCCGACTTAAAGAGTAAGCAATTGCCCTATCTTTGTCGATCCATTGAAACTTCACTTATAATGATATTTCTCTGAAATAGCAACATACACTATAATATGTGTGCTTATTTATTATCCAAAAACAATAACGGGGGTCACTGGCCTACTTTTTTTAGTTATTCCGATTTAAAGATTAAGCAATTCCCCTATCTTTGTCGATCCATTGAAACTTCACTTATAATGGTATTTGGCTGAAATTGGCAACATACACTACTAAATGTGTGTTTTTCAATTATCTCAATACAAAAACGGGGGTCACCGGCCTACTTTTTTGAGTTATTCCGACTTTAGATTACGCAATTGACCTATCTTTGGCGATCGATTGAAACTTCACTTATAATGATATTTGGCTGAAATAAGCAACATACACTAAAATATGTGTGCTTTTCTATAATCCATAAACAAAAACGGGGGTCACCGGCCTACTTTTTTGAGTAATTCCGACTTAAAGATTAAGCAATCGCCCTATCTTTGTCGATCCACTGAAACTTCACTTGTAATGATATTTGGCTGAAATTGGCAACATACACTATAATATGTGTGCTTTTCAATTATATTAACACAAAAGCGGGGGTCACCGGCCTACGTTTTTGAGTTATTCCGATTTAAAGATTAAGCAATTCCCCTATCTTTGTCGATCCATTGATACTTTACTTATAATGATATTTGGCTGAAATTGGCGACATACACTAAAAGATACGTGCTTATCATTTTTTTAAAAACAAAAACGGTGGTCACCGGCCTAATTTTTGAGTTATTCCGACTTAAAGATTAAGCAATTGCCCTATCTTTGTCGATCCACTGAAACTTTACTTTTAATGATATTTGGCTGAAATTGGCAACATACACTATAATATGTGTGCTTTTCAACTATCGAAAAACAAAAACGGGGGTCACCGGCCTTTTTTTATGAGTTATCCCGACTTAAATATTTAGCAATTCCCCTATCTACGTCGATCCATCGAAACTTCACGTATAATGATATTTGGCTGAAATTGGCAACATACACTAAAAGATGTGTGCTTATCATTTATCTAAAAACAAAAACGGTGGTCACTGGCCTACTTTTGTGAGTTATTCTGACTTAATGATTAAGCAATTGCCCTATCTTTGTCGATCCATTGAAACTTCACTTTTAATGATATTTGGCTGAAATTGGCAACATACACTATAATATGTGTGCTTTTCAATCATCTCAATACAAAGACGGGGGTCACTGGCCTACTTTCTTGAGTTATTTCGACTTAAAGATTAAGCAATTGCCCCATCTTTGTCGATCCATTGAAACTTCACTTATAATGATATTTGGCTGAAATAGGCAACATACACTATAATATGTGTGCTGCTCAATTATCTAAAAACAAAAACGGTTGTTACTGGCCTACTTTTTTGAGTTATTCCGACTTAAAGATTAAGCAATTGCCCTATATTTGTCGATCCACTGAAACTTCACTCTAAATGATATTTGGCTATAATTGGCAACATACACTATAATATGTGTGCTTTTCAATTATCTAAAAACAAAAACGGGGGTCACTGGCCTACTTTTTTGAGTTAGTCCGACTTTAAGATAAAGCAATTCCCCTATGTTCGTCGATCCATTGAAACTTCACTTATAAACCCCCATACATTCGTAGGACCCCCCTTGGCCCCCCCAATGGTAAATTCCTGGCGTCGTCACTGCATGTATGCGAGAGCTTTGGAGGTGCGATCTTGAATAATAGTAAAAACAAAAACTTTCCTCAGAGGAAGATACTATATGAAGGATCATTTCTGAGGGCGGAGCCACGAGCTGAAGTACCTAAATTACCTTGAAGTTCAAGTTTAAGTTTCACTTTGCAAACATCCAGAAAGTAATTGCTTGGGGCTACAATATTAATTTTTGAAACATATTTATCTGAAAGAATCTGACTACTGATGTATGTTTGATTAGTATTACATGTTTCAGCTTCATATGTTTAACGGTTATATATTTAAACTTATATGACCTTCGCGTACACAAACCCTTATAACATTTTGTTTCCAACATTTTTTTAACATTTGGTTAGGTTAGGTTACATCAGGTTAGGTTTAGTTAGGTTAAATAACTTTCGAGAGTGACTTGAGAGTGTGGGAGAACTTGCGGGAAAACTCGCGGGAAAACTCGCGGGAAAACTTGCGGGAGTAACTTGCGGGAGTAACATGCGGGAAAACTAGCGGGAAAAACTTGCAGTAGGTACTTGCGGGAAAACTGGCGGGAATAACTTGCGGGAAAGCTTGCGGGAGTAGCTTGCGGGAAAGCTTGCGGGAGTAATATGCGGGAGGAACTTGCGGGAGGAACATGCGGGAGTAACTTGCTTGGGTACTGCGACTGTACATATGGTTAGGGATAGTGAAGATATATAGGAATATACAGTTTGGGTTGGGTTAGGTTAGGTTAAGTGAGGTTAGGTTAGGTTAGGTTAGGGTTTTTTAAATTTTATTCTGCAACTGTTCGTCGTAGAGCAAACCGGACCGATGGCGAATTACGGGGCGTATCGAGCGCGAGAAAGTGGTTACAAAGCATTTAGCTTAGCGCGTTCGGGGAACAAGTCTCTGAAAATACCCAACTCGTGATGTTGCGTCTCCTTTAAAAGTATTTCTCGGATCGACTTCGGGTAAGTGACACCGAACAAAAAATAAGTCAACGCACACTTCATGACGAGGCTTCATAGATTCGAGTTCATATCTTTAACTTTATAACGGTTGCTATGATGACGGTTTATATACGCGAAGGTGTTGCAAGTTTTCTACATAAATAAGTTTAAATAGACAACCGTAAAACATATGAAGCTGAAACATTTAATAC
>OX246750.1:9412983-9555729 GCA_945910005.1 Isoperla grammatica
TTTGAATCAGCTACACAATGAAAATATTGAAATCGATGCTATTTACAGATACAACAACCATAACGATTATAACATTTGAAAGTTTATAATTTCAATTGATAACTTCCCGCCTATCAATCCCCCGACGTCGTAAGACTAGGACCTGAATGCATAGTTCAGACTGAAGCCTTCCTCAACTCAGCCTCTCCTCAGCCTCGCCCAACCACCAATCACGGAACGGCATTGCCATGTGGACGGCTCTTTGATAGATGATTAGGTGAGGCTGAGGAGAGGCTGAGTTGAGGAGGGCTTGAGTGTGAACTCTGCATTCGGGCCTAAGTGTCGAGTACGGTACGGCGTTAAACACAAAATAGCCTGCTCCTCCTCCGCCAAGGATAGAATTTGACCCAATGTGACTCTGCCAGTCGTAAGACGCGACGAAATGAGAAATGACATGAAATGATGACCACAAGTTACGTTTCAATATAAATAGTTGAAATTTGAAATTAAATGTTAAGAAACGGAGATCTTCCTAATCTGTGTCGATAAAGAAGTTCTAATGGGAATAAAAACTTCTTTATCGACTCAGGTATTGTAAATATGTTTCCAGAGTCGCCACAAGAGCGCCCATATCGTGAGTAGTGTGTTTATTTGCTACTAGATCGCGGCAGAGTACAGATATGGATTTACCGACTGTGATGGCTCAGTGGATCAAAGCTGGCGTTGGACGGATTCGGTTGATTGTGGGTTTTAGTTTTTTTAATTTTATTTCCAGCTTAACTTAGAGCCACTGTGATATTTGACTACTGCCGTTAACATCGACGACAAAAAGTGCCTCAAAGTTGAGCTAGAAAAGAAGTAAATAAGATTTCCCACGTTTATCACAAGACATGAGTTTTAAAAAATGGAGTTTTATGGGTTTAAACGATTTAATGATTTTTCTAGTGTGAAACGGTTTAACTTTAGATCCGTTGAGATTTGGAGAAAGTGACGAATTGGCACAACCATATCAATGTGTACATGTTCCCTTATCAAAGCGTCACACAGTGTTTTCCTAGCATAACTAATCAAGTCATTATTATTCTAAATGAATCAAGTCTTTCACAAAATAAAGAAAATATTACGAAACTATGTACCCAAGTTTCATGTTTAGGGATGAGGTATGGTAACCACTGAGAAAAAAGAAAACTTATTTATTGCAGCCGTCCTAGCAACGAAGCACTCAATAAATTCAAAGTTGTTCTGAATCGGCCTTGTTGATTCTGGCATTGTCCGCAGGTGTTCGCACTGTCCAATCACTGATTCATTTGTTTCGTATTTGAAATATCGATCTTTGATTGGTTATCGCTCACTCGTCGATGGTGTTCGGAGCCTGCAGGGTTGGTTTAGTCACTTTAAATTAAAGTCACCCACTGAAAATCAGTTTCGTTACTGAGTGGGTAGACTCTAAATGTGAATGTATTTAATTATTTTATTTTTGCAATCTTAGAATAATTTCAGAGGGGACATACTTTAAAAGTAAAAATTTATAATAATTTGTAACTTTAAATTAAAGTCCCCCACTGCAAATCAGATAAGTTACTGAGTGGGTAGACTCTCAATCTGAATTTATTTATTTAACCTCTTTGGGGGGGGGGGGGGGGGGGGGGGGAATGATGCTTGCCTTTGATCTTAACTAAGACAGCTGGGCGGACAAAGCACCTTTAACTAATTGAGAGGACTTTTGATAAATGGATCAGAACTTCTTATGATCTCTGCGACTTTTTACTTCTTTCTTCCTTGTTTGCTTTTTACGAACTCCACAGTCGAAACGACCACAGCCCCTCCCTCATGTTACCCTCTAAAGAAAATGTCTTCCAACTGATTAATAATCGTTTCTCTTTAAAAGCGATATTTTGTGTTGTTCTTTTTTTTATTGTCCTCCTTTGTAAATCAGGTTATAACTGAGAAGGATGGTAAAAATAGAATAAAATATTTTTTGTGTGTGTTTCTACTTTATTAATTAATAGTAACATAAAATGTAGTATTGAAGCATCTGTTGTTGTTATGTGTTCAATGCACAGTAATAACATCACAAATTAGTCGACTGTACAAAATATGTTTTTTCATATTTTCACAATTCAATAATAAGACAGACAAACAAGTAGAACGAGTTGAGTTCGACAAAATGGAACTTATAAAATTCAGCAATTAGAGAAAAATCTATAAGATTAGGTAACATTTTCAGAGAAGACCAAAAATGACAACTAAGTTACAAGAAAACCTAAAAATAATGAAATATACGAAATAGAAAACAAAGTCCAGTCTCTAGATTGATTGGTAATGGCTGGTCCACACAGATTTTTAAGACATGCGATTTAAAAGGTTTAACGCGTAGTCGTAAAGTTGGATCATAGGAAACACGTACTGGCGTTCACACAAAGTTTTAGTTTTAAGACGTTGTTTTCATTGTTGTTTTTAAAACAACGTCTTAAAACCTTATGCATTATGTCTTCAAAATCTGTGTGGACCAGCCTTAAAGCAAAAATATCAATCACGCATTTTATTGCAAATTTAGGTAAATTATCGTTGAACAAATAAACCTTCAACACATCTATGTAAACTGTTACCCCCCTCCCCCCCCCCCCTCCAACACTCAACAAGTGTGCGCGTACATCCGACCGGTACACGATGTCAATTCACTGTACACAGTCAGTGTGAATACTTGCGACGTAACGTAACATTCCTTTTTACTATCCAACAACAACAAAATCTTTGTCATTTGTTTTTTACCGAGAACCACAGCCACGCAGTAAGACTGTGTGAGGGGGGGGGGAGAGGGATCGCTACAACCTTGCCCGCCACCTCGTCCGTCGCACCTGTACGTTCACCGCCTCCCCCGCCCCCCACCCCCTCGACGACAACCCCGACACAACTCGGTAACCGACTCGTCGACTCATAAATCTACCCCTGTCGACAGCGTGTCGTCGGCAACCTGGATGAAATAGTCTAAAATTAATAATTTCTAAGAGCGCGAAATTAAAAACTCGTCAATTCTGTTTTCTATGTTGGCGTGAAAGTCCGTGGATGCTGAGATGGTTACGGTAGAGGGCCGACGCAGTTGTTCGTAGGAACGGACGCCATTTTGTGTCATCGGGTTAAATGATTCTGCAGAAGGGCACCTCTCAAGATAACTAGGTTTATTGGTGTAGGCCTACTGTTAAAATGAATGACGAGGCATTTTCTGGAAATACCTTAAGCTAGTATTGCGGTGGTGGGAATCGAACCTGTGATCTGGTATAAACCATCTCAATCTGATCTTGATTGATAAATAATCGCATATACTTGTGTTGGATATTGTATAATCTAACTAGATTGAAACGTGTAATCAATTGACACAATTTTCTCAGAACATTTATTTAAATGTATCAATTTGACAAATTTTGTATTTCTAATAAAACTCAAATTTTAAATGTAAAAATACTTTTTAATTTAATTTAACCGGGTCTTTGTTAGCATTCACTTTCTTGTGATCTTCTAACACTTTTCAACTTTAAAATATGGATCAACACAATATCAATTCAATTGATCAATTGCAATACGATTTTCATATTCAAACTTCAAATATATGCAATTTTCATGAATGTATTTGAATACAATGTTTCATTTTTTGCTCAACCCAACATGTTTAAAAAAAATAATTGTAAGAATCGATCTGGTTGTTTACTACATTTATTTATCCTTTCGGGCAAGTATTCCTTTTGACAGAAAACTTAATTTTTGTCCGTCGATTCTACATTCGAATAACGATTTGACCGAGTTCAATTTTGGAAGCAACTCTTCGAAACAAAGATGGCGTCGTACTGCATCAGCCAACTCCTCCGTCCAACATCCAACGGTCCCAATCTCTCGTATTGCGCAATTAACATGCAGTAAAGTTGGCACGCTTCATACGAACGAACGGCCGACCCAGATCTTCGGATGAGATCGGGAAAGATCGGTTCTAGTGGTTTTGGCGGCAGTCAGGGAAGTCAGGTGCTCAAGGAAGGTCCTCGCTTCGACTCGACAGTGTGTGTGCGTGAGTGTGTGTGTGTACATTCTATCGCCAGACGTTAGGATATTATCTAGCTGAGAGAATTCACCAAAAACGTGAGTACTGACATTTCTTACACTTAGTTTGACGCTCCCCTACATCGCTATGTGATCACCCCTAACCCCTGTGACAATCCGACAATCATATCATATTTATTCATTTCATATTGTAATATTTATAATAAGTCATATTTTTTATACTGACCGGTATGGTCACATAACTAAATTTTAGTTACGGGAGCTTCAAACTATGTCAAACTAAAAATATCTGCACTAACTTCAGAACTATTATTAACAAATTCTGACCCCTTAACAAACCAATTATGTTTTTGTATGTATTCAGTTTTAAAACTGATAAGCGTAGGTGAAAGACTTTAATAATAATTGATTTTGTTTTTAACTACATCACAATTAATTTATCAAAGCTTTAAGAATGTGTAAGAGATTTCACTTGTAAAGATGTTGTGAATTGAAGGGGGGGGGGGGGGGGTTACCCCCACTTAGGCTTCCTTGCTTAGTGGGATTGTTTAGACTTAGAGGATTTTTTCCTCCCAGAGATGAATTAATGACAACAACAAACACAACAATAAATTGGCATTCAACTTAAAAAAAAACATTAAAATAAAAAGGAATGTACAATTGTTTGTATCGAGTTGTATCCTCTTGCTACATATAATTTCCTTTTGTCACTGCAAAGAATCTCCGAAGACTTCAGTTTGAAATAACATTTTTCCAAAAAGTCATTGTTTTCCTCATAGGCATCCCCCCCCCCCCCCCCCCAACTCCCACCCTCCGCAATTGATGCTCTGGCAAAATCCTATTCTGTGTTTAAAAACACTAATAACGTTTTCACCCATGGCAACAACCATTCAAATCCTTTGAAATAATACATGCAAACTACAATTTAGTTACATTTATTATTTCGTTGTTTGTATATTGTTATAATAATGTACATGTATTTAAATTAAATGAAATTGATTGATTGAGATTATTACCCCTCTACTCCTTCAGGTAAGGGGAGTGGGACAAGTTAAATAAAACAAATTAAAAAATTCACATTTAGAGTCTACACACTCAGTAACGAAACTGTTTTTCAGTGTGGGACTTTAATTTAAAGCAACTATGCACTCTACCGCACTGCTCCAACGTACACATTTTAAGTTTCAACTCAAATTTGGTCCGTATTCATAGTCGTCCCCTACCCCTAGGGGCGTCCGTTGTTGCCAGGTAACAATTTCATGCATCCTCATAAAGAAAACACATCTTAAGAAACACCGGGCGCCCCAGGGGTAGGAAAATACGGACCTGAGCCCGAAGTTACCGTGTCTACATTCAGTTTTAAACAATTTTGCAGACCATTAAAGTTTGGTATAACATAAGAACAATATTAAATAATTAAATATTATTTAAGACAAGAATGGGCACCGCAGCTGTTTCCATCGCGTCGCACAGTTAGAGAATAAACACTCGTTGAGTTTTTGTGGTGACATTGTTGGGATTCGAACCTTGGAATGTCATCAGTCACGCGCCCCGCATTCCAGCCGTGCGCACACCAGATATAAATTATACTAACAATAATAATTGGTCTTGTTAGATAATTACTACGCTTCAACGGGTTGGACTGGGTGTATAATAGCCTGACAGGAATAGAAATAATCAATTATGAAATAAAGAAAAATAATGGAATATAAAATTAATAATAAAAAATAGATAATATATAGGGAAAAAAAAAAAATAATAATAGAAAAATTATTCAACAATTATCAATCGAATTATAACATCTTTAGATTTTATATTTTTTGTATCAACCTGCCTAGACATAACTTTTCCCTGACAACCTTTCCTTTATTTAAATGTAAGTGTCAATAAATGGGGTAAGAAAAAAAACAGTAAAGATACTGACGACTGAATGCTGAATTGAGCCCTATTAAATATCCGTTGGACATTCCCTGTCAACTATATCCTCACATATAACAAATACTACTATACTATGTTTTTATTATACGTATAAAGATTGTATTTATTTTTACTGACAGTGTTGACAATCAAAATAAATACAAAGTAGATACAACATAAAATACGAAGTACAATAGTTTGTTTTTATTTTTATTGTCAGTAGAAAATAAAAATAAATGCAAACTATACGTATAACAAAAACATGTTATAGTAGTATTTGTAATATGGGAAGATAAAGTTGGCAAGGAATGTCCAACGAATATTTAATAGGGCTCAATTCAGCATTCGCTTTTGACTGAGTAAAACCCAAGACAAATCTTGCAGTCAAGATTACCAGTGGCCGGTATCAAACCGGCGACCTCCCGAATACGAATCTCTTATTTTACCTCTGAGCCACTTCCATTGATGAGATGTATCATAACCATACAAACTTTACAAAACTCTCGACCAACGCTTAAAACGAACTCGCATAAAAACTTGCAGTCACATTAATTATATAGGTGTGAGAAATGAGAATTGACTTTCGATTTTTGGGAGTGGCTCGCAAAACAAAGTTCGTCCTTCCTTGCTTAGAGCGTCACGTTCTCATAATGTGATAACTAAATAATAGGTATCGGGTTCGAAGATAGATTACCCCAACCCCCTCCCCCCTTCCCCTCCTCCGCCCGGGGCCACGGCACCTAAATTATAACCCAAGTAATTCACGTAATGGATGAGCTATAGCGAAACATACAATGTCTCGAGTCTTGTTACTATAAACTTTTTTAAAATGTCTTCAAATATAATTTAACTTTTTATAATATATGTGCACGTTAATGAAACTAAAGAAGTGTTGTCTTTTGCGATAAGCTTGACTCAGACGTTACGAATAATTAATTTATAATGAGACAAGAAAACACACATTAAATTGACGCTTTAACATCCTTTTTTTCATCATCTTGACGCGGTTCATCCCAAAAACACGCTATTTCTTATGTAAATACTAAGTATTTTTATTTATATTGTAAAATATATACAAATTAATTAATAACAAGACAAGGAAACACACTTTAAATAAACGCTATTACATGCTTTTTCATCATTTCGACGCGGTTCATCCTAAAAACACTATTGATTATGTAAATTCTAAGTATTTATATTTATATTGTAAAATATATTCAAATTAGTTAAAACGAGACAAGGACACACTTTGAATTGACGCTTGAACATCCTTTTTCATCATCTTGACGCGGTTCATTCCAAAAACACACTATTTTTTATGTAAATACAAAGTATTTATATTTATATTGTAAAATATATACAAATTAATTAATAACGAGACAAGGAAACACACTTTAAATAAACGCTAACATTCTTTTTCATCATCTCGAAGTGGTTCATCCTAGTCCTACAAACACTATTTCTTATGTAAATACTAAGTATTTATATTTATATTGTAAAATACTTTCAAATTAATTAATTTGTTAAATCATGGATAATTGCATTAATTAATTCATTATTTAATTTAGTAATTTCCTGTTCAGTAACGAAACTAATTTAAAAACGAGAACATCAAGTCTCACTGAAGAAATTGTTCAGGCCGTATTACGATGGTCTATTTTCATCTTTAGGCACCATTTGTATTCTTAATTTTGTTTAGTTTATATATAAATTTGTTTCTATTTTCGTTTTGATATACATTGCATGTTATTCTGTGTCTTACGGCAACAGCTATGGCTGCAGATACCAATAAAGGCTGCTATTCTACGTATAGCGATTGATGTTCGCTGTTCTGCTTGTTAGCGTAGTAAAACACGGTGTTTTGATTCGGGTCAGAAGGTTGAGCAATGAAGACGGCTCCTCAGGCCTCGTAACCTTTAGACAGGCGTCGCGAGGGCGGCGTCGCGACGCCAGCGCGCTCATTAACGCGACGTTATCGACAGACGCATCACAACATCTTCATCACAACATGTTCATTACAACATCTTCATTACAACATCTTCATTACAACATGTTCATTACAACATGTTCATTACAACATGTTGGCGTTACAGGACGCCGGTTGACGGCACTGTTGGATTGAATTGAATCGAATTGAATTGAATTGAATTGAATTGAATTGAATTGAATTGAATTGAATTGAATTGAATTGAATTGAATTGAATTGAATTGAATTGAATTGAATTGAATTGAATTGAATCGAATCGAATTACAATGAATCGAATTTAATTGAATTGAATTGAATCGAACAATAATGAATCGCATCGAATTGAATTGAATTGAATTGAATTGAATTGAATTGAAGGTTTTTATTGATGTTTAACAAATACGTGTTACAGCATGGATACAAGCCCCCAAAGATAGTGAGAGATGGAGACGAATATGTGGATTGTAAATCATGTGGCGGTAAATTATTTGATGACTTCTGTTCACTTTTAGATGATGAACGATCAAAACTCGAAATAGTCCGAGTTTTTTTTTAAGCATGCAAGCATTTTATTTTCGAGCCAATTCATTTCAAATTCTTGTAGTTTAGAAGTCCCATGATAAGACAGATGGCCAGTGTAGAGTAATGTGGACATGCTCATTCCCTCTTTGGAAATATAATGGACATGCCCATACTCTCTTTAGCCTACAGGTGGAATATAAATTTAATACAACACAGGAACTACTGTACGTACATTGAAAGAACATAGAGAGCATTGTGCCCTACACTGGCCTTAATTACAATAAAATAAATAAAAAAAACTGAAAGAATATATGGGATAATTGATAATTGCTGGGTAATTGATATTATGCTATCTCTAGCGTCAGCGACACCATCGACAGTGCGCCTTATTTAGAGCGCGTACGCAACCCCCGATACACCTTCTCAGCGCTCCGCACGGGAATTTCCTCAACCCTACTACCCCTTATTTTTAGCGCGTAAGCAACCCCCATACACTTTCACAATATTGATGAATGTAGACGCCATGACCTGAAATATAACATTGCTTTTAATTTATGTGACATTTTTTCTAGCATGCTTAGTTACTCTATAACTAAATACTAGGAAAACGCTCTGATTGACGCGTTGATAAGCGAGCGCGTCCATATCTACGAACGTTCTGGCGAAAAGATCTCAAAGCTAATAAAAACAACAATTAACAACAATTCAAGAATGCACATTGCAAAAACTTTTCTAATTCCCATAGCTATTATAATTCCCGATATTGTTGAATGCAGTGCCATGTGCGTTGCTAAGAATTTTCTTTGTCATGTTTTCGCCGCGGTCCGCCACCGTTACTAACAGTTATTGACAGCAATAGAAATGTAATTTCTGCCTCTAATACGTATCCGATCGCGTCTAAATTAGTATATTCGTGACCGGATGAAAATGTACTACAAGATAGCCACCTCACATTTTGCTGTTACTGTTTTTCAGAAAAATATTTTCGAGTAACTTTTGTGTAACTTTGCCAATATTGATCAGATAGCCATTAAATGAACATATTCGTGACCGGAAAAAGCTTTAAAAAAATATGGCTATCTCACATTTTGCCGCCATTTTGTTTCAGAAAAATATTTTGCAGTAACTATGGTTTAACTTTGTAACTTTTCAAACGATTTTGCCTCAAAACTATACACCTTTAATCCACATCGAGGCTTGTGGATGGTCCAAATTTCAAGTTGATCGGACTTTCCGTTCGACCGCTATCGACGGACATAAAAACAAAAAAAAACAAAAAAACAAAAAACAAACAGAATGAAGTGCCGTTAGAGTCTAGTACGGTACAAAAAAAAAAAAAAAAACAGAACGAAGTGCCATAAGAGTCTCGTGGAAACGCTCGCTTCACTCGCTTAATAACGTTTTCAAAATAGTGTGACTGTTTTGATTATAATTGTTGCACTCATACGATCTATTGATACTTTTTCATTACATCACTTGTTTTGTTGTATAATTAATTAAAGAACGGTAAAACAAAAAATTGTACTTTATATCGACAAGGAAAGACAGTAAAAAAAAGTGTTGTCTCTGTACACATTATAATTGAACTTGAATTTATAAATAATAATATATGAACAACGAACAGTAACGACTGAAGTTAAATAAGGTTGACAAGACACATGGAAATACTAGTGACATTTCGTCCGTTATAACATGTTAACGCCGGTTTTGACCGAGATTATATGTCATACACTCTATAAAATAATAATAATGTGATTAATTCACTTGCTCACGTGTGTTCATTTCGACAGGAGTAGGCTACGTGCCGGTACCAGGCTTGCCCTCCTCTCTTCCTCATTATCATTCATTCATCAATCATCACTCATCAGGCTAAAGAGGGCATTGTGCCCTCACTGGCCTTAATTACAATAAAATAAAATAATCATGTTATTACTACGTGCAGAGGCGAGCCCCCGTGGCTTAGTTGAGAACAAGAAAATCAGTCGATCTTTCGTCGATCTTGGCATTTCACAAATGATGTACACCCCCACTACCCCCACTAGCACAAACATGAGACGATATCCCCGAATTCATTACCGGAAGCCATAACAGAAGTTCAACCATGCGCACATTTCTTGTAAACCCAACATCTAGTCAAATAATAGGCGTCCACACAACCAAATTAATAAACAATTACATTTGATTACTTTTTGACCGTTCGGACCCAACAATTTCAAGGAAACTGCGGTCGCACTCGGGGTGTACAAACAAGTTGTGAAAGAAATGCCCTGCGGCGTCTTTAGCTTTGCCACGGCCAAAGAATAGAATAGGATATCGCAATCTGATCTGCTTCGACTAGGACATAAAAGGGACATGACGTGTCATAACATGGACTGGCCGAACAACGATATTCCGAGGTACCGTAAACAAATTACGTCACACAGACGCCAAGAATAGAGCATGGTATCTATATTTAGCCATAGCCATAGACGAATACCGACACAGTAGCAAGGCAAGGTCCCAGAATTAGGGAATCCATAATATGTTGGTTTTAAGATCTCGTACGAAGATAGCCTAGAAATAACAAACGCGGGCGATGAAATCGGATGTGGGATTCGAACCCTCGACCGCCTAGAACGGAATACACAGCATCTCAGATGAATCTGTCATAGCAAAGAGGCACACGATGATTGTTGTAATGTCCATCACTGAAAATCAGTTCTAATAACTGTCAATGATTTATGCAAAATGTATTTTTTTTTTTTTTTAAATAAAATTATTGCTATTAATGATGAGGAAACTAATTCACCATACGAATAATGATGGAATGTTCAATTAAATACTTTATCTCATGTGTTTTGTACAGGGAATTTTTCTATCCATTTCTTTAATAAATTTTTCATTCGTAAACGTCAATAAGTCCTAAACACCTGTAAAACTCTGTATACAAACCTAAGCAATTCCATTCTGACAATCGAATTCTACAACATACACTATTTATACGTATCCAGATTTTATTAATCAGTTATGAAACTGATTTTCCAAGGAAGAGACATTTTTAAATGTCAGTCGTTCGTGAATGTGTAGACACTGCAGTGTACGGTGTGTGTTTTTTTTTATAATTATATATAGGATCGGTTTCATCAAAATTTTAAATTCTGATTAGCCGTAAAGGGAAGATTCTCTACAAACAAGCACGCATTTTGAATATATTGAAACCATGATTACCAAACCGAGCTTAGTAAATCGGTGAATTGGATCTAAAAAACGAGTTACACAAATAGGTATAAATATGAAGAACAAAATATTAATAAAGAAACCAATATTACCAAAAGTATCAATACTCGGACACCAAATTACAATCTATATTATTCCAGACAGTATCAATAATTTACATCTCTTTCAGATCAAACGAATCACTTCTAACTATAGCACTGTCTAACTGACTAGACTACTTCACAATTGTTAAAAACAGATCACGTTAATTCCGCTGACGTATGAAAGCACACAATATGGTTGGTATAGTCTATCCACTCAAGGCTGCTCACGATTATATATTCAATGCACAGCGTGTCTCTTAGGGCAATCTCATGTCACATAATTATAGTATGTATGAACGTAGCCTACGGTAAATGCATGTAAAACAGCTCGTTCAAGCCAAGCACGTGACTTTGTTTACATTATCAGATAACGTGGTTGTGAACGTGGTCGATTAGTTCACAGTCGTAATGCGTAACTAATCGTTCGATTTGATTATATTTATTGTGATTAATAAAACGTGGTTGTGAACGTGGTCGATTAGTTCACAGTCGTAATGCGTAACTAATCGTTCGATTTGATTATATTTATTGTGAATTAATAAACATATCGATATGTATTTGCTATTCAGTTTGATTTGAAAGAGAAAAATTTACGTTAATTGCTAATTGAAATATTAATTTTGTTAATACAGACATTTTTTAGCTACTGCTGGCTCTTACTATTTACTAGCCTACTACTATTGGTGAAAGCACGGGGTGTGCTGCAGTCTTATAACAAGTGGAGTTTCTTTCTAATTTAACACATTTGTCTTTTATTGCAAGTAATATTTAGTAACTTAGGTCCAGTCTTACAATGTCCCAAAAACTACTTATTCGTCGAATAGTTTGTTGTCTCCATGGCAACGACCAATCAAAACCCTTGAAATCCTCCAAATAGCTTAATTGCTACAAATACATGTGTTATTAGGAAATTGTAAGACCGGCCCTTAGTAATATTAAGTGTTGTTTAATGATATTTTCTATAATTAGTCTGATTTATACAAACATTATCATTATATTAACTTTGAATAAATTTTCGCATTGAAGAAAGAATTATTATATTCATTTTCTCATTGGTACCGTGTTTGATGTATTTGATGTATTTTGTTATAAAAGTGAAAAACGATAATCCTCTTCCTTGCACGTGGTGACGTGTTGTCGCCCCCCCCCCCCTCTCCCCCCCCCCCCGTGTCCCCACCCATGTCGGCATGAGAATATGTTCGCCTCGCTCCGTGAGGAGTGAAGAAAGACCCGACTTAGAATACAGATCACGTTTCATCATACGTTACGTACATTCCACCAAATACTTTACTTAATTAATTAATTTTTAATTTCTCGTAGGAAGACCCGTTATAGGGTGCACACCAGCTTTACCTGATGTGCCCCTCTTCAGGTGACTAACTAGGTTATTATTAGGGTAATTGGATAGTTAGGAAGGAATGTCCGAGGGCTGATAGTATGACTCAATCCCAGCATTCGCTTTTACGACTGAGGAAAACCTCGCAAAAACCTTCAGTCAGGACTGCCGGTAGCCGGAATCGAACCGGTGACCTCCCGAATTAGAGTCTCGCGTCTTACCGCTGACCTACCTCTACTTTACTTAATAATACAGAACGCTTACCACATCTGCAGAGGCACTGGTCAAGAAGTCCCCTCGGCTGGGTATATAGCGAAGCTCTATGCCTATACGTTCGCCACGTCACTAGCGGACTGACGGCGACTAGACTGTGGACTGTGTACCTCTAGACCCAGGGTAGAAAACAACAGACAATGTCTGGCCACAGGTGACCTAGCGGCGTGAATTGGTACTAGGCAAAGAATTGATTTCTTGAGTTTAACGACGTACTCGACAACTATGAACATAAGACGTTGAGGGGTGTTTGAGATAGGGGCAACTTGGAGGGCGGGGAGGAAATGGGTAAGGGATTATGTGGACTGCATGCACCTCGACCTGTTCGGCTAGGATGGTCATACCAGAAGCATATGCTTCCGCCGGTATAGCTCTCGGTATCAGTAAAGCACGCAAACCTGTCCACCACGATAAGGTTGCAGTCCCTGGGCAGGACTAGGCGAAGAAGTCTACTCGCTGTTACCAACGTGGCCATATTTTCATATCCACCTCCGATTCCCTAAGATTTGATTACACTAATTTTAATTTAGGTACAACTGTAAAACGTACGTTTTGAATTATTTTAACTTGATACTGTGGTATTAAATGTGCTAGAGCATAGATATTGTGGAAATTGACACCATATAATCTCTATTTGGGAAACTTTGTCGGAAACTATATCAACTATACCCGGAAAATCTAGATAGTATACCATAACCATATAATCTCGTTTATGTTTGTATTATGCAAGCAAGCAAGACAAAAATTAAGCAAATGAATTAAACTGATGGACAAACCACAGGTTATCAACAAAATAACGTTGATAAAGTTGTAACCATATGGAGATCTCCACTAGTTCAAGTTATTGACGTTACTTACAAGAAGCGATGATTCTATGCTATACACTTTGTTAACAAATCTAGCCGTGTTTGATTTTGTCTAGTAAAGCTTTTCAATCTTAAGAACAAACATTATTTATAATATGTAGGATGGTGGTTAATATAATTAGTGTGCCCGCTATCATCGGCAATATCTTAACAACCTGACTAGTCGACTTTAACGCCCACATCTGTTAGGGCGGAGGTATAGGGAGCCTTGATCAGTATTCAAGTATACGAGTATAATAACGTGTTTTGCTGAAGCAGCGTTGATTTTTAGGAACTAATTATTAAAGAATTGTTAAATTAGTTAGCTACTAAATTAACAATTTTAACGATTGTCGATTATAATATTTGAAATATTTTTAATCCAATGTTTAGTTTGTACGAAAGAAACTACATTTACGGTCGGTATTATGAACAGCTATTAAAAAGTTAGCAGCTAATAAGTTTTTTCCACCATGGCAACCACCAATCAGAAGCATTAAAATCTACCTAATAGCTTATTAGCTCCTATTAAATGTGTATTCATAAGACCGGGCCTTAAGTTAATAACGACTTGATAAATATTGCGTAGGTATACCTTTTTCAATATATTACTAAAGCACGCTTATTTTGCTTTTTGCCATCTACTTCTGTTTACATTTTATACAGCATTCAATGATATTGTCTCGTCTAACTATAGTAGTTTTATTTTCGGTTCCTTGACATCATTATTACTACACTTATTTTATTTGTGCCCTGGCTTTTTTCTTTCTATACTGTACAGTTTATTTATTGTCCTCATTTCTAAATCCCTTTTATTACAGAACAGGACAACCATTAAATAAATAATTAAATACATTTCTCCGCCTGCCAGGTCTAGGCAGTTTCACTATTCTAGGTAGGTATATACATCAACCAACTGTTTCATGATAGATCCACTGACTGTACAGTATACAACATCCGATGTTATCATAACTAAAAATACTCTCCTCCTCGAAGATGTAAAACAAGTTTATGTGTTTGCGAATGTGGGACTATTACCTATAGGTGCGCGCGCATCTTGCCTCTATGCCGCGTGGTAGAGGTAATAACAGAGTAGAGATACACAGTGCCTAGAGGGGACGTGCAATGGCGCCACTTACTATGCTATTACATGCGCGTAACTTCCCCACTCAAAGTTACCGGCGTTTAGAGGTTATCTTGACTACTGCATTCACTGGCACACCCATGGTTTGGTTTCACAAGAGGTGCTAAAACCCCAACCACCAATAGGGAATGCTCCTCAACTTTTGGTTTATGATAGTTTTAACAGTAGTAGTATACAAAGCTGCCCTGCAAAAGATTTGTTATTATTAAATACATTTTAAATACTTTTCCGAGGGTTTGAAAATGGAAGGTTTGCAAATTTACTGTCGGTGTCGGGATTGCAATTGCAATCCGGAAATCGTGAAAAAGTTAATTTACATGGTTTCGTGTGGCGGGCACTGTTCACAATGGTTTCTTGGCGGTGTTCACAATAAAATCGTGATGTCGTATAGTGATTTGGCATGATACAACGTACGATTGCGATTCCTATCACGATGCCGATAATTGTGGTTGAGGACTTTGAGGTCTTTTTCTGGTATGAACTCGAAGATCGGTCTAACTTTGAACCTCTTGTAAATCAAGGCCATTAGTGAGAATAGATTTTGTAAACATATTGTTGGAATGTTCATTGTGTCTTTGTTCTGATAGTAACTTCTCCGTGTGACCTGGATCTGATTTCAAAGAGGTCCAAAGCTACACTGGTTTTAGAGTAAAGATCAGAAAAAGACTTTTTAAGAAAAAAAAAACTCTTCTCCAAGATGTAAAACGAAACTAAAACCTCTTTTGCATCCAGGCCCAAGGATTTCAACCTGTAGTCCCTATCCCATATCTGGGAACCCGAATACCCCAGCAAAATGTTAACACTAAGAAAGCGACTTTCAGGTGTAATCTTCCATCAATGTTACCGACAATTATAGGTGATATTGACTACAGTGAAACTTCTTTATAACAAACATCTTCATAACAAAATGATCCATATAACAAACTGGTTTTGAGGACCCAAAAGATTCTTATGCATGAAAAGATACCATATTTTTTTAAAGAAGTGTTCTTTATAACAAAATAACAATTTTACCCCTAAAAGTTCGTTATAAAGAAGTTTTACTGTACTACTTTTCGATATTTTTGGGAATTTTGATACAAGCATCCAAAAAAGAGCGATTTTCTTTTTTTGACACAAATCGAAGATTTCTCGGTAAAAATAAAATCAAAATGACGTTTTTTAAGCGTTGACTGTTCGTTGTCACCACAACTAGCTGTCTCCGAGTATGGGCAATGATGCGACCTGGAGGTGAGTTAAAGACAGCCTAGTGAAACACCTGTGGCTTAATATGGACAAGACCGGTCATGCACAGAGACACGTCTTGCCCACTCTCGCACTCGCTGCTCAATGAGTGAGTGTTCGATTACCGAGAACACAGAGTGCGATGAACGCTGACGTCACCGGGGGGGGGGGGGGGGGGGGGGGGGGGGGGTTACCCCCTCGTACAGTGTAATGCGGGGGATATTGTTACAATATCAGAACCGGTAGAAATATCTTGAGAATGCAGCTGTACAATAATGAAAAAAGTGATAAATAAAAATAAATAAAATAATTCACATTTAGAGTCTACCCACTCAGTAACGAAACTGATTTTCAGTGGAGGACTTTAATTTAAAGCAACTAAACCAACCCTGTAGGCTTCGAACACCATCGACGAGTGAGCGATAACCAATCAAAGATCGATATTTCAAATACGAAACATGCATATGAATCAGTGATTGGACAGTGCGAACACCTGCGGACAAATGTCAGAATCAACGAGGCTGATTCAGAACAACTTTGAACTTATTGAGTGCTTCGTTGCTAGGACGGCTCCAAAGTCACCGTTTATTTATTCCTAAGCCAACAAGTAAAGCTGCATCTCAACTTACGCTAAGGAAGCTCAGGTTACTGTATGTAAAAATTGATTTAAATGCCTTAAATTGTCAAAAAGTAAACGAAAATATGTAATCCCTTAAAAATGTAGTACTCTTTATTACGAGTGTTACTTTTTCCAATAAATATTTCCGTGTCTCAAATTGTCTTATTGTGAATGCACAAACATCTATAAGAAAGAGCACAGAATTATCTATGGGAATAAATACTATTCTAGTTTACTTTCTAACTATTTTAAAGAATATTATTTTAACACAATCATAATGAACACATTTTCTCTTGAACATATTACTCGTACACCATTTGAACAGTTAACATTCTTCGGTAACTTTTTATATACATTATAAAGAGTACAGATTTGTGTGTGGGTTTTTTTCACTCAAGACAAAAATGAGTGCACAGTGCCAAACGTCATCGAAGTAAGCTGTCAGCATAAATAAAAATAAATAAAATAACTCACATTTAGAGCCTACCCACTCAGTAATGAAACTGTTTTTCAGTGGGGGACTTTAATTTAAAGCAACTAAACCAACCCTGTAGATTCCGAACACCATCGACGAGTGAGCGATAACCAATCAAAGATCGATATTTCAAATACGAAACAAGGGAATTTTATAATATCTTTGATATGAATCATATATTATGAATATTATTATTTAGTTTCTTCCCGAACGTAAATCGTACGACAGGTATAGCTATGTCCCGAGACTTGTCTTCCGACCTCTTTGGAACCCGATCGTCAAAGCTCTTCGTTCTGCCATGCAGAGAAAGTGAAACACATCGAAAGCGAAACCTACCTACTTGGTTTGCATAATCTTATATGGTCATGCTCCGCGCTAAATATGGAGTCAACAACAACGGGATACCCACGTAGTGTCTCGGTGAATGGGAGGGACGCTGCGTCGACCATATGGCCGGCTCGTGACGTCACAGTGAGCCTCGATACTACGTCGTGCGGTTACCAACCAGTGGGTCGTGGCACAAACACGGGTCGCGGCGAACTGAAGATTTGCGAAAATACAGAGTAAAATATCAAAATATGTGTAAATAAATAAATAAATACATTCACATTTAGGCCCGAATGCATAGTTCACACTCAAGCCCTCCTCAACTCAGCCTCTCCTCAGCCTCACCTAGCCACCAATCACAGAGCTGTCCACATGGCAATGCCGTTCAGTGATTGGTGGTTGGGCGAGGCTGAGGAGAGGCTGAGTTGAGGAAGGCTTGAGTCTGGACTATGCATACGGACCTTAGAGTCTACCCACTCAGTAACTAAACTGATTTGCAGTGGGGGACTTTAATTTAAAGTGATTAAACCAACCCTGTAGGCTTCGAACACCATCAACGAGTGAGCGATAACCAATCAAAGATCAATATTTCAAATACGAAACACATGAATCAGTGATTGGACAGTGCGAACACCTGCGGACAAATACCAGAATCAATAAGGCCGATTCAGAACAACTTTGAATTTATTGAGTGCTTCGTTGCTAGGACGGTTCCAAAGTCACCGCTTACTTATTCCTAAGCCAAGAAGTAATGGAGTGTTCAGTGTACAGATACATACATGTGTACAGATGTAAAGGCGGGTTCACACAAAATGACTAAGACTAACGATTAGTGTTTAAGACTAGCGATTTAAGGTTTAACAGGGTTGAAGTATACGATTTATGTTAAAGCGTTAACAAACTTTTATAGTGATTAGTGTTTAAGAACGAGTGATTAAGAAAGTTGATTTTCGATTGTTGGCATTGTTGAAATACATTTGGGGATGGATGTTTCCGAGTACGGTGTTTTCCCAAGGCTTAATCACTCTATTGTTAGTCATTCTGTCTGAACGCGCCTTAAAGATACATACAGGTGTACAGATGTAAAGATACATACAGGTGTACAGATGTAAAGATACATACAGGTGTACAGATGTAAAGATACATACAGGTGTACAGATGTAAAGATACATACGGGTGTACAGATGTAAAGATACATACAGGTGTACAGATACATGTGTACAAATGAACAGTTTACAGATTATGGTATTTTAGACTTTACATCATATATTTTGGCAGCTATGTTAATCGAGACAATGACTATGGGATGAATAAAGAAGATATCAACACCCAAGAAGGATTCGAACCTAGAACACAGGACACGTAATTTACTAGACCGTCGCCTATGTACTTACACATTTCTAGCATATGTAATTCTACAGTCTACACAAACATTTAGACTTCATGATTTCAGAACTGACATACTTTTTCTAGTCTAACTTCTTGCCCAGGGACTGCTACCTTATCGTGGTGGGCAGGTTTGTGTGCTTTGTTAATCACAAGAGCTAGGCCGGCGGAAGCGTATGCTTCTGGTAAGGCCACCCTAGCCCGTCATCAAGGGAGAGAAGCCAGATGAAAGGCAGTCCACGTCAATCCTCCCCTTTACGTCCTACTTATCCCTTTCCTCCAATCACCCCCCTACGTCATATGACCTAGTTGTCGAGTACGTTGTTAAACACCAAATACAAATAATAATCCAAAACATGTTATTAAGGTTATGTTAAAAAAGCCCTTCCTTTACCCGACTAATCTGGTGTTCTCTGACAGCGGCTTCCTAAATGTAAGAAAAATATATCTGAAATATTTACTTAACCACAGTCACAAAATATTCCATAAGTTAAAAACTGAACCTCATCGACATGGAACGCGAAATCAAATACAATACAAATTGAATATTCCTAGAACCCGTCTCCACATGACGCAGAGGCATGCGCTTTTCCTTGGTCCTAAAGCCTATAATGATATTTTACCCTTAAACATAAGATCCACTAAATCGGTAGATAAATTCAATTTACTGCTTAACAGATGGTTAATTCAATGTCCCAATGAAACTATAAATAACACAATCAACCTTAAAGTAACTAGAAAAGTCGGTTGGTACTCGCATGATTAACAATGGTTTAATGCAAACATGCTTGTTTAAAATACATCCTAGAACACTGTATGAATAATTGTTGTACTTTTCATTCTCTAGATAAATTAACAATAAATTAATATAAAAAGTGTATTGGTGTATATGCATGAATAAATCATGAAAATTGCTTTTTTAGTATGTTGAGTATAGCTACTAAAAAACAAAAATTGCATTTGGTCTGCCATATTAATGTAATTAATAATTAACAATAATGTAACTTCAACCAGAGAAATCGTGAAACAGTAGAAATAAGTAATACAAAATATTTTCAACTCAAATTCTGTTTTTAGTTTTAGATTAATTTTATATGAATGCTAAAGATGTAATGAAAGAATATTGTGAATCTTGCATTCTGTTTCTAGTCTTAGGTTAAATTTAAGTAAACATTAATCTAAGTGAAATCATTATTTTTCTATAATATTGTAAAATTATGTACAACTAACCTAACTAGACTAAATCCATAGCCAGAGGAACTGCTACCCACCCACAAGTGAAATCTTCTGTGGGTAGTAGCCTCGATTACCAGTTTAAAGTGTCAATACCTACTGTACCATTCATCCTCACCACCTATTGTATATTGTACTGAACCGATGATAATGTGCAATTATACATCTTCAGTACATGTACTGTTATATGACTGTATGTACACAATGATCAAATGGAAATAAAATTGAAATTGAAATTGAAATAGTCTAATACAGGCTTTACACGGTTCAATACGTTGGTCAAACTTATTGAATTCAAGGACAAAAAATCATCAATCAATAAAAGCTATATTGTTGCAGTTTTTTACAAACTGTTTTTTATTCACTTTTGTTCTTGAATTCAATAAGTTTGACGAAGGTATTGAGTCGTGTAATGTCGGCATAAGTTTAAATGCCACCTTGCTCGTATTCCCCCCCTCCCCCTCCTTCTCTCCCCACACAAGAATGTGGTCGCGTCACCGATTCCTGAATGAGCTCCAGTGATTAACAGGAATCTTCGATGAATCCTCTCACAACTAACGAATGCAAGCTGTGGTTCTAGGAATGTGGTCATGCCTTGTTTTGGTTACTACTAGGGCAAGACAGGGCTGTGGGCGCCTCCTCCCACCTCCCGCCTCCCACTCCTTCCTGTCCTCCCACCATCCTTAGCCTCACAGGACCCTCGTCACTCGAGACAATAATATAACTATCCCAGTGATATCTTTTGGATATCTTTTTTGTGTCATCGTTTTATGATGTCAATAAGATTGCAAAAATTAATGTTTTTCGAAAATTTCCCTGTCTTTTAATGACATCTTTAAGGAATATAATATAATATCCCTCTACAATGTTAAAACTTAAATTACTAAACATTATGATAACAATACTACCATATACACGTAGTCATTTGTTTCTTTATATACATAAAAATGACTAGGTATGCATAATAATAATCATCACATTTTTGTGATGGATAAATACATTTATATTTATTGAATACCCACTCACAAAAATTAATTTTCGGTGAGGGATATTTATACAATCTATTATCTTTATCGTTTCAATGCCGGCTCCAAAGTCACCGTTTACGGTAAGATAGATTAGAGTAAAGTTCCAAAGTTAAAAACTCAAACCCGAACAGGGAATCGAACCATGGACCTTCTTTATTGAAAGTATAGGAATATTGAGACATCAGTAAATCAGAAATGGGACATAACGATTATTTACCTGAAGAATAGTCCATCACATAAAAGTGATGTGTGAGGAATTCCTAAGAAGGATTAAATAAATAAATAAATTCACATTTAGAGTCTACCCACTCAGTAACTAAACTGATCTGCAGTGGGGGACTTTAATTTAAAGTGACTCAACCAACCCTGTAGGCTTCGAACACCATCATTGATTATTTTCATATTGAAAATTGATTCTTATTATGTTCACGCGGGTAAGATAGATGCCGTGTGGGAATCGAACCCGGGTCCGTCAGCGCATCCGGCTCGGGCGTATGACGTCACATACGATGCACTACTCAAACAGAAAGGCGATCTGTTCTAAAATGGGGCATTGGGTCGGACATTGGCCGTCGGCCCAAGACGTAGCGTTACTACAATAAACAGCCGTCCGCGTAAATATCCGTCTGTGGGGTGGGGGGGGGGGGGGGGGGGGCGGTAGAGGCGCGGAAAAGAACACTAACCCGTGGAACGAAACCTCGAAAGCGCAGAAAATTGATTTCACCGAAACTAACTTTGAAATTTTTTGTTTGTTTTTGGTGGAGAAAATAAAAGTTCCGGATGAAATTGTATATTTGGAACATAGAATGACAAGAATAACTCAAGATCACTTGTCTAGGAAACGCTTAAGATGCCCGACGTGTGACGCTTAAGGCAATTGTGTCTCGATTTCTGTTTATTAAAATTACTTTAAAATTGTTTCAAAATTCCATACAGAGTTTAGAGTTTTTTCTTATGAATGGTTTTCTGTTCTAATATATATGTACTGTATACACATTTCCATTTTTTCAAATTAAGTTATATTTAATTGTGACAGGTATGTTGCAACAACACATTACAACTGTTAAATGAGTTTATTTGAAAAACTAACATACTTATTGGAACAATAAAACAATGTCAAGAACGTGCATTAAATTCTATAGAGTATGACATTTATTTTGGTCTACTTTTTGACAATTTTAAAGCATTTTAACAGATAGAAACCGCGAGTTCCATAGAATAGGTCAACATGGACTGCTCTAACATCATGTTGAAACTTAGTCCGTATTCATAGTCGTCCCCTACCCCTAGGGGCGCCCGTTGTTGCAAGCTAACAATTCCATGCATGTTATTTCCCATAAAGAAAACAATCCTTAGCAACACCGGGCGCCCCTACGGCTAGGGAATGACTAAACATTCCAGCAAACCCTCAAATCATGTAGCAATTACCGATATCATACATCATAATTTGCCATTATTGCCGTATCATATACACAAGAAATTTCTTTCTGTAAAGCACAGGGCCTGGATTCACAAAGATGCGTAACTCTAAGTTGTCCTAAGTTAGGCAAATCCTAGCTAGATAAATCAAGATAAATCATGTCTAGGTTCTAATACACATTCACAAATCAAATATTATTAGTTAAATTGTTCATATTTAACTATATTTTATCTTTATGACATTGCAGAACGACATATTGGTGATTTATATCACTAAGATTTGCCTAAACTAGGACGTCTTAGCACTTAGGCACCTTTGTGAATCTGGGCCCAGGCGTTGAGCCAAATCAAACTCTATATAATATTCGCAAAAGTTGAAAAAACATGTGTTAACAGAATAATATCAGAACAGAGATGAATGGATGTAAATGCGTGTACGGTGTATGACACGTAATGCACACATGTCAGGCAGTTTGGAACACTTCCATATAAATGCCGGAGTGATGAATTGCGGCGATAAACGGGGTCATCCTTTGCATGCTGCATCGTCTTAAATTAGCACAACTAACGATTGCAAACAAGTAATTAATATTGAAAGAACAAATTAATACGAGATAATAATTTACTTAATCGCAAACAGTGTTAGGGCCGGTCTAACAATCTCCTGATAAGAAAGTTATGTGTAGCAATTAAGCTATTTGAAGGGTTTTGATTGGTGGTTGCCATGGAGAAAAAGCTACTCGACGAATAAATAGTTATTAGGACATTGTAAGCTTGTATCTTAATCATGCTTTTAGGTCCGTATTCATGTAGTCATCGCCTACCCCTAGGGGCGCCCGTTGTTGCCAGGTAAAAATTTCATGCATGCTATTTCCCATGTAGAAAACAAAGCCTTAGCAACAACGGGCGCCTCTATGAGTATAGGGGACGGGCGACTATTAATTCTACCCTAAAGCTTGTTAGAACGTTTTGTCTAGGTCTATACAGGCAGGTCAAACAAATTTAACGAAAATGCTTTAAAAAATCACAACAACGAAAATAATTTGTGAAAATATTAAAAATTCATTGTGGGTTACTAAATTATTTAAGTAACCAAACCCCACTTAAATTTTAAAATGTTAACAAATTATTTTCAATTTATCGAAGTTGCTTAGAAAAAAACTCACAACAATGACAATAATATGTGAAAAATTAAATTATGGGTTGTGGGGAAGTCTTCAATTAACAAAATTATTTCATTAATGTTTTTGAGTAATTTTCCAGACTAGATGAGTTTTTGATGATGCAGCAAAAAGGGTTAAGTCCACTAATAATAATAGCGTATTCAAAGCAAAAACAAAAGGCGTTAAGAGAAAATAAATATTCTTAAACCACCCAAATCACATTAAACGTGAATATTTCTGTAAAAAAAGTGTTTTTTTCACTTTGAATTTGTATTTGATGTAGTATTACTAAACATTCATTGTCTCTCTATGGATGAGAATAGCCAGTGATTCAAGAAACAGACAAGCCATGACTTTGAGTCGACCAAGACTTCCTCTTTGCTTACTGTTAACTATCTGTAACACGAAATACGCGCGATAGTACATTAATAACGCTCTTGCAATACAAGTAGGCCCAACTCCCACACTTGGTCAAGGAGCCAAATCTTGCAACACAATGTTTTGAAATGACGATATGTCTTCGGTCGCTGTCATGGAACTTCTCTGACTCAGTTATGAAAATAGTTGAGATGACATAGACTGTCTGAAGAGTTTTAAATTCTTCTCTGAGAATTTTTTTGAATCACAAAATATTGTTCATGAATATGAAGAAAACAACAATGACAAATTATAATGAAAAAATAGATTAAAACTCAAATGGAAATGTAAAATTAACAATCAAATTATAAAATACCTATGCCAGTTATTTTAAAGGTTGTTTTTATATTTAATTGGTATGTAAATAATCAATTAATAATTCGATTATAAGATTAATTGATTTCAAAATAATGAAATCATAACGTACTGTATTGCATTCTTGAGATAAATAAATAAAAATAAATAAATTCATATTTAGAGTATACCCATGCTCAGTAACTAGACTGATTTTCAGTGGGAGACTTTAATTTAAAGCGACTACCGATAACCAATCAAATATAGATATTTTAAATATGAAATATGTGAATCAATGATTGATATAGCTGAATAGCGTAGGTTTAATACTTGGCCTAGCCCTCATATATCAGTGTCGGAAATCTGTGTTCACACCGCCAGGCATTAGCACAGCGGTATTGTGCGAGGCACGTATCATGTAGATGTAGGATATGTGTCGTTAAAACCCATGCAGAATTAGAATTAGTGTGAATGTGACTTGCGAGTACGTTCTAAGCGGACGGGGCTGTGCTAAATATAAATCATTTGGCACGAGGCCTAGCACTGTGTGTATATGTGTGAGGATTATACAAGAATAACGTTAGCATTTTCTCTACTTCGCTTTCTCGACGTGTGGTGTATACTGCATTGCCTACGTGAGGTACGGTGTATACTGCATTGCCTAAACGAGGTGCGGCGTATACTGCATTTCCTACTTGAGGTGCGGTGTACACTGCATTGCCTACGCGAGATGCGGTGTATACTGCATGGTCTACATGAGGTGCGGTGTATACTGCATGGTCTACTTGAGGTGCGGTGTGTACTGCATTGCCTACGTGAGGTGCGGTGTATACTGCAGTGCACGAGGCCTAGCACAGAGTGTGTATATGTATGAGGATTATACAAGAATAACGTTAGCATTTTCTCTCCTCCGCTTTCTCGACGTGTGGTGTATACTGTATACTGCATTGCCTACGTGAGGTGCGGTGTAAACTGCAAGTACCAAATCCGTAAATCCCCTGGCGAAGGTTCGTTAAACCTCTAACTTCGACGAGCCCCCGCCCGGAGATTTACGGACCTTGGGAAAGTGCAACGCAGTAAGCACGTACGTTATTACTGAAATAATTTAAAAACTGATCTTTTTAAACTTGATGTATCAACTAATTATATAACTTTATCAACCTTCAACCCCAAATTTGACTGACAATTTCCCGTATTAAAAGACGTATAATACTACCATTCAATTTTTAATTAATTTAACATCATGAAAATAAAACAAACCTACCTACAACACTTCGCTACATTACAAAGTAACATCTCTATTTTACGTCTTCGAAGATAAAACATTACTCAATATGGCCTGTAGACACTCAGGAGTGTCTACAGATCCCAAAACAAACGTAACTCTAAATTCTATAATGAGGCGAAACGTTTGACTTTTCGACGTTTTTATTAACGCACGCAAACAATAAAATAAATCAACACGTGAAATTGGTCCGTGTCTGTGTGGGAGAGATCTTTGTCTCTGTCAAACGAGAAAGATGAACAAAAACTCAACAGGCACAGATTTAGACGCACGTGGATTCTAACTGACGTTGCTATAGGTAAAGTCTGATTCTTGTAAGCACAACAGTTTGCATGTTCGTTCACAGATTTAGACGCACGTGGATTCTAACTGACGTTGTTATAGGTAGAGTCTGATTCTTGTAAGCACAACAGTTTGCATGTTCGTGCCACAGATTTAGACGCACGTGGATTCTAACTGACGTTGCTATAGGTAGAGTCTGATTCTTGTAAGCACAACAGTCTCCATGTTCGTTGTACTTTAGACGCACGTGGATTCTAACTGACGATGTTATAGGTAGAGTCTGATTCTTGTAAGCACAACAGTTTGCATGTTCGTGCCACAGATTTAGACGCACGTGGATTCTAACTGACGTTGCTATAGGTAGAGTCTGATTCTTGTAAGCGCAACAGTTTGCATGTTCGTGCCACAGATTTAGACGCACGTGGATTCTAACTGACGTTGCTATAAGTAGAGTCTGATTCTTGTAAGCGCAACAGTTTGCATGTTCGTGCCACAGATTTAGACGCACGTGGATTCTAACTGACGTTGCTATAGGTAGAGTCTGATTCTTGTAAGCGCAACAGTTTGCATGTTCGTGCCACAGATTTAGACGCACGTGGATTCTAACTGACGTTGCTATAAGTAGAGTCTGATTCTTGTAAGCGCAACAGTTTGCATGTTCGTGCCACAGATTTAGACGCACGTGGATTCTAACTGACGATGTTATAGGTAGAGTCTGATTCTTGTAAGCACAACAGTTTGCATGTTCGTGCCACAGATTTAGACGCACGTGGATTCTAACTGACGTTGCTATAGGTAGAGTCTGATTCTTGTAAGCGCAACAGTTTGCATGTTCGTGCCACAGATTTAGACGCACGTGGATTCTAACTGACGTTGCTATAAGTAGAGTCTGATTCTTGTAAGCGCAACAGTTTGCATGTTCGTGCCACAGATTTAGACGCACGTGGATTCTAATTGACGTTGCTATAGGTAGAGTCTGATTCTTGTAAGCACAACAGTCTCCATGTTCGTTGTACTTTAGACGCACGTGGATTCTAACTGACGTTGTTATAGGTAGAGCCTGATTCTTGTAAGCACAACAGTCTGCTGTTCGTTGTACTATAGCCACAGTTACCAAACACGGTGGCACAGCGATAATATGTGATACTGATAGGTTATAGGTTTGATTCGAGACACCGGTAAGAAACTTTTCCGAAGTGTGTTGCTGTGTGTGTATTGCTAACATGCTAAAGTTGGCCCAACTCAACTCATGCCTACGGGATTTCTGAGTTTAATGACACCAACTTCATTATCTACTTTTTTAATTTATTTAGCGGAAAATATTTATCGTAATATTGTCACTATTATAATCACTAGAGGTATTTCAAATTAAGTTTGTAAAATAAGTAAATTATATAATCACAATCCATTATAATGTCGACATTACACGACTCAATACTTTCGTCAAACTTATTGAATTCAAGAACAAAAGAATAAAAAACAGTTGGTAAAAAATTGCAACAATATAGCTTCTATTAATTGATTTTATTTTGTCCTTGAATTCAATAACTTGGACGAAAGTATTGAACCGTGTAATGTGGGGTTATCAATGATAGCATACGACACTTTTTTAAATGCAGTATTTAGTTATTCAAACCCAAATTGTGCCTATTTCTCACATTTTCTATCTAGTATAGCATCACTGAAATACGATAAAATAATTATTTCGAGCGGTTTTAAAAATCGGCGCTAGTCCTGCGTTTAGCCAAAAAATGTTGGATCATTTGATTATTCCAAATAGCTCAGACATTTCTGCAAATAATCCCGTACGTCCTCGACCTAAAATCCTCGCATGAATGGAATCTCCGTAACTCCACAAGGATCCGCAAGGGGCGCCTACATCGCGTCGATCAACGAACTCTGTCAAAACGGCGCGGTTAATGGCGCGTCCCAAAGAGCTTAGAAGAATCTCTTTCATGTGATTTCTGACACGGTTTCTTGCTTGGCAGTTAATTAGCCGTCGCCTGTCAAGAAGGTGGTGGAACGTTACATGTATCTTTCTTTACACTGGATCTACTCCAGACGTAGTAAATAAGCTAGCCGGACACTTTTCACCACAAAGAACAGAGTTTTCTGATCACAGGAACAATTTGATGTATCTCATTTTTTAAAAATGTTTTCAATAGCACAATACTCAATTGAGATGGCTGTGACATCACAGGTGGACAAACAATGTGTCGCTAGGCAACTCCATTGTTGTATCTTTCTTCGATTGGTGCATATCCAATGTTTGTCCGAAATAAAACAAGGCAACACGGCTATTTTTAGAATTAAGTCTTGTGCTAAAGACCATTTTCAAAATTGATCTGGGATCCTTAGATAGAGTTAATCATGGTCCTCTAGATCTTCAATGTCAACAATGCACAACAATGAAAAATGCACATTGATTTAACATTTGAAAATTAGCTTTTATTGTTGTGCATTGTTGTCATTGAAAACAGCCGTGATATACTGTAAGTAGCCTAGATCAATTTTGAAAATTGCCTTTTGGAATATATACAAATGTTTCGATACTTACATGTACAATTTGTTCAAACATATTTTAGAAATTATTTAAAAAGAATCACACTGTGAAAAGAAACACACTGTGTTTTGAAATTTTACACATTCGTAAAACGTTATATCATATGAACTGTGGGCTGTGTGGTTGTTTTATTTATTTGGTGTGTAGGTTTATTTATTTTAACGTACTGGTGTACATGTACAACCTATGAATTTCGAAAGCTACAATATTTCTTGGCTGTCGAAATTACAGAAATCTTTTTTCTCCATCAGCCTCCAGAAACGAAACAGTTTAGATATAATTATCTTAGTTAAAACGCCACCCAATCAAAGCTTGCAATCAACTGTTGCATGCGAACACGGCCCTAGGGGATGATTACGCCGCATACATGACGTGCGATGTGATTGGATAATGGTCGTATGGACGGGACGTGTGAATAGGGCATTAATTAACACCTTCTCTCTCACACACATGGTTTGAGATAAATGTAGGCGGCACGCGATCATGATAATACGGTGTCCGGGCGAGGAGGGGGGGGGGGGGGAAATGATATAATTCCAGCCGGATTTTGTTTCAATGCATTCTGAACGTATTTATGCCGACGTTACACGACTCAAAACTTTCGTCAAACTTATTGAATTCAAGAACAAAAGCGAATCAAAAACAGTTTGTTAAAAAACTGCAACAATGTAGCTTCTATTAATTGATGCTTTTTTGTCCTTGAATTCAATAAGTTTGACGAAAGTATTGAGTCGTGTAATGCCGGCATTCGTTTTGAATGTAAACATGAATATATTTGCTGTATAATAGACTGTATTAGTGATGACGTCAGATTAAATTGCGGACGAGCTATCTGACTCCAAACAACTTTCCTGAAACGTAGTTATTATTTAAAGTAGTAATTGTATCATTACAATACTTGACTTATCAGTTTAAATAACTTCCTTCTCACTGTTTCGTGTTAAATATCTGAACGGATAATCCTCGCTGCAATGTTTGCAAAAACAAAACTATCTGTCAACTGTCAACTGTCATGATGGTTTGGAGTCACAAATACGGTTCGTCATTGGTTGACACGAGAATCGTGACGTAACACTAATATACTCTATAGGAAAATCCCATTATTTCAGTACAAATGGTTCTCAGATAAGAAGCTAGGTTATATAGCCGCCAAGCGCATTCATTATATATTATATACACCATATTGTGCAAAAACAACTTGTTTGGTTACTTTTGACCAACAATAAAAAAACTACTTTAAAAACTATCTAGGAAAATTTTGTATGATTATCATTACGGTTCTCTTAGTCTTTAATGACAACAATGCACAACAATAAAAAATGAACCTTGACATACATTCGAGCAATAGTTTTTATTGTTGTGCATTGTTATCATTGAAGATTTAGAGGACCATGATTAACTCTCTCGATTCATTAATCAATTTTGAAAATGATCTACGAGTAAAAACGCTCATATTTCGTGGTAACAGAAATTGACAGCTTAAAATATGTCGACAATACACATTATACCATCCATTACGGTCATTGTGCCATCAATCTAAGAAAGAATGTTGTAACGATCAGTCTACACACATGTTTAAGGATAAGCATGGCGTAAGACCTTGTATTGAACAATAGGAAAACAACGCTAGCGTTCACACACGGGGCTAAGAGTTGCACATGTTTAACGAAATTACCAAATTTCATTTCTTAGACACTCCACTAGACAACCCCTAGAGTAGACCAACCAATCAATTCTCAATACAGTTTTGACGTCAGAAGCATTCTAGCCAATGGTGTTGTGAATACTGGAGTGAATCATATTTGGCCTTAATCATGTGTGTGAACGCCTCTGTTAACCCTTAAACCAAAAATCTTTAGACAAAATTCTTAAACATGTGTGTAGACCGACCATAAGTCATGAAACCGCGCGAATCCAAAGCCCTTGGTCTCTACAGCCACAGATATGCCAACTAGCTAGCGTGGTTATTACAGGCAGGTCTGCTGTCAAGGCTGTCTCGATGCAAAGAGGTCAAGTGTGCAAGGCGGCCCGGCCGGTGCTAAACTGTTTTTATGTTAGTTGAAGTCTCAACTGAACTGAACGTGGTCGCGTCTCCGGTAAGTAGGCCGAAGCCATGAATGCATAATATACGATGAGGTTTCGCGGTTTTATACAGTCCATTACTAAACGGTTTCAAAATGGGAATTTTTAAGATGTGTTTGGCTGTCATTGCGTTACAAGATTTAGGGTTCGTCGGAAGAGGCTAACATTTAAAGTATCTACGATAACAAAGGAAATAGAACCAATGTAAAACAAATAGGTGTGCACATAAGAGGCTGTGAATATATAGTTTTTACAGTGTTCTCAATAGTACGACAAGTACGTCAACAAGTTATGATTAATGATGATCGCCAACAAGTACGCCAATAGTACGTCAACAGTTCTGTACTATAATAATTTACTGAGTTTATCTTACTCTAAATAAATAATGTTATATTATATTATTTATTTATTTATTTAGCACATATTCACTGAAGGCAGACAGCATGTTATGCGTCTTACGAAGTAATGAGATAAAAGCTATCAAAAAGGGAATATTGTAAAAAAATAAAAATTATATCTAAATTATCTCAGTAAAATGTATTAAAAATATCGATATTTAAGTGTTATCTCATGTGTCTTATTGTGTTGTCTTATAACCCGGCTGCTCGAAATTGGTAGGGGGGGGGGGGGGGGGGTATTACCTTTCAACTATCGTATCACGTATACGTCCCCATACCTCTACACCTTCAGACCTCCAAGCAATGTTACCAGGAGCCCGATTCTCTAAATCTGTGGTAAATTTCTCACCGGTTTCTGTCGTTACGGAAGGCGAATGGATGGCTGTGGTTGGGTCACAGCCTTCTCATAACGACCAGAACCGGTGATCACCTTATCGTTGACCATAGAGAATCAAGGCGCAGGTTTGTATAACCATGAGCTACAAAATGACACACACAGAATAATGTAGTAACTGTTCCTAGAAGGTATGAAATGAATATTTTACTTAGAATGTGTAGGTAGACATCCATGGACCGACCTTGGGTCTACTTGATATACAGAAGACCTTGCAGTCACTGAAGAATATAGACATTTCATCATCATTAGCTGCAGTTGGCCATTGCAATCCAATTATTTGTATAAAATATTAATCTGCAATCAATAGTTCCGTTTTCAGATGTTCTATCTTTGTAATGTCAATAGCACAAGACTCAATTCTAAAAGTAGCCGTGTTGCCGTGTTTTGTTTCGGACGAACATTGAATACATGCACCAATCAAAGACACAACAATTGAGTTGCCTAGCAACACATTGTTTGTCCGCCTGTGATGTCACAGCCCCCTCAATTGAGTCTTGTGCTAATGCATACTTCGAAATAAGCAGTTTTAACATGTATACCCTCCAACAAACTTCACACGTTTTCAACCACAAAAAGAGTGGCCGAGAGAATTTAGAGTGGTTTATGTAGCTTTTTAGTAAAAGTATAGCAAACTTCAGTTGGAGAACAATTGACCTTCAACCAAACGAGACGTAGTACCGAACATTCCATTACAAATTACAATATTCAGTTTTGAGTAAGTTATATCCGAAACAAAACCGTAAATAACTTTATCGTATATCGACTTCTTGCACCTTGCGAATCAGGGCATGTTCAAACTTCTCTATTCTGGCCTGCTTGCTTCGCAGCTACTTCGCCGACTAACACAACAATTAACAATATTGTTGTAATTAATTGTTACTAATTGTTTTGTAAGTTTGCTAAGGAAGCTAGTCGACTACAAATGTCAAGTTGGAACACGCCCTTAGTATCTTTTTTATTCCTCAACCAATTCCACACTCTATATGAGTCGTCTAGTATCAATATAGTTTCCTTTTCCAAAAATAAAAAAATGAGTTACTTCGCTGTTAATATCTTCTTTCTGATTAAAATAAGAAAGTGTTTCAAAACAAGTATTTTCCTATGTTAAAAGACCGATGAAGTTCGTTGTCAGTTTCAAAACTTGCCTTTTCCAAACACCTTTCCCCTTTTAAAACTAGTCATTCCAAACTTATATTTAAAATTGCAGGTATGCTTAAATTATGATTTTAATTACATTTTTATCAATACATCACATATTTGTGGGTTGTGTGCATGCAATCATTTAAGAAGTTCAAACACAATAATTGATAAACAATCAGTTTTTCATGATTTTCCAAGTTTCCATTAAATGGAAAAGACCAGTTTTGATACTAGACGACTCATATCATCCTGATACGTCTCAACTCAAAACGGAACTAAACCAAACTAAACTGGTATAAAAAGTAAGACGGCCGTCTCTATTCACTCACAGCCAACAATACACGGAACACGTGAAGATCCCCCTTCCCCCCTCCCATAACCCGACATATCACACTTGTCACTCATATATCATACCCTGGTATAGAACACTAGCATCAACATCGTATGTTCCTGTTCGTCTGTAATAACGATTCATGTGTGTTAACACGTATAGCCCATTAGAGTAATTGTTTTAATTGTTATTATGGTGTAAGATGTTGTTTGTCTACAAGCTTGTTTCCCAGGAACTTGTTATTGATGGCATTGCAACAGATGGAATACAAGCGAGTGTTGGTGGATGGATACAGCGGTTGTAAAACTATTTAGTCGGAATTGTTTGTGAGTTATATTTCAGTTGTTGTAATGAAGTTGGTGACTCGTCAAAACACCTTTTGCCTGTTGAGAAGCATAGAATAGATGAATTAAATGAAGCGATCGAATTAGTTGCACATATGCAGATGCACTAAGTATTAATACAGAATCTAATTCAGGCTGCGAATTGATGGTGGGGGGGGGGGGGGGATTCCCCCCTCTGGTAATCTCATCCCTGTTTCACTGAAAGGTATCCCCGCCAGGGATGGTTAATCCCCATTTCTGGATACCCATCTCATCTCATATCATATCAAGTGACTATCTCGCAACGTTATAATAAATAATGCGTCAATTTACTCATGCATTTCTAGCCAGGAAGTGTTTGTACAGTAATAAGCCAAACCATAATGGACTTCTAGATCGCTTCTAAGGCCATCTCGAGGGCAATAATACCTTAGGCAATACCCCTTACTACCCACGCAGATACTATACTTGGACATCCACTCTTTTGTAAAATATTGTAGTGAGGAATGCAAAGCTGTTTTTGTCTTGTGGAGGACACAATTTTCTTCCTAAAACCATTTAGAACTGTTTACATACATAGTTCATGTTTTTGTAATGGCCAATCTTGTTGTTAAATATGCTCAGAATAACATAACAGCCTTAAGAGCGTCAACAGATATGACGCTAGTATTCATAGAGAAATTATTAAAAAAACGAAGCAAATGATTTATTAAAACCCTCTGCGAGTTTAAAGAGATTAAAATTCACGACGATACGCATTTATATACAACCGTGGCTTTGGAGTATTTTGAGAGTTAAATAAATAAAGAGATAAAACTTACAACTTGTAATGCATTTGATTTCTTCTACGTTCATTTAAATTAAATTATTTAGGTTGGACTATATCCTTCACTGGTATACGTCTTATATAAAAAAAACAACAACAATATAACAATATATAGTATAACAATATTATATAATTATAAACATTATATAATAATATCCAATCATTTCATGAAGAACAACAAGAAAGGTGCCCAACCTTTAAATACCATCAACACTCCCTACGACACGATCGCGATTTTCCCTCCGCACACGTATTTTAATTCCTCTCCTACGCATAACAAGTCACGGCGTAGCGCCTTACAAGGCGGTGGCTACGTCACACCTACCTGTAGCTCGTGACGTCACTGTTGCTGTTGCATCGCTCGCCACGTGGGTAGCACGAGGGAGGCGGTAACCTTGAGCCGTGTCGGGGTTTCTAAGGTCACCGCTAGGAGTGGGCGTGTCGCGAGAATTGAGACTGTGTCACGTAAAGCTTAATAGACCTTTTTCAGAATTGATCTAGGACCCTTGGCCTTAGATAGAGCTAATCACGGCCCTCTAGATCTGCAATGACAACAATGCTTCACAGTGAAAAATGCACCTTAACATAACTATCAACGACCTTTAGATAGAGCAAATCACGGCTTTCTAGATCAATTCTGAAAATCATCTTTTCTAACGATAACGGTTTAAGAGAGCTGTTGAAGTATATGATTTTACATGTTACCGTTCACAACGACTAAGAATTAAGACTAGGGATTAAGAAAAATGGTTAAGATCCAACATTTTTTGTAGCAACTAATCCCCACTCCATATGTCACAAAGTAATAAAACCTGAAACACTAATCATTAGTCATAGTAGAATCTTAGTAAATCGTTGCTGCTTAAGAAGATTATCTTCTGGGGTCGTTCCTGGGTAAAAGTGGGGCTAGGTTGGTCGTTCCTTTTTAATAAACTGGTAATTAATACCCTACTAGTGCACGGTAATAATTATGTTATATATAACCTGTTAAATAAATGTGTTTATTTATTTAATTGTGTGTAACTGGGTACTGTTATGTTTGGATTATCAGCAAGAGGCCAGCGAGTTGGCCGTACGATTAGGCGCAGGTCTAGTAAACGGCGGTCTCTGCGTTCTACGTTCGAATCTTGGCTTGGGCACGGATGTCATATGGAGTTTTTTCAACTTCATAATCATTTACTCATCGTCTCGATTAGCATCGTTGCATAAGTTAAGCAACCTCGGGCTAGGTCAGGAGGTGAATGGGTGACCACTCTCCTCTGAAACACTAGTTACCGTTGGTTAGAGCAGATTGGAGGGTTCGAAAGCTTGAGTAACAGCTTCGTTCTTCTCGTCAACTGCTCGGCAGTCCAGGTTAGTGGAGGAACCTATATGACTGGTCAAAGTTACACCGTCCTTTTGGATGAGACGTAAAGTCTATGGTCCCCTTGGTACTCTTCGACATGAGTAGGCATCGTGCCGGTACCAGGCTTCCCCTCCTCCCTTCTTCATCCTCATGCATCGTTGATAATCATCCGTTCTTATACTGGTCACTGTTAAATGGCATAAAATGCTGTGTGGGGCCAATTCATAAATAAATAAAACAAAAATATGAGACATAAAGCCCAAGTATCATCTTGTCAGCAGAGAGTATTTAACGTGGGTGGTACACCTGTATATGGATCGGTTCTAGCCTCGTTAGTTAACTTCTACTGTATTTGCTTCATCTAAATGTCGCCCACGGTAGCGACTGTGGGCGACTCTAGTGGGCGTCTTATTGCTACGCTTATATCGCCCACCAACAGTAGTGTTTGCTCGCGTACATGTCCGATGCGCCGTTCGACGGGAGTAGGCCACGTGCCATGTGCAGTTATTGATTTGTTTCAGAGTATTTGACACAATAGCATGAATATTTAAGGTGTTTTACTCGTATCTTTAAAATTACATTAATAACATTGAATTTACTTTAATAAGGCTTTACTTTAAATATATTATTAAGATCTACAGACATTTTCAAGAAAGGGATTTAGAATGTATTATTGAATAAAATTAGATAAATTGCCCATTTGTGTGTGTATATACATTTTTTATTTTAAAAGCGTCGCCATATCTCATATTGGGCTAAAAACTAAAAAGTAGGAGAACGTTATGAACAGTTTAACAAACAAAATAATGTGCATTTGATTGACATCAAACTGAAAATTACCATTATTTTTGTGCTATTTTGTGTATTGTATTGGTATGTATTTATTATTATTTTTATTAGTTTATGAAATATTCCTATTCTTACATTATGAATAGAGGTTGGCAGAAAAGTGCACAGCTCCAAAGACAAGGAGTAACTAAACCTAACTATTATAATAGACAAAATAAAATAAGAAAACCAGTAAAAGATGAAAAAAGATATTGAAAAATAACAATATGAAGACCAATAAAAGAATAATTAAATATACAAAATAGATTTTATCGGTAAGGCGTACAGGGGCTACCTTGTATTAGTTCGCCACTAGAACATAGCGCCTTCCATGCACTTTAGACGCGGTTCCCACAATCATGGTTCCCAGCTACCGTTTGTCATGTGGCCAACCTCAGCCGATATTACAATAAATTATTATTCATCGACGAAGCGAAACACGACTTAGTTATGAATCAGACGTGCTTTGTGCAGACATGACCTGACCATGCGGTTGTATGTCCTAAACCCCAAACCCCACCAAATAACCAACGTAACTACTACTATACTATACCTACTATATTCATAGGTTGCACGTACGTCACATCTTTGCGCGTGGCGGCCACATTTGTGATCAAACTTGGACCTTTGCTTGGACGTTGCTACGGAGAAACAATTGAAGGCGGTTGTGGTAGAACACATAAACTCTTCATTCTTTTAAATCCAGCCTGCTTTTTTAAATAAAATTTGTATGTGTGGTAAGCCTGTATTACACGGTCAAACTTTTTCATCCAACTCCTTGTTGGATGAAAAAGTTGAAGAAGAATTGAAGAAAAAAAAGAAGAATTCAAGGACAAAAGCGCATCAATAAATAATTCCTTTTATTGTATTTGACTACATACTGACTGTTTTTGATGCGCTTTTGTTCTTGAATTCAAGGAGTTGGATGAAAAAATTTGACCGTGTAAATTTTAATAACTACACAAGATCTCAACAGAAGAAAAAACAAGTGAACAAAACAACAAAAGAATAAACACAACGATGAATGACAATGAAGTTACACTAGACTAGAGCAAAGAATAAACACAACAATGAATGACAATGAAGTTACACTAGATGAACAAAATATGTCATTCCATCAAGCACCAGCCGGTGCGCATGCGCAGTGTTAGCTAAGTGTCACTTACCACCGCCTGTGTTGTTGTTACAGCATGACCAGTGTTCGTACGGTGACCACGGTGCAGACATCGGGTGGCGGTGTGCCGGGAGACAGCAACCTGGGTGAGTTACAGACAATATTATTATATTGGCATTATTAGACTTGAGATCCTGACTCTCCCCTCCATCGTCATGTGACCCCCTTTAGAGTTCTAATTTACGGGAGGGATGGGGGGATTTCCCCCCTCTGGAAATTACATCCATGTCTCAGTTTCACTGGAAGGTATCCTCGCCGGGCATAGCTAAATTCCCACCTCTGGATACCCGTCTCATCTCATATCATATAAAGTGACTTAATCTCGTAACGTTAATAAATAATGCGTAAATTTACACATATATTTCTAGCCAGGAAGTGCTTCTACATTAATGAACCACACTAGTGAACTCTCAGATCGCTTCTAAGGCCATCTTGACGGCAATAATACTCCAAAACATTTTCTCTTCGGCGGCTGGGGCTTTGCCCCAGACCCCTCACTGCCCGCGCAGATACTATACTTGGGCATCGCCCTCCCCCTCCCCCTCCCCCCTCTGTATTCGCACCCTGCCCCCCTTACCTCCGTGACAACCCGGCAATCATACCATATACATTCATGTCCTATTTTATTATTTTTGATCAGTAATATTTGTTATGCTGGGCGGTGGTCACACATCACTATAAACTTTTGTTACACCATGTCAAACTAAAACTATCTGCACTCTAGTATACTTTCATATTTGAAGTGAGTGACACTTGAGTGTATAAAAATAGTGACGGGATATATACATACAAAAGTAGCAATTTTGTAGTTATATGAAGTGTTTATTTAATTGAAAAATGTAAGCTCAGAAGACATCACATCAGGAGGGAGATAAATATTATTAGTTGGTGATAGATGCAATAAATAATGCTAAAAAACACACACAAACAAACAAGTGTGCTACGTGTAAGGATACTATTGTATCATGCTGTGGAGGCCCAATAGTAAACTTACTAGTCTTACAATGTCCCAATAACTAATTATTCGTCGAATACTTCTTTTCTTCATGGTAACGACCAATTCAATCTCTTCAAATACTCCAAATAGCTTAATTGCTACAAATCATTTTTCTTTTAGGAGATTGTAAGACCAGCCCTAAATGTCCTACGCCTCTAGTTCGTAATACATTATCTACTTGAAAAAATGTCCTTTAGTTTATATCAAATTCCCACGTATGGCCACTGAAGAAGATAAGTAAAACATAGGACATATTGATGATGATGAAAGGAGAGACAGGGAGAAAATTATAAAACACCATTCGAACAGTACAACCACGGGGTCATGAACATAAAAACTAAAAGTTCGTAGATTTTCGAGAGCTCTGCTCTCTTCCTCAAACAAGTTAATGCATCCGCCATTACGGTGGCTCTAAATATTTACACAGTCCCATAGCTTTAGTGCGTTTGTCTTGAAGCTACTCCAAAGGGAGGAAATAAAAATCCCCTCCCCAGGGTTTGTTTTCATCAGTTGGTATCCCCGATCAATCTCAGTCTTCGAACTAATATTTGCTTTACGCGGAGTCAACTTCAAGAGATTGATGAGATTTGTGAAATAGAGACAAAAAATTGAAAAAGTAAATTAAATATTTTTTAAATGGGAACATGCATGAATTTTGGTTTTTATTTCTTATTTTCAGAAAATGTTTTACGTTACGAAAGCTAGCCGAAAGTTTAGCTATACTGTGGGTTTACAGCTAAGCGTTGGGAGCGAAGCGAGGGCGCGAGCTCCAATCAGCGGCCGAGTTCGCGTGAATATCGGCCGCTGATTGGAGCTCGCGCCCTCGCTTCGCTCCCAACGCTTAGCTGTAAACTAACTAATAGTCATAAATGGCGGGAAAATCAGGGTATAACTACCAATCATAAAACGTACTCCGACATCATAATGATCATAGTTGTCGAGTACGTCGTTAAACAACAAATAATCAAATCTAATCATAAAACATTCAAATTAAACATCAGGTTTTTCAGGTTATTGATTATAGATTCCTATGAATTAGCATGCATAGATTAATTGATATGAATTCAATTTTGTTTCAAGTGTGTTCAGGACATGTTTCAACTTCTTAATTTTGGCCTGCTTTGTCTACTTTGACGACTTACACAACAATTAACAATTGTTGTAATTAATTGTTACTAATTGTTGCGTTAGTCTGCTAGGGAAGCTAGTCGACTAAAAACGTCAAGTTGGAACACGCCATCAATAATTGCTTTTATCAATCAATAAGAGCAGAACTAAATTTATTTGCCAGATAAAAAAAAAATAGAACAAATAATGAGTTTGATATGAATTTTTGAGAACGATATCCATAAATACGTACGTATTTATTGTTTTTAGAAACAAAAGCAGGCAAGTATAGTAAATTCCAATGATCTTGAAACAGGAGTTGGTAAATTAATTCATAAACAATATTCTGTTTAATGTTATGCACATTATTTTACTTTTCGGATTGATAACAGATTTGATGTTAGCCCATGGCAAGGATATCACTGCCCTAACGTAAAACAGGCTCTATCAAAGAGTCGTGAGACCGCTAACACATCCACAGAGATGTTTATTTTGCTGAAAGCTTTTGGCTTCGGAAACTGCTGCTGCTATTTAGAGATTCGGCCGATATTTAACCCAGTTCTCTTCGTCCAACCATGACGAATCACAGCTGGCCAAAGTCCGCCATTTAGCTTAGGGGGTGACACACCTTCTGTGCATTCTAACTCTACGTACATCGATGTGTAACATCCCACGACGTCATATGACCATAGTTGACGAGTTTGCTCTAAAATGTGTTTAAATTGTCCCCAAAGTAAATAAAAATATATCATTGTGTAGAGAATTTAGTGCTCTTCACCTACCTTGCGGAACACCTGATTTTGATCTGTTAAAACTACTTTAAATGGTCCCAAAAGAAAATCAAAATATACCTTCCTATAGAGAACTTAATGCTCTTTCTTATGAATGATTTTTCATTCCAATAAATATGTGCGTTTTGCAGATGTTCTTAATTAGGTGTGAAAGGTGTCCACCAACATCACATTACAAAAGATAATTAAGAACATCTGAAAAACGCAAATATTGATTGGAACAAAGGGACATTCATAAGAAATAGCACTAAATTATCTATAGGATGACATACTTTTAATTACATTTGGGACAATTTTAAGACATTTTAAATAAATTTTAAAATACCGAAATCGGGAGTTCCGCTGGCTATAGGTGAACATACAACCTTTTAAGGCGGTTCCACCCGCATTTTGCGTTTCCTAAAGATGATAATAAAGAACACTGTTCAAACTGATGTTTGGATAACGCAAAACGCGAGTGGAACCGCCTTAAATAACAAAAACACATTATAAGTAAAAAATTGTTCGGACAAACACGGTTAAAAACATTCACGCACTACTCACCGTGTTATATTTCGGCAACATCCGTCGACATCCTCAGACGCGAGGCAATCACATTTATAACAATTCGCCTCGCGTCTGAGGATAGCGACGGATGTTGCCGAAATATAACGCGTGAGTAGTGCGTGAATGTTTTTAACCGTGTTTGTCCGAACAATTTTTTATTTATAATATCATCTTATTCTTCCGGTTAATGAGTCCTGGTGTGTGTTATTAACAAATACACACACCTCCATTGTCTGTGGCCGGAATCGAACCGAGTACCTCCCACATTACCACTGAACCACCTCTATCGGCAAACACCTCTTCTTGTGGTCAATAAACACCATTCATGCGGTCAAGCCTGTCTTCCTACGCGCAGAGCACAAGTTGGGCGTTGCCTCTGAACTAAGACACATCGTGCATCTCCTAGAGACTCAGGTCAGAGTTCAAACCTCTCATAAAGATTACACATGCTTTATAGCAGGTCGGGTCATAGCTATACTGGGTATTTAATATTACTAAGTGGGACTTGGAGGTTAATGGGTCTTCCCTCATTTATTGTCAACCATCCCTCCCCTCATATCAATCATACCCCCACCCTTCAGCTCAAAAAAAAAAAAAAACAGGATTAATAAAATATGCCAGCCGTCCTTGATGTAGTATGGGTTTGGGCGTAGGTGCTTAATAAGAGACGTGGGTAGGGTAGCTCTGCGCATCGTGAGAGATAACAATGATCCATTGAATCATGCATACATTAAGCATACAACACAACTCGCTTGCACAGGTATTATGCATTACAATACAACTCGCTTTACATACCAACCTACATTACGGATCCCCCGATTGCCATAGTTTTAAATCACTTTAAATGGTTAAAATCGAATTTAAAATGTCATATCCTCGAGAATTTAAGTGTTTTCTTATAAATGCTTTTTTGTTCCAATAAATATTTCCATTCTTCAACTGAACTGGTCAAATTTAACTTCTGTAATGTGGTGTTGCAATGTAAATATTAATTTGAACAAATAAATTCATAAGAAATGATAAACAAATATAATAATACTAAATTACATACGAAATGACACTATTTGGTTTTACTTTATGAGAATTTTAAATACAATAGGCCCTAAAGCATTTTTAATTGACAGAAATCGGGGATTCCGCAGGATAAATAAAATAAATAAATTCACATTTAGAGTCGACCCACTCAAAACTAAACTGATTTGCAGTGGATAGGTGGATAGTACAGTTTTGACCAAGTTTGGTGAATTTTGACCTATAAACTGTTAATTTCGCTCAATCTTAAGGCCGAGACCTCCATTAAGGGAGTTCTTCTCCTTGTAACGTATCAAATTCCCCTGCGGAAAAGCAAGGGTGGCCGACCCCCCTCGCGTTGCGGTGGTCAAGGCTAGAGGCGACACAGTGGCTCACTCTATTAGACAGTCCTTCACTCTATAAGGACGCCTGCTCTGCCAAGCTCAACGTGCTCTACCGTGTCGGCCGTGTGGCTATTTGCGGCCTAACCTAGATTCAGTTTACTGTGGTCGTCATCCACACACACATACGAACCAGGTTCGATTCTCGCCACCCACAATACAAGCGCCTGTTTATAGATATTATCACAATATTGTTTCTAAAATGTTTTTTTTTTCATTTTTGTTTGTATGTATACTGCTGTGAAAAAATCTTCATATTGATTGTAATTATAATAAAAGATACATTATTTTCTTTGAGATACAGTGTTTAAACTTTCATTATAAATTCAAAATTGTAGTCGGTATTGCAAAATATGTGCGTTAATCCATAATGCTAGATTTTATTTGGTTGTTTGTGTTTAACGACGTACTCGACAACTAGGTAATATGACGTTGGGGTTGACTGTAGAGTCGGACGATTAGGAGGATTAATATTGAAAAAAGTAAAGGGGAGAAGAGGTAAAGGTGATGTTTACAATGTAATTGTACCCCGAAGTCTATGACTGTGCTGGGTTTGAGTCAGCCACCCACTTAGCTATCGGTTCTACGTTGCCAAATACACTACACATGACGAAGGCTGTGTTCCTTCATGTGGGTCCGAGACGTGTGGTGAGTTAACTTGCGGAACCGACTTCAGACGACTTGTTGGCAGATATTTCCTTCAAGTCTCGTCGTGACGAATGTTGCCCACTTCACTTAACTACGCCTTGAGTTGTCGTCAAATGTCTAGCCCCGATGTATGTGTAGAGACTAAAGTGCAAATATTTTTTTAGTTTGACATGGTTTGAAGTTCCACCCCCTAGTTATGCGACTACCGTCCAGCATAACAAATATGACTGATAATAAATAATAAAATAATATGTGAATAAATATAACTTGATTTTGTCAGGTTGTCATGGAGATATTGGGGGTTACATAGCGATAAAGGGGCGCAAGAGAGGAGCGTCAATCTCGTCTACAGAGCAGTTCGCATAAACCGAGTTCGAGTAAGGCGGGGTCTACTCCCAATGATAACGATCTCCCTGTCCTTACAGTCGCACTCCTGGTCTAACTCCGGTAGCGATTACTATAGTTCGAACTAGCCGAGTTCGAGTTAAGCGGGGTTAACTCCCAATGTTAACGGTCTCCTCTGTCACAGTCGCACTCCTGATCTAACCCCGGTAGCGATTATTTTAGTTCGCATAAACCGAGTTCAAGTTAAGCGGGGTCAGCTCCCAATGCTAACGATCTCCCCTGTCTTACAGACGTGCTCCTGGAGGACCTACAGACCAGCGTGGGTAGTTCGCATAAACCGAGTTCGAGATAAGCGGGGTCAACTCCCAATGCTAACAGTCTCCTTGTCTTACAGACGCACTCCTGGAGGACCTACAGACCAGCGTGGGTAGTTCGTACTAAACGAGTTCGAGATAAGCGGGGTCAACTCCCAATGCTAACACTCTCCCTGTCTTACAGACCAGCGTGGGTAGTTCGTACTAAGCGAGTTCGAGTTAAACGGGGTCAACTCCCAACGCTTACGGTCTCCCTGTCTTACAGACCAGCGTGGGTAGTTCGTACTAAGCGAGTTCGAGTTAAACGGGGTCAACTCCCAACGCTTACGGTCTCCCTGTCTTACAGACGCGCTCCTGGAGGACCTACAGACCAGCGTGGGTAGTTCGTACTAAACGAGTTCGAGTTTAGCGGGGTCTACTCCCAATACTAACGCTCTCCCTGTCTTACAGACGCACTCCTGGAGGACCTACAGACCAGCGTGGGTAGTTCGTACTAAACGAGTTCGAGATAAGCGGGGTCAACTCCCAATGCTAACACTCTCCCTGTCTTACAGACCAGCGTGGGTACTTCGTACTAAGCGAGTTCGAGTTAAACGGGGTCAACTCCCAACGCTTACGGTCTCCCTGTCTTACAGACCAGCGTGGGTAGTTCGTACTAAGCGAGTTCGAGTTAAACGGGGTCAACTCCCAACGCTTACGGTCTCCCTGTCTTACAGACGCGCTCCTGGAGGACCTACAGACCAGCGTGGGTAGTTCGTACTAAACGAGTTCGAGTTAAGCGGGGTCTACTCCCAATGCTAACGGTCTCCCTGTCTTACAGACGCGTTCCTGGAGGACCTACAGACCAGCGTGGGTAGTTCGTACTAAACGAGTTCGAGTTAAGCGGGGTCTACTCCCAATGCTAACGGTCTCCCTGTCTTACAGACGCGCTCCTGGAGGACCTACAGACCAGCGTGGGTAGTTCGTACTAAACGAGTTCGAGTTATGCGGGGTCTACTCCCAATGCTAACGGTCTCCCTGTCTTACAGACGCGCTCCTGGAGGACTTACAGACCAGCGTAGGCCGTGCGCCGGCCATCAACGGAGTCTCTTCGGGCGGCAACACCAAGATCTATCGCGAGGTGACCAGGACGGTGAAACACGAGACCAAGCCAGGCTATCAGCAACAGGTGGAATACTTGCAGCCGGCCAACACTACTACTGTGGTCGCTGAGAGGGTGCCTAGCCCGGGGATAGAGTACATTGTGAGTTACTTGCTCATCCTTTTTTTTTTTAAGGCTGTATCTTATTTATTTATTTATTTTATGTCTATCCTATTCAGTTATGAAAACTGATTTACAAAGGAGGACCTTAAATAAAACTAGGCTATGCAACAATTAATAATAATGCAGTCATAAATAACAATAACAGCAAAACAAAACAAACTACTGTACTATATAAAATAAAAATCAAGACCAAAAGCAAATAATTGAGAAATAAATTGAAATCAAATCAAGTGGAAATTCAAAATATTACCCCTACCCTGCAGAATACCCGATTTCTGGCGGTTGAAATAAGCTTTAAAATGCTTCAAAATTATTTGAAAGTAAACTAAAATTTGTCATCCTTTAGAGAATTGAATTCTCTTTCTTAGAAATGTTTAAATAATCCAATAAATATTTCCGTTTTAACAATTACCGTAAATTATTCAAAATTGGAAAACGTAAAAAGAATAGGAGAAAGTGACATAACAAAGTACAATTGTTAGATTGATTTTATCAAGCACACAATTTTGAAGTTACCTGTGTAAAACAAGTTATGATATTCTTTCCCAAATATAGTTAAAATGTTGGTATTTATTTCAAATTTGGGCTTTAGTGCAAATCCAATATTTGGTCAATATTGTCAACAACAAAATTTATTATTAGAAAAATACTTTTTTGAAATAATTAAAGCATACTCCAACGGGACCTTGATACCACAAGTAGTGACGTCTGTTATGTTATGTTGATACCACAAGTATAGTTGTCCCAAGACTACCTTTCACATGCTTTCGTCACAGGCGACTGGTTCGCAGCCAATCAGCGATCGGTATTGGCCCGGATGTGTCTCGGGCGGTTCGCTGGCTGGCTACGACTGCCCCGGATGTGACGAAAGCAGGTGTAAAGTATCTTGCGTCCACTATAGTGACGTATGATGTGTTGTGTTTTCTGTTGTGTTGTGACGTATGTTATGTTATGTTGATACCACAAGTAGTGACGTACATGTTATGTTGTGTTTTCTGTTTTCCTCAGACCCAACAGACCCAACCAGGCATGACTTCTTACAAGACCGTCTCGTACGAGTACAACACAAGCAACAAGACCAAGCCAGTGTTGACTGAGGATCCGAACCAGGACGCGAGACTACGTCAGAATCTGACTGAGTTGGACAGTCTGTTGGTCGATCTGCATCAGGCACAGAGGGCGGGGTTTGGCAGTGATCAAGGTAACAGTCATACACTTACTCATTACTTCTTGGCTTAGGAATAAGTAAACGGTGACTTTGGAGCCGTCCTAGCAACGAAGCACTCAATAAATTCAAAGTTGTTCTGAATCGGCCTCGTTGATTCTGGCATTTGTCCGCAGGTGTTCGCACTGTCCAATCACTGATTCATATGTTTCGTATTTGAAATATCGATCTTTGATTGGTTATCGCTCACTCGTCGACGGTGTTCGGAGTCTACAGGGTTGGTTTAGTCGCTTTAAATTAAAGTCCCCCACTGCAACTAAGTTTAGTTACTGAGTGGGTAGACTCTAAATGTGAAGTTATTTCTTTATTTATTTTACACAAATAAAGCATAGGTATGTTTACCTACCTTGGGGAACACCTGATTTTGGTCAGAAAAATTGCTTTAAAATCGTTTTAAATTGTACCAAATGTAAATCAAAATATGTTATCCTGTAAAGAATTTAGTCCTCTTTCTTATGAATGTTTAGTTGTTCCAATCAACACTTCCGTTTTTCAGATGTTCTTAATTACCTTTTGTAATGTGATGTTGCTGGACACCTTTCACACCTAATTATGAACATCTGCAAAAGGAAATATTTAATTAAATAAAAAAAACATTCATAAGAAAGAGCGTTACATTCTCTACGGGATGACATACGTTGATTTACATTTGGGACAATTTAAATACATTTTACAGCAGTGAGATTAAAATCGGGAGTTCTGCAGGCTAGGTAAACATAAAGCCTTAAGGGTTAAAGGGATTTACGTCGCTAAGCTTATTTCCCAGAATTATTTCAATTACAAGAGCATATTCAAAACTTCAAAGTAAATTAGTTACAAAAATATCAAAAAAGCGTATAATATACAACATTCTATGTACCATAATATGCAAAAATAATTGCATGTATTTTGTATAAAAACTATGACAAAAATTGACTTATTAAATGTTACATTTTTCCTTCTGAATAATTTTGAGTGTTATAAACAAATTTATAAGCTACTAAATTATAATACACAATACACATGTTTAAATAGATGTTGCAAAGCCTATGAACGTGTCCGTTTATTCAACAGGTGGCCGCGGTAGATCCAGATCCACCGATGTTGTTCCCAGGGGAGGAATCGACCCCGGTCTCTTGTGAGTACTGTACTATGACGTCATCATAACAACTACAACAATCTAAACACACCAGGGTCCCCATCCCAGTACATTTCATAAGGCGGGTTACTACGGATGGATAATAACTTTTAACTTATCATTTCCTTACCTAGCCTGTCGCTGTATTAATTTCATTCTGTAATCTAAAGTTTAATCAGCCTTGAGAACCACAGTAGTTGAATGAAGTCGGACCCTATTGTGCCCGCTAAAAGCGGCCATTAAAAGGTTTACAGAAATCTCGAAAAAATTTGCCCACGGAAGTCGAATTGCGGTCAATTATAGACCAGCTGAAATGTTATAATGGTGAGGGTGAATGTTTTCTAGATGACATCTGAGTGGGGTGGAAAAAGCATGGGCCGAAAAGGAATAATAGATCGAGAATCCATTCATCCACTATGTTTCTCAACGCTGATTCCGCTGTGGTTACTTTAAATGGACCGTGTCGGCTAGATCGTCCGCTCTTATAGTCACTATTTGTTTTCGTTCGCTCATTTGTGTGAACCACACTTAAATCTTACTAACTCCGTGATATAATTATACCCCCACCCTCTCTCTCCAACCATCTCCGTCAAACCAGTCGATTAATCAGTGTTCCAAACTCGATCTGGCGCCTCCACCAAACTCGCGATTAATCGCTTAATAAGTTAATGACTACGTACATCACGCAAGTTTAAGGCGCCTAGGATGAAGGCGCCTTGGTTCCAATCGGTTGCAGAGTGTGGTATAGGCTACACGTCGAATTTACCTCAAGGCGGAGGCGATCCAACTCGCTTGGGCAAGCGAGTTGGAGGTTAGAATTCACCTTGATTTAAGTGATATACACGTCAAAGTGGCTCCGCGATGCACGGCCTGTGTTGTGATTGGCTGAATTCACAGCCGGTATAGATAAGGGCACTTCAGATTGACGTGATATACGGAGCAGATTCCTCACTGGGCTACCGATTGAAAGCAAGGCGTCTTCATCCCAAGCGCGCTAGAAATGCGTGATATACGTAGTCAATGGTAATTCAATAGTGTGTAACCAAATTTACTCCATAGTCCATAGTAAATTTAAACATAGTAAATAAATAAATGTTCCCCGTGTGGTTCCAGAGAGGTCCTGGACTCCAGCAGCCCCGCCCCCCCTGCACGTCAACAGCACGTGTCACGCGTAGTTCAAGAGCGCACCTACCACACGTACAGTAGTGGCGGACCGCGAGAGAACACGTACAGCACTGTACAAACGACGCGCGACAACACCTCGCCGGGCCGGTACCAGACGGAGCCCAGCCCCAGGTTGCAGCCTAAGCGGTCCAACTCGGTCAACAGGGAGTTGGTGTTCAACGAGACCACCAGGTAGGGGTCAAGGTTGGAATTCATAGTCGGCCCCTACACCTAGGGGCGCCCATTGTTACCAAGGTAACAGTTGTTTCCATGTTATTTTCCATAAACAAAACAAATCCATAGCAACAATGGGTGCCCCTAGGTGTAGGGGCCGACTAAGACGAAAGGAAAATTGAAGACCCCATGCAAATTGACGACTAATTTCTCCAATAAAAGACGATTATTCAACAACAGAGAAGATGTTATTTCCCAGCCTGATGTCATTTTCCGATGTTGCCAAGTTGATGGTCTTACAAGTGTATCACGGAGTGTTACAACTGTCCTTCAAATGAGAAGGTTTAGATGAACAACTGTAATGTGTTAACTGTGAAGGAAGGGTTGGTCACTTAGAAGTGATAGACTTGCTTATTCCGCACGAGCGATTTGGCATTAGTCGACGGTTTGCGATCTTCGACTTTAAAATATTGAATTGTAGTTATAAGTGATTGATTGCTATTCAGGCTTTCCATCTCATATTTTTGCAACGAAGTGGAGAGAATTATTAGAAACGGTGGTTATAGAAGAAAACGAAGAAGATGAGGTGCTGAGCCTCTTTAGCAAGCACTAGAAGATAGCCCGAGAAACTGGTGACTAGTCACCCCCCGACCCAACGAATGTTGGATAAGGGTGTTTGATATATATATGTTGTTACCGCTCTACCACCGCTACCACCGCTCAACACACACGCCGTCACGCCATTGGCTAGCTGCGAATCGGTCTCCTAGCGAACCAATAACAACACACCAGGCTAGGTATAAAACAATGGACACACCAGAGAAGAAACCAACGGATCATCCTGAAGATGGCAAATGCGATTTTGCCGAAACGTCGAGACAATGACAATGGCCCATTTCTGGGCCAGCAACCAGTCTCTAGAGAGCAAGTAACGTGGACAGCAACCCGATAACCTTTTACTACACATGTATATATAATTTAATTTAGAAATTTAACAATATTCTTATGTGTGTGTTGCAGCAGTAGGTCGGGCCAGGAACCGACGCATCAGCGTACCAGGTCCCCCTCCCCCCTGCGCAGAGAGCCAGAGAGCCCCCACGTGCCTAGGCGCAATGTTCACAAGGAGGTCTATTACGAGACCAAGACCAGCTCTACGGGGACCGGGTAAGACTAAGGGCCTGTCTTACAATCTCCTAATAAGAAAGCTATTTGTAGCAATTAAGCTATCTGGAGGATTTCAAGGGTTTTGATTGGTGGTTGCCGAAAAGGAAAGGGGCAAGTGGGAGGTCGGGCAAGAAAACGGAAGTGGAGGAAAAAGGAGAAGGGAGGATGTGGACTGCATTTTTCCAACCATAAAAAGTGTCTTGGAAGACACTTTTACTTCGTTCTCCAAAAACTTGTTTGTTAAATTTTGTTAGAAGTTCAAGGGTGTTTTTAATTTCGATCACTGAATGTCTCGTCTCTCTGTCTATAGAGGCTCATCGCGACAACCCCGCTCGACGTCCACCCCCCACGAGCGATACCGCGACAAGTCACCGTCCAATCAGCGGCTACATCGCGAGGTCTACGGTTACGAGACGAAGCCCGTGGAGCCTCGGAACAGTTCGGTACCGGCATCGCCGCGACACGAGCGATACCACGAGGTGTCACCCCCCTCCCAGCGCCGTCACCCCTCCCCCTCACCCGTGCGCAACGGCTCCCAGACTACCGTGCGCTCTTACAACTACAGCACCACGAGTAACAACACGACCAATACGCACACTTCGCCCAGGCCCTACAGGAGCCCTTCGCCCATAACGAACCGATCGCCCGGCGTGGAGAACGCCCCAATCATCGAGCTTCCTCGCAGGTACTAAAAGAACATAAAGGACACTTTCACCAAACTTTAATCCGGCGATTTTCTCTTTAGAGGGAAGGATATACCTCTACGCCAAAAACCGCAGAAAATTTTAATTTTTCAACTGTGGATCTCAAGATAGAAACACAAAATCGAAAATCTGATAAATCATAGCGCTGTGGTTTGATAAGCCCTACAGACTGAATGATAAATGTATCTAACATTGTAATCAGTATGATTGTGATACTTAATTCATTAGTAATTTAATGAAATAAAAATCACAGTCATGCTGATTAATCATTCAGTGTGTAGGGCTTACCAAACCAAAGCGCTATGATTTCTCAGATTTTCGATTTTGTGTTTCAATCTTGAGATATAGTTAAAAAATGAAAATGTTCTGCGTTTTTTTACGTAGAGGTATCCTTCGCTCTTAATCGGAGGTCAAAAATGGAGCCCGGTAGAAGCCACCATGCATTTTGTATGTTATGTTTGTTAAAACCATGGTAACCATTCCAAGATTAGTAAATCGGCCGATAAAAAGTTTGGTGAATTCGGACCTGTGAACTAATAGTTAGGCCGCGTATTACGATTTCGGGATTAGGTTTTAGATGAAAGTATCCTAGGGATAAATAACATTTCAAAGCTTCTGTTTTGGCGGTTGCCATGGAGAAAATAAGTTATCCCAAGGAGCAAAAGTTGTTGGCCGAGATCGACCAATTTGAGGGTTAAGGTCAACCGTACAACTGCCGGTATCGTGATTGTAATCGTAATCCGGAAATCGTGAAACAGTTAGCTTTACTTGGTTCTTATGGCGCTGTTCATCAACAAAATCGTAACGTCGTAAAGGATAGCAATGGTAAATCATGTTTCTACAATTGCGATCTCGATAACAATTACGATGCCATCAATTTTTGTGGTTGGCCTTTAGTTAGTTAATGATTTGGGATTTACGTCTCATATTTTTGTAACCTTGGGTTATTGGCTAAACAAACAAACCCTGGCGTGGACACGTTGGTTTTCGTCACTCGGCCATTGAAAAGTTTCTCATGCATCCCAATTGATTTGATATGTGATTGTAACCGTTGTGCAATGTCCTAGGTCGCCGTCACCGAACATATATCAGAACGGCCCTAACCAGCCCCCGACCAAGGTAACCACCACGGTCCGCACTTATACGTACGAACTACCGGGACAGCCAGGGACATATCCTCCAGGGACATATCCTCCTGGGACATATCCCCATGGATCGTACCCGCCGGGGACATACACTGTGCAGGAGCCCACCGACTACCCAGATCGACCTTTGACATATCAGGTAAATTAATCACTTTCCTACATTGGGGTACGTTCACCAACCCAGCGAAACTCTAGATTTGTCTATTAAAATTGCTTTAAAATGGTTTTCGTTTGTCCCAAAATAAAATCAAAATATATCATCCCTCAACGATCCAACAAAACAAATAATAAAAAATATACATGACTCCCTACTAAATTTTCGAACTATTAGAAACTGGTTTGAAAATTAAAACAGATTTTAAAATGTTTTAACGTAACAGAGACGTGAATGCTGATTATAATATTTGATTTTAGGTATCTCCGAACCCCCCGAAGGAGAGGGAACCCTTAGTTCAGCCAGCGGAGCAGCCGCCAACAGTAATTACGTACAAGTACTCAAGCCACTCTTCACGAAACACCAACGTTAAGGTATAAACGACATGCACCCCTATTTATAAGAAATACAATCATATTATTAAAGATGCGATTTTTAAGTGTTTTAGGTTTTAGATGCTAAATTAATTGGTGAACATGCATTTTTGAAACACTACAAAATGCTAATTTTACAACAAAAAAAAAAGGTGTTCCCATCCCATGCCAAAACTGCATTCTATCATTTAAGTAGTTACAATTAAATTAATTTTAAATGTGTGCATGTAATTTTCCACTGGAAGTGCAAGGAACCCCGTCATATAAAATAAGGTGCTGAATTTAAAAACCAAAATCTATGTTTAAAAGAAAATGATTGATATAAATACAATGAATGAAATGCTACAATACAATGTAAACCAATACAAAGAAGCGACATTTTGAAATTTATGTGGAGAATATTTTTAGATCTTGATAATATGCAGTAGTCCTGCATAATTCCAAAATGTCCATATTGAATGTCATATGAACGATGTGGACAAAAAACTTCAAATTCTCACGCAAGGTTGATCTCGCGTAATGTGTAGGCCTAGATAATATTGTCAGAGTGTGTTTTAAATTGTCAATTAACAATTACTGTTACAGTACCCCCCTGGCCATGGACCGGAAGACCAGCAGAATCTCCTCCCCCGCCCCTTCCCCACTCCCTCCCCCACCCCCGGATCGGACAGTCAGCCCCCCAAGCAACTCGACGAACTTATGGCTTCCTTCACAGACACAGATATACATGTGAGTCACTTTCAGTCATTTTAAAGTGCCAACCTAAGCCAATTTCAAATTCTAATATATTCATACAAATAAAGGTCTCTCATACCAAGAAGTAAGATAGTGTCAGGGGAGTAAGGACCTCCCACAATTAGTTTGTTTAATTAATGCGAATCACTAACGTTTTTCCCGATTATCTACTACAATTTGGTTGCGGTAAGTTTTTTAACGGAAACCTGCTTCCACGTTTTCTTGTACGTTACCGTCAAAAAACTTACCGCAACCAAATTGTACTAGAAAATCGGGAAAAACGTTATTGATTCGTGCTTGTTAAGTTGAGAACAAAAAAGTAACCATCTGACTTCTTTGGGTACCACTACTTTAAACTTAGAGAGAATGTAAATAAAAGAAGGTCTTATCAGATGCCCAAAAGTAATTTAAAATATTTTTTGGCGGCGGATTACTCTCGATGTTACGTTGTTAAGAAAATTTGTATTTTAGCTAGTTCTGGAAGCCAGAAACAAGTGTGAAGGTTGAATTTTGTATAGTTTAAACTCACCTTTCTTGTTTGTTACTATGAAGCTTGGAGAAAAATGTATCTGCGATGGGTTTTGCTGTCGTTATTTTTATATCCGCCGGTACAAAACGCATATTTGTACCGGCAAATGAAAAAATTTGTAACGTAAAAACTATTGCAGATACATTTTTCCCCAAACTTATGTAAATATATGTACTAAGGGCGGGTTTGGATCAATATTTAGACGAAAAACGAAATAATTAGTTTAGGTTCCATTTCAATTACAAATTCCTTGGACAGGTCCAATGAGGTGTCATATGTAATAGAGTTTATTAGTGTGACGTCACGATTCCCGTGTCAACCAATGGCGAACCGTATTTGTGACTCCAAACAATCATGACAGTTGACAGTTGACAGATAGTTTTGTTTTTGCAAACATTGTAACGAGGGTTATCCGTTTAGATATTTTGTTTTCCTTAACACGAAACAGTGAAAAAGAAGTTGATTAAAATTATAAGTCAAGTATTGTAATGATACAATTACTACTACGTTTCAGAAAGTTGTTTGGAGTCAGATAGCTCGTCCGCCATTTAATCTGACGTCATCACTAATACAATCAAATTGCTGTTAACTATCTGTAACCTGTTACAGCAACGCCACCAGGGGCCACCCCCAGGCTACCTTACGTCTGAGAGACAACAGGCCTCCGAGCCCCGCCCCCCTCCCGCCCCCGAGGGTGTGGCAGTGGTTGCCCCTTCGAACGTGAAGCCATTGCAAGCAAACAACTCGATCAGGAACCGAGGATCTTCAAAGAATGTAGCTGGACCTCCAGTTTACTATCCGCCAGGAGTTGAGCTCTTTGCTCACAAGGACCAGGAAGCAAAGATGGTGAGTGTGTACTATCTTCCAGGTGTGGAGCTCTTTGCTCATAAGGAATAGTATTCCAATGTCTTTGGGACCAGAAAACAAAGATAGTGAGTGTTATTATCAGCCCATTTTCGAGTTCTTTGCTCACAAGGAACAGTATTCCAATCTCTTTGGGACCAGCAAGCAAAGATGGTGAGTGTGTTCTATCTTCCAAGTGTGGAGGTCTTTGCTCACAAGGAGCAGTATTCCAATGTCTTTGGGACCAGAAAGCAAAGATGGTGAGTGTGTACTACTGCCAGTTGTTTAAGCTCTTTGCTATAACAAGGACTAGAATTCCGATGTCTTTGGAACCAGGAAGCAAAGATGGTGAGTGTGTATTACTGCCAGTGTATAACCTCTTTGCTCACAAGGATTAGTACTCCAATGTCTTTGGGACCAGGAAGCATAGATGTGAGTGTATTCTACTGCCAGTTTTTTAAGCTCTTTGCTCACAAGGACTAGAATAGAATTCCAATGTCTTTGGGACCAGGAAGCATAGATGGTGAGTGTGTACTTCTGCCAGGTGTTTAAGCTCTTTGCTCAAAGAAAGAAGGTGATAGATAACTCTCCTCAACAAACTATACACACCAGTGAACCCTCAGTATTGCCGGTGCTAATTCACATTTTGACTATAAATAATATGAGTTATTCTTGAGTGTTAAACTTCTATTGTAACACTTGTTGGTGATTGTCTTGTGTTATGAACATGAATGTTTTTAACAAAGTGACTATGTTCCTGTGTTTCAGATGAGTTCGAAAGCGAGCGGCGAGTACGAATATTCACGAGAGAGTCAAAGTAAAGGAAGTTCAGGTGGTGCGGCCGTCGTTCCCGTTTGTCTACCCCTGTGTTGTGCGATGCCCTGCGTCATCATGTGAGGCTTCATAGCTACCCTGATCGCCGTTCACTCGCGCTATAGGTTCGACATACGACCTACGACCTTTCAGAGACCCAACGCCAGCGTCTGTTAGTCTACCGTCTCGTACAGCCACACTTACGCTAGTTGGGTAGTATAATCTCGCCAATTATGCGGGCTATCATCGCGCACGCGTGGCGAACTTATACTAGCCAACTAAAAGTCTCTCATACCAAAAAGTAAGGTAGTGTTATGGAAGTCAGGACCGCCCACAATTAGTTTCCAACTTAACAAGTGCGAATCACTAACGTTTTTCCCGATTATCTAGTTCAATTTGGTTGCGTTAAAGTTTTTGACGGAAACCTGCTTGCACGTTTTCTTGTATGTTACCGTCAAAAAACTTACCGCAACCAAATTGTACTAGATAATCGGGTAAAATGTTAGTGATTCGCGTTTGTTAAGTTGGAAACTAAATGTGGGCGGTCCTGATACTATCTTACTTCTTGCTGTGAGAGACTTATAGCGTAACTGGGTACTGTACGAGGTGGTAGACAAACAGTAACTGGCGTTGATAATCTACCTAACGTAAGTGGCTTTTTTAGACTCAAAGCTACTACAGTGCAACGAAGCACAATATCCGACTTATCAATATGATAAATAACCCAGCATGAATTTATCAAATATTGTATAGGCTACTGTAACTGTCTTATTATTATCGCCTTATGAATACTCATTTATGTACTTCACTAAAAAATGAAACGATACGTTTTTAGAAACAATTGTTAGATTCGAGACAAATACATTTTGGGAATGAAAAATGTAAATAAAATTCAAGTGTCAAATTATACAAAATGTCGTACAGTAAAGAACTCAAAACAATCTGCTTCTTGGATTCGCTCCAGTGATGTGAGATATGGGGCTGTTGTGAGCGACTATTATTTAATTATTATTATTATTGTAAAATCCATTAATGTTCAGCTGTTTATGATGTAGAAAATATGTTTCAAAACTTAATATTATGTTATACTATAGCTTTGTTGTTTTCATTTGGTTTGTTGAAAACATTTTTGTTTTAAGACATTACCTTATTTCCCATGACCGTATAACACAACAAGGTTCTGATAACTGCAACCCTGGCAATGTGAGGCTAACATTTTATGTAGTGGACTATTAATTATTATCCACAATTCTTTATATACCTGATAACATAAAAAAATACCTAGTAAAGAAGTTATTAAATCATTTTATATTTTAAGTATTGCTACCTATGGTCTGCGGTTAATCATCTTCTCCAAATAATTTGTAAAATATCGATGTAAATGTATAATTAATTAATGTATTGATTAATTTAAAACTCACGTTAAAAGACTAACAAGTTGATATTATAAATTAAGAACCTGTTAATTTCGATATGTACTGTCATCAACTCAATTAATTAGAATTATGTTAAAAGTGTGTTCTATCTTTATTAAAAATGTTTCATTGATACGTAAATAAATTAATTGTAACAGAGAATCTATTTTTTACTGAAACTGTTATTGTACATAATAAAAAAAGAACACATTTATTTTAATTCACATGAATGTCTTGTAATTATGTATTAATGAATGGAAATATATATATATATATACATTAATAACTGTTGACAATAATAAAAATAATACTTTTGAAATTATGAATGTTATTATTTGTGTTCCTTAGTGTTAATCCGATTGCTCCCGTTATTATTTGCTTGTTAGACAATTGTTCAGTGCATATACCAGAGTTTGTATTGTATTGTATAATGCTTCAAATACAGTGTTCTACATAGTATATAGATCATCTACAACTGTTTGGGGCTTCCAGGAGAAAAATACATTTGGTGAGAAAGTTCTCAAGTTTATGTACTGGTACACAGTCTGTTCGGTAAACGACTGAAAGAGTGAAATGTAATTTTATTCAATGACTAATATATGCATACATTAGTTAGTTAGTTGGGGCTCAAGGGCACAAAACGTCTTGAGTATTAGTGCCTGATGACTAAACCAACCTTGCAGGCTTCGAACACCATCGACGAGTGAGCGATAACCAATCAAAGATCGATATTTCAAATACGAAACATAAGAATGAGTGAATTGGGCAGTGCGAACACCTGCTGACAAAATATGTTTTGACTATTGAGAAAATAATATTCCAATATATTTTTATAGTGTAGTAAATCATTTCATATCAGTCAAAAGTGAAACGGTGTTTATAAAGCAAAATACAAGCATAAACACGAATATTAATAATCTTAACGAAATTGTGTGCTTTTGTGTCTTTCTACTACAATCATGGCTCGAATTTAACGCTCGTCCGGTCGCCTGAGACGAGTAAATCCAAATTTTTAATTCACTTGCCCGATGGGTAACTTTTTGTTTAACATAAAACATCCTAAAATAGAGATAGGCCCTACCTCATAACCACAGTTACAAAATACAGACTGTGTTCTTGATACCAATATAATTTTCCATATTATAATAACAACAAATTAATAGTGTTCTTCAACTTGACAACCGTTGTGGCAATTTACAAAGTTTGACGTTGATACAAATCAGAAGATAAGGAAATGCTGGACTAATGTTTTATAAGGTCCGTGAAAGCAATAAAATATTAATTTTTCCATTTTCTAAGTATTCATTCTGAATTCAAAGACTGTTAAAATGTATTTGAACATCATTTGTAGGGCCTACTATTAAAAATAATAATTGATAGTTAAAATAAATTGTAGGTATATGTATATTTAATTGATAGTAAGATTAGTTGTAAGTGTATGTATGACAATAATAGCTGGTGAAGCTAAATAAACACATTCTTTTCTTATATTACCTTTCCTAACACTCAACGAGTCGACGGAATACCCAATGATATTCAACCGGTGTTACATATCATTGGGAATACCTCACAATCACGGTCTACTAGACCGTGCTCACAATTATGTTTCCCTTTTGCATCTAGGTCTTTGTCCCAATACTTTTAATGAATGAAAAGTGCAACGAGTAAATGCATTACAGCATTTCGCCAAAACATGAAGAACGTACAGATCATTGCAATACTTGATGACTGCCAATAACTTAATAAGGTTAAAAGGATATCGTACTTACTTTACTGGATCCACTAAATAGTTGACTTGTGACTGCAGGTCTACGCTTGCACAGAACACGTGACAAAATCACAGGCCTCGTGCGCACAGACATGGCACATATTATCTATTCTCCCGCGAGCGAAGGTCGAATATGACTGGAGTCGAGAGTCGAAATGTTTTTCAACGATCGATCGACCGCTCGTGCCTCGCATAGTCGAACTTTTCAAATAACAGCTTTATTGACAGGCCTAGCCGGTGGGACGGCGATAACGTTTTTCCGTATTAAATAACAATTCTTAGTTTTGTGTTACGTTTTCGCAATTATAAGTGTATATTTTATATAAATCGGCAGTGAATATATAATCTTATACAATGATAGAAGGTTTGGACGGGTTGTATGACCTAAAGAAGACGGTTGGCAGTGGTGGCTTTGCAAAGGTTAAGCTTGCAACCCACATTTTGACAGGTGAAAAGGTTGCTATCAAGATGATGAAGAAATCAACTCTTGGTGTAAGTGTAGGCCTACCTAGCTGATGCTAGATTTAATAGGCTTGATCTTCTGTTTTATTGAGATACTTTCAAATGTCCACTAGGACGTGGAACACTAGGATGGCCTAGGCCTAGGCCTAATTCTGGAAAGGCTGGGTGCCTTTCCAGAACCAAGCTACATAAAATCATAATTATCAATAATTTGCTAGGCCTGGGGCCTACCCTACTTGTACACAATCAGGCCTAGGCCTAGCTAGGGAACGAGCTCCTGCAACAGCAATTGTCATGTTTGTTAGCGTACGATAAACATACACTTACGTTTACCACGCGAGCCAAGCTCGAGCTCGTAAGCTTGAGCTCAATAGTTCGGTATTCGTTTACCGTGGACTTTGAGATCGTACTAAATACTACAGGTCTGGTTCGTGCTGAAAATAAGGCGTGGCTAACCGCTTGCTAAACGCGCGTATGTACACAGTTCGGTCCGCATGTGTTTATCACTCCATTTGAGATCGCACGGAGTGTGCTGGCTCGGCTTCTTCACCGAGCTGAGTTGGGCTCGAGCTTAGGTGTTTATCAGGCAAATTCAGTTCGCATAATATCCATTTCGAGCTCGGCTCGCGTGGTAAACGTAGTCATAGGTAGGGCCTACGCTAGCTAGGCCTACGAAGCTCTTCCAGCTATTGGAGACTTAAACATGAACGTAAGCTCCTTTTGGATATAATTTGTTCCACATTGCACATTTTAATACATTGCAATTGCTGTTTCTCAACTCGGTCTAGGCCTAAGCCCTGCCTAGGTACCTACCCAAGTCTGTCTTGGTAGGCCTAGCCTAGTCCTAAAACCCAATGCATACATAATAGGCCCAAGCCAGTAACACATCGGTTGCCTAATGATCTAGGCGTCATCCATTTACATAGCAAGATTCCCGTTGTATTGCTCATTGATGCTATGCAACACATAACTACATCATGTTAGGTTCTTTTTTAATTAGACTTACTGGTTGATTCGGTAAAATGTATGCCACCTACTTTATTTAACTCGCACGAATCTGCAGCACGACATTCACCGCGTGAAACTGGAGTTGGAGGCGCTGAAAGTTCTCTCGCACCGTCACATCTGCAAGCTGTACCAAGTGATCGAGACCAAGACGCACTACTTCATCATCATCGAGTACTGCTCGGGCGGGGAACTGTTTGATCACATCGGTAATCTTGGCCATTTTGTTTTCATCTTCTTTTTCTTCTCAAATGCCCACATTTGGCTATTATGCCATCATGTTGGATCTGGTCAACCAGTAGAGACACGCTTCTTTCTCCACCCTCTTCATGCCGCTCGGCATTGCGTCACGTTCACCTACCAGTTTTGGACATACAAACATCTTTATTTACTTATTGTTCTTTGATTGTGTTTTTAACTGAATTACAAAGGAGGACAATAATAATGAGTCCGTTACATACTATGCAATTACAATACAGTTCAACACTGTCTGTTACACAAAATCAAATGAAACGCATGAACAAAAACAAAACTGCTGGCCCTAGGTAGCCTAAAATATGTCTATTGAACTAGATGAAAATCGGCAAAATTAATAATAGTCTAAATAAGTAGGCCTCTGAGAGGTTTTGGTTTTTTGCTATAGGCCTAGACTTATATCATCTATAGGCCTAAGCATCACGTTTTTTCAGGGTGATCGATTAAAATCGAGTTTTGCATCCAATGTTTATTTTCCACCTTTGATCAATGTTGCGCTGTAGGGTACACAGCAAAAGAGTTAACGTTTAAGTGTGCCATCTGGTGTTTGCCCAGCCTAATTCTAATAGTGCTATTCTATTAATGCTGTGTAATATAAATGGTGTATGTAACTAGAGCGGAAAAGCTCAAATCGTGGTCAATAAACAAATTGAAATTGAAATTGTTTTTTCCCTCCAGTGGAAAAGAACCGCCTGTCGGAGAGCGAGTCCCGCAAGTACTTCCGACAGATCGTCTCGGCGGTGGCGCACCTGCACAGCCTCGGTTTCGTCCACCGCGACCTCAAGCCCGAGAACATCCTGCTCGACCGCGACCAGAACCTGAAGCTCATCGACTTTGGTCTGTGCGCTAAGCCGGCGGGCGGGATGGAGACTCACCTGTACACGTCGTGCGGCTCTCCGAGCTACGCCGCGCCCGAGCTCGTGCTCGGGCAGAAGTATCTCGGTAAGAAGCGGTGTTACCGGTATTATATTATTACCGGTTTTATAATTACCGGTATTATAAAGCGGTATTAAAAATAAAATAATAAATAAATAAAATAAATAATACCGTCTCGGGATAGGGTTAGAGATAAAGTTGGTATTTCTTCCGAACAACTGATCCGGTTTCTACTAACTTTTTTGTGTATTCCTTTGGGAGATAGATTACGTACGTAGTACATACACATTAGGCCTATCTGATTATTTATCTGTAACTTCCACTTTTTTTTACAAATAGTACGTTTTTTGATAGTTAGTTTCCATTTTTAAAATACATTGTTTTGACATGCGAATCACGTTAAACATAGCAATATGGTGTACGAGCGAGAGCACAGAGACGTTCAAAAGGTTATGGAGAATGTTGATCTTGAACCACAATAAAGGGAAATGAGGTAGGCCTAGGCCTACACGGAGACGCAACTATATAGGCCTAACGCAGCATTTGTGGTTTTGAACGAAAAAAAGTGAAAAAGTGTGTAGAGCACCGGATCAGCTTTGCGCAAGTTTTACCATAAAGTTATCCTTTGGATTATAAGCAACATGTAACATCGACTTTGGTCTGTGCGCGAAGCCGGCGGGCGGGATGGAGACTCACCTGTACACGTCGTGCGGCTCTCCGAGCTACGCCGCGCCCGAGCTCGTGCTCGGGCAGAAGTATCTCGGTAAGAAGCAGTGTTACCGTCTCGGGATAGGGCTAGAGATAAAGTTATCCTTAGGGCCGGTCTTACAATCTCCTAATAGGAAAATTATTTGTAGCATTTAAGCTATTTGGAGGATTTCAAGGGTTTTGATTGGTGGTTGCCATGGAGAAAACAAGCTATTCGACAAATAAGTCTAGTTATTGGGACATTGTAAGACTGGACACGTAGGATTATAAGCAACATTTTAAAGCCTCTGATTGGTAGTTGCTAGCGGTTATAGGCCTAGTGAAAACAAGTTCGTCCAAGGATAAATTATTGTTAGGCTACTACATCAATTCAATTCATGAACTTTATTCTTCCGTTGTTTGTTTGCTTGTACACAGTTTACAAAGTTTGTTGTATCGTCTAGGAATAACATTTAAATAATAAAATGTATGCTTCATGATACAAACAAAAGTAGACATTAAAGAAAATATCTTTTGATGGGTTAGTAGGCCCTAGAAAACCCACATAGGAAAAAAAACCTCTGTAGAATATCCAATCCAAGTTAGTTTGTTGTTGTCAACATCCTCCAACTTGTTATAGCTACAACGGAAAACTAAACCACCCACCTAAAGAAAATGAATATATGTACTTATATGTATTTGAAATATTTATGAAATACTTGAAATACTTGAAGTAGGCTACTTATATGTAGGGCCTACAGTACTTGCAGTACTTATGTATTGTACAGTACTTGAAAGACGATTATTCCAGGTGCGGAAGTCGACATCTGGAGCCTGGGAGTGTTGCTGTACGCGTTGCTGTGCGGCTACCTTCCGTTCGATGATATGGAGTTGCCGACACTCTACAGTAAGATATTGGTGAGCATAAACAAAATGTGACGACGATAGAAAAAAAAGAAGAAGAACAATAAAAATGAAAATTGAGAAATGTCAATAGGCTACAGTAGTAGGCCTATAAGAAAAATTAACATCATCATCTGTTGCCACGTCTAACTCTGCCTTGGGTCTGCATTGTAGATAAGCCTCTCCATCTTCTTCTATCCTGCCACCACTCTTCCCACTCAACTACATTCCAGTCCCCTCCTCGCATTTCCACATCCTTCCTCACTTTGTCGTGCCATCTATGTCGTGGTCTTCCTCTCGTTCTTTCGTGGAAAAATAAGAATATATATTATGTACATTGTCTTATATTATTGTGTTTTATTTGGTCAATTTGTTTATTTATTTTTGACAATGTATTTGTATTATGTTTTTGTAGATGAGCAGGAGATAAGAATAAAATGGTTTAATAATTTTTTTAAAAATGAAGTGTGTATCGTTTCGGTGTGCTTGTCGACAGAGCGGGAAATACCCGCAGGCCGAGTGGCTGTCGGACAGCAGCCGCAGTCTCATACACTCGATGCTCCAGGTGGACCCTAAGAAGCGCATCACCATCGAGCAGTTGCAGACGCATCCGTGGCTCATGGCCGGCGGAGAGGGTAAGCCTTATTGATTATCACTTTCATGTATTCGTTTTACAGCTGTTGCATAGGCTCACGTACACGGTAAATTTCAGTAGAAAAAGGAAAAATTAAATTCTTTCTTTCTTTTTATTAGCATTTCGCAGTACACTCATAGGCCTAAGCATGTCAATATAACAGCGAGTATTGAAATTTGTCAGTTGGTTCTAGATACTAATATCATTAAAGAGACAAATAAAAACTTAAGTAGGCTAAATTAATCCTAGTTTGTACAATATTAGTATCCTAACTCTGTAAAGATTACAAGGTATACAGTTATTACATTTTGACCTCATGAAAAATTCAATTTTGCATAAATTTGAAGAAAGCTTGTGAGTAATTTTCAGAAAAACAAGTCAATACTCATATTAAAATAGATGTTTTTTATCAATTTAAAATACTAATTTTTCAATAGCAAATTTGCTAGTAAATTTTGTAATTTAGTTTAAATTTTATTAATAATTTAAACGTTTGTGCGTTACAGGTCCGCTGGTGAACCGTCACGCGCAGGCCGTCGCGCGCGACGAGGAGTGCCTGGCGGTGCTGGCGCGACACCACGGCACGTCGGCGCGACAGATGTGGTCGCGAGTCAGCGACTGGCGCTACGACTATGACACGGCCAGCTACCTGTTGCTGCTGGGTAGGAAGTCTCGCGGCCTGGCCGTCAGGCTAGTGGGCAACAGACATCCGCTCAGATCCAAACTGGTGAGTGAACGGGCGCACAGTGTCTCTAGATTAGCATGTAAATATATATCTAATATAGGCCTAGTATATATATATATACTGACACGGCCAGCTATCTGTTGCTGCTGGGTAGGAAGTCTCGCTGCCTGGTGGGCAACAGACATCCGCTCAGATCCAAACTGGTGAGTGAACGGGCGCACATCGTCTCTAGATTAGCATGTAAATATATATTTAATATAGGCCTAGTATATATATATATATAGTGACACGGCCAGCTATCTGTTACTGCTGGGTAGGAAGTCTCGCTGCCTGGCTGGTGGGCAACAGACATCCGCTCAGATCCAAACTGGTGAGTGAACGGGCGCACAGTGTCTCTAGATTAGCGTGTAAATATATATTTAATATAGGCCTAGTATATATATATATGTACTGGCACGGCCAGCTATCTGTTACTGCTGGGTAGGAAGTCTCGCTGCCTGGCTGGTGGGCAACAGACATCCGCTCAGATCCAAACTGGTGAGTGAACGGGCGCACAGTGTCTCTATATTAGCGTGTATATATATATTTAATATAGGCCTAGTATATATATATACTGGCACGGCCAGCTATCTGTTACTGCTGGGTAGGAAGTCTCGCTGCCTGGCCGTCAGACTGGTGGGTAACAGATATCCGCTCAGATCCAAACTGGTGAGTGAACGGGCGCACAGTGTCTCTAGATTAGCGTGTAGATATATATTTAATATAGGCCTAGTATATATATATGTACTGGCACGGCCAGCTATCTGTTGTTGCTGGGTAGGAAGTCTCGCGGCCTGGCCGTCAGGCTGGTGGGTAACATACATCCGCTCAGATCCAAACTGGGGAGTGAACGGGCGCACAGTGTCTCTAGATTAGCATGTAAATATATATTTAATATAGGCCTAGTATATATATATACTGGCACGGCCAGCTATCTGTTGCTGCTGGGTAGGAAGTCTCGCGGCCTGGCGGTCAGGCTAGTGGGCAACAGACATCCGCTCAGATCCAAACTGGTGAGTGAACGGGCGCACAGTGTCTCTAGATTAGCGTGTAAATATATATTTAATATAGGCCTAGTATATATATATATATACTGGCACGGCCAGCTCTCTGTTACTGCTGGGTAGGAAGTCTCGCGGCCTGGCGGTCAGGCTAGTGGGCAACAGACATCCGCTCAGATCCAAACTGGTGAGTGAACGGGCGCACAGTGTCTCTAGATTAGCGTGTAAATATATATTTAATATAGGCCTAGTATATATATATATACTGACACGGCCAGCTATCTGTTGCTGCTGGGTAGGAAGTCTCGCTGCCTGGCTGGTGGGCAACAGACATCCGCTCAGATCCAAACTGGTGAGTGAACGGGCGCACAGTGTGTCTAGATTAGCGTGTAAATATATATTTAATATAGGCCTAGTATATATATATATATACTGACACGGCCAGCTATCTGTTACTGCTGGGTAGGAAGTCTCGCGGCCTGGTGGGCAACAGACATCCGCTCAGATCCAAACTGGTGAGTGAACGGGCGCACAGTGTGTCTAGATTAGCGTGTAAATATATATTTAATATAGGCCTAGTATATATATATATATATATACTGACACGGCCAGCTATCTGTTACTGCTGGGTAGGAAGTCTCGCTGCCTGGTGGGCAACAGACATCCGCTCAGATCCAAACTGGTGAGTGAACGGGCGCACAGTGTGTCTAGATTAGCGTGTAAATATATATTTAATATAGGCCTAGTATATATATATATATACTGACCCGGCCAGCTATCTGTTACTGCTGGGTAGGAAGTCTCGCAGCCTGGTGGGCAACAGACATCCGCTCAGATCCAAACTGGTGAGTGAACGGGCGCACAGTGTCTCTAGTTTAGCATGTAAATATATATTTAATATAGGCCTAGTATATATATATATATACTGGCACGGCCAGCTATCTGTTACTGCTGGGTAGGAAGTCTCGCGGCCTGGGTGAGCAACAGACATCCGCTCAGATCCAAACTGGTGAGTGAACGGGCGCACAGTGTCTCTAGATTAGCATGTAAGTATATATTTAATATAGGCCTAGTATATATATATATACTGACACGGCCAGCTATCTGTTGCTGCTGGGTAGGAAGTCTCGCGGCCTGGCTGGTGGGCAACAGACATCCGCTCAGATCCAAACTGGTGAGTGAACGGGCGCACAGTGTCTCTAGATTAGCGTGTAATATATATTTAATATAGGCCTAGTATATATATATATACTGGCACGGCCAGCTATCTGTTACTGCTGGGTAGGAAGTCTCGCTGCCTGGCTGGTGGGCAACAGACATCCCCTCAGATCCAAACTGGTGAGTGAACGGGCCCACAGTATCTCTAGATTAGCGTGTAAATATATATTTAATATAGGCCTAGTATATATATATACTGACACGGCCAGCTATCTGTTACTGCTGGGTAGGAAGTCTCGCGGTCAGGCTGGTGGGCAACAGACATCCGCTCAGATCCAAACTGGTGAGTGAACGGGCGCACAGTGTCTCTAGATTAGCGTGTAAATATATATTTAATATAGGCCTAGTATATATATATATACTGGCACGGCCAGCTATCTGTTACTGCTGGGTAGGAAGTCTCGCTGCCTGGTGGGCAACAGACATCCGCTCAGATCCAAACTGGTGAGTGAACGGGCGCACAGTATCTCTAGATTAGCGTGTAAATATATATTTAATATAGGCCTAGTATATATATATATACTGGCACGGCCAGCTATCTGTTACTGCTGGGTAGGAAGTCTCGCTGCCTGGTGGGCAACAGACATCCGCTCAGATCCAAACTGGTGAGTGAACGGGCGCACAGTGTCTCTAGATTAGCGTGTAAATATATATTTAATATAGGCCTAGTATATATATATATACTGGCACGGCCAGCTATCTGTTGCTGCTGGGTAGGAAGTCTCGCTGCCTGGCTGGTGGGCAACAGACATCCGCTCAGATCCAAACTGGTGAGTGAACGGGCGCACAGTGTCTCTAGATTAGCGTGTAAATATATATTTAATATAGGCCTAGTATATATATATATACTGACACGGCCAGCTATCTGTTACTGCTGGGTAGGAAGTCTCGCGGCCTGGCCGTCAGACTGGTGGGCAACAGACATCCGCTCAGATCCAAACTGGTGAGTGAACGGGCGCACAGTGTCTCTAGATTAGCATGTAAATATATATTTAATATAGGCCTAGTATATATATATATACTGACACGGCCAGCTATCTGTTACTGCTGGGTAGGAAGTCTCGCGGCCTGGCTGGTGGGCAACAGACATCCGCTCAGATCCAAACTGGTGAGTGAACGGGCGCACAGTGTCTCTAGATTAGCGTGTAAATATATATTTAATATAGGCCTAGTATATATATATATAACAGACATCCGCTCAGATCCAAACTGGTGAGTGAACGGGCGCACAGTGTCTCTAGATTAGCGCGTAAATATATATTTAATATAGGCCTAGTATATATATATATATACTGGCACGGCCAGCTATCTGTTGCTGCTGGGCAGGAAGTCTCGCTGCCTGGCCGTCAGACTGGTGGGCAACAGACATCCGCTCAGATCCAAACTGGTGAGTGAACGGGCGCACAGTGTCTCTAGATTAGCACGTAAATATATATTTAATATAGGCCTAGTATATATATATATATACTGACACGGCCAGCTATCTGTTACTGCTGGGTAGGAAGTCTCGCTGCCTGGCTGGTGGGCAACAGACATCCCCTCAGATCCAAACTGGTGAGTGAACGGGCGCACAGTGTCTCTATATTAGCGTGTAAATATATATTTAATATAGGCCTAGTATATATATATATACTGACACGGCCAGCTATCTGTTACTGCTGGGTAGGAAGTCTCGTGGCCTGGCTGGTGGGCAACAGACATCCGCTCAGATCCAAACTGGTGAGTGAACGGGCGCACAGTGTCTCTAGATTAGCATGTAAATATATATTTAATATAGGCCTAGTATATATATATAACAGACATCCGCTCAGATCCAAACTGGTGAGTGAACGGGCGCACAGTGTCTCTAGATTAGCATGTAAATATATATTTAATATAGGCCTAGTATATATATATAACAGACATCCGCTCAGATCCAAACTGGTGAGCGAACGGGCGCACAGTGTCTCTAGATTAGTGTGTAAATATATATCTAATATAGGCCTAGTATATATATATATACTGGCACGGCCAGCTATCTGTTACTGCTGGGTAGGAAGTCTCGCAGCCTGGCTGGTGGGCAACAGACATCCGCTCAGATCCAAACTGGTGAGTGAACGGGCGCACAGTGTCTCTAGATTAGTATACATGTACATATATATTTAATATATAGTTTTAGTTAGTTATATTTGTCTTCTCATCTATATGTTTTCTAAGCGGCCTATCTACTTTCTCAGGTAAGCTGTCGTCGTTCTGTACCTTTCCCCTCACTAGAACATGTTTTATCTTGTTCTGAGTTCCAATTAACTCAGCCTTTTGGCCTCTCCAAGTATACACTATATTTAATTTATCTTCTTCTTCTCAAATGTCCACATTTGGCTATTATAGGCCTGGTATATTCTGTTTTGATTTTTTTATATTAGCCTAGGTCTATATAGGGTATGTCTGGCCTACGTATTATCTTCTCTTCTTTTCTTATACCCACAATTGACATCTCATGTCGTCATGTATTTTCTGGTAAGCCAGTAGAGTACGTATTATGTTACGGACAATTACGATTTACGGATGTATTGTCAAGTGTTTGATGTGTTCAACTTCAGTCAACTTCAGTCAGTTTATTAAATAATAAAATAATGAAATGATTTACAAGAGAGAGGTGAACTGTGGTAAGACATAGAAGCACGAAGACTGTGCGAAGATCGAGGAAAATTGAGTAAATTAGTCGAAAGAGAAAAAGTGGAAGAAGAGACACGACAGACCTGGCAAGCCGTGTTAGCAAACTATGACCAAGAATATTGGTGGCTAACCACCCCCTGCCCGATTTATTTTGTAAACTGGTATATTCATTATCGATCATGTTCTCGTTTCAGAACCGAGGTATGTTGAACCTGAACGACCTTAACGAGAAAACGCTCAACGAGAGAGTCGACCTGTCGCCTCTGAAACCCGTCGACAACAAAACCTACCTCGTACTCAGCGGGAAGGAGTCGACTCCCGACTGTGACGCGCCCGCCGGTAACTACCCCTTCAGTACCTACCCTACCCCTATTTGTAACCGTTTTAGACTAGTTCATAATTTATTGCAAAATGCATGACAAAATATTCCAAGTACTAGTACAACTGGTTTTAATAGGTTATTTCATCCTTGCCGCTTATGTGGAGAACTTGTAACAAGTTATGATACTAATAAAAAAAAGAAATCACATCTGAGTACAACTGTGAGAAAACAGAAACCTGGATAAGACTGTTGGTCCCCTTTCTTATCTTCCCACTAGGGAGATAACAAAGGGGACCAATAATAGTCTTAATAGTTTTAGTCATCTGTTTGGCATTGTAGAGTTTTTATCTTTTCCACCACGATTTATGATGGTTTATTGTTAATCGATGTTTTATGGTTTTATGTTGACAGTATCGACGCCGGACAAAGAGAACGAAACGCATGCGGATGTAGTCGTGATGAGGAAGCCCCACAAGCGACATCACAGCCCCGAACCTTCGCCCGGTGAGTAGATTAAAATACGCTTTGTCCTGTTGAGTAGTACCTTGGAAACATACCGCGCAGCCAGTGTGAAATAGTACACGAAAGCTGGACGTTGTGGTTGCGGCAACGATGTCAATTTCATTGTCGATACCTTATTGAAAATATAATTCGACTGTGTGAAGATATGATTGGTAATCGGAGGAATAATAATCTCGGGGAGGGTTATCGGTTATACCAACCACTAGTGCGTCGCTACTAATGCGGCTGTCGATGTGGGGCTTGACATGTGCAACACCATGACGCTGCCAAGTTGTTTATCGAAGATGTTCGGCATGCCATATTTTCTCTCGTTAAACGAAACCGTAGGGGTGTGCGAGCCTACGATTTTTAAGTCAGGCCGAGCCGAGCCGAGCCGAGTATGAGAATAAAAGCTTGATTTTCGAGTCGAGCCGAGCCCAGCTTTTGAAATAGCGTTAATTGTAAATTTACGGTTGCATTTTATTTCAGGTGATGCAATGTGATAGGAAGTGTATGGATACCGAAATTTCGGTACATCTAAGATCAAGTACATCTTTGCTTATAACATATTATGTAAGTTACATAATATTATTATAGGGTAACATAATGTAACCCTATACAACCCTGTTATTGTTGTGCGGTAGGTTGGTAAAACAGTTTAGTTGAACTGTTTTACCTACCTTGGGTTGCGCTAGCGATGGCCCAATCTTGTTTGAGATAATTACGTGTAGGCCTATAGGTTCTTGGCGCAACATTTCTTACACTAGCCTACGCTTTAACATGTATACACTTGTTTTGATAGAGAACAAGGGCATGTTAAGTTGCAAATTAAAGAAAATATTATTATAAGTAAACTTTCAATGGATAGACGAAGATAGGGGAATTGCTTAATCTTCAAGTCGGAATAACAAAAACAGTAGGCCGGTCACCCCCGTTTTGTTTTCTGATAATTCCAAAGAACACATATTTTAGTGTACGGCCTATGTTGCAAATTTTAAGCAAAATATCGTTATAAGTGAAGTATCAATGGATCGACGAAGATAGGGGAATTGTTTAATCTTTTAGTCGGAATAACTAAAAAAAAAAGGCCGGTGACCCTTGCTTTTGTTTTTGGATAATTCAAAAGCACACATACTGAAGTGTTTGTTGCAAATTTAAGCCAAATATCCTTATAAGTGAAGTTTCAATAGATCGACGAATATAGGGGAATTGCTTAATCTTTCAGTCGGAATAACTAAAAAAAAGTAGGCCGGTGACCCCTGCTTTTGTTTTTGGATAATATATAAGCACTCATACTTAAGTGTATGTTGCAAATTTTAGCCAAATATCATTATAATTGAAGTTTCAATAGATCGACGAAGATAGGGAAATTGCTTAATCTTTAAGTCGATTAACTAAAAGTAGGCCGGTGGATAATTCAAAAGCACACATACTTTAGTGTATAATGCAAATTATAGCCAAATATCGTCAAGTTTCAATAGATCGACGAATATAGGGGAATTGCTTAATCTTTAAGTTGGAATAACTAAAAAAAGTAGGCCGGTAACCCCTGCTTTTGTTTTTGATCATTCAAAAGCACACATACTTTAGTGTGTGTGGCAAATTTAAGCCAAATATATTGACGAATATAGGTGAATTGCTTAATCTTTAAGTCGGAATAACTAAAAAAAGTAGGCCGGTGACACCCGCTTTTGTTTTTAGATATTTTAAAAGCACACATACTTTAGTGAATGATGCATTTATAGCCAAATATCATTAAAAGAGCAGTTTTAATAGATCAACAAATGTAGGGGAATTGCTTAATTTTCAAGTCGGAATAACTAAAAAACAGTAGGCCGGTGACCCCTGCTTTTGTTTTTAGATAATTTTAAAGCACACATACTATAGTGTATATTGCAAATTTAAGCCAAATATCATTATAATTTATAAGTGAAGTTTCAATGGATCGACGAAGATAGGGGAATTGGTTAATCCTTAAGAGTCTGCGGAACTGAAATACGCCTATGTTATTTGTAGCGTTCGTAGTATTGCGACATCTTCTTTTGTAGATAAGATAGAAGGTTGAAATTTTTTGTAAATACACTTTGGGGCCATGATATTCCGGGAATCACTCAGTTTCAAATTAGCTTGTCCGATGTCCCCATAAAAAAATGCTAAAAATCGACTTTTCGCCGTTAAGAGTAAAACAAATTCGGATTGGATTCCCAAATGTAGTTTTTTAAGGGCTCTTCAAACATATCTTTAGTTTTAAAATCGTTTGAGAGACCGATCGGTAAGAAGGATAATACGAATGGGAATATTGTTGCCAATGCTCTCCCGCTCCCTTGAAATTTGCGGTAGAAGGCGGAACTTCGTACCTGTCGCGCAGTGTCCCGCCTGCCTGCCTGCCAGTCAGCCACCTCTCTCCCCCCTCCCACACTGGCCACAACAATCGCTACAACCGTCTCCCTTGCTTGGACTCTCGACTCTCCTCAATACAATGCCGAATCTTCCTACCGAGAGTACTATGATAAATCCATGGCAAGACTGCGTTTTTCAAATATGAATCGTCTGCGATCAAAACCATCAAGCATTGCATTCTAAATATACGCTCTAAATTAGGAACCTTGGAAAGGCTCGAACAGAAAGATGTACTCATCATTCTGCAGCGGCGTGTTATCTTATTGAACACATTATACAACGTGAAAGGAAAGGTGCACACTACACAGCTGATATGCCAATACTAGGGTGACCATAATTATAAAAGCAAAAACCGGGACACATGGAGGCTTGACTTGTATGGACTTGTGTGGATCACAAGGGGTCTGGGGCGTAGCCCCAGCCGCCGGAGGCGCAAAATTTTTTGGGCAATTTTTATCTCAAGATAGCCTGTAGTGAGATCTGAGACAGGTTGGGTTGGGCTGGGGGCTGGCCTTTGCCTTGAGAGTGTGGCGCAAGAGAAGAATCAGGTTCCAGGAAAAGATAAGTACGCGCAATTGCAATAATTACTGTAAACTTGGCAATATGTGTTTATTTCTTAGGATTCAACATTTGTTTTATCTTTCAGATTAAATAAAAAAACTTGTACAAAATTAAGTCTTGCTAACTGTTCTTATGGAAATACTATTGTATTTTGTAGTATTTATGTGGAGTGTTTTGAATTATAACTAGTATTGGCTTTTATATGAAACATTATATTGTTTATTAATGGAAATTTAAATGGAGAATACGAATTAATTGGACGAACTCTTAAAACCGGATAATAATAATAATAATAATAATAATAATAACAACAATAATAATAATAATAATAATGATAATAATAATAATAATAATAATAATAATAATAATAATAATAATAATAATAATAATAATTATAATAATAATAATAATAATAATAATAATAATAATAATAATAATAATAATAATAATAATAATAAGAGCCCTTTACCGATCAAGGGCCCTTGACGTCGATGATTCAATTATTATTAATTTATTATTATTATTATTTTATTTTTTTATTATTATTTTTTATAATTTATTTATTTTTAATTTAATTAAATTTAAATTAAATTATTTGCCCTTCATCGCCATGCAAAACATGTAAAATAACGAAGATTTTTGTTGGACTGTTGTTTGCTGGCCGAGCTCGTAGAGATCCAAGGGGAACGCAATATTTGTATAAATAAGAGATCCGCCATACATCAATGAAACCATCGAAAAACAATCACTATAGATGTAAAGTGAAAACCCGAAACAAAAACCTTCCCTAAATGGAAAAGGTGAAAATAGACCATAATGTAAATTTGTAATCTCGAATGCGGCAAAAAAAAAACAACAATGACTCTGAACACTATTATTTTACGATCGTGTATAAAATGTGAAGTGTGCGTCTAAGATGGATGATCCTGCGCCAGATAGTAAAGACAGGAACAGGATGTTATGGAGGGGGATAACATGGTGTGTTATACTCAAATCCGCTTGATCTGAAATATTTGTATTTATAGGCTTACAATGAATTATACAAGGGTTGAATGTAAATTCAAAATCATTTATTTATGGTGGTGGTACATGAATTTAGTTCGTTTCATTTGCTTCAGTCGACTGAGGCGACCAGTAAAACACTGTTATTCTTGCACAGTCAAATCTGCTGTGCTACAGAATGACTACTACAATTTGTGATCTCTCGCCACCATTGAGTGTGAGGTTGACGCTAAAGTTGAAATTAATGAAGTAATTAGTATAATTGATTTTATTACTTGTGGTCCTAGGAGGTATATAATGTAAATAAGTAAAATGGGCCTCTGTGTAAGTTACTTAATTAATCCCCCAACAATAGTCACATTTCAGAAAGTGTTGGCACCAGAAAAAAGATACGTTCATCAGGCACACATCATTGTTTTTACTTGTCTCCAAAAAATGGTAAACAATGAAGATGCCAAAAAACGTAATTATTGCATAAATATTGTTCTGTATTCATCAATTACTTGCCTAGAGGCTAGAGATTGAAACACAATATAGAAGATAGAAGACGGGCATATAAACTGCTGTTTTGTCGTAGATAATTTATATGCATTGACTTACCTAAGTCCAAATTGCCATTTGCTAATTTCTATCATTAGTAGGTCTATGTAACATGTTTGAAATTTACGATAGAAGAAGAAATTTTGTATTTGTTGCGTTTTGTCTCGCCTGCTGTGAGTCAACAGCCCTCCCCCTCCCCCCACCCACTTCGCCATCACCCTACCGTTGAGTGGGTAATATATTACTCACTCAACGCCTTATGCGTTTCCATACAAATGCTTGGTATTTTGATTCTTCCACAAAGGCCGACAATACAAGATCTTCCTTGAAATGGTCAGGGAGATCACATATAACTAATCGAGATGCTTCTTTCAAATATGAGTAATGTCACCTCACTCAGTAGCGTCTCAACCTTCAACCACGAACCATGGAAGAGTCTTTGTTGTTGTTGTTGTTGTTGTTGTTTTGTTTTTTGCAGACGGTAAAACGATTATTTTTGTGATGTATATTTCTTATGTTGCAACGTAATGCATACCCCCTATAATTTGTTGATTTTGTGATGCGGCCGCGTGTTGTTGCTAAAATTGAAATTTTGAAGTAGTTTTTTTGTTGAATTATCATTGTAAAATTTAGGGCTATTTTTAATGTTACAAAAACAGTCAGTCGAGTGTGCATATATGTAGTGTATAACTTATCAAGATATTATACAACCCCCCCCCCCCCCCCCCCCCCCCTCCATTGACTCTATGGCAATAGTGACAATTAATAAAATGTTCGCTCAGTGGAAGAGCGATCAAACCATAGATCAAACTAGCATCTCGTTGTATTTGTTTACTTGCAAGGTATTCCTTTCCTGGCTTACTCACACATGCTTGTGGAAGGGTGGGCGGGGCTTGCAACCTACCTGACCAGTTTACTCGTTCGTAGTCCGGTCTCTGTCTTTCTATGGGCCAACCCCTAATACCTCGTCCCTTCCTCAGCCCCCTCATGAAGTCGAGCAGCCACGCTGCTGCCGATGACTCTTAAGTCGGAATAACTAAAAAAAGTAGACCGGTGATACCCGCTTTTGTTTTAAGATACTTGAAAAGCACACATACTTTAGTGTATGATGCCAATCATAGCCAAATATCATTAAAAGTAAAGTTTCAATAGATCGACGAATATAGGGGAATTGCTTAATCTTTAAGTCGGAATAACTAAAAAAAAGTAGGCCGGTGACCCCTGCTTTTGTTTTTGAATAATTCAAAAGCACACATACTTTAGTGTATGATGCGAATCATAGCCAAATATCATTAAAAGTAAAGTTTCAATAGATCGACGAAAATATGGGAATTGCTTAATCTTTAAGTCGGAATAACTCAAAAAAGTAGGCCAGTGACCCCTGCTTTTGTTTTTGGATATTTCAAAAGCACACATACTTTATTGTATGTTGCAAATTTAAGCACAATATCATTATTAGTGAAGTTTCAATGGATCGACGAAGATAGGGGAATTGCTTAATCTTTAAGTCGGAATAACTAAAAAAAAGTAGGCCCTGTGACACCCGCTTTTGTTTTAAGATACTTGAAAAGCACACATACTTTAGTGTATGATGCGAATTTTAGCCAAATATCATTAAAAGTAAAGTTTCAATAGATCGACGAATATAGGGGAATTGCTTAATCTTTAAGTCGGAATAACTAAAAAAAAAGTGGGCCGGTGACCCCTGCTTTTGTTTTTGGATAATATAAAAGCACACATACTTTAGTGTATGTTGCAAATTTAAGCCAAATATCATTATAAGTGAAGTTTCAATAGATCGATTAAGATAGGAAAATTGCTTAATCTTTAAGTCGGAATAACTAAAAAAAGTAGGCCGGTAACACCCGCTTTTGTTTTAAGATACTTGAAAAGCACACATACTTTAGTGTATGATGCGAATTTTAGCCAAAGATCATTAAAAGTAAAGTTTCAATAGATCGACGAATATAGGGGAATTGCTTAATCTTTAAGTCGGAATAACTAAAAAAAAAGTGGGCCGGTGACCCCTGCTTTTGTTTTTGGATAATATAAAAGCACACATACTTTAGTGTATGTTGCAAATTTAAGCCAAATATCATTATAAGTGAAGTTTCAATAGATCGATTAAGATAGGAAAATTGCTTAATCTTTAAGTCGGAATAACTAAAAAAAGTAGGCCGGTAACACCCGCTTTTGTTTTAAGATACTTGAAAAGCACACATACTTTAGTGTATGATGCGTTTATAGCCAAATATCATTAAAGGTAAGTTTCAATAGATCGACGAATATACGTAGGCCAGTTTTAGCCCAGCATTGTGCTTTACCCAACTTTAGTTCCTAATTGATGATCTAGTAATTTAACAAATTGATACTTACTCCATGATTGACTTCCCTAAATGCCAATTGGCCGATTTACCTACTCAGTACTTCCCAGTTTGTTGATGAAGTTAATACCGAGGTGAGGAGTTACTTGTTTCTTTATTATATTTACTGGCAAAACGATTAATCACTGGCCAATTGTAATGATTGACTGACTGACTGTATTGATTGGTCTGTGTTACACAGTTTTGTTTATTTATTTATTTATTTATTTATTTATTTATTTATTTATTTATTTATTTATTTATTTATTTATTTATTTATTTATTTATTTATTTATTTATTTATTTATTTATTTATTTATTTATTTATTTATTTGTTTATTTATTTATTTGTTTGTTTGTTTGTTTATTTATTTGTTCATTTATTTATTTATTTATTTATTGTTTATTTATCTATTTATTTTTATTTTTTTTATTTTTTTTATTTATGTATTTATTTATCTATTTATTTTTATTTTTATTTATGTATTTATTTATTTATTTATTTATTTATTCATTTATTCATTTATTTATTTACTTATTGTATGACTAATGAGTGAGCCCTCAATGAAAGGACCGAGTAGTGAACCAAAACACTCCACAATATTATATGTTTTATTATTATAGGCACCGAGATTGGCCACTGATGGCGCTAGTGAAAACGAATGAAACGCTCTAAGTGGCAAAGTCGCGCAACAACCTGCTGAAGCAGCGTCGTTCTTCTTACGTCGATAATGGCAAATTGTGAAAATTGTTTAATTAAATACAGCTTTTAAAATATTTGGGCAGATTATGAATTCCATCAGTAAATTTTAAAAAGTCAAGCCACCATTTTAATCAGGACACGTTTTAGACGTACAAACAACAAATAACACACAACAAAGACAAACAAAACAAGACAATAAAAATCAAAACAAAAACACAAAACAAAACAACAAAACAAAATAAATACACATCAACAATAAAAAGCAAAACAAACACAATAAAAAACAAGAATATCACAATAATATCCAGCACTATTTTCAACCGCGGAATTAAATCTTCAGCAGTTTGTTGCTAAATTTTGCCACATATAGCGCTGTATGTACTAACACACGGTGCCTATACCGGTACTTAGAGCCAGATGATCTGGGTTTGGTACCCATTCGAGGCAAACTTTAATTACAATTGCTATATCACCATGTTGTTTTAAAAGCGGAGGCTTCACCTAATTAATGGGCCTCTTTGCTATTATGCTGTATGTAAGCCTACTTATTTATTTAAGTAAGATCGAAGTGTCTTTACCATTTTCAACTCATTTGCACAAACTACAATTGAAAGGGTAAAATGAGTGCGTAAAATAGCACCATAAATTTAGGAATTATTCGCGATAAGAACGAATCAAACCACTGTGGTAGAGAAGCCGACCGAAATAATAACAATCACAGCGCACCGTACCTCGTATCGGAAAGAAGGAGTCTTCTTTACCGACGGGAATATCGACAACTTGTTGAATACTTCACTAGTTTGCTCACAGGAAGCGACTCTTGTGTTACAGGTTAACAGGGAAGGATACACCTACGTCAAAAACCGCAACAAATTTTCATTTTTAATTTATATCACAAGAATGGGCTTCGAAATCAAAAATCTTAATCAATAGCGCACTGTGGTTTAGTAAGCTCTACATACTGAATGCGCTAAGTCGTGACATTATAATCAGTATGTTTTTTTCTAAATAATTAATTTTATTACTAATTATCGAATTATAATCAAAATACTACGCTAATGGTTATAATATTTTATTCAATCTGTAGGGCTTACCAAAGCAAAGTTCGCTGCTGATTTAGATTTTCGCTTTCTTGTTGCAATCTTGAGAAATTATTTAATAATGAACATTTTCTGCGGTTTTTGACGTAGAGACTATCCTTTGCCCTTAAAAGGTGTCAAGCAAGAGAGGCTGATTTGAAGGTTCCAAAAACACGCACGTTTTGATATCTCCTTTAGAAAACTATTTGTAATCTCAGTCAATAAGAAGAACACACACATCTTTTGATCGAAAATCGTTGTTAAACACTACTTTTACGGAATCTAAACATCATTTCCGCTCATCTTCTAGGTGTCTACTATCTAGGGTCTTGATTATACTAGAATGGTATTCTTGGTATTCAATATATGCTCAGTTGTTTGTCTCTCACAATATGGCTTGGTGGATGGTATGATGGCCACTGCGTGTAATAGAAACTTCAATACCTTATGTACGGTAATATGGCCGCGCGCCAACAATTTTCGTGACGTCACGTGAATATGGAACCAATATGGCTGCCGTCATTGGGTTTGAATTCAAACCCAATGCTGCCGTGACGTCACGTGAAAACTCTGTCCGCCCCGCCCCCTCCCCTGTAGGCCATTTTACGCGCCCTTTAGTGGGCGCTGACATCTTGGGCGTCCGCCGTTACGATCATACCATGGATTTATAATAGAAGATATAACTCCATGATCATACAACTTCCTCAATGTACAGCTTTTTCGACGGGTCAATCCGCGATAGAACTTCGGATTGAACCGACGTTCAATTGAACCATCTTAAGATGGCTGTGCCTCAATGTAATGCTTGTTGCACTACATGGACGTCGACGAGCGCCGAGCGCCGGAAGTGGATGATCCGACCAATCAGCGCGAAGCGGCGCTTGCAAGCGCCGAAGTTGGTTGATTCCAACTTCTTCGGATCATCTACTTTCGGCGCTCGTCGACGTCCATGTAGTGCAACGAGCATTACCCATCAAAATTATTGAAATTACGAGTTTTATTCGAGAAGGCTGTGCATATTAAAGTATGGTTGCAATGGTGGCCGGAAGTGCAAAGATGGCGAAAATATAATACTCTTTAGACTATAGGCTATAGTCATAGGCCTGTAACAAAAAGTCTCGACTTGCAACGCAGCAAGAAGAGATTTCTTTTGGCCATGCACGGCGCGGTCGAGTGCGCTGCGCCTTCTAAAGACATCACCGTGGGAAGCGACCCCCTCCATTTCCACCGCCGACCTGATCAAAGGTTTCTCCATCGCGCGTCAAGGGGGTACACGCGTATTGCGGGCACCCATTTTGGTGGCATAATATTTATTATGAAACGCAACTTGGGAAGAGGTCAATCAGGAACGATGGTGGCAAGATAGAAAAGTATGGACAGAATTTGTAGAAAGAACAGAGGAAGAAGAAAGTGAAGAGGAGGAGCCAGAGGAAGTTAACATGAGGGAAGCGTCAGGCATGGCCAGCCGGCTTTGATGTACCCATAGGGGCCAGAATATGATGGGATTAATTTCCTATCCCCTACCCGACTTCGTTGTTGGACACAGGGAGCAAATATATATATAAAAAAAGTGATTGTACCTTCAACCACTCAGTAATCTTTGCTTCAACTCTTCCAAGCAAGTATTTTGGAGGTATTGTATTACCCACCGTATACACTTGTAGACCCATGTTAAACAGGGCCTCTTCGTTCTTCACGGCAGCTGGAGGAAAGGAACGTGAAATAACAGGGAGGAAAATGAAAATGAAGGACGTGGACTGCCTTTCGTCTGGCGTTTCCCCCTCGACCAGTGCAATGCTCTTGTATAAATAAAATTGCCCGCAACATAGATGCTCTAGCTAGCTATGATCTGCGTGAAATTTTGCTTACATTTTAAAAATAAATAAAAACAAAATTAAAAATAAATGTTTCCATTTAGAAAGTGATACTCGAATCTCTATTTAATAAAAATGAAAACAAAAATACGTGGGATTGTCCATTATAATATAAGTTATTGTGTTTCGGCGAGACTTCTTGACGTCGATCTGTTTAGATCAGTCATGGACGCACCTCAACTCGAACTGTATTGTATTGAAAACGAGAAAACTCGCACACACATCCGTCTGTCTGTCTTATCTGAATCCAACAATAAAATATACCGCCGACTCATCATCTGTTTCTGTATATATCGTGTTATTCCCAGGCTGTTTATTCGATTCAAACAGTCAATCAGGATGCTTACTACGATCGCGTCTCTCTATAAGCCGGACCCACACGGACAAGCGTATCGTGCGTTGATGCTTGTGTACATCATAGATATAAATATTGACCAAGATGCGTAACTCACTTCTATCTGGACGTACCAAAACTGATTCTCTTTTGAGATTTCAACAATGGATTATTCTCGGAACGTCGCCATATTGTTTATTTAGAAATTACTATTTTCAGTGCTGAAGTGACTACTTTATGTCCAATGGGTATACAGATACTCGCGTACTTTCTTTTTATAGCCATCAATATCAATGACATACGCCAGGCGATGTATATCACATTGAAAAACACATATGTTAAAATGTAACCAAACAGGCAATCATACAATATGGCGGGAATCGAGGAACGAGCATAGGTCTTTGGACCTCCATTCAGTTACATATCTTGGTAACAACATTTATGTCTATGTGTACATGGTGTTCACAAGCATGTGCTAGCCCCCCCCCCCCACGGGAGCATGACATGCTTGTGAACAACGCCCCTAAAATCCCCCCCCCTCAAAAAAAACTTAGTGCATGGGGCTAGTTCGTCGTGTCCGGTAGCACCACGCACTATGGTGCCAGTGCTATCAAAACTTAAAAAAAAAACACACAAGAGTGTTATTATTCTGCATATCAATAAACAAAAGAAACTAAAACGACCTCCATACAAACAATGGGTAAAAGAGTGGCAAACTATGAGTAAAATAGTGAGTGGTTATAGTGAAACGAGAATCACATTCGCATGTTGCTTTAATTAACGAATAGATTTGTTTCAGAATTGATGTAGAAAGCCGTGATTTACTCTATCTAAGGGTATTTGATAGTTATGTTAAGGTGCATTCTTCACTGTAATGCATTGTTGCCATCATTGAAGATCTAGCCTTGATTAGCTCTATCTAATGGTCCTAGATCAATTCTGATAAAGGTCCATTTAGACTTTAGAGCATTTTCGCCAGAAGATAAAAAACGATCTATAAAACTGCGTAAAATGAGGCTAATTTCATTCATATCTCAATGCCTGGTAAAAAAATGTCTCGACAATGGTCAGACCGTCAGATATTGACAAGCAAGTGTGTGTGTGCACACCCCCCCACACGGTCAAGCACGTTCACAAGCAACTCTCGCGCGCTAGATGCTTGACCGTTTGGGGACTGCTTTAGTCTTTTGTGTACAGTTGCGCCGCTGTTGGTTTCTTCCGCTACTTTACCTGCAGTGTGTTAATTTGTTGAAAAGTGACTTGCCAAAAGCGCAAAACGGACTCCCGCGTGCGCTAGGCTGTACTGTATAGTCTTTGTAACAATGGTAGCGTTTGATTTCTACCCGTCTCGCGATTATCTACGTCAATCTTATGCCAGGTTGACAGGTATATATATAGTTCGTTTGCGGTAAGACTGTTTAGTTCCCGTATAACCTTCTCTCAAGCCAGCGACATACGCGGGAAACAAGTTTAAAAACTTATTTCGTTTCATTAAAGCATCATTCACAAACGGTGTAATACCCACATTACACGGTTCAATACTTTCTGCAAACTTATTGAATTCAAGGACAAAAAGCATCAATCAAAAGAAGCTATATTGTTGCAGTTTTTTTACCAAACTGTTTTTGATTCGCTTTTGTTCTTGAATTCAATAAGTTTGACGAAAGTATTGAGTCGTGTAATGTCGGCATAAGTCGTAAGGCGTATATGGTTTAGTATTGCAATATGTGGTTATGAGTTGCCTATAGATTCAAACGGCGCCAATTCCCCATGTTTATAAACGGCCATGTCTCATGTTTAAAGGCACATGCAAAGTTCAGTGTGAGTTTCAAAAGCGGCCAAATGTTGCTCCCTGTTAACTTCATAACTGCAACAAATTAAACATGCGGACTTGGCCCCGTTTGACAACTCGTACGTTACGTACAATGCATCTGGACTGGTCATAACCCGTTGTTTGGCGTCGAACATCAGGCTCATCCCTATAGGCTTCTTACAAGCTTGCTTTACAACAATGAAACAAATGGAATGAATCGATGGACAAACAACAAGCTGTCAAACAATAAAATAATCTGATTTTGAAAACAAATCTTCAAAACAAACAAGTAACACACAAAACTTTCACAACTTGGTTGCCCATCATTCAACGTTTTAACTGGTGAGCATTTACTTTCGCCATAATGTTGCAATTTTATTATTTTGACAGCTCGTTGTTTGTCCATCAGTTCTATTCATTTGTTTCATTGTTGTAGGTCGGCTGTGACGTCAGTTGCAAGTTCCCTATAGTTTTTACTATGTTTTAATACCAGATTGAGCAAAATTTCATTTCGCCCATATATTGTAAGAAAACGTCAAACGCGTCCTAAACCATCTTAATTAACCAGTTTTTTATTTCCACCCTTACTTTATTTGCACCCCTGTACGTCATTTGTCTGGCCGACAACGTGAACGTCTTAAGCCGCTCGAAATGAGCCACTATTTTATCCCCTCCCTAGGTAGGTAGGTATCTACATTACTTTTTGTTTGGGATTTATTCGTAACAAAGTTTTTCGTCGTTTATATAAACTTGACTTGGCCAACAACCTTCTCCCTTCTTAAGACGTATAGCATGGGTGTCTTGTAGCTAGCTAGCTACATGTATAGCCTAGTTCTCTGGTTGTCCGCCACGGACCGTTGCTTGCGGGAAAAATGCTACCCTACCGTTGGCGAAATTACAAAAACAAAGAGGAAAATTAAAGTGTTTCTTCTTCTTCTTCTTCTTCTTCTTCTTCTTCTTCTTCTTCTTCTTCTTCTTCTTCTTCTTCTTGTTCTTCTTCTTTGTGGGGCCCGAGTCTCTCTTGATATTTATTAATCCCATCGACTATTCCCCGAGCTAATTACTATTACCCGGAATAAATGTTACTGTTTTAAGAATAACAAGTCCGGATTGAACTTTGGTTTATTTTGCCTGAGGTTTCCCCGTTGTTTACACTGTATTTTGCACTGTAAAACTTCTTTATAACGAACTTTTGAGGGGCTACATTATTGTTTTTTTTTTGTTATAAAGAACATTTCTTTATAAAGATGGTACCTTTGCATGTATGAGAACCTTTTGGAACCTTAAAAAGAGTTTGTTATAAAGAGATCATTTTATTGAAAATACGTTTGTTATAAAGAAGTTTCACTGCATAGTTCGTTCTTGTAGAACATAGGCCTACACATCTTTTGGTATTTTAAATGTAAAAAGTGATCGTACTAAGCAAGGTGTGTGTCTTTTTTTTAGAACTAAAAGTAAGTGGCATAGAAAACTGCAATAGACCAATAATAATTGTAAAAGTTGAGGGGACTGAACTTGAGGTTATTATACATTCTGTAATTAGTTCCCAAATAAACGACGGTAGTAAAATAAAATTACACAATTTTCATCATTTTTTAATCCAATTTTGTGTTGTTTCAAATACAAATCTGACTTTTAAGAGAAATTTCTCAGCTTCCACGTCCTCCCCTTTCCCTTTTCCTCCCCTTTACGTCCTACTCGTCCCTTTCCTCCAAACACTATCCAACGTCATGTGATCACGAAGTTACTATTGTCCATGATGTAATGACCATAGTTGTCGGACGCCGTAATTGGCCCCTCAAAATATACTAGACCCATTCTGGTGGCAAGAAAATAAACTACTATAAGGATGAGTTTATCTGTTAATTGTTCATTGTTGCTTTATTGTTAAATCATCAATGGCGCAGATAAGGGTGTTGCTTAGCAGCGCTATCTATGTGTTAGTTTGAGTCTATAACGTGCGCGTGTGTTCTGTTTGTTCCAGTGCCTTCTAGATGACGCCGTAATAACGTGTGTTTGTTTGTTCCAGTGCCTTCTAAGATGACCCCGCGCACAGCTCGCACGCTCGACCGCCACACGGCGCCACCTACTCCTAGGACGCCGACAAGGTAGGACACTCAACGAGGACGAACTGTAGAGATGATTTTCAACAATGAAACAAGTGAAATGAATCGATGGACAAACAACAAGCTGTCAAACAATAAAATATTCTGATTTTGAAAACAAATCTTTAAAACAAACAAGAAACATACAAAACTTTCACAACATGGTTGCCCATCATTAAACGTTTTAACTGGTGAGCAGTTACTATCGCCATGTAATCGCCATACCTCGTTTTCTTCATAATGTTGCAATTTTATTATTTTGACAGCTCGAATTGTTTGTCCATCAGTTCGATTCATTTGTTACATTGTTGTAGTTCGGCTGTGACGTCAGTTGCAAGTTCCCTATAGATGATTTTCAGAATTGATCTAGAAAGTCGTGATTTGCTCTATCTAAGGGTCCTAGATAGTTATGTTAAGGTGCACTTTTCACTGTTTTGCATTGTTGTCATTGAAGATCTAGATCGAGGGTCGTGATTAGCTCTATGTAAAATGGTCCTAGATCAATTCTGAAAACCCCCCTTCCTTACCACGACGCCGGAACCGTTTAGAAGCTCCATCCGTTTGGACCGCTCGAGAGGAAAATATGGAGATTTAAACTTGGAGCCCTTTATAATTGGGGGTGGTTATGCTCCGTCCGTTGTTGATGCGTTCGGGGGCCTTCCCCCCCCCCCCCCCCCCGTTCGAGCCGACGACAGCTTACACACCTCGGCTTGATTGCAACGACGATGCAGCTATGTAGATATAGTTGAGAAACTGTAAGAATGACGGCCCCCGGCTTATCCCCACCACTGCTACCCGACCCCGCTTTACTCCATGAAACAACAAACTGAACAACTGAAACAAACTGATTTTCAGTTACGCATTTCATTTTGTTAGGTTGTCACGGAGTTGAGGGGGGTCGAGTAGCAGTGGTGGGGATAAGGAGGGGGCCGTCATTCTTACAGTTTCTCAACTATATTGAGAGAGTTTCTAGGATTAGGCTGCTTTGTAAGGCTGCACGTTGACGTGACTACCATGTGGAATTCGTGATTCTGTAAGTACTCATTTTACCCCTAAAACATGCGTCTAAACTTACACTCCTTACGCCTAAACCGATAATATTATTTCTCTCTAATTTTACTTCCTAGTAATAAAAGTGTCGAATTGACGAGTTTCATTACGTACGAAAACACAAAATATTAATCTTGAAAGAGTATTTAAAAAATGGTAAATTTGTACACATTCTAGTTTCAATGGTTACAAAATTATATATTTTATCGTATTTTTTTAAATACTCTTTCAAGATTAATATCTTGTGTTTTCGTAAAATGAAAGTAATCGATTTGACACTTTTATACCCGGACGTAAAATTAGAATGAAATCCTGTTACCGGTTTAGCAGGCGTGTGGAGTGTAAGTTCAGACGCATGGTTTAGCGGGAAAATGACTGCTTTTGAAATGGTCAAAAAGTTAACCAACCTATACGTCATTCCAAAGAGAAACTTCAATGTTTCCGTTTGCTAATATTCTTAATTATTTTCGTAACGTGACGTTGCTGGACACATTTTATACAGAATTGAGAACATCCGGAAATATTTATTGGAAAACAAAGACACATTCATAAGAAAGAGCTCTAAATTCTCTAAGAAAGCCATATTTTGATTATCGTTTGAGTCGTGACAATTTAAAAACAATTTTAATAGATCGAAATCGGCTGTTCTGCAGGGGGGGGGGGGGGTTGAACATAAATGTTTTCGTTTAATAGCAAGTACCGTAAAAATGTGACCCGACTGGGGATTGAACCCAGACACTCTGCATATCTACATCATGACCTTCTTCGGTGAAACAGACGCGAGTGACAAGTTTAACTCGTATTAATTCGCCCGTCCAACCCCCGTCGTGGAGGGTGGGTGGAAGGGGGGGGGGGGGGTGACATTTGACTGCACCCCGGTTTTAATCTGTGGATCCGCGGATGCGTGAAAATATCATCATGAAGATCGATGTTGGTTGTAATGGGCATCGGGGGAGTTGTACTACCCGTCTCGGCGATATTGACCCACGGGCATCGAGGGAGTTGTACTACCCGTCCCGGCGACATTGACCCACGGGCATCGAGGGAGTTGTACTACCCGTCCCGGCGACATTGACCCACGGGCATCGGGGGAGTTGTACTACCCGTCTCGGCGATATTGACCCACGTGCATCGGGGGAGTTGTACTACCCGTCTCGGCGACATTGACCCACGGGCATCGGGGGAGTTGTACTACCCGTCTCGGCGATATCGACCCACGGGCATCGGGGGAGTTGTACTACCCGTCCCGGCGACATTGACCCGTGGGCATCGAGGGAGTTGTACTACCCGTCTCGGCAACATTGACCCACGGGCATCGAGGGAGTTGTACTACCCGTCTCGGCGACATTGACCCACGGGCATCGGGGGAGTTGTACTACCCGTCTCGGCGACATTGACCCACGGGCATCGAGGGAGTTGTACTACCCGTCCCGGCGACATTGACCCACGGGCATCGGGGGAGTTGTACTACCCGTCTCGGCGACATTGACCCACGGGCATCGAGGGAGTTGTACTACCCGTCTCGGCGACATTGACCCACGGGCATCGAGGGAGTTGTACTACCCGTCCCGGCGACATTGACCCACGGGCATCGGGGGAGTTGTACTACCCGTCTCGGCGACATTGACCCACGGGCATCGGGGGAGTTGTACTACCCGTCTCGGCGACATTGACCCACGGGCATCGGGGGAGTTGTACTACCCGTCCCGGCGACATTGACCCACGGGCATCGAGGGAGTTGTACTACCCGTCCCGGCGACATTGACCCACGGGCATCGAGGGAGTTGTACTACCCGTCTCGGCGATATTGACCCACGGGCATCGGGGGAGTTGTACTACCCGTCTCGGCGACATTGACCCACTGGCATCGGGGGAGTTGTACTACCCGTCCCGGCGACATTGACCCACGGGCATCGAGGGAGTTGTACTACCCGTCTCGGCGATATCGACCCACGGGCATCGGGGGAGTTGTACTACCCGTCTCGGCGATATCGACCCACGGGCATCGGGGGAGTTGTACTACCCGTCTCGGCGACATTGACCCACGGGCATCGGGGGAGTTGTACTACCCGTCCCGGCGACATTGACCCACGGGCATCGAGGGAGTTGTACTACCCGTCTCGGCGATATCGACCCACGGGCATCGGGGGAGTTGTACTACCCGTCTCGGCGATATTGACCCACGGGCATCGAGGGAGTTGTACTACCCGTCCCGGCGACATTGACCCACGGGCATCGAGGGAGTTGTACTACCCGTCTCGGCGATATCGACCCACGGGCATCGGGGGAGTTGTACTACCCGTCTCCGCGATATTGACCCACGGGCATCGGGGGAGTTGTACTACCCGTCCCGGCGACATTGACCCACGGGCATCGAGGGAGTTGTACTACCCGTCTCGGCGATATCGACCCACGGGCATCGGGGGAGTTGTACTACCCGTCTCGGCGATATTGACCCACGGGCATCGAGGGAGTTGTACTACCCGTCCCGGCGACATTGACCCACGGGCATCGGGGGAGTTGTACTACCCGTCTCGGCGACATTGACCCACGGGCATCGGGGGAGTTGTACTACCCGTCTCGGCGACATTGACCCACGGGCATCGGGGGAGTTGTACTACCCGTCTCGGCGACATTGACCCACGGGCATCGGGGGAGTTGTACTACCCGTCCCGGCGACATTGACCCACGGGCATCGGGGGAGTTGTACTACCCGTCTCGGCGACATTGACCCACGGGCATCGGGGGAGTTGTACTACCCGTCCCGGCGACATTGACCCACGGGCATCGGGGGAGTTGTACTACCCGTCTCGGCGACATTGACCCACGGGCATCGGGGGAGTTGTACTACCCGTCCCGGCGACATTGACCCACGGGCATCGGGGGAGTTGTACTACCCGTCTCGGCGACATTGACCCGTGGGCATCGGGGGAGTTGTACTACCCGTCTCGGCGACATTGACCCACGGGCATCGGGGGAGTTGTACTACCCGTCTCGGCGACATTGACCCACGGCCATCGGGGGAGTTGTACTACCCGTCTCCGCGATATTGACCCACGGGCATCGGGGGAGTTGTACTACCCGTCTCGGCGACATTGACCCACGGGCATCGGGGGAGTTGTACTACCCGTCTCGGCGATATTGACCCACGGGCATCGGGGGAGTTGTACTACCCGTCCCGGCGACATTGACCCACGGGCATCGGGGGAGTTGTACTACCCGTCTCGGTGACATTGACCCGTGGGCATCGGGGGAGTTGTACTACCCGTCTCGGCGATATTGACCCACGGGCATCGGGGGAGTTGTACTACCCGTCTCGGCGACATTGACCCACGGGCATCGGGGGAGTTGTACTACCCGTCCCGGCGACATTGACCCACGGGCATCGGGGGAGTTGTACTACCCGTCCCGGCGACATTGTCCCACGGGCATCGGGGGAGTTGTACTACCCGTCTCGGCGACATTGTCCCACGGGCATCGGGGGAGTTGTACTACCCGTCCCGGCGACATTGACCCGTGGGCATCGGGGGAGTTGTACTACCCGTCTCGGCGACATTGACCCACGGGCATCGTGGGAGTTGTACTACCCGTCTCGGCGACATTGACCCACGGGCATCGTGGGAGTTGTACTACCCGTCTCGGCGATATTGACCCACGGGCATCGGGGGAGTTGTACTACCCGTCTCGGCGACATTGTCCCACGGGCATCGGGGGAGTTGTACTACCCGTCTCGGCGACATTGACCCGTGGGCATCGGGGGAGTTGTACTACCCGTCTCCGCGATATTGACCCACGGGCATCGGGGGAGTTGTACTACCCGTCTCCGCGATATTGACCCACGGGCATCGAGGGAGTTGTACTACCCGTCTCCGCGATATTGACCCACGGGCATCGAGGGAGTTGTACTACCCGTCTCGGCGACATTGACCCACGGGCATCGGGGGAGTTGTACTACCCGTCTCGGCGATATTGACCCACGGGCATCGGGGGAGTTGTACTACCCGTCCCGGCGATATTGACCCACGGGCATCGGGGGAGTTGTACTACCCGTCTCGGCGATATTGACCCACGGGCATCGGGGGAGTTGTACCACCCGTCTCGGCGACATTGACCCACGGGCATCGGGGGAGTTGTACTACCCGTCTCGGCGACATTGACCCACGGGCATCGGGGGAGTTGTACTACCCGTCCCGGCGATATTGACCCACGGGCATCGGGGGAGTTGTACTACCCGTCCCGGCGATATTGACCCACGGGCATCGGGGGAGTTGTACTACCCGTCTCGGCGATATTGACCCACGGGCATCGGGGGAGTTGTACCACCCGTCTCGGCGATATTGACCCACGGGCATCGTGGGAGTTGTACTACCCGTCTCGGCGACATTGACCCACGGGCATCGGGGGAGTTGTACTACCCGTCTCGGCGACATTGACCCGCGGGCATCGGGGGAGTTGTACTACCCGTCCCGGCGATATTGACCCACGGGCATCGGGGGAGTTGTACTACCCGTCTCGGCGATATTGACCCGCGGGCATCGGGGGAGTTGTACTACCCGTCCCGGCGACATTGGCCCACGGGCATCGTGGGAGTTGTACTACCCGTCCCGGCGATATTGACCCACGGGCATCGGGGGAGTTGTACTACCCGTCTCGGCGATATTGACCCGTGGGCATCGGGGGAGTTGTACTACCCGTCTCGGCGACATTGACCCGCGGGCATCGGGGGAGTTGTACTACCCGTCTCGGCGACATTGACTCACGGGCATCGGGGGAGTTGTACTACCCGTCTCGGCGATATTGACCCACGGGCATCGGGGGAGTTGTACTACCCGTCCCGGCGACATTGACCCGCGGGCATCGGGGGAGTTGTACTACCCGTCTCGGCGATATTGACCCACGGGCATCGGGGGAGTTGTACTACCCGTCTCGGTGACATTGACCCGCGGGTATCGGGGGAGTTGTACTACCCGTCCCGGCGATATTGACCCACGGGCATCGGGGGAGTTGTACTACCCGTCTCCGCGATATTGACCCACGGGCATCGAGGGAGTTGTACTACCCGTCCCGGCGATATTGACCCGCGGGCATCGGGGGAGTTGTACTACCCGTCCCGGCGACATTGACCCACGGGCATCGGGGGAGTTGTACTACCCGTCTCGGCGATATTGACCCGCGGGCATCGGGGGAGTTGTACTACCCGTCCCGGCGACATTGACCCGCGGGCATCGGGGGAGTTGTACTACCCGTCTCGGCGATATTGACCCGCGGGCATCGGGGGAGTTGTACTACCCGTCTCGGCGACATTGACCCACGGGCATCGGGGGAGTTGTACTACCCGTCTCGGCGATATTGACCCGTAGGCATCGGGGGAGTTGTACTACCCGTCTCGGCGACATTGACCCACGGGCATCGGGGGAGTTGTACTACCCGTCTCGGCGACATTGACCCACGGGCATCGGGGGAGTTGTACTACCCGTCCCGGCGACATTGACCCGTGGACATCGGGGGAGTTGTACTACCCGTCCCGGCGACATTGACCCACGGGCATCGGGGGAGTTGTACTACCCGTCCCGGCGACATTGACCCACGGGCATCGGGGGAGTTGTACTACCCGTCCCGGCGACATTGACCCACGGGCATCGGGGGAGTTGTACTACCCGTCTCGGCGGTATTGACCCGTGGACATCGGGGGAGCTGCTTTGCTGCTACCCGTCTCCGCGACATCGATTTTTCTTGGTGGTTTTTGAAAAAAAAAACATTTTTTACTTTGGGTAAAAATGTTTGTTATTTATTTGTATTGTTAAATTATGTGTTGTTTTACGGCGTGTAATCGTCAGCTAAGTCATTTGTCGTCGGCGAATCATATCCATCACACATCGCTCGTGTCTTCATTAGGGGAGTCCATATTGGGGGGTTGGCATGAATGAGAATGAGGAGAGCTACAAGACCTCAAGGTTAAGGAAAAATGTTATGATAGAAGTGAGTATAAAATCGGAACCTGAGTGGATGGGATAAGATCATGTAAATTTGCGGCCTTTTGAGTGTTGCCCGCTCCGGTAATCGAACCCGTAGAGTGAGTGAAGAGCGTTCGGAAGTAGTCATTTTAACGCGACATAGGCCTATGCGTCTTAACTTATACACTCCCCACGCCTAAACCGATCATAGGATTTCTCTCTAATTTTACGCCCTAGTATAAAAGTGTCAAATTGATGACTTTCATTTCGAAAACGGAAGATATTAAAATCTTGAAAGAGTATTTAAAAAATGATAAAATGAATTATTTTCTACCCATTGAAACCACATTGTGTACAAAGTTACATATTGTACAATTTTTTTAATACTCTCAAGATTAATATCTTGTGTTTTCGCAATGAAAGTCATCAATTTGACACTTTTTTACTAGGACGTAAAATTAGAGAGAAATCTTATTATCGGTTTAGGCGAGAGGAGTGTATAAGTTAAGCTTTATACGCATGTTTTAGGGGTAAAATGAATACTTTGGTAGTCTCGCCAAAGATTAGACACACTGTAAAAACCGTGCCAAATTAACGTTTTTAATTTATATTTTGAGAACACTACACAATATTGAAAAAGTGATGATTGAGCAAAACTTGGTTTCGTAAGAGCTACAATCTGGATTAACAAAATTTCAAATATTTCTATCATCACTGTTGTTATTTGAGAAACCAATTAAGAAATTAATTATTAATTGATTTTTTAAATAACAACCGTAATGGTAACAATATTTAAAATTTTATTAATCCAGATTTTAGCTCTTACGAAACCAAGTTTCGCTCAATCATCACTTTTTTAATATTGTGTATAGTGTTCTCTCAAAATATAAATTAAAAATGTTAATTTGGCGCGGTTTTTACAGTGAGACTACCCCTTCCGTGTTGTGTTGCCCGGTAATCGAACCCGTAGAGCGAGGGTGTGTGTTTGTGTGGGTGTGGCCTGGCCTGGCCTGGTCGGGGTGATTTGCTCGCGACCGCACTCGTAACCAGCACAGTTTACCACCCCCCAGCGGCCCCCGAGAGTGACGACCTCCGCCGCCCAGCGAGACAATCAACAGGTTTACTACCCTCGTTTGTGCACTTCAACTACGTCGCGCGCTGGGGTGGTTGTGTTGTGTAGTGTTGCCCCCGCCCCTCCCCCTCTACTGGGCTCCCAACGCTGCCGACACTCGCAGCGTCGCCGCACGCTGATTGGCTGATTTCAAGATTGTTTATACCTTGATCACAGCCTTGATGTAGACTCCTCTACGTCAAAAAACGCAGAAAATTTAAATGTTCTAATTATATCTCAAGATTGAAACGCAAAATCGAAAATCTGAGAAATCATAGCGCTGTGGTTTCTCAGATTTTCAATTTTGTGTATCAATCTTGGGATATAATTAAAAAATGAAAATTTTCTGCAGTTTTTGACTTAGAGGTATCCTTTGCTCTTAAAGCTTTCAAATTGTGAAAACGTAAACCAAAATACGTCAAACTCGTCCCCTATATAGAGAATGTAATGCTCTTTTTTTATAAATGTTCCATGTCCAGAGACGGCTATACGCTATCCCTGGCCTTTACCCCTTGAATACCGGGACTGGCAATTTAAATGCATATTTTTTAATATCAGGTAATGCAACATCCAGAGGCTATATACGCTATCCTTGGCCTTTACCCCTTGACTACCGGCACTGGCAATTTATTTGTATATTTTTTAATATAATGCAACATCCAGATGTTTATATATTTATTGTCTATTTTAAGTTATATTTTTAATATAATGAAATAACCAGACGTTTAAATGTATTTTTAATGTATATTTTTTAATATATTGCAATATCAGACGTAAATTACCAGTCCCGGTGATGGACAAGGGATCAAGGCACCTACCCGGCAAGTGGGAGACCTGTGTATTTCTGGATTTCACAATAATAATTCCATCATTATTACTGACCCTAAATAATTAAAAGTCACATTTCAATAAAAAATTAAAATACTGCATCAACGAGCGCGCAGTCTATAACAATACCTGCATGACTCGATCCATGCAGCCCCCATGCACTACACCACACGGTGACAAATGTCATCTCTAGTGAGTGTGTGAGTGAGTGAGTGAGTGAGCGAATGATATGCACGCGGCGACACAGAAGCCCGCGACCGTAAAATAAGGGCCGCATCTATTTCTCTGCTCCGTGTATTTGCATATTCCGGGGGTGGGTGGTTGGGGGTGGGTGGGGGTTAGATTATGGTTAATGTAGCCACTCTATATGGAAATGTCGGATGCGCGCCGCCGCCAGGGGTGGGTATATATATAAGCACATGATCACCACGGGGAGGCCGGTCACATTCTATTAGCGCTAATTGTGACACTAATATTGATAGACAGATTAAAGATATTGGAATAATACTGTATATAGCAAAGACCTCAGCGTACTAATTAATAATTTTTTGTAGGAATCCCTGTTTTAGGGTGCACGCCAGCAATACCTGATGTACCCCTCTTCAGGTGACTAACTAAAGGTATATTAAAGTGGTTGGATAGTTGGGAAGAAATGTCCGAGGACTGTTAGTAAATAGTAATACCAAAGATTGGTAATAGGACCCAATCCCAGCACTCGCTCGGAAAAAACTTCAGGATTGCCGGTGGCCGGAATCGAACCGGCGACCTCCCGAATTAAGAGTCTCGCGTCTTACACCGCTGAGCTACACCTCTATCGGTTCAACATACTCTCAGTAACATACCCAGCAACAGGCTCAGCGGTAAGACGCGAGACTCTAATTCGGGAGGTCGCCAATTCGATTCCGGCCACCGGCTGTCCTGACAGGAGGGTTTTTTCAGTCGTAAAGGCGAATGCTGGGATTGAGTCCTACTAACAACCCTCGGACATTCCTCCCCAGCTATCCAAACACCGTAATAACCTAGTTAGTCACCTGAAGAGGGGCACATCAGGTAAAGCTGGTGTGCACCCTAGAACGGGTATTCCTACGAAAAATTTAAAATAATTATTATCATGTACGGACAACAGCGCCCACGTTTGTCCACCCCTGGCCGTGGAGGCGGCGAGCACTAGTTGAGTATGATGCCTATAGATGGGGTTGGGTGACACGTCGTTTGTCATCCCTTGCCGCAAGTTGAGGAGGACCTCGCCCGGCTTTTTCCGAGACCCATTACGCTTTTTGCGAGAAACTTTTTTTAGTATAGTAGTAGTACGAACTGTTGAACAACACAAAGCTCGAGGAATAATTATTTAAATGATTAATGCCGGACGAACGAATGATGATGTTATTAGTGTGGAAGTTGTTCGTGTTGTTAACGTTGTTGTGGTGGTACGTCCGAAAATGCACGGCCACAATGTCTATGTGGAAATACTTTCTTGAAATGTGATGTACAGACACGATGTTGTTGTCCCAACCTAAGGTCCAGTCTTACAATGTCCCAATAAAGGTGGGTTCACACAAAATGACTAAGACTAAGGATTAGTGTTTAAGAAAGTTGAAGTATACGACAATAGCCAGCAGTTAGTTCGGGAAATACCGCGGTAATTCCGATGAAATAATAATAATAATAATAATAATAATGAGTCTTTATTTTTAGTTTGGCGAAGCTTAAGGCCATGAGGCCTTTTCTTCTGCTTGACCAAACATATTTCGTTACAATTTGTGGTTACAAAAGTGTTTACAATAACTTAATAACTAGATCTAAAACTAACATTGAAACTAATACTATACAATCGTTATACTTATACTTATAAATGATCACGGAAGCACATTAAAATAAAAGAAATAAGCACAAAATAGCCTGTTTTGCCAGCAACACAAACACACCTATATTTATATGTAATTACATTTAATACAGAAGTAAAAGTTCTGAAAAATAAGTAATGAAAGTAATGTAAATATTCTTAAATATGGTTAATCTGTTGTCTTCAAATGGCGGTATTAAGGAGATGAGAACGGTATTTTTGCTTAAAAGCCACTGTCGATTTTAAAGTCCGTAAACTAGGAGGTACTAGGTTCCAAGCACGAGCTATTGCGACTGGAAATGAATTGCTGTACATGGATAATACATGGATTATAAGCCGTACATGGAGCGAACGTCTCTTCGAATAATTTTAGAAGACACCAATTGCTTATTTATGCTGGGTTTACACCCGTAATAAGGTTTAAGATAAAAGATTTAATATTTTTTTCTAAAGAAAGAATCTTCCAAACTGATTTACTAGGATCGCTACCATTGGCCGGATTTATAAAAGCTCGTCTCTCATTGGCTGGGCTAAGAATTTTAGGGGTAAGAGCTAACAAGTTGGAATAGTTTCAACTTTCGTTCTAGCCCTTAAATCTTAGGAAGTTATGGGAACGCCATGATGCTACTGGCTTTATTCAACTTCGTTAAACCTTATAGGCTCGTTCACGATAAGAACTTAGTAGTAAACTTTAACTTAAACTTAGACGCTAGGTCTTCATAAACTCATTAAATAACGTTTCGTCAAATAAATTCTGAGCATGTTTCGGCTCCATTTTCGATTTAGCTAGCCTAGGCCTTGCGGCTGGCGCTGATTGGTTCTTTCTTACTGTTAAGTTTATTTTTATTTTAAAGTTTGATCGTTCCAAACTTAACCGTAGCCCAAAACTAAGTTTAAGTTTTGGTCGTGAACAATCATGTGATCTTCCATAAGCCAAACCTTACTTTAAGTTGTAAGTTTACGGTTAAGTTTAATCTAGAATGGACCTTATACCTTAAACCTTATTCCCGTGTGTAAACCGGGCTTTAGCCCGTGGCCAGTGTGTAGAAACGAATGTGTGTCTCGTATGTCTCAGACGCTCCACGGCCTTCTTATCTCCCATGGAGTCGCCGAGTCGGTCAGCACGACGGGTGCTGGGCAGCATCGAGCGCGGACTCAACAGGGTGCGCCACGTGCTGACGCCTAGGAGGCGAGGGAAACAGGGCACCGGCATGGACGAGCCCCAAGTGCTGACATCCAAGGTGAGAGTAGTTTGTGCGCGGACTCAACAGGGTGCGCCACGTGCTGACGCCGAGGAGGCGAGGGAAACAGGGCGCCGGCATGGACGAGCCCCAAGTGCTGACATCCAAGGTGAGTAGTTTGTGCGCAGACTCAACAGGGTGCGCCACGTGCTGACGCCTAGGAGGCGAGGGAAACAGGGCACCGGCATGGACGAGCCCCAAGTGCTGACATCCAAGGTGAGTAGTTTGTGCGCGGACTCAACAGGGTGCGCCACGTGCTGACGCCAAGGAGGTGAGGGAAACAGGGCACCGGCATGGACGAGCCCCAAGTGCTGACATCCAAGGTGAGTAGTTTGTGCGCGGACTCAACAGGGTGCGCCACGTGCTGACGCCGAGAAGGCGAGGGAAACAGGGCACCGGCATGGACGAGCCCCAAGTGCTGACATCCAAGGTGAGTAGTTTGTGCGCGGCCTCAACAGGGTGCGCCACGTGCTGACGCCTAGGAGGCGAGGGAAACAGGGCACCGGCTTGGACGAGCCCCAAGTGCTGACATCCAAGGTGAGTAGTTTGTGCGCGGACTCAACAGGGTGCGCCACGTGCTGACGCCCAGGAGGCGAGGGAAACAGGGCACCGGCATGGACGAGCCCCAGGTGCTGACATCCAAGGTGAGTAGTTTGTGCGCAGACTCAACAGGGTGCGCCACGTGCTGACGCCTAGGAGGCGAGGGAAACAGGGCACCGGCATGGACGAGCCCCAAGTGCTGACATCCAAGGTGAGTAGTTTGTGCGCGGACTCAACAGGGTGCGCCACGTGCTGACGCCTAGGAGGCGAGGGAAACAGGGCACCGGCATGGACGAGCCCCAGGTGCTGACATCCAAGGTGAGTAGTTTGTGCGCAGACTCAACAGGGTGCGCCACGTGCTGACGCCGAGGAGGCGAGGGAAACAGGGCACCGGCATGGACGAGCCCCAAGTGCTGACATCCAAGGTGAGTAGTTTGTGCGCAGACTCAACAGGGTGCGCCACGTGCTGACGCCGAGGAGGCGAGGGAAACAGGGCACCGGCATGGACGAGCCCCAAGTGCTGACATCCAAGGTGAGTAGTTTGTGCGCGGACTCAACAGGGTGCGCCACGTGCTGACGGCGAGGAGGCGAGGGAAACAGGGCACCGGCATGGACGAGCCCCAAGTGCTGACATCCAAGGTGAGTAGTTTGTGCGCAGACTCAACAGGGTGCGCCACGTGCTGACGCCAAGGAGGCGAGGGAAACAGGGCACCGGCATGGACGAGCCCCGAGTGCTGACATCCAAGGTGAGTAGTTTGTGCGCGGACTCAATAGGGTGCGTCACGTGCTGACGCCTAGGAGGCGAGGGAAACAGGGCACCGGCATGGACGAGCCCCAGGTGCTGACATCCAAGGTGAGTGGTTTGTGCGCGGACTCAACAGGGTGCGCCACGTGCTGACGCCGAGGAGGCGAGGGAAACAGGGCACCGGCATGGACGAGCCCCAAGTGCTGACATCCAAGGTGAGTAGTTTGTGCGCGGACTCAACAGGGTGCGTCGCGTGCTGACGCCTAGGAGGCGAGGGAAACAGGGCACCGGCATGGACGAGCCCCAAGTGCTGACATCCAAGGTGAGTAGTTTGTGCGCAGACTCAACAGGGTGCGTCGCGTGCTGACGCCTAGGAGGCGAGGGAAACAGGGCACCGGCATGGACGAGCCCCAAGTGCTGACATCCAAGGTGAGTAGTTTGTGCGCAGACTCAACAGGGTGCGTCGCGTGCTGACGCCTAGGAGGCGAGGGAAACAGGGCACCGGCATGGACGAGCCCCAAGTGCTGACATCCAAGGTGAGTAGTTTGTGCGCAGACTCAACAGGGTGCGCCACGTGCTGACGCCGAGGAGGCGAGGGAAACAGGGCACCGGCATGGACGAGCCCCAGGTGCTGACATCCAAGGTGAGTAGTTTGATTAGATTAAGATTAAGATTAAAATACTTAAAGGCTGCAAATGGGCCACAACTACCCGGTGGCAACCTATCCAAACCTCCCCCCTCCCCACCCTCCCTCGTCACCTCCTTTTCGTCAATCTATTTCTAAATTCCCTTACTGAATCGCACTCAACAACCTCCTCGGGCAACTCATTCCATTCCCTTACCGTTCTCTCAACAAAACCAAACCTACCCAGATCACTTCTCACTACCCGACGCTGAAACTTCCAATTATGATCCCCCCTCCCTCTATAAACTCCTTCTTGCAACCTGCTCTGGATTTCCCCCCACCCTCCTTTCCCCCTAGCTGCTCTATATAAATTACACATCCTATCACTCCTCCGTCTCTCCTCTAAGGACTCCCAACCCAGTTCCCCCATCATTGCTGTAACACTATCATAAGCCCTTACCACATTCCCTAACCTATCTTCCACATACCTCCATCTCCTAACTTGTCCTGTAACCTTCCTTGCCGCCCTACGCTGCACCTTTTCTAATTCCATGACTTCCCCTTTCCTATATGGATCCCACACCGCACCACCATATTCCAATATAGGCCGTATCACTGTTTTGTAAGCCATATCCTTTACCTCCCTACTAGCTCCCTTCAAATTCCTCATAACAAACCCTAAGTTTCTATATCCCTTTCTTACACTTTCCTGCACCTGGTCCCCCCATCCCAAATCTTCGGCCAATAAAATTCCCAAATACTTATACTTCTTTGCCTTTTCTAGAACTACCCCCTCAAGAAAATACTCTCTCGCATCCCCTTTTAATTTACGCGTGAACCCAACCAGTTTACACTTTCCCGCATTCAAACCCATCCTATTAACATCAACCCACTCCTCTATCCTGTTCAAATCATCCTGCAACAACTTAGCATCCTCCACCCCCTTAATCACCCTATACAAGACGCAATCATCAGCAAACAACCTTAATCTTGACTCAATATCCCTTCCTATATCATTAATAAACATTATAAATAACAGTGGACCCAGCACCGACCCCTGCGGCACCCCCGATGTAACTTCGATAGCTGCTGATATGCTACCCCCCACCCTTACCCTTTGCGACCTATTTGCTAGAAAATCTCCCATCCACCTTACAACCCCTTTATCTGCAATCACACTATCAACCTTCCTCATCAAAATCCCATGAGACACTTTATCAAAAGCCTTTTCAAAATCAAGGAAAACTGCATCAACCTCCTCCCCCTTATCTAGAGCCTCCCCTATATCCTGAACAAGACCTATCAATTGCGTCTCGCAAGAATACCCCTCCCTAAACCCATGCTGGCTATCTACCAACCATCCCTCCCCCTCCAACACCTCCCTAACATAATTTGCTACTACCTTTTCCATTATCTTGCTCCCTACCGAAGTGAGACTAACAGGTCTGTAATTCCCTACTTGACTTCTATCCCCCCCCTTATGTATTGGCACTACAAGTCCTTCCCTCCAACCCTCCGGTATAGTACCTTCCCTTAACGATTTCCTGCAAATATCCCCTACAAACCTAACAACCCCCTCCCCCCCAATTTTCAAAAATCTACACATCAACCCATCCTGCCCCGATGCCTTTCTCCCTCCCATCTTTCCTAAAACCCTTCTAATATCAAGATTCGTTATCGTGAGTGGCTTGCTACCCCTCCCCCCTTCCCACTGCATACTAGAATCTTCCCTCTCTTGGAATACCTCCCCATAGTGTGAGTTCAAAGCCTCCGCTTTGTCCTTATCACCAGTAAATAACTCATCCCCAATCCCCTTAAGTGTGGGTATTTCGCCCCCCCCTTTCTGGTTCCTTAGATGTTGATACAACCTTCTCCCTTTACCTTGGAATCCCTCATCATCCATTAAGTGCATCATATAATCATCCTTTGCATCGACCTTTGCCCTATTAAGAACTCCCTCCCACTCCTTAAGTTTCTCCTTACCTTTACCAGTCTTCCTATACGTCTTATATATTTCTCTGCACTTCCTCTTCAACCACCTAATTCTTTTATTATAATATACTGGGTCAGTCCCACCCCCCTTAGTCACCTGCGGCACAAACCTTTCCAACAAGCCCCTATATATCTGCAGAAAACTTTCCCACATTTCATTTACTCCCACATCCCTACTAGACCACTCTTCATACATTACCAGTAACTCCCTTTGCAAACCCTGAACATCAGCTCTATCATATCTCCAGATTGTCTTGTCCCTACTTTCACTATTATTTCCCTGCCTTCCCTCCCACCCACTACCTAGTGCTAACTCTACTATTGGGGCCCTATGATCGCTGATTCCCTCTACTACCTCCGAGTGAACCCATGCTTCCTCCGGCCTTACTAATATTACATCTAAAATGTTATTCCTCCCCTCCCCACAAATCCTCGTCCCCTCTCCTACCGTTTGCACTAACCCCTCATTAATAAGTTTACAGGCCCATTCCTGCCTTCTGCCTTGTGCGCAGACTCAACAGGGTGCGCCACGTGCTGACGCCGAGAAGGCGAGGGAAACAGGGCACCGGCATGGACGAGCCCCGAGTGCTGACATCCAAGGTGAGTAGTTTGTGCGCAGACTCAACAGGGTGCGCCACGTGCTGACGCCGAGGAGGCGAGGGAAACAGGGCACCGGCATGGACGAGCCCAAGTGCTGACATCCAAGGTGAGTAGTTTGTGCGCAGACTCAACAGGGTGCGCCACGTGCTGACGCCTAGGAGGCGAGGGAAACAGGGCACCGGCATGGACGAGCCCCAAGTGCTGACATCCAAGGTGAGTAGTTTGTGCGCAGACTCAACAGGGTGCGCCACGTGCTGACGCCTAGGAGGCGAGGGAAACAGGGCACCGGCATGGACGAGCCCCAAGTGCTGACATCCAAGGTGAGTAGTTTGTGCGCGGCCTCAACAGGGTGCGCCACGTGCTGACGCCGAGGAGGCGAGGGAAACAGGGCACCGGCATGGACGAGCCCCAAGTGCTGACATCCAAGGTGAGAGTAGTTTGTGCGCAGACTCAACAGGGTGCGCCACGTGCTGACGCCTAGGAGGCGAGGGAAACAGGGCACCGGCATGGACGAGCCCCAGGTGCTGACATCCAAGGTGAGTAGTTTGTTGACGGTCACCTATTTGTTGTTTCACGACTTACTCGCTCGACAACTATGCTCATGGACGAGCCCCAAGTGCTGACATCCAAGGTGAGTAGTTTGTCTCTCTCTTCTTCTTCTTCTCTTATGCCCACATTGACACATTTATGTCATCATGCGTCTCGCCAACCAATAGAGACAAGCCTCCTGCTGCTTCCTGTCCAGCCCTCCTGGCATTCCAAACAGGTGTCTCTCTCTTCTTCTTCTCTTATGCCCACATTGACACATTAATCTCACCATGCGTCTCGCCAACCAATAGAGACAAGCCTCCTGCTGCTTCCTGTCCAGCCCTCCTGGCATTCCAAACAGGTGTCTCTCTCTTCTTCTTCTCTTATGCCCACATTGACACATTAATCTCACCATGCGTCTCGCCAACCAATAGAGACAAGCCTCCTGCTGCTTCCTGTCCAGCCCTCCTGGCATTCCAAACAGGTGTCTCTCTCTTCTTCTTCTCTTATGCCCACATTGACACATTTATGTCATCATGCGTCTCGCCAACCAATAGAGACAAGCCTCCTGCTGCTTCCTGTCTAGCCCTCCTGGCATTCCAAACAGGTGTCTCTCTCTTCTTCTTCTCTTATGCCCACATTGACACATTAATCTCACCATGCGTCTCGCCAACCAATAGAGACAAGCCTCCTGCTCCTTCCTGTCCAGTCCTCCTGGCATTCCAAACAGGTGTCTCTCTCTTCTTCTTCTCTTATGTCCACATTGACACATTAATCTCATCATGCGTCTCGCCAACCAATAGAGACAAGCCTCCTGTTCCTTCCTGTCCAGCCCTCCTGGCATTCCAAACAGGTGTCTCTCTTTTCTTCTTCTCTTATGCCCACATTGACACATTAATCTCATCATGCGTCTCGCCAACCAATAGAGACAAGTCTCCTGCTGCTTCCTGTCCAGCCCTCCTGGCATTCCAAACAGGTGACTCTCTCTTCTTCTTCTCTTATGTCCACATTGACACATTAATCTCATCATGCGTCTCGCCAACCAATAGAGACAAGTCTCCTGCTGCTTCCTGTCCAGTCCTCCTGGCATTCCAAACAGGTGTCTCTCTCTTCTTCTTCTCTTATGCCCACATTGACACATTAATCTCATCATGCGTCTCGCCAACCAATAGAGACAAGTCTCCTGCTGCTTCCTGTCCAGCCCTCCTGGCATTCCAAACAGGTGTCTCTCTTTTCTTCTTCTCTTATGCCCACATTGACACATTAATCTCATCATGCGTCTCGCCAACCAATAGAGACAAGCCTCCTGTTCCTTCCTGTCCAGCCCTCCTGGCATTCCAAACAGGTGTCTCTCTCTTCTTCTTCTCTTATGTCCACATTGACACATTAATCTCATCATGCGTCTCGCCAACCAATAGAGACAAGCCTCCTGCTGCTTCCTGTCCAGCCCTCCTGGCATTCCAAACAGGTGTCTCTCTCTTCTTCTTCTCTTATGTCCACATTGACACATTAATCTCATCATGCGTCTCGCCAACCAATAGAGACAAGCCTCCTGTTCCTTCCTGTCCAGCCCTCCTGGCATTCCAAACAGGTGTCTCTCTCTTCTTCTTCTCTTATGTCCACATTGACACATTAATCTCATCATGCGTCTCGCCAACCAATAGAGACAAGCCTCCTGCTGCTTCCTGTCCAGCCCTCCTGGCATTCCAAACAGGTGTCTCTCTCTTCTTCTTCTCTTATGTCCACATTGACACATTAATCTCATCATGCGTCTCGCCAACCAATAGAGACAAGCCTCCTGCTGCTTCCTGTCCAGCCCTCCTGGCATTCCAAACAGGTGTCTCTCTCTTCTTCTTCTCTTATGCCCACATTGACACATTAATCTCATCATGCGTCTCGCCAACCAATAGAGACAAGCCTCCTGCTGCTTCCTGTCCAGCCCTCCTGGCATTCCAAACAGGTGTCTCTCTCTTCTTCTTCTCTTATGCCCATATTGACACATTTATGTCATCATGCGTCTCGCCAACCAATAGAGACAAGCCTCCTGCTGCTTCCTGTCCAGCCCTCCTGGCATTCCAAACAGGTGTCTCTCTCTTCTTCTTCTCTTATGCCCATATTGACACATTTATGTCATCATGCGTCTCGCCAACCAATAGAGACAAGCCTCCTGCTGCTTCCTGTCCAGCCCTCCTGGCATTCCAAACAGGTGTCTCTCTCTTCTTCTTCTCTTATGCCCACATTGACACGTTTATGTCACCATGCGTCTCGCCAACCAATAGAGACAAGCCTCCTGCTGCTTCCTGTCCAGCCCTCCTGGCATTCCAAACAGGTGTCTCTCTCTTCTTCTTCTCTTATGTCCACATTGACACATTAATCTCATCATGCGTCTCGCCAACCAATAGAGACAAGCCTCCTGCTGCTTCCTGTCCAGCCCTCCTGGCATTCCAAACAGGTGTCTCTCTCTTCTTCTTCTCTTATGCCCATATTGACACATTTATGTCATCATGCGTCTCGCCAACCAATAGAGACAAGCCTCCTGCTGCTTCCTGTCCAGCCCTCCTGGCATTCCAAACAGGTGTCTCTCTCTTCTTCTTCTCTTATGCCCACATTGACACGTTTATGTCACCATGCGTCTCGCCAACCAATAGAGACAAGCCTCTTGCTCCTTCCTGCCCAGCCCTCCTGGCATTCCAAACAGGTGTCTCTCTCTTCTTCTTCTCTTATGTCCACATTGACACGTTTATGTCATCATGCGTCTCGCCAACCAATAGAGACAAGCCTCCTGCTCCTTCATGTCCAGCCCTCCTGGCATTCCAAACAGGTGTCTCTCTCTTCTTCTTCTCTTATGACCACATTGACACGTTTATGTCATCATGCGTCTCGCCAACCAATAGAGACAAGCCTCCTGCTCCTTCATGTCCAGCCCTCCTGGCATTCCAAACAGGTGTCTCTCTCTTCTTCTTCTCTTATGTCCACATTGACACATTAATCTCATCATGCGTCTCGCCAACCAATAGAGACAAGCCTCCTGCTGCTTCCTGTCCAGCCCTCCTGGCATTCCAAACAGGTGTCTCTCTCTTCTTCTTCTCTTATGTCCACATTGACACATTAATCTCATCATGCGTCTCGCCAACCAATAGAGACAAGCCTCCTGCTGCTTCCTGTCCAGCCCTCCTGGCATTCCAAACAGGTGTCTCTCTCTTCTTCTTCTCTTATGCCCACATTTATGTCATCATGCGTCTCGCCAACCAATAGAGACAAGCCTCCTGCTCCTTCCTGTCCAGCCCTCCTGGCATTCCAAACAGGTGTCTCTCTCTTCTTCTTCTCTTATGCCCACATTGACACATTTATGTCATCATGCGTCTCGCCAACCAATAGAGACAAGCCTCCTGCTCCTTCCTGTCCAGCCCTCCTGGCATTCCAAACAGGTGTCTCTCTCTTCTTCTTCTCTTATGCCCACATTGACACATATATGTCATCATGCGTCTCGCCAACCAATAGAGACAAGCCTCCTGCTGCTTCCTGTCCAGCCCTCCTGGCATTCCAAACAGGTGTCTCTCTCTTCTTCTTCTCTTATGCCCACATTGACACATTTATGTCATCATGCGTCTCGCCAACCAATAGAGACAAGCCTCCTGCTCCTTCCTGTCCAGCCCTCCTGGCATTCCAAACAGGTGTCTCTCTCTTCTTCTTCTCTTATGCCCACATTGACACATTTATGTCATCGTGCGTCTCGCCAACCAATAGAGACAAGACTCTTGCTCCTTCCTGTCCAGCCCTCCTGGCATTCCAAACAGGTGTCTCTCTCTTCTTCTCTTATGCCCACATTGACACATTTATGTCATCATGCGTCTCGCCAACCAATAGAGACAAGCCTCCTGCTCCTTCCTAACCAGCCCTCCTGGCATTCCAAACAGGTGTCTCTTCTTCTTCTCTTATGCCCACATTGACACATTTATGTCATCATGCGTCTCGCCAACCAATAGAGACAAGCCTCCTGCTGCTTCCTGTCCAGCCCTCCTGGCATTCCAAACAGGTGTCTCTCTCTTCTTCTTCTCTTATGCCCACATTGACACATTTATGTCACCATGCGTCTCGCCAACCAATAGAGACAAGCCTCCTGCTGCTTCCTGTCCAGCCCTCCTGGCATTCCAAACAGGTGTCTCTCTCTTCTTCTTCTCTTATGCCCACATTGACACATTTATGTCATCATGCGTCTCGCCAACCAATAGAGACAAGCCTCCTGCTGCTTCCTGTCCAGCCCTCCTGGCATTCCAAACAGGTGTCTCTCTCTTCTTCTTCTCTTATGCCCACATTGACACATTAATCTCACCATGCGTCTCGCCAACCAATAGAGACAAGCCTCCTGCTCCTTCCTGTCCAGTCCTCCTGGCATTCCAAACAGGTGTCTCTCTCTTCTTCTTCTCTTATGCCCACATTGACACATTTATGTCATCGTGCGTCTCGCCAACCAATAGAGACAAGACTCTTGCTCCTTCCTGTCCAGCCCTCCTGGCATTCCAAACAGGTGTCTCTCTCTTCTTCTTCTCTTATGCCCACATTGACACATTTATGTCATCGTGCGTCTCGCCAACCAATAGAGACAAGACTCTTGCTCCTTCCTGTCCAGCCCTCCTGGCATTCCAAACAGGTGTCTCTCTCTTCTTCTCTTATGCCCACATTGACACATTTATGTCATCATGCGTCTCGCCAACCAATAGAGACAAGCCTCCTGCTCCTTCCTAACCAGCCCTCCTGGCATTCCAAACAGGTGTCTCTTCTTCTTCTCTTATGCCCACATTGACACATTTATGTCATCATGCGTCTCGCCAACCAATAGAGACAAGCCTCTTGCTCCTTCCTGTCCAGCCCTCCTGGCATTCCAAACAGGTGTCTCTCTCTTCTTCTTCTCTTATGCCCACATTGACACATTTATGTCACCATGCGTCTCGCCAACCAATAGAGACAAGCCTCCTGCTCCTTCCTGTCCAGCCCTCCTGGCATTCCAAACAGCTGTCTCTCTCTTTTTCTTCTATTATGCCCACATTGACACATTTATGTCACCATGCGTCTTGCCAACCAATAGAGACAAGCCTCCTGCTCCTTCCTGTCCAGCCCTCCTGGCATTCCAAACAGGTGTCTCTCTCTTCTTCTCTTATGCCCACATTGACACATTTATGTCATCATGTTCTCGCCAACCAATAGAGACAAGCCTCTTGCTCCTTCCTGCCCAGCCCTCCTGGCATTCCAAACAGGTGTCTCTCTCTTCTTCTCTTATGCCCACATTGACACATTTATGTCATCATGCGTCTCGCCAACCAATAGAGACAAGCCTCCTGCTGCTTCCTGTCCAGCCCTCCTGGCATTCCAAACAGGTGTCTCTCTCTTCTTCTCTTATGCCCACATTGACACATTTATGTCATCATGCGTCTCGCCAACCAATAGAGACAAGCCTCCTGCTCCTTCCTGTCCAGCCCTCCTGGCATTCCAAACAGGTGTCTCTCTCTTCTTCTCTTATGCCCACATTGACACATTTATGTCATCATGCGTCTCGCCAACCAATAGAGACAAGCCTCCTGCTCCTTCCTGTCCAGCCCTCCTGGCATTCCAAACAGGTGTCTCTCTCTTCTTCTTCTCTTATGCCCACATTGACACATTTATGTCATCATGCGTCTCGCCAACCAATAGAGACAAGCCTCCTGCTCCTTCCTGTCCAGCCCTCCTGGCATTCCAAACAGGTGTCTCTCTCTTCTTCTCTTATGCCCACATTGACACATTTATGTCATCATGCGTCTCGCCAACCAATAGAGACAAGCCTCTTGCTCCTTCCTGTCCAGCCCTCCTGGCATTCCAAACAGGTGTCTCTCTCTTCTTCTCTTATGCCCACATTGACACATTTATGTCATCATGCGTCTCGCCAACCAATAGAGACAAGCCTCTTGCTCCTTCCTGTCCAGCCCTCCTGGCATTCCAAACAGGTGTCTCTCTCTTCTTCTTCTCTTATGCCCACATTGACACATTTATGTCATCATGCGTCTCGCCATCCAATAGAGACAAGCCTCCTGCTGCTTCCTGTCCAGCCCTCCTGGCATTCCAAACAGGTGTCTCTCTCTTCTTCTTCTCTTATGCCCACATTGACACATTTATGTCATCATGCGTCTCGCCAACCAATAGAGACAAGCCTCCTGCTCCTTCCTGTCCAGCCCTCCTGGCATTCCAAACAGGTGTCTCTCTCTTCTTCTTCTCTTATGCCCACATTGACACATTTATGTCATCATGCGTCTCGCCAACCAATAGAGACAAGCCTCCTGCTGCTTCCTGTCCAGCCCTCCTGGCATTCCAAACAGGTGTCTCTCTCTTCTTCTTCTCTTATGCCCACATTGACACATTTATGTCATCATGCGTCTCGCCAACCAATAGAGACAAGCCTCCTGCTCCTTCCTGTCCAGCCCTCCTGGCATTCCAAACAGGTGTCTCTCTCTTCTTCTTCTTCTTCTCTTATGCCCACATTGACACATTTATGTCATCATGCGTCTCGCCAACCAATAGAGACAAGCCTCCTGCTGCTTCCTGTCCAGCCCTCCTGGCATTCCAAACAGGTGTCTCTCTCTTCTTCTTCTTCTTCTCTTATGCCCACATTGACACATTTATGTCATCATGCGTCTCGCCAACCAATAGAGACAAGCCTCCCGCTCCTTCCTGTCCAGCCCTCCTGGCATTCCAAACAGGTGTCTCTCTCTTCTTCTTCTCTTATGCCCACATTGACACATTTATGTCATCATGCGTCTCGCCAACCAATAGAGACAAGCCTCCTGCTCCTTCCTGTCCAGCCCTCCTGGCATTCCAAACAGGTGTCTCTCTCTTCTTCTTCTCTTATGCCCACATTGACACATTTACGTCATCATGCGTCTCGCCAACCAATAGAGACAAGCCTCCTGCTCCTTCCTGTCCAGTCCTCCTGGCATTCCAAACAGGTGTCTCTCTCTTCTTCTTCTCTTATGCCCACATTGACACATTTACGTCATCATGCGTCTCGCCAACCAATAGAGACAAGCCTCCTGCTCCTTCCTGTCCAGCCCTCCTGGCATTCCAAACAGGTGTCTCTCTCTTCTTCTCTTATGCCCACATTGACACATTTATGTCATCATGCGTCTAGCCAACCAATAGAGACAAGCCTCCTGCTGCTTCCTGTCCAGCCCTCCTGGCATTACAAACAGGTGTCTCTCTCTTCTTCTTCTCTTATGCCCACATTGACACATTTACGTCATCATGCGTCTCGCCAACCAATAGAGACAAGCCTCCTGCTCCTTCCTGTCCAGCCCTCCTGGCATTCCAAACAGGTGTCTCTCTCTTCTTCTCTTATGCCCACATTGACACATTTATGTCATCATGCGTCTAGCCAACCAATAGAGACAAGCCTCCTGCTGCTTCCTGTCCAGCCCTCCTGGCATTACAAACAGGTGTCTCTCTCTTCTTCTTCTCTTATGCCCACATTGACACATTTATGTCATCATGCGTCTAGCCAACCAATAGAGACAAGCCTCCTGTTCCTTCCTGTCCAGCCCTCCTGGCATTCCAAACAGGTGTCTCTCTCTTCTTCTCTTATGCCCACATTGACACATTTATGTCATCGTGCGTCTCGCCAACCAATAGAGACAAGCCTCCTGCTCCTTCCTGTCCAGCCCTCCTGGCATTCCAAACAGGTGTCTCTCTCTTCTTCTTCTCTTATGCCCACATTGACACATTTACGTCATCATGCGTCTCGCCAACCAATAGAGACAAGCCTCCTGCTCCTTCCTGTCCAGCCCTCCTGGCATTCCAAACAGGTGTCTCTCTCTTCTTCTTCTCTTATGCCCACATTGACACATTTATGTCATCATGCGTCTAGCCAACCAATAGAGACAAGCCTCCTGCTGCTTCCTGTCCAGCCCTCCTGGCATTCCAAACAGGTGTCTCTCTCTTCTTCTTCTCTTATGCCCATATTGACACATTTATGTCATCGTGCGTCTCGCCAACCAATAGAGACAAGCCTCCTGCTGCTTCCTGTCCAGCCCTCCTGGCATTCCAAACAGGTGTCTCTCTCTTCTTCTTCTCTTATGCCCATATTGACACATTTATGTCATCGTGCGTCTCGCCAACCAATAGAGACAAGCCTCCTGCTGCTTCCTGTCCAGCCCTCCTGGCATTCCAAACAGGTGTCTCTCTCTTCTTCTTCTCTTATGCCCACATTTATGTCATCATGCGTCTCGCCAACCAATAGAGACAAGCCTCCTGCTGCTTCCTGTCCAGCCCTCCTGGCATTCCAAACAGGTGTCTCTCTCTTCTTCTTCTCTTATGTCCATATTGACACATTTATGTCATCATGCGTCTCGCCAACCAATAGAGACAAGCCTCCTGCTGCTTCCTGTCCAGCCCTCCTGGCATTCCAAACAGGTGTCTCTCTCTTCTTCTTCTCTTATGCCCATATTGACACATTTATGTCATCGTGCGTCTCGCCAACCAATAGAGACAAGCCTCCTGCTGCTTCCTGTCCAGCCCTCCTGGCATTCCAAACAGGTGTCTCTCTCTTCTTCTTCTCTTATGCCCATATTGACACATTTATGTCATCGTGCGTCTCGCCAACCAATAGAGACAAGCCTCCTGCTGCTTCCTGTCCAGCCCTCCTGGCATTCCAAACAGGTGTCTCTCTCTTCTTCTTCTCTTATGCCCATATTGACACATTTATGTCATCATGCGTCTCGCCAACCAATAGAGACAAGCCTCCTGCTGCTTCCTGTCCAGCCCTCCTGGCATTCCAAACAGGTGTCTCTCTCTTCTTCTTCTCTTATGCCCATATTGACACATTTATGTCATCATGCGTCTCGCCAACCAATAGAGACAAGCCTCCTGCTGCTTCCTGTCCAGCCCTCCTGGCATTCCAAACAGGTGTCTCTCTCTTCTTCTTCTCTTATGCCCATATTGACACATTTATGTCATCATGCGTCTCGCCAACCAATAGAGACAAGCCTCTTGCTCCTTCCTGTCCAGCCCTCCTGGCATTCCAAACAGGTGTCTCTCTCTTCTTCTTCTCTTATGCCCACATTGACACGTTTATGTCACCATGCGTCTAGCCAACCAATAGAGACAAGCCTCCTGCTGCTTCCTGTCCAGCCCTCCTGGCATTCCAAACAGGTGTCTCTCTCTTCTTCTTCTCTTATGCCCACATTGACACATTAATGTCACCATGCGTCTCGCCAACCAATAGAGACAAGCCTCCTGCTGCTTCCTGTCCAGCCCTCCTGGCATTCCAAACAGGTGTCTCTCTCTTCTTCTTCTCTTATGCCCACATTTATGTCACCATGCGTCTCGCCAACCAATAGAGACAAGCCTCCTGCTCCTTCCTGTCCAGCCCTCCTGGCATTCCAAACAGGTGTCTCCCTCTTCTTCTTCTCTTATGCCCACATTGACACATTTATGTCATCGTGCGTCTCGCCAACCAATAGAGACAAGCCTCCTGCTCCTTCCTGTCCAGCCCTCCTGGCATTCCAAACAGGTGTCTCTCTCTTCTTCTTCTCTTATGCCCACATTGACACATTTATGTCATCATGCGTCTCGCCAACCAATAGAGACAAGCCTCCTGCTGCTTCCTGTCCAGCCCTCCTGGCATTCCAAACAGGTGTCTCTCTCTTCTTCTTCTCTTATGCCCATATTGACACATTTATGTCATCATGCGTCTCGCCAACCAATAGAGACAAGCCTCCTGCTCCTTCCTGTCCAGCCCTCCTGGCATTCCAAACAGGTGTCTCTCTCTTCTTCTTCTCTTATGTCCACATTGACACATTTATGTCATCATGCGTCTCGCCAACCAATAGAGACAAGCCTCCTGCTCCTTCCTGTCCAGCCCTCCTGGCATTCCAAACAGGTGTCTCTCTCTTCTTCTCTTATGCCCACATTGACACATTTATGTCATCGTGCGTCTCGCCAACCAATAGAGACAAGCCTCCTGCTGCTTCCTGTCCAGCCCTCCTGGCATTCCAAACAGGTGTCTCTCTCTTCTTCTCTTATGCCCACATTGACACATTTATGTCATCGTGCGTCTCGCCAACCAATAGAGACAAGCCTCCTGCTCCTTCCTGTCCAGCCCTCCTGGCATTTCAAACAGGTGTCTCTCTCTTCTTCTTCTCTTATGCCCACATTTATGTCACCATGCGTCTCGCCAACCAATAGAGACAAGCCTCCTGCTCCTTCCTGTCCAGCCCTCCTGGCATTCCAAACAGGTGTCTCTCTCTTCTTCTTCTCTTATGCCCACATTGACACATTTATGTCATCGTGCGTCTCGCCAACCAATAGAGACAAGCCTCCTGCTCCTTCCTGTCCAGCCCTCCTGGCATTCCAAACAGGTGTCTCTCTCTTCTTCTCTTATGCCCACATTGACACATTTATGTCATCGTGCGTCTCGCCAACCAATAGAGACAAGCCTCCTGCTCCTTCCTGTCCAGCCCTCCTGGCATTCCAAACAGGTGTCTCTCTCTTCTTCTTCTCTTATGCCCACATTGACACATTTATGTCATCATGCGTCTCGCCAACCAATAGAGACAAGTCTCCTGCTGCTTCCTGTCCAGCCCTCCTGGCATTCCAAACAGGTGTCTCTCTCTTCTTCTTCTCTTATGCCCACATTGACACATTTATGTCATCGTGCGTCTCGCCAACCAATAGAGACAAGCCTCCTGCTCCTTCCTGTCCAGCCCTCCTGGCATTCCAAACAGGTGTCTCTCTCTTCTTCTTCTCTTATGCCCACATTGACACATTTATGTCACCATGCGTCTCGCCAACCAATAGAGACAAGCCTCCTGCTCCTTCCTGTCCAGCCCTCCTGGCATTCCAAACAGGTGTCTCCCTCTTCTTCTTCTCTTATGCCCACATTTACACATTTATGTCATCGTGCGTCTCGCCAACCAATAGAGACAAGCCTCCTGCTGCTTCCTGTCCAGCCCTCCTGGCATTCCAAACAGGTGTCTCCCTCTTCTTCTTCTCTTATGCCCACATTGACACATTTATGTCATCGTGCGTCTCGCCAACCAATAGAGACAAGCCTCCTGCTCCTTCCTGTCCAGCCCTCCTGGCATTCCAAACAGGTGTCTCCCTCTTCTTCTTCTCTTATGCCCACATTGACACATTTATGTCATCGTGCGTCTCGCCAACCAATAGAGACAAGCCTCCTGCTCCTTCCTGTCCAGCCCTCCTGGCATTCCAAACAGGTGTCTCTCTCTTCTTCTTCTCTTATGCCCACATTGACACATTTATGTCATCATGCGTCTCGCCAACCAATAGAGACAAGCCTCCTGCTGCTTCCTGTCCAGCCCTCCTGGCATTCCAAACAGGTGTCTCTCTCTTCTTCTTCTCTTATGCCCATATTGACACATTTATGTCATCATGCGTCTCGCCAACCAATAGAGACAAGCCTCTTGCTCCTTCCTGTCCAGCCCTCCTGGCATTCCAAACAGGTGTCTCTCTCTTCTTCTTCTCTTATGCCCACATTGACACGTTTATGTCACCATGCGTCTAGCCAACCAATAGAGACAAGCCTCCTGCTGCTTCCTGTCCAGCCCTCCTGGCATTCCAAACAGGTGTCTCTCTCTTCTTCTTCTCTTATGCCCACATTGACACATTAATGTCACCATGCGTCTCGCCAACCAATAGAGACAAGCCTCCTGCTGCTTCCTGTCCAGCCCTCCTGGCATTCCAAACAGGTGTCTCTCTCTTCTTCTTCTCTTATGCCCACATTTATGTCACCATGCGTCTCGCCAACCAATAGAGACAAGCCTCCTGCTCCTTCCTGTCCAGCCCTCCTGGCATTCCAAACAGGTGTCTCCCTCTTCTTCTTCTCTTATGCCCACATTGACACATTTATGTCATCGTGCGTCTCGCCAACCAATAGAGACAAGCCTCCTGCTCCTTCCTGTCCAGCCCTCCTGGCATTCCAAACAGGTGTCTCTCTCTTCTTCTTCTCTTATGCCCACATTGACACATTTATGTCATCATGCGTCTCGCCAACCAATAGAGACAAGCCTCCTGCTGCTTCCTGTCCAGCCCTCCTGGCATTCCAAACAGGTGTCTCTCTCTTCTTCTTCTCTTATGCCCATATTGACACATTTATGTCATCATGCGTCTCGCCAACCAATAGAGACAAGCCTCCTGCTCCTTCCTGTCCAGCCCTCCTGGCATTCTAAACAGGTGTCTCTCTCTTCTTCTTCTCTTATGTCCACATTGACACATTTATGTCATCATGCGTCTCGCCAACCAATAGAGACAAGCCTCCTGCTCCTTCCTGTCCAGCCCTCCTGGCATTCCAAACAGGTGTCTCTCTCTTCTTCTCTTATGCCCACATTGACACATTTATGTCATCGTGCGTCTCGCCAACCAATAGAGACAAGCCTCCTGCTGCTTCCTGTCCAGCCCTCCTGGCATTCCAAACAGGTGTCTCTCTCTTCTTCTCTTATGCCCACATTGACACATTTATGTCATCGTGCGTCTCGCCAACCAATAGAGACAAGCCTCCTGCTCCTTCCTGTCCAGCCCTCCTGGCATTTCAAACAGGTGTCTCTCTCTTCTTCTTCTCTTATGCCCACATTTATGTCACCATGCGTCTCGCCAACCAATAGAGACAAGCCTCCTGCTCCTTCCTGTCCAGCCCTCCTGGCATTCCAAACAGGTGTCTCTCTCTTCTTCTTCTCTTATGCCCACATTGACACATTTATGTCATCGTGCGTCTCGCCAACCAATAGAGACAAGCCTCCTGCTCCTTCCTGTCCAGCCCTCCTGGCATTCCAAACAGGTGTCTCTCTCTTCTTCTCTTATGCCCACATTGACACATTTATGTCATCGTGCGTCTCGCCAACCAATAGAGACAAGCCTCCTGCTCCTTCCTGTCCAGCCCTCCTGGCATTCCAAACAGGTGTCTCTCTCTTCTTCTTCTCTTATGCCCACATTGACACATTTATGTCATCATGCGTCTCGCCAACCAATAGAGACAAGTCTCCTGCTGCTTCCTGTCCAGCCCTCCTGGCATTCCAAACAGGTGTCTCTCTCTTCTTCTTCTCTTATGCCCACATTGACACATTTATGTCATCGTGCGTCTCGCCAACCAATAGAGACAAGCCTCCTGCTCCTTCCTGTCCAGCCCTCCTGGCATTCCAAACAGGTGTCTCTCTCTTCTTCTTCTCTTATGCCCACATTGACACATTTATGTCACCATGCGTCTCGCCAACCAATAGAGACAAGCCTCCTGCTCCTTCCTGTCCAGCCCTCCTGGCATTCCAAACAGGTGTCTCCCTCTTCTTCTTCTCTTATGCCCACATTTACACATTTATGTCATCGTGCGTCTCGCCAACCAATAGAGACAAGCCTCCTGCTGCTTCCTGTCCAGCCCTCCTGGCATTCCAAACAGGTGTCTCCCTCTTCTTCTTCTCTTATGCCCACATTGACACATTTATGTCATCGTGCGTCTCGCCAACCAATAGAGACAAGCCTCCTGCTCCTTCCTGTCCAGCCCTCCTGGCATTCCAAACAGGTGTCTCTCTCTTCTTCTTCTCTTATGCCCACATTTATGTCACCATGCGTCTCGCCAACCAATAGAGACAAGCCTCCTGCTCCTTCCTGTCCAGCCCTCCTGGCATTCCAAACAGGTGTCTCCCTCTTCTTCTTCTCTTATGCCCACATTGACACATTTATGTCATCGTGCGTCTCGCCAACCAATAGAGACAAGCCTCCTGCTCCTTCCTGTCCAGCCCTCCTGGCATTCCAAACAGGTGTCTCCCTCTTCTTCTTCTCTTATGCCCACATTGACACATTTATGTCATCGTGCGTCTCGCCAACCAATAGAGACAAGCCTCCTGCTCCTTCCTGTCCAGCCCTCCTGGCATTCCAAACAGGTGTCTCCCTCTTCTTCTTCTCTTATGCCCACATTGACACATTTATGTCATCGTGCGTCTCGCCAACCAATAGAGACAAGCCTCCTGCTCCTTCCTGTCCAGGCATCCCTTCGTTGTGCTCTTTCAGTATCACGCAATGGAATAGATGTTGCATGTCCTGTATGCCATTCCCACAGAGCTTGCATGTACTGCTCTCTGCCAACCCCATTCTATGCAGGTGCTTTGCTAGTAAGTCATAGCCAGTATCTAGTCGGAACTGTGCTGTCGTTGTCCTTCTTCGATACTGATCCGTTCTTTCTTTTTTTTCTTCCTTTAACTAGCTCACTCCACATTTGATCCTTGCCTTTCTCTTTCCAGGCTTTTTGTACTACCGAATTTGTATGTTGACGGTCACCTATTTGTTGTGTCACGACTTACTCGACAACAGCTATGGTCATATGACGTCGGGGGTTGATTTTTAGGAAAGTGACAAGTAGGACGTAAAGGGGAGGACGTGGACTGCCTTTTGTCTGGCTTCTCCGGCGGCATAACTCTCGGGAAGTCAAGTCGTCGTATACAACAACTTCGGTAATGCTTTCGTCATCAATCAACGACGTGTTTACGGCGGTCGCGGCCAACCCGAGCAGGTATCTGAATTAGCCACGGTCGCTGTTTGGTTGCCGCTCACCCACCCGTGACGGAAGCATTACCGAATTTGTTGTACGACGACTATACCATTGAGTTTATGATGCTACTATAGCTGATATCTATCTAAAGTCGCATCAAATTAACTCGCAAGGTGTTGTCGTCACGGATTATGTAATAGTGAAGTGACGCGTGTGATAACTACCAACCTAAATCTCGTTGCATCCCGATCTCTTGCCTCAGGTATTGTAGTGATAATATCGCCCGCCTGTTTTCAGACGTGGTGGGGTCTCATTCCGTTCACGGTCGGTGCAGTCAATGCAGTGTACAATAACAATACAGGTATAGCGAAATACCGTGGTGAATACCGTTGTAATAGACCGTGTAAAGCGACCGTCTCTTCTCAGAATTTTAGGGGACACCTCGCTTCTTACGGCGTGGCTAGTATAATATACTTGCTACTAATATACTTGTTACTAATATACTTGTTGCTAATATACTTGCAGGGTCTGTGCAACGTATCTACCACCTCGTCCAGGGATCCGCAACAAGTGCTCGACAAACTGCATCAAGCACTCATCAGCAAGGGTATTGCGGTCAAGCAGAAGGGGTGAGTCTTGCATGTGTGCGCACTGTTGTATTCCTAGTCTAGAACCTGAGCGGCCACCGACCGCTAAAACTCCAGGGCCCGGATTCACAAGAGGTCCTAAGGTTGGAATTCATAGTCGGCCCCTACACCTAGGGGCGCCCATTGTTACCAAGGTAACAGTTGTTTCCATGTTATTTCCCATAAACAAAACAAATCCATAGCAACAATGGGTGCCCCTAGGTGTAGGGGCCGACTATGAATTCCAACCTAATCTTTTTTTTTGTCTTATCTCTAAGCCCGGGTCTACCGTTGAACCTCTTGTGAATCCAGAGAAATCTCTGTGGAATGTGCATTGTGTCCATGTTCGCACCAGGGATTGGTAACTTCTTCGTGTGACCTGGGTCTGGTTTTACAGTAAGTCCAAAGTTATGCAACCAGAAAAAGACAATTAGGACTGCTTGTGAATCCGTGCCCAGTAAATTGGTTGAAACCGAACCCTGGAGGAAGTAGGAAAATGTTTTCAAAACTTCTGAGCCCTTATTATGAATCCGTGAAGATATACTTTGTCCTTATGTATAGATAGCCTAGTCCTCTGAACAATTCCCCATGTGTATAACAAGAGCTTGCGGAAAAATATGTCTACTTTTATAGATGATACATCCCGGTACCGTTTCGTGTATCATGCGGTACTTGTAGGCCTACTTTACGTGTACTTGTTACGGTACATAGAGTACTTGAAAACTCCAAATTCAGCAAGAGTGATTGTGAGACTTGTACACACTACTAAGTGGAAGATCGTCTTTATGGTTGGAAGAAGGCGTCAACAGCTATAGTAGGCTAGATGCGCAGCCTAGCAACCCCAAGCGTGTCAATTAGAAGCCATCTTGAACAGGGCTAATAACACAGTCGGGAATAGGAGTCTCTAGTGCGACTTTCTGCCGATCGCAGCGCTAGCAGTACTGAAAGGTCCAAATTAGCATGTAAATTGCCCATTTCAAAATGGCTTCAAATTGCTACGCTCGCTACTGAGTGGAAGGTTGGGGGACTGGTGATCTAGCCTACTATAACTGTTGAATATCATTGCTTTTAACCCAATCTTTGTGGAATCTCTCGGTAGAAAAATTATACCCAGAGTTGGCAATCGATTAATCGATTCCAAATTTAACATCGATCGATAATCGAAATGTAGCGAACAATGACCGGCCGCAACTCTCGATCGTTGTACATATAACGAGCGTGTGATTAATACGTAACGACGTTTCGACGTTAATGGCCAAGATTTAAATAATCGAATCGTCTTTGCGCGCGGGTCGATAGGTCGACTATCGACGCTCACTTAGTCGTGAGAATGTGCGCATGCGCTGTCGACGCGGTGACACGCTGTTGTTTACGAGCGCGGCCGCCTCGTCGTCACATACCCCACGTGAGCGCAACCTGAGCCGTGCATGCCGACAGTGTGTGCTAAAAAAAAATTTTTTTAAATCGTTTCACAGCTACCTTGTGGGTGCTGACACCACAGATGAGTGAGACCTGGCCAACGAAATGTGAGTATTTTGAAGAGCCACCCTCGGATTGGCTCCGACACGCCCATTTATGACGTCGGCATTCACAAGTTTGCCGTGGAACCCTTTGGTACCAACGAAACTATACTTGGTACCAATCTAATCAACACCCCGCCAATCACTAACCTCAAAAGGAGGTGACATTATTGTGGAGATTATCAATCGTCAGCATTATTCAACAAAACAGTCACCTTCTCAGCCGGTACAGTCAGCTACAAACCGCATGGACTTGTAACCTGACTACTACGGGTAGCGCTTACTCTGTATAGAGACAGTTAAGACAAGACTGATATTTACAATTTTCAACAAAGGATGTGACAGTTAAGTAAAGTAAGTTAGTAACCCTTTAAGTCTCGTTTTACCGGGATGCGAAATTGCCTCCGGCATCAGGGGCTTCTCTCACCTCGTTGCGAATACAAATTAAATTATGTGAATGGGTAACTAAAAAAAAGTAGTGGATTTGTGGAGGGTTGATGCATTATTATATACCAACTTCTTTATACCGTTTTGTTTACCATTACCATCTATTGCGACTGGAATTGCCTCCCGCTTACGTCAAAAACGTTGCCTGGTTCGACTATACTCGGACGGGGTATGTGACGGTGTGTGTCCGGCGTACACAAGCCTATCTACACAAATCACCTATTTAACGCGTGAAATATGAAACGAAGTACGAGAATCATTAAAAACGGGGCATCCTGTTCTGCTGCGATGATTTAGTTGCAACCAACCTGTCCGCTGTTCGTTCGTTTGTTGTGCTCTCTCGCGCGCTCATTTAGTGAACGCACGCTTCCCTCCGCGCTAATACGGCGCGTAGTGATGTCATTAGCCGCATTTAGACGTTGTGCAGGTAGGTAGGCAGGCGATAGGACGTTCAACTCGGAGACTTTCGCGGCCCGACGCTGTAAGGGTACCAATAGGGTGTATTCACATATTGCGCATGGTGGCCACATGGGAGGCCACAATAGCATGTGATTAGTAGTTCATTCTTACTATGTTTCAGCTGGCGTTTGATGCAAATTCAACTGTTCTCTAACTTGGTTTGCTATATTATTACTGAAAAGCAACATAAATAAACCCTAATTTCGGCCACTCTTTGTGTTGGTTACGATGGCACACATAAACATTTCCATAAACTTTATCGGGGGATATACGTGTTCAAACTTGTCCTATTTCCCCGTAAACAATATTATTCGTTTTCTATTGACAGCTAAATGAAACTTGAAATAGTACTATAGGTGGCCTCCAATATGCCCGATGTGACGTCACGTGAATACTCCCTTTTACGCGCCGTTTATTGGGCGCTGACATCTTGGGCGAGCTGGCTCGAGCGTGTATCAGGCTGCCGGCGAGCTCTTTGCTATCAAGACGTGCAAGCATTGAGTGAATAATACAGGGTAGAGTCGCAACGCAATCGGCAGTTTGTCTACCGCCTTTTACTGCCCAAAATACTTTAGTCGGGTAGTAAGTAGAAGTTCGCCAAGCGATGCGACGACGCGGAGCCTGATTGGTCGGCTACTTCACCGAAGATATAGCGGAGACAGCCGAAAACTCCGTCATCGCGTCGCTTGGCGAACTTCTACTACCCGACTAAAGTATGTTGGGCAGCCCAGCATAAGACGGTAGAAAAACTGCCGATTGCGTTGCAACTCTACCCTACATTACTCACTCAACGGTTAGAGTTGGAACTTATGCCATTCTCTGCCTAGTTGCCCTATAATGGTTTGCACATATTTCCTTCTTGCTATATTTTGCCCCTCCATTAGATCCCTTTCTACTGTCAGGGAGACACATGTCGCAAGATGTTCCGCGTCCTGGTCTTGTTCTTTGCAGAGTGGGCAACTAACTAACTAACTAACTAACTAACTAACTAACTAACTAACTAACTAACTAACTAACTAGAAGATAACAAGTTGTCTGTTCAACCACCAGGTTCACGTTGCGCGGCAAACAAGAGTCCCACGCCACGAAGCTTTCGTTCGAGCTGGAGGTTTGCGTGATTGGTCGGCCGGGCTCGGTGACTCCCGACGACCTCATCGATGACGTCATGGGGGGCACGATGGTCGGCATCAAGCGCAAGAGACTGAAGGGCGACGTGTGGCGCTACAAGCGGGTGTGCGAGGAAGTGTTGGCGATGGCGGCCATTGAAGAACCTCCCTACGTCTAGACCTCGTGATTGGTCGGCCGTGCTCGGTGACTCTCGATGACGTCATGGTCAGCATCAAGCGCAAGCGACTGAAGGGCGACGCGTGGCGCTACAAGCGGGTGTGCGAGGAAGTGTTGGCGATGGCGGCCATTGAAGAACCTCCCTACGTCTAGACCGCGTCCTCGCTATATATATAGACAAGACTTCACCCCTCTTCGCGCTCTGGATCGCCTACCACCCACAATTGTCGGAATCGGGATCGTCATTCGGAAATCGTGAAACAGTTAACTTACATAATTCTTTGCTCAATAAAATCGTATTGTTTTAATGATTTAGCGTGAGAAAATGTCCCGATTGCGATCATGATGCCGACAATTGTGGTTGGGGCTTAAGTAGCAGAGCGATACCAGTATTGTTTTCAATGGAACCGAATCTGTTTTCAATATTATGGCTTTATTTTAGAATCCATCCGAATCTCGGCCAACGCATCTTACTTCGATGGGGATTATTGGAGGGGGGGGGGGGGGGTTATTGATTAAATCAGAGCTACCAGATCTGTAATGGTAAGTTATCTTGATATGCAGATCCCCTAGGTATGTACCTACCAGTTGCTTTGTTCCAGATTCAAATCCTGACCTGGGCATTTTGGTGTTTTCTTATCTTCGTGTATTATTACTCATTGATTGTCAAGATTAGTATCATTGACCAAAGATGGTCAAATATCATCGTCTGTAGGCGGATATGAAAGGCTCACGGGCATGGTGCGAAGGTGGGGGTGGGAAATGTACAGATGGTATGGGCAAACTTGAAGTTACTGGCTGGTTGCAAAATACTACGTACGCTTATGTGTGCCTTGATTCTACTGTACATTGTTTGTTGTTTCCGAAGGTCATGGCTACAGACATGTAGTCAAGGATATTTTTGTAAAAGTGTGTACATACTACATATTAATATTTACTTGCGGTACATGTTATGTATTTGCTTGTATTTATTTAGTCAACATATCATTTTAAATGATGTTTTAGTCTTCACAGGTGTATAATGTATAAGGACTTGTTGTAGGGTAAGCCTAAGGTATAGGTATAGATAGTTGATGATTTTATCTTTAATTACCATTTTAGGGTTTATTAGCCTTGAATTTTAATTATAGATGGTTTGTGTAGTATACTGAGGAGCAATCTTGAGAAATGAAATGTATTGTAAAATTTTATGAAACTTTATATATTTTTTTACAGAAATATGTAGTTTTTTATTTTTACTGTGGGTATAGTCTTTAATAGTTTTGATTATGATTTTCTTTTATAATAGCGAGCATAGTTTTAGGCTACGTGTGCCCATCAATAATACATTCCAAATTCTACAATTTGGAGAATTGTTTGTTTGAAATGAGAGCGATTTTACTGTACGGAACGTTTTTTGGTTATGTATTGTAATATTCTCAAATGATTATTATGTGATTGTAATGTTTCTTCATAGAACATCAAAAACATGTGCATAATATATTAAAATCGGTCAATTGAATTGTGTAAATAGATCGATCAAAGCTTTGAGCCCTGTCTTCCTGAAACTTAATTTGGGGACTTGGTAACAATATTGCATTTGTGATTTTGTAAATGTATATTCTGGTTAGGAGTCCTGGTTACTTTGTGCACTAATAAAATAAATACCTCAACCATATATCGAAGTACTCATTTTAATTGTCTGGTGTTGATATGCTGATCATTTCCTGGGTGTGCTGATCTTATCTCTACCTTATCGTGGTGGGCAGGTTTGCATGCTTTGCTGATACTGAGAGCTATTCCGACGGAAGCGTATGCTTCTGGTAGGGCCACCCTAACCGGACAGGTCGAGGGGGAGAAGTCAGACAAAAGGCAGTCCACGTCCTCCCCTTTCCCTTTTCCTCCCCGTTACATCTTACGTGTCCCTTTCCTCCATTCACCTCCCGACGTCATATGACTTCGAGTATAAAATACATCTGGAATTGGAACCGTTATAAAATCAATAATCGCGGACTACCAGAATCGGAAACATTATTTTTACCATTATTATTATTATTATTATTATTATTATTATTATTATTATTATTATTATTTATTATTATTATTATTATTATTTATTAATCCTAGCACAGTTTATACAACCAGAAATACATAGGATATAATAAAAAAAAAAACATACAAACATCATCACAAAATAAATAGACACATACCAACATCATCACAAAATAAATAGACACACAGAATTATATATAACAAAGAAACATCACATTACAATAAACGACACTTTTTCTTAAAAGTAAAAGTTGAGTCATTAAAAACATGTATACCTAAGTCATCTCTAAAATTTGTTTGTACTCGTGGTAGATATGAGTAAAAAATTCATATACGTGAACGAGGAGAATAGGAACCGTCTCCTTTATGAATAAAGGTTTCAAACCCTGTTTCGGACATCTTCGGGTCGGCCTAGGCGATGAAACGCGTCACTGCTGCCAGTAGAATGATCGGCCACGTCAAGTCAGGTGCTGCAACATTTGATGAGCTTGAGACCCGACCTTGAAAACACCTCATGTTCGAAACACAAGGTCACAAGACTAACTTCTTCGACAAATTGTTTCCGAGCATAAAGCAATCGCGACTTCATTCTTTTGCGATTACTCACTAGCTAGAACAAGTTACGCGATCCTAAATCATGTTCTTTTTTTTCGCGTTTGAGATTCCGTAGTTGAGAATTTGAGGAAAATAAAATGTTCTATTTAAATTTATAACTATTTTATCGTCTTTAGTTTATTATAGTGAGTTAATTGAAACGCTGCACTGACTATAGGTAATAAAATATAACTATCGAGAATGTACCTGTTTATACTAAGTTATAAACTGGGGATATTTACTACTAAGTATAAAACTTTTTTTGATAGTTTACTTAGACAGTTTAATGTAACAAAAATGGTAATTATATAATTCCTCCATAATTATGCTATAACATTCTAATGTTTTGTATTTTTCTGAGAGAGGTTTGTGTGCTCTATTGATCCAGAGAGCTATGCCGGCGGAAGCGTATGCTTCTGGTAGGGCCACCCTAGGTCGATTTGGGGAAGCCAGACGAAAGGCAGTCCACGTCCTCTCCCTTCTCTTTTCCTCCCCGTTACGTCCTGCTTGTCCCTTTCTCCAATCACCCCCGACGTCATATGACCTAGTTGTAGAGTACGTCTTTAAAAATAAATAACATAACTTGCTGCTGTATAAAAGTGTTTATTAAAAACAGGATGTACGATGATTATCGAGAGCAATATCTTTTCTCAAAAACTTAACGTTACAACGAACAAAAATAAAAAATAAGAACGTCCACGACTTCAAGCGCGGACTGGCTAGGGATGCCAGGATGCGATCGCATCCCGGGCCCCTGGGCTAATCCGGGCCCTTTGGCAGTCCGGGCCCCCGGGCTGCCACCATAAAGTTCCTATGATGTAAATACTTCTCTGTATATTGCTAAAAAAAATCTTAACCCCACTCTATAAGTATTATTTTGAAATTATATTTGAATTCATTGTAATTTATTGTAAATATTCAATGTATAATTAATTGAATATAATTGACATTATTTTGCTACTGGTAGGGTGGCCTCTGTTAATCGCGCTCTAAAATCACATTTTAGGTTATAAAATTCAATGTAACCCCCAACAAATTGTTTACGCCTTCGGAGTATTTGCCTCCGGCGGCTGGGGCTTCGCCCCAGACCTCAGCTGCGCCACGTTATCTCGTGCGGGCCCCCCCGAAACCCATCATCCCGGACCTTTTTATCCCAGTCCGCCCCTGCCCGACTTATAAAAATATACACACACATTGGAGATGCATTACTGAAGAACACAAGAACGCGCGTTCCGCTTTCAAACGAAGGAACCGGAACGAAGAACCAACCGATCTGGATGAACAGTCCAGACATAACCGAAAAACAGCGGCGTCCATTACACTCTAGGTTTTTGCTGTGAGAATTGGCGAGATACCGCATAAAAAGTGTTGCATAAACCGCAACTCCGGCTACCTTGCCGGGGGCCAACTGTAACAATGCCACCTTGCATGACCTTCAGAGTAGCCGGCAACGACCTTGCCTTGATGATACAGAGCAAGACACCGTGGGGTCAAAACACTGCATGCGGTACTTCAAGAAGACGGAGGCGATATACTGGTTGGTGCATCATAATTACAAATTTTTGTAGGAATCCCTGTATAATGAATATGAATAGTAAGTCGAACATCCCGACTAGATAGGGATAGGGGTCTGGAGCAATAGCCGGAGCCTTGTCATTTTTGTTTCTTCATCTATGACATTTTAAACGCCTGTAAACACGTTTCATAATCGGACAATGTGAAAAGAGGAACCCCTGACCTCTTCCACCCATTAGCCCTTTTAAATGCTCTTCCAGCTTGTCCCGTTCCTCCAACTTCTTCCACTTCCCCCGTATGGCCCCGGGAAGAATAGGTGACGGGTCTGACCTTAGAGGCGACAAAGGGGCCAAAGTCGTATGTCTAAACGGTTGATTATATTATTAAACAATAAATAATCAAAATGGTACCTCCGTAGCTTCCTTCTCCAGCCTCCTTTCCTTCCTTCTTGCCGTGATTCAACTGGCCAAGAAGATATACAAGGTCATTTGGCAGTCTGGATTAGGGATGGGCAAAAGCGTGTACTTCACTAAACGTGTACACTGCTGCTTGCAAAGCCGTGTACACGTGTACACGTCCGTGAGGTCCCACTTTCGAAAAAAAATCATGTTCTGTCTAGGCCGAAAAATTATGTTTTAAAGGGTTGTTCCCGCAAACACTTTCAAGACGTAATCAAGCGTTTTTCATGGTTCTGACCTCGGATCACGTGACAAGTGACAACTGAGGAGTGAGGACGGTCGCACATCGCATGAAACCACTCGTCGGCGCCAAGCCCTCCGTGGTCGGTCGCACACAGTATAGTATTACACGCGGCGCGTTTATTGTTTCGAGAGAAACAGTAAACGTGTACACGCATTAAAGCGTGTACACGTTTACACGTGTACACTATCCCATCCCTAGTCTGGATCACTGATAAGAGGTGGTGTAGGGGTAAGACGCGATACTCTAATTTGGGAGGTCGCCGGTTCGATTACGGCCACCGGAAATCCTGACTGAAGGTTTTTTCCCGAGATTTTCCTCAGTCGTAAAGGCGAATGCTGGATTGAGTTCTACTAGCAGCCCTTGGACATTCCTTCCATTCATTCCTTAGTCATAAAGGCGAATGCTGGATTGAGTTCTACTAGCAGCCCTTGGACATTCCTTCCATTCATTCTTAGTCGTAAAGGCGAATGCTGGAGTGAGTTCTACTAGCAGTCCTTGGACATTCCTTCCATTCATTCTCAGTCGTAAAGGCGAATGTTCCACATTATCCAAACAGGTGTGAGATCTCTATTGCTTGGGGCGATGGTGATTGCACATAATCACTCTTGATAGCAACATAAGTCTAACCTAGACGACGTATTTCATTGCTCGAACCGAGGCCTCATTTAATGTTGTAGTTATCAGGCAAGACTATAAAAACGCCATTACAGAAATATCAGTACCTTTCCATTTCCTACGGACAACGGAACATCTTCAGTTCTTGACACGTGTAAGGTAAGTGAGCTCCAGAGAGAAAGAGTCTCATTTATTAATTAATGTATTTATTGTTTAATAATATAAAATTCAGCTGTAATAGTTTACTTGTAAAAAGAGGAAGCTCAATAAAATTATGTTGATATTAACAATAATAGTTTATAGGTTAGTCCAACTGGGCACAGATTTACTAGTACTACTGTGTTTAGTTGAGGTAGTGTTTCGTAGCCATAGTATGTTCATAATATCAAGAAATATAGTTTGAGGGAAACTGTGAATCACACTGTGAATTCATAGTCGTCCCCTACCGCCTAGGGGAGCCCGATGTCACTAAGGATTTGTTTTCTATATGAGCAAGTAGCATGCACGAAATTGTAATCTAGCAACAACAGGCGCCTCTATGACTAGGAGACTTATTTCTCTATCTAGGAGACGATTATGAATTCATAGTCGTCCCCTACCACTAAGGGCGCCCGGTGTTGCTAAGGACTTGTTTTATATATGGGAAGTAACCAACAAAAAATTGTCTGTCTAGCAACAATGGGCGCCTCTACGAGTATGAGGACGACTATGAATACGGAGTAACCCTAAGCTTATACTTGTTAGTTGCTACGAGGGTAGTTTTTTGTGCAAGATCAAGACTGGACTACGTCAGACGGGTAGTCCAAGATACAAGAGGGAGGAAATAACGTAGATGTGTCTCTTAACAGGACGAGCATATCCGCCATGTTTAGTCCACGCAGAGCCCTCCTGCTTCTGACCTTGACTGTACTGACCCACAGTAAAGTGTTTGACAAGTGTTCTATGGCCAGGGAGCTGTTCTTCCAAGGCATCCCCATCAGACAGATAAACGAGTGTAAGTACCGACCTTCAATCTAGCGATGTCGGGGGTGATTTTTTTTCTTTCTTTATTTATTTATTTCTTTCTTTCTTTATTTATTTATTTATGTATTTATTTATTTATTTATTTATTTATTTATTTATTTATTTATTTATTTATTTATGTATTTATTTATTTATTTATTTATTTATTAATTAATTAATTTATTTATTTATTTATTTATTTATTTATTTATTTATTTATCTATTCATTTATTTGTTCATTTATTTTTTTATTTCTTCGTTCGTTTATTTATTTATTTATTTATTTATTTATTTATTTATTTATTTATTTATTTATTTATTTATTTATTTATTTATTTATTTATTTATTTATTTATTTATTTATTTATTTATTTATTTATTTATTTATTTATTTATTTATTTATTTATTTATTTATTTATTTATTTATTTATTTATTTATTTATTTATTTATTTATTTATTTATTTATTTATTTATTTATTTATTTATTTATTTATTTATTTATTTATTTATTTATTTATTTATTTATTTATTTATTTATTTACTTACTTATTTATTTATTTATTTACTTATTTATTTATTTTCTTATTTATTTATTTGTTTATTTATTTCGGGATTTCGGGAGGGGCCCAAGCCCCCCCCCCCCCCGAGCTCCCCCCTCCCCTGTATTACGCCACTGATATTGACTACCTTCTGTTTCTAGGGGGCTGTGTCGTGGCACAATCTAGTCCCAAGCGAGACACCTCCCTCGTAACCTCCAACGCAGACGGTAGCCACAACTATGGTGTATTTCAGGTTTGTTCAGACTCATTTTAAGTCAGTATTGCTAGATTTTCATAGTGTAGTCGTAAAGGTGTTTTATGACATCTTGGGAACGTTTGAAAACGTGATTCTTACCCGAAATTTGGTTTAGAATCAGTAAACAACGAAATAATAAACGTTCAAATATTGTTATTTCTACGATTGTTGTAAGTAGTTCATTTATTGAAGAACATAACAAATAATTTATAATATAAATATAATAATATAATAATTATAATAATAATAATGATAATAATAATAATAATAATAATAATAATAATAATAATAATAATAATAATAATAATAATAATAATAATAATAATAATAATAATAATAATAATAATAATAACATTCAAAATTTTTGGTACAAGAAGTTTTCAAACATGCACACCCAGATTGCTAAATGTCATAATGAATTTAAATTAGGAGACAAGGACTTACCAGATTTCTTTACTGAAGGAATAACATTTCTTAAACCAAAAGATATCACACCAAAAATCCAAGTAAATATATACCAACTATGTACAAAATCTTGACGTCGTGCATAACAAATAAAATATAAAGTCACTGCAAAGCACACAATATATTATAGCTGAAGAACTAAAGGGATGTCGTAAATTGTCGCAAGGGTGTAAGGAACAATTAATTATCGATTCTGTTGTAATGAACCAAGCATTCAACAAGAAGAGAAACATTCACGTTAGCTGTATTGATTACAAGAAAGCGTATGATTCGTCATCACATTCGTTGCTAATACAGATACTAGAAATTTATAAAGTAAACCCATTGATAGTAAACTTTTTGCGGACAGCGATGACGAGTTGGAAAACAACATTAAAGTTAAACGTAGGCAAAGAGCAGATATGTACTGACCCAGTTAACATCCGACGAGGTATTTTTCAAGGTGACTCGTTTAGTGCGTTATGGTTTTGTCTTTCAATAAATCCATTATCTCACATACTTAACAAATCTACACATGGTTTCAAGATAAAGGACGGTAATACGGTTTGCCACACACTTTCACATCTATTCTACATGGACGATCTCAAGCTATATTCTTTAAATGCGACACACATGACCAATCTTCTTAACTCAACGTTAGAATTCAGTAGAGATATATGTATGGATTTTGGAATTGATAAATGTAAGCCACTTCATATCATCAAAGGAAAGATAACGAAATTAGAAGAGTTTGAAATTGACGAAGACAACCGGATTGGAGTTATGGACGAAGAAGACATATACAAATATCTATGATTTGCTCAGGCTAAACGAATTGATCATAAACTGATGAAAAGTAAATTAATTTCTGCATACAAGAAACGAATAGGATCCATTTAAAAAAAAAACTGAATGGTAAAAACATTATCAAAGCAATTAACACTTACGTTATACCGGTACTTACATATTCATTTGGAATTATTAACTAGACACAGACAAAAAATCATGCCCTAGAAATTCTCACCCGCACAACATTCACCAAATACAGAAGTCATCACCCCAAGTTAGCAAAAGAAAGGGTGACTTTACCGAGAGAAAAAGGGGGAAGAGGCTTGATTGATTTAAACAATTTATATTATAAACAAATTGAATTTCTAAGAAAGTACTTTTACACAAAATGCCCACATTCACAACTTCATAGAGCTACAGTGTTGGCAGACAAGTCGCTTTCTCCACTCAATTTAAATGACGGAAATTTACACTTGCTTCAAAAAATACATTCTGACACAGCAAATGAGGTAAGAATATCAGAAAAGACTTTACATAGCAGACATTATAAAGAACTTCTTAAGGATAACGTCGATAGGGTAGCATCGAACAAATGATTAACGTCCGGGGACATTTTCAGCGAAACAGAGGGATTTATGATCGCTATTCAAGAAAAAGTAATCAAGACTTACAATTACAAAAAATAATGAAAGACGTCACAGTGGATGATAAATGTAGAAAATGTAATATGAACGGCGAAACAATTGAACATATCGTATCTGGGTGCAAAATGCTGTGTCAAACAGATTATCTTCATAGGCATAACCAAGTTCCGAACATTATACATAAAAAATTAGCCATAAAGTATAAACTTATAAACACAACCACTGCGTATTACAAATACAAGCCTGAAAAGGTATTAGATAGTATAAGACTACAAATTATATTACGACCGGGCAGTTATAACAGACCAAACCATACATCACAATAGACCGGATATTATATTTATTGACAAGAAGAAACAAGAAACGATTTTAATTGATGTTGCCGTCCCTTTATGCCACAATGTAGAGACAACTTGGCGGGAAAAGATATACAGATAGAAGGAATTATCTATCGAAATAAAAAGGTTGTGGAAGCAAAATAATGTAACTGTTGTATCGTTAATTATCACACATATACATCGAGATGCAAAAAGCAATAATTTTGGAGACATGTAGGATAGTGCGAAATTTTTGAACTAAGAAGAATGAAGACTTCAAGAAGTGCTCCATCCTGATGTGGTTTTCGTGGTTTTCCACCGTACGAAGAGCGAATGCTGGGATGAGTACAAATCGGCCACGACCGTACATAGCATCCACAGTTTGATTTGGAAAAAATAATATGGACAATGATATATTTAATTAGTTCTAAGTAGATTTTAATAAGGTAAACACATGGAAATACTTGACATTTATGTCCGTACAACATGTTTATGCCGGTTTTGACCGAGTTTGTATGTATTGCAACAATAAAATAATAATAATAATAATCAATAAACAAGAACATAAAAAACAATCGTAACAGTTTCAATATTTTGAAAGATTAAAAAAAATGATTAGTTGATTCAAACCCAAATCTCAGATAAGAATAACTTTTTTAATATCATGAAACGTTTAAAGACTGAGGAGGTTGTGAATAGGTGGTGGAATATACATAAAAATATCGACTTGTTGTTTTGGGGGTTTATTGCCAACTTGACGAAGGTAAAGTAAATTTCCCGTAGGGGTTTATTCCTAAAATTGAAGTACAATACTTGGCCAACTAAGCAATATGATGTCACAACAATTATTGAGCAAGATTAGTGTTTGTAGATGACGAAAAGATTGATTAGTTAATCAAAGATCGAATGTTTCAGATAAATGACAAGGATTGGTGTGACCAAAATACGGAGGGTAAGGGATGCATGGTGCGTTGCAGTGGTGAGTAAAGCCCGGTTTACACACGGTAATAAGGTTTAAAGTATAAGGTTCAGACGAAGTTAAATCAAGCAATAATGATGGCGTTCACATAACTTCCTAAGATTTAAGGCCCATCCACATTGAAAATTACAAGTAACAGTAACAGTAAAATTAAGGTTTTAGACACTCCCATTGGCTAAGCAATGACCTTGGGTTCTCAGCAGCCAATGAGAGTGTCCGAAACCTTAATTCTAACGTTACTGTTACTGCTAATTTTCAATGTGGATAGGCCTTAAAGGTCTAGGACGAAAACTGAAACTATTCCAACTTGTTAGCTCTTATCCCTAAAATTCTTAGCCCAGCCAATGAGAGACGAACTTTTATAAATCCGGCCAATGGTAGCGATCCTAGTAAATCACTTTGGAAAATACTTTCCTTAGAAAAAAATATTCATCATCATCATCAACTGTTGCCACGTCCAACTCTGCGTTGGGTCGGCATTGAAGATAAGCCTCTCCATCTTCTTCTATCCTGCCACCACTCTTCCCCCTCAACTACATTCTAGTCCCCTCCTCGCATTTCCACATCCTTCCTCACTTATGAAAAATTAAAAATTAAAAAAATATTAATAACAAAATATTAAATTTTATATGAAATATAAAATTTGATATAAAATAAAAAATAATATTATAATAACGGTGTGTATACCCAGCATAACGTCAAAGGTCGAAGACAGTCTTGAAGTAAAGGCTCAACCGGTAGATTACCATTGATCCTCGTGCTCTTCTCTTTTACAGACCTGATAGATGATGACCTATATGAGGACGTTGCCTGCGCCCTCAGGATCTACAAGACTCTTGGCTTCTCTGCCTGGCCGGGGTACGCGCAGAACTGTGAGGGTGGGAAGGCACCCGACCTTTTCTTCTGCTTCTGACATGTCCACATTCAACGAAGAAAGAAAATATGATCTATAATTTTTTATTTTTTTTATTTTATATTGTGGCGTATTATTATTTATTATTGTTTTAACAACTTTATTATGAACTTTTTGGATAAATATTTAGTAGGCTACTAACTAATTTTCACGTATTGCAACCAGACAGACTTCCCATTGGTTGTTGCGATGGTGAAGACAAGTTAGTAGCCTTCTAAATATTACATCCAAAAACTCAACGCCAACTATGGAAATAACCAGTTGGATCTCTTCAAGGTCTACTTGATCTCCGCCTAGCGAAGATCAAGTAGACCTTGTATGTCTTTAAAATATTAATCGTTTTCCGACATATCAATATTTGATTTAGTTTTCGCACTAGATAAAGGCTGGTCCACACAGATTTTGAAGACATAATGCATAAGGTTTCAAGACGTTGTTTTAAAAACAACAATGAAAACAATGACTTAAAACTAAAACTTTGTGTGAACGCCAGTACGTGTTTCCTATGATCCAACTTTACGACTACGCGTTAAACCTTAAATCGTATGTCTTAAAAATCTGTGTGGACCAGCCTTAAACTGAAGATGTTATTATAGTATTGAAATATGCGTTTATATATTAATATTTATTGGAATAATAAACCATTAATAAAAACGAGCGTTTTAAATTTTCTATAGGATGACGTATTTTGATTTTCTTTTGGAACGATTTAAAAACCCATTTAAAGTAATTTTATCAGACCGAAATCGGGTGTTCGTCAAGGTAGGTGAACGTAGAACGTACAGTCAGGATTTTAGAGGATTTACAGGATTTCCTGATGTAATAATGGAATGTGAAGTGTCTGCAATAGAATACCACAATCATGTTATCACTTAGCCACACTTGCATGGCTGGCAGACTAGGAAACCTCAAGCCACACGAGAAGTGGGCTCCGGTTGTGCTATATGACTACGGAGTCAACGACCAACTGAGGACATTTTATTAATTAATTAATGTATTTATTTATGTAATGTCTATCCTTCAGTTATAAAAACTGATTTACAAAGGAGGACAATAAATAAAACTAGGTTATGCAAACAATTTATAATAATGAAATCATAAATAACAATAACAAACAACAAAACAAAACAAACTACTGTACTATACAAAATCAAGAACAAGGAAAAATAATTGAGAAATAAAATAAAATAACATCAAGTGAAAATGCATTATATTAAATAATAAAAATAAAGTATATAAATAAACGTATTAATATACGCATTGGTTGGTTATGTTGCGGTAATTGTTATTAATACTTGGCTTCAATTTACTTTTTCACATAGATGACACTTACACCTAACACATGGCTATTTACTAAGGCAGTGGCGTATTCACGGGGGGGGAGGGGGGGGACAAAACCCCCCCTTTTGCAAAGGAAACATGGAAGATGACCGTTTACATTTCATTTCAATAGACAGTATTTCAATAGACAGTATCAATAGACAGTATTTCAATAGACAGTTAGATGTTTTACTTTATAATTATCGTATATTGTTGTAATTGAAAGCAAAAGCAATACGAAAAATATGCAAATTATTGATTGAGGTTCCTTTTATTAGCGGTGCTAAGGAAAAAATGTGTTGCCAGAAACTCAGTAATCTTGTTTCAGTTAGCCGCTGTAAAACGCACAGATTTGCACTAAAATTACCTTGACGAGATTTTTTTCGGGGGGCAAGCCCCCCGGAACTCCAATTATGTTTCGGCATCCACTCTCTATATGGGTTGAAAACCCCCCCCTTTCCCAATTCCTGGATACGCCACTGTACTAAGGCGGGAAGAGCCCCCATCTTGTGACGTATGCAAAGAAATTCTCACCGTCAAACACATCCTGTCATCATGCATGAACATCCAAGAAAGGAAAAGAGTTATGTATAGGATTGGTTGATGGTTTCTATGGAGTTTGTTTTTGTTATGGAAAATAGCTTAAAATAAAACAAATCCATAGCAATAAATCCTGTACAGTTTACTATGCATCTGGTCCTAAGGGCGGAATGCAGAGTCGAGTTGGTAATGGTATAGGCCTATGATTTGTTTATGATTGAATTATGGAGTTGTTCTTCATATGAAAAGTAGCATACAATAAAACAATTCCATAGCAACAAATCCTATACTTAACTTGACAGTTTATGCATCTGGCCCACAGTCTTCTACTTTAATAAACACTCAAATATGTTTTAAAAATCTAGTGTAATAATGTATTAGCATGGATTTACAAAAGGTTCAAAGTTAGGCCGGTCTTAGGTTGGAATTCATAGTCGGCCCCTACACCTAGGGGCACCCATTGTTGCTATGGATTTGTTTTGTTTATGGGAAATAACATGGAAACAATTGTTACCTTAGCAACAATGGGCGCCCCTAGGTGTAGGGGCCGACTATGAATTCCAACCTTAGAGTTAATACCAGAAAAAAAACTTGGGACCTCTTGTGAACCCAGACCATAGGAATCGACTGATTAAAAGATAACAATGTGAATAAGTAACTTTCTTTATTTTTATTTCTCAAAATAGAAGTTTTCACAACTCGACATTACAAATAGTTTGAAATTGATTAAAATTTGATTGAAAAAGATTACAATGTGTATAAGTAACTTTATTTTTATTTCTCAGAAAAGAAGTTTTCACAATTCGACATTAGAAATAGTTAGAAATTCACTTATAACAAAATAAGTGAATATTTGAACACTCGTGACGGCAACACTGTTAAATGAATCATGTTGGTGTGACTCCGTGTCCAGCTATTTGAAACAGGAAGACACGTCAGCAGCTTTGCCGCCTTTGCACTTAGCGACCCAAGCAGTCCAGGCGGAGAACCCGTGAACCTTGTAGATCTTGTGCACACACTCAACGTCGTCGTTAAGACTGTCGTCCAGCAGGTCTGAAACAGACGACAGTGCCAGTTATGTACCTGTGTCAGTCGGGTCGGGTCGTCAAAAACCGCAGCAAATTGTCATGTTCTAATTATATCTCAAGAATGGACCTCGAAATCGAAAATCTGAAAAATAAGGATGCTGTGGTTTGGTAAGCTTTACAAACCGAATGATAAATTTACTTAATATTGTAATCAGAATGACTGTGATACCTATTTTATTGAATTATTAATGAAATAGGTATCAGTCACAGTCATACTGATTATAATGTTGGATACATTTATCATTCAGTAGGGCTTACCAAACCACAGCGTTATGATTTCTCAGATTATCGATTTTGTGTTTCAATCTTGAGATATCATAAAAAAAAAAAATCTGCGGTTTTTGACGTATAGGTATCCTTCGCTTATTTTAGAAAACTGAAAAACCGTGCCCGCACAGCCTTAAGCCCAGTTAACCGTAATATTTATAAGGTAATGTATAAAAAGAATTATGACGGCTCGAAGTTACCACTTACATATTGTAATGTAAGCCAGTATCATATCAAAGGATTAAACAGTAAAATTCATAAATTACAAAATCGCAGCCGGAACCGGGAATCGAGCCCTGGACCGTGGGAGATCCGGGTTCGAGTGCCGGTTGGGTCGCGTACATTCTGACGTTACTCACCTCGGCAGCGTATGTTACACTCGTTGCCAGCCGGGCCCGACTCGTTGCACCAATAGCGGCTGTTTATCTAAAACACAGGCATTAGTGTACACCCAGTGTGTGAATGACCCAAATAAATAATGAAATAAATAAAAAATAAATACATTTAAGTATTGTGCAGCCTACCGTCTACCCACTCAGTCATAAGAACTATATAGTAGGGGACATTAACAATTGTATACCATTTATTTACTATGACGGCTCCATACTCACAGCTTTTTGTATAAATTAATTAATTTTTAGTAGGAATACCTGTTATGGGGCACACACCAGCTTTACCTGATGTGCCCCTCTTCAGGTAACTAACTAGGTTATTAAGGTGTTTGGATACCTGGGAAGTTGTTATCTATTTACCAAATACAAGAATGTTACGTTGAAGGTGTCATACACTTTGTTCTAAAATCATGCCCAAATGTGTTGCTTGCCATAGTTGTCTCACTGACTGACGAAATAGCAGAATGCTCTAATAACAACTTTATTTTCGACTTCTCCGCTTACCAACATCAGCTACTGAAAACTGGAATTTTAGACCGTGTATGGGTATTTCGAAGATGCCAACTCCAGTGGGCGTCAATAATTAGGATAATCGCTATTAGGGATGTATGAAATAACGCCAACAAATTGTTGATTTTCTTCGAAACAGAATGCAGTAACAATTACACTGGGATAACTTTATGACCCTATGACGGCACTCACAGAAGGACAACTTTATGACCCTATGACGGCACTCACAGAAGGACAACTTGACGCCCCTATAACAACGCTCACAAAAGCACATGAAAACTTTTGTCTAGCTAGAGAACATTTTTTACAATCTATGTACAATAATTCTTAATTCGTACCTGGAAAAGTCCGTAGTCTTTGCTTCCGTCAGTGTTGGGTGGCCCAACCACGTGTGTCCGCCTTGAGCTCTCTCCTTCCACAAGACAGACCCCTGGAAACAACCACGTGACTCTCAACGATAGGTGAAGTAGGTGTGCCACAAGGCTCCATTCTAGGACCACTTGTATACTATAAATTATTCTGATAAAACCTGTCTAGAGACTGCTATCTTTTCGTGGTGGGCAGGTTTGTGTATTTTGGTTATCCAAAGAGCTATGTCGGCAGAAGTGTATAGTTCTGGTAGGGTCACCCTAGCCGTCCTCACCTCTCCCCTTTCCACCCAAATTTACATCCATATTGTCCCTTTCCTCCAAACATCCTCCGACGTCATATGATCATAGTAGTCGAGTACGTCGTTAAACAACAAATAATCAATGAATATAAGAACTTCAAACTGTTTGTTTGTTACCCTTGATGTGAGGCTATGTACAGGAGTATTTACTTACAATCGTTAATCTGGTCACGGGGTAGACCCTTCCTCAACAACTCTCTGGCAAGTCCGCAGCGCGTGAAGGTTTTGGACTGGGCTGCAGCCACCATGACCAGTAAGGCTACAAGGGTGGTGATGCGTGGACCAAACATGGCTGATCTATGTACAAACACACAGAGTATATCAAATATTGCAACCAATAGAGTAGCTATGATGCTGATTACATCGAATAGTAATACAAATTCAATAAAAATAACAACCATATGTACCTATTAAAATGTTGGATACATTTGTCCTATACAGCTTATCAAACCACAGTGTGCTATGCCATAAAAAATGAAAATGATTTTCGACACTTTCCCGTTGAAGTGTAAATATTCTAAGATACTTAAGTGTCTGTTTATGGCCGTGTTTTTCCCGGGGCTATTTTTTTTACTGTGTAATTCTTTGTAAAAGACAAGGAACTATTATTCTGTGTTTAAAAAAGAGAAGTCTATACTCACCGTATATTCAAGTGTGATGCTGGAGCTATATGTGTTATAGCGAGAATCTATAGCAACTTGTGCTACATAAGGACTTTTTGTGTGTTTATATATGTTCAGATCGGCTCTGTGAGGGCATTGATTGCATTTTCTCACTATTTCTTGAGGTGAATTGTTGCATTGTGCTTCCTGCCTGTTCAACCACTGCACTACAAGTCTTCCTGTAAACACAAGAAACCGACGAGGGAAAACCATTACACAATTACCGCAATAAGTCTTGGCGACAATAACATTACATAAGGTCCGTACTCATTAATAAAATAAATAGATAAGTTCGTATTTATAGAGTCTATACCCACTTAGTAACAAGACTGATTTTCTCATAGTGTACTTACTTTACTTTATTGCAGGGGCTAATTTGAGCCGGAACGCACCGGAACACAGTTCCGATTCCTTTTCCGAAACCAGAACGCGCGTTCCGGTATTATTTCCTAACGTAGGTTACTCCTTAAAAACTCGTGAATTAATTCTTATCTCTGAAAATTTCACAAATATATTTTCTTATTTGTTGGTATGAATGCATAGTTATTCAACTTTATGAATTACCCCTAGGTAGGCAGACCCAAATACATAGGCAATAACCTTCTGACTGACCACTGACACTAAACAGATAACTAATTAATAATTATATGTTATCTGTGTTCACAATGTATAAATGTGAGCGGGGTTGGTGCCAAATTATATTTGACAAACAAAATATGCGTTCTGGTTCCTTTTCAATTACAAATTAAGCCCTGCTTTATTGTAATTAAGACCAGTGTAGGGCACAATGCTCTCTTTAGCCTGATGAGTGATGATTGATGAATGATAATGAGGAAGGGAGGAGGGGAAATCTTGTACCCCTACCCCTAGGGGCGCTCGTTGTTGCCATGAGGTAACAGTTTCATGCAATGTTATTTTCTTAGCAACACTGGGCGCCCCTAAGGGTAGGGGACGACTATGAATTCGAACCTCTTCAGGTTTGAGTCAGGGATAGTCTGACTATGAAAACCACACGAAATTAAGTTTTTTTTTTATATCTTGAGAACGTTACACAATTTAAGAAAAGTGATGAATGCCAGAATTGTGGTTTGGTAACAACTAAAAAAGCGGATTCAAAAAGTTTAAAATATTAATTTATCGTTCAATCGAAATATTTTTTTTTTTTTTTTATCTTCTCTCGATTTCTGTCGGTTAAATAGCTGTATAATGCTTTACCACTGACACAAAGTAATATCAAATATATGTCTTTGAATAGAGAATTCAGTGCTCTTTGTTTATTTTCCAATAAATTATTTCCATTTTCAACCGTAGTAGAAAGCTTACACTAAAGTGTGTATTTAGTGGAAAGCTTTCTACTACGGTATAGAAAATGGAAATAATTTATTGAAAAATAAAAACATTCATGGGAAAGAGCACTAAATTTTCTATTCAAAAAAATATTTTGTTATACTTTGTGTCAGTTGTATAAAGCATTTTACAGCTATTTAACCGACATAAATGGGGGGGTAGCTCGACACCATCCTTAAACAACAAGTAATAATGTAAATATAAACAATAATGTAAATAAACAATAATGTTAACAAGGACAACGCTATGAATACGGAATAAACCATTGTCGCTTAGTTAGATCATAAGAATAGGGAATCATTACATAATTTTGTGCATCACCGTTAATTTCAACCATCACCATCCATCAGAACCTAGAATTAAGGCCAGGGGACAAGACATTAGTGTATGGGCTGCTGTGGCTCGTTTCTTGTCCCCTTTCTGTACCACATCTATGTAATTAATGTTGAACATAAAAATAAATAATAATAATAATAATAATAATAATAATAATAATAATAATAATAATAATGATAATAATAATAATAAATAAAAAACAAGTGATGTCAGAAACATCCGTGCCCTATCCTCAACCATCACAACAGTGTTGCCAGTCACTCTACAGACTGCTGTGACGTCACTACGCCAGGCACTACGCATGCGCCGCTTTCTCCAAGTCTGGGTGTCCCCGTGGGAAACTTCAAGTTAATCAACCGTGAAGTGAAAAACTTGAGAACAAATTGAAAAAACAACTACTACATTCTGCTTGGTTGGTAATGATATCCATGACTGTTCGTTGATTGGGGCGTTGTAGGATCAGCGTGCGAAACGCGGCCTGTGAGTAATGGGGCTCCCCTCACATCTTTTAGGGGCACGAAACACGTTTAAAAAATGTTATACAAATGAATAAATAAATTCACATTTAGAGTCTGCCTACTCAGTAACTAAACTGATTTGCAGTGGGGGACTTTATTTAAAGTGACTAAACCAACCCTGTAGGCTTCGAACACCATCGACGAGTGAGCGATAACCAATCAACGATCGATATTTCAAATGCGAAACATATGAATCAGTGATTGGACAGCGCGAACACCTGCGGATAAATGTAAGAATCAACAAGGCGCCGATTCAGAACAACTTTGAATTTATTGAGTGCTTCGTTGCTAGGACGGCTCCAAAGTCACCGTTTACTTATTCCTAAGCCAAGAAGTAATGGAATTGAATCCACATTAGAAGTTAAAAAACTTCTATAATAATAATAATAATTTTTAGTATGAAACCTGTTGAGAGACAATCCTCTTCAGGGCCCTCGTTCCAGTACAGTACGTTATAGATGCAACCGGTTGCAACTTGCGCCCGGGTTACGGAATGGGGGGCGCAACTTTACAACCAGTTACATGACCGCCTAAAAATGTTCTGGAATTTGGGGCAATTATAACAATTTTTCGTATGAATACCTAGAGCTCTTATAGGGTGCACATCAGTTTATCATAATGTGCCCCTCTTCAGGTGACTAACTTAGTTTATTAGAGTGTTTGGATAGTTCAGAAGGAATGTCTGAGGGCTTTTAGTAGGACTCTGTCCCCCAGCATTCGCCTTGTGACTGAGGAAAACCACGGGGAAAACCTTCAGTCATGACTGCCGAAGTAAACAATTAATTTGAATAACAGGGCTCAGATTCACAAAGGTGTCTAAGTGCTAGACGTCCTAGTTTAGGCAAATCTTAGTGATATAAATCACGCATATGTCGTTCTGAAATGTGATTCAGATAAAATATACTAAAATATCAACAATTTATCTAGTAATATATTATTTGTGAATGTGTAGTAATACCCAGAGATGATTTATCTAGCTAGGATTTGCCTAACTTAGACAACTTAGAGTTAGGCATCTTTGTGAATCCAGGCCCAGATATCTGACGCTTGTGTTTCCATGCGTGTTTTGTTTTTGCTAAGAACAGTAACTCCTCTTCAAAGAGCTACTAGGCGCAATACATTGCTTGTTTTCGATCATAAAACAAACAACATACTGCTTAGGGTATTTTCATTTACCAAGTAGTAAGAATTGAAACATAAGTTAATCGTCTCAAGCTGCTAGAGATGAATAAAATATGAACATATTCTTTAGATTGCAACAGAGAACGTGTTCATCGAGGGGCGAAAAGGCGGAGGGGTGGGGTGACTGTCCACAGGTAGTATTTTATATAAATGTTGTTACCAAGATATGTAACTGTATGGAGGTCCGAGGACCTATGCTCGTTCCTCGATGCCCGCCATATTGTATGATTGCCTGTTTGTTTACATTTTAACATGTGTGTTTTTCAATGTGATATACATCGCCTGGCGTATGTCATTGATATTGATGGCTATAAAAAAAAAGTACGCGAGTATCTGTATATCCATTGGACATAAAGTAGTCATTTCAGCATTGAAAATAATAATTTCTAAATATACAATATGGCGACGTTCTGAGAATAATCCATTGTTGAAATCTCAAAAGAGAATCAGTTTTAGTACGTCCAGATAGCAGTGAGTTACGTATCTTGGTAACAATATTTATATCTATATGGTATCAAAACTAATTCGTGACATGTTAAGGTTACGTTAAAACTAATTACAAAAGTCAAAAGTTATAAAACGTATCTTTTGTTGAGAAGATTATAATTGGTTGGGGGTGAATAATTTCAGAAAATGAATTAGCGTGAACTGTTAATTAATTTATTTACGATTAATGTCATTGAGTGAGCCGAGTTAATTTAACGAACAAGGAAATACTCAAAGAGCACAGCTGAGTGATTTCAGCGCTGTCGTCACCTCGTGGGAAAACTTCGAACTAACTTTCATGGGAATATTGTGAATAAGAAATTGACAAATCATCCAATATCTTGGACACAAAAGAGTGTTTGACACTTTAGGTGGCGAGGTTGTATTTTTTCTCACGGTTCTGTAGTTGTCACAGGCAATGCGCTTTAAGGTTGTAAGTCCATCTAGTCTGCGGAACTCCCGAATTCGGTCTTTTCCCAAATGTAAATAAAAATAAATCATCTTGTAGAGACCTGGACCCGGATTCACAAGAGGTCCTAAGTCTTTTTTGGTCTTATCTCTAAGACCCCCCTAACTTTCAACCTCTTGTAAATCCAGGAAAATATCTGAGAACAGACTTTAAAACATATTATTGGAATGTTCACTGTGTCCTTGTTCCTACCAGGAACAAGTTCGTTAGTTCATGAGACCTATGGGTCTAGTTTTACAAGAGGTCCAAAGTTAGGCCAGTCTTAGAGTTAGGACCAGAAAAAGACTTAGGACCTCCTGCGAATCCGCGGGCCCAGTGTTCTTTCTTACGAATGTTTCTTTGTTCCAATCAATACATCCGTTTATCAGATGTTCTTAATTACCTTATGTAATGTGATGTTGCTGGACGCCTTTCACACCTAATTAAAAACATCTGCTAAACGGAAATATCAATTGTAAAAAACCATTCATAATAAAGAACATTAAATTCTAGATTTTGATTTTCTTATGGGAGAATTTAAAACGTTTTTAAAGCGATTCAGACTTTAATCGGGAGTTCCGCAAAGTAGGTGAACATACAAACACATTATTACAAATACATATAAACACATTATTATTATTATTATTATTACTATTATTATTATTATTATTATTATTATTATTATTATTATTATTATTATTATTATTATTATTATTATTATTATTATTATTATTATTATTATTATTATTATTATTATTATTATTATTATTATTATTACACAGGCTTAAATCTATTAAACTATAAAGTCAAGTCAAAGTTATACATGGAAACTGTCTAAATAAATAAATGAATTCACATTTAGAGTCTACCCACTCAGTAACTAAACTGATTTGCAGTGGGGGACTTAAATTTAAAGCGACTAAACCAACCCTGTAGGTTCCAAACACCACTCAAGTAGGTTTGTAGAAAAGACAGGTCAGATGCACAGTTCAGTAGGATTTGTTTATGGTTGTTGTTTTCTATATGGCAAAAAATAAATTGTTACCTGGCCTGGCAACAACGGGCGCCCCTAGGG
>OX246750.1:9555929-9623429 GCA_945910005.1 Isoperla grammatica
CATTGCTAAGGGAGTATAATAATATTGAATAATTGACCTGAAATACTATTACTCTATGTGCTAACGAGGAAATCGTGTACCATGTCTTTTCAAAAGGGTCTATCGGGATGATGTAAGACTATTAGTAGTTAATTTCTACATTAAACCCCATTGTTAAGGGAGCAATAATATAGAATGAAAAGCCTGAAATACTATTACTGTACCTGCTAACTATAAAGAAATACACCGTGTCATGGCAACTAGGGTCATCGTGATGATGTAGGTGTAGTTACTTCAACGTAATAACGTAGTTGTTTAAGAAGTAATAATATTGAATGAGGGACATGAAATAAGCTATTACTTTACCTGCTAACGAGGAAGATACGATGACATAGCAACTAGGTTCATCGTAATGATGTAAGTTAGTTACTTAAAACATCTAAAAACTCGGAGTAATTATATTAAATGAAGAAGGTAGAGTAATATACTATTACTCTACCTGCTATCAAGGAAATTATATACGATGCCTAAATAACAAGGTTTGTTTTTTAACTACCTTAAGGGTCAAGGCAAAATGTGTATTTACTATGTATGTGTATGTGTACTATAGGTACTATTACTATGTATGTGTATATTCTGTATGCATTTTGTGTTGGAAATAAACTTACTTACTTACTTACTTACTAACTAGGTTCATCGCAATGATGTGATTTATTTACTTACAACATTAAAAACACATTGTTAAGGGAGTAATAATATTGAAGGATGTACCTGATATACTATTACTCTACCAGCTAAAGAGGAAATTTCATGATATGTGATTTCTCGTTAGCAGGTAAAGTAATAGTATTTCAGATCACTTATTAATTAAATATACTTACGCCCTTAGCAATGAGTATTAAATGTAGAAAGTAACGCTTACATAATCACGTAAAACATTGTTGTTGATATTTTTATACGGTATATCATTTCCTTGATAGCAGATACAGTAATAGTGTTTCAGGTCCCTCATTCAATCAATATCAATATTATTTCTCCCTTAACATCGAGCTTTTAAATGATTTAAGTAACTAAGTTACATCACTACGATGAACCTATAGTTGCTATGTCATCGTATATTACTTCCTCGTTAGCAGATAGAGTAATAGTATTTCAGGTCAGTTATTCAATATTATTATACTCCCTTAGCAATGAGTATTTAAATGTAGAATGTAACTAGTCTGACATCATCAAGATGTACCTTGTTGAAATTGTTGGTTTGTAATTTCCTTGTTAGCAGGTAGATTAATTTTATTTCACAGCTTTCAATCAGTATTATTACTCCCTTAAGCATTGAGTAATAATATTTCAAACAATTCTTCGCTATTCTTATACTACCTTGTGTCTTATCTACCCCCGGCATCCCTACCGTGTCCACCCATAGGCAACAGCATAAAGTATCGGGGTAGTACGCATATTGGGAAAAGTGACAGAATGAGCCAATTTTTATATCAGAATTGAGTGTGTGGTCGTTCGTGTTAAGTTCGAATAAGTGCAGTAACAATAGATTGATTGATAAATTGGCCTTTACGTCTCATATTTTTCGATAGGGCTAATCGAGACGGAAGTAACAAAAGAAACCACCACGGCGTCACCTAAGAGCGTACCGGCTAAGTAGGCAGTCAGTAAAGAACATTGTAATTTTTGTAAATCAGTTTCACTACTGAAAAGGATTGCTGTAAAATAAATAAATAAGCACATTACACCCCCCCACCCCCCTTCCCCACCCTTTTCCTAATGCCAGTGAAACTGGACGCATTCAAATCGGCTATATCTAAACACCGCTAAAAGTACTGTTCCTTTGTAATTCTTTCTCTTTTATCCTTCACTAAAACTTATTCTTAGCTGTTAGCGACATACACATGTACGCCTGTGTGAATATTATGAAGTGTACGTCTGTATTTTATTTCCTTAATTGCCAGTTGTTGTCTTTGTATTTGTTTGTTATTGTACTTGTCCTTGTATACAACTTTATTATATTGCACTTGTGGGTCTTGTGACCTGTTGTCAATAAAGAATAAATAAATGAATATTGAACAGTTTCCATCTAAATATTGTGTCACAACTATTTTGCGAAATTAGAGGAAATATAAAATTTTGAGTTAGATTAATAACTCAGGGAAAATCTCCGAGGCCCCTGAGGGCCCCCCTCGAAGTGGGGGTTTCCGGGCTTTGCCCGGGTGTGCCGGGCGGTAGTTACGCCACTGCCTCTGTTAATGGTGCCTTTGGATTGAACTTTCATAGAATGGTATTAATTGTGTGATATGTTTGATGTTTTTCGTGTACATTGCAAGAAACTACTTATTTACAACATTTAAAACTATTTTATTATGGTTAACATGCGTTTCTCTATAAAATAAAAAAATACTCTCTACATATAACCATTATCTAACTCAATATTGTATACACAGATATGTAAAAGAGTTTATGATGTACAGCCTAATTAGTAGACGACTGTTTCACGAAAAACCATTAATGGTTTTATATTAAGTTTTTTTTTTTATAATATCTTCTTGACGGATTTAAATAATATGTCATGAAAATATTTACAACATATCCGAACACACTTCACATAAGTTGTAAGTTTTTAACTCACGCCGCAATCCTGTCAAAAATATTATTCGCTCAACTGATAACGCGGTTCTCATGTGGCGTTTTCCTAGTTATTATTATACATTTTTTGTTGTAACACATACAAACTCGGTCATACCTGGTGCGATCATGTAGTACGGACATAAATGTCGAGTATTTCTATGCGCTTACCTTACTTAATCCACTTGAAACCTTAAAACAACGCACAATTAGCGCCTATCTATTATATGAAATGAATACATTATTCAACAAACATCTAAACAAACTTAAGATGTCGTGGCCACTTTGTTGAACCCATCTTAGCATTCGCTCTTCGTATGGCTGGACAACCACCAACACCACCGGCTGGATGGAGAATTCCTTGAAGTATATTCATTCTCCATAATAATAATAATTGTTGTTATTATTATTATTATTATTATTATTACTATTATTCGTAGGTAAGCCAGCCATTCTCTTCGCGCGTACCGCCATTGGCTTCAAACGGGTAAGTAACTTAACGGCCGCCAGATTCGCCCGTGTTGGCGCGAGTAACGCACTCTATCGCAGACTTAGGAAACTGTCTACGAGCGCGAGCCAGGCGGCCATGCAAGCTACCGGAATAACGCCCACATGGAACAAGGCCCACATGGAACAAGGCCCACATGGAATAACGCCCACATGGAACAAGGCCCACATTTTACGATCCCGAAGGTTGCATTGCCGTTGACCTTGATTATGCAAATCAGGTATGCAAATTAGGTGTGAGTAACGACTATCAAAACCAATATTAAACATTTGGCAACGCAGCATCGCTCGGGAAGCTTCGGGTTCGTAAAATGTGGGCCTTGTTCCATGTGGGCGTTATTCCATGTGGGCCTTGTTCCATGTGGGCCTTATTCCTTGTGGGCGTTATTCCGTGTACCCGAATCGATGTGCCATGTCTGTGCGCACGAGGCCTATGATTTTGTCACGTGTTCTGTGCAAGCGTAGACCTGCATATTTTAACAAGTCAACTCTTATTAGTGGATCATCGATTCTATTCTCCCGCGAGCGAAGGTCGAATGTGACTGGAGTCGAGAGTCGAAACGTGTTTCAACGATCGATCGACCACTCGTCGCTCGCATAGTCGAACTTTTCAAATAACAGCTTTATTGACAGGCCTAGGCTAGCCGGTGGGACGGCGATAACGTTTTTCCGTATTAAATAACAATTCTTAGTTTTGTGTTACGTTTTCGCAATTATAAGTGTATATTTTATATAAATCGGCAGTGAATATATAATCTAATACAATGATAGAAGGTTTGGACGGGTTGTATGACCTAAAGAAGACGGTTGGCAGTGGTGGCTTTGCAAAGGTTAAGCTTGCAACCCACATTTTGACAGGTGAAAAGGTTGCTATCAAGATGATGAAGAAATCAACTCTTGGTGTAAGTGTAGGCCTACCTAGCTGATGCTAGATTTAATAGGCTTGATCTTCTGTTTTATTGAGATACTTTCAAATGCCCACTAGGACGTGGAACACTAGGATGGCCTAGGTAGGCCTAATTCTGGAAAGGCTGGGTGCCTTTCCAGAACCAAGCTACATAAAATCATAATTATCAATAATTTGCTAGGCCTGGGGCCTAGGCCTAGGCCATACCCTACTTGTACACAATCAGGCCTAGGCCTAGCTAGGCCTAGGGAACGAGCTCCTGCAACAGCAATTGTCATGTTTGTTAGCGTACGATAAACATACACTTACGTTTACCACGCGAGCCAAGCTCGAGCTCGTAAGCGTGAGCTCAATAGTTCGGTATTCGTTTACTACGGACTTTGAGATCGTACTAAATACTACAGGTCTGGTTCGTGCTGAAAATAAGACGTGGTTAACTGCTTGCTAAACGCACGTATGTACACAGTTCGGTCCGCATGTGTTTATCACTCAATTTGAGATCGCACGGAGCGTGCTGGCTCGGCTTCTTCACCGAGCTGAGTTGGGTTCGAGCTTAGGTGTTTATCAGGCGAATTCAGTTAGCATAATAGGCCTATCCAGTTCGAGCTCGGCTCGCGTGGTAAACGTAGTCATAGGTAGGGCCTACGCTAAGCCTACGAAGCTCTTCCAGCTATTGGAGACTTAAACATGAACGTAAGCTCCTTTTGGATATAATTTTCTCTATTTTAATACATTGCAATTGCTGTTTCTCAACTCGGTCTAGGCCTAAGCCCTGCCTAGGTAACCAAGGCTGCCTTGGTAGACCTTGTCTAGTCCTAAAACCCAATGCCTGAGCTAGGCATGCTACTGAGTGGCATACATAATAGGCCCAAGCCACTAACACATATGATGATGATGACATCCATTTAGGTAGCATTTTTAATTAGGCCTAGACTTACTGGTTGATTCAGTAAAATGTATGTCATACTTTATTTAACTCGCACGAATCTGCAGCACGACATTCACCGCGTGAAACTGGAGTTGGAGGCGCTGAAAGTTCTCTCGCACCGTCACATCTGCAAGCTGTACCAAGTGATCGAGACCAAGACGCACTACTTCATCATCATCGAGTACTGCTCGGGCGGGGAACTGTTTGATCACATCGGTAATCTTGACCGTTTTATTCTCATCTTTATTTATTTATTGTTCTTAGATTCTGCTTAAATGAACTGAATTACAAAGGTGGACAATAATACTAAGTCTGTTACTTTGCAATTACAATACAGTTTAACACTGTATGTTACAAAATAAAATGAAACACATGAACAAAAAGAAAACTACTGGCCCTAGCCTAAAATATGTCTATTGAACTATAAAAATCGGCAAAATTAATTATAGTTTAAATAAGTAGAGGTGTTGGTTTTTTACTATATACCTAGTCTAGCATCACCTGTAAGCATCACGTTTTCTCAGGGTGATAGACTGAAGTCGAGTTTTGCATCCAATGTTTATTTTCCACCTTGGATCAATGTTGCTCTGTACAGCGAAAGGGTGTGGTGTTTGCCCATCTCTAAATCTAATAATGCTATTCTAATAATTATTATTCTATTAATGCTGTGTAATATAAATGGTGTATGCAACTAGAGCAGAAAAGCTCAAATCGTGGTCAATAAACAAATTGAAATTGAAATCGTTTTTTTCCCGCCAGTGGAGAAGAACCGCCTGTCGGAGAGCGAGTCCCGCAAGTACTTCCGACAGATCGTCTCGGCGGTGGCGCACCTGCACAGCCTCGGTTTCGTCCACCGCGACCTCAAGCCCGAGAACATCCTGCTCGACCGCGACCAGAACCTGAAGCTCATCGACTTTGGTCTGTGCGCGAAGCCGGCGGGCGGGATGGAGACTCACCTGTACACGTCGTGCGGCTCTCCGAGCTACGCCGCGCCCGAGCTCGTGCTGGGGCAGAAGTATCTCGGTAAGAAGCGGTGTTACCGGTATTATATTATTACCGGTATTATAAAGCGGTATAATAAATTAAACAATAACTAAATAAAATATATAATACCGTCTCGGGATAGGGTTAGAGATAAAGTTGGTATTTCTTCCGAACAACTGATCCGGTTTCTACTAACTTTTTTGTGTATTCCTTTTTTTTTTTTTTTTTATCTTATGCCGAAAGTTTGATTTTTCAATCATTTTTCTTCCTAGCTATCCAGTAAATATGTGCTTCCTTCTCTGGCCCGCTCAGGTTATTTGGCAGGGCGTCAATGTCAGATTTAAGTGCAGCACAGCTGAGGAGATGTGCTCTGTCCTGAAAACCTAATGTGGGAGATAGATTACGTACGTAGTACATACACATTATCTGATTATTTATCTGTAACTTCCACTTTTTTTTACAATTAGTAGGCTACGTTTTTTGATAGTATCCATTTTTAAAATACATTGTTTTGACATGCGAATCACGTTAAACATAGCAATATGGTGTACGAGCGAGAGCACAGAGACGTTCAAAAGGTTAGGGGGAATGTTGATCTTACCTCAATAAAGGGAAATGAGGTAGGCCTAGGCCTACACGGAGACGCAACTATATAGGCCTAACGCAGCATTTGTGGTTTTGAACAAAAAAAAGTGAAAAAGTGAGTAGAGCACCGGATCAGCTGTGCGCAAGTTTTACCATAAAGTTATCCTTTGGATTATAAGCAACATGTAACATCGACTTTGGTCTGTGCGCGAAGCCGGCCGGCGGGATGGAGACTCACCTGTATACGTCGTGCGGCTCGCCGAGCTACGCCGCGCCCGAGCTCGTGCTGGGGCAGAAGTATCTCGGTAAGAAGCGGCGGTACCGTTAATTAAAAGACGGAAACATAGTAGAACAAGTAAAACGTTATATAAAACCTAGTAGTTTGACTAGGCCTATACACTGTTCCTTGTCAAGATCAAAGAATTAAAAACGCAATATTTCGAGCCCTAATCAGAGCTCTTCGACAGGCGAAATCAAATATTGCGTTTTTAATTTTTTGATCTTGACAAGGAACGGTGTATAGCCTAGTCCAACTACTAGGTTTTATATAAGCGGTGTTACCGTCTCGGGATAGGGTTAGAGATAAAGTTACCCTTTGGATCATAAGGGCATAGGCCTATCTCAATTCGAATATTTGGCCTGCTTCGCCTACTTCGTCGACTAATAGCAACAATGAACAATTGTTGTAATCAATTGTCACGTTAGTTGGCGAAGCAGGCCAAGCAGGTCAAATGCTAGAATTGAGATATGCCTACCCCAAGCAACATTTTAAAGCCTCTGTTTGCTAGTTGCCATGGTGAAAACAAGTTCATCCAAGGATAAATTATTTTTAGTCTACATAAATTCGATTCAAGATCTTTATTCTTCCATTGTTTGTTTGCTTACACAGTTTACAAAGTTTGTGGTATCGTCTAGGAATATAACGTTAAAATAATAAAATGTAATAAATGCTTCGTGATACGAACAAAATGAGGCGTTCAAGAAAATATCTTTTGATAGGTAAGTAGAAAACCCACCTAGGAAAAAAAACCTCTGTAGGATATCCAATCCAAGTTAGTTTGTTGTCGTCAACATACTCCAACTTGTTATAGCTACAACGGAAAAATAAACGACCCACCTAAAGAAAATGAATAGGCCCATATGTACTTATATGTATTTGAAATATTTAGGAAATACTTGAAATACTTGAAGTAGGCTACTTATATGTAGGGCCTATAGTACTTGCAGTACTTATGTATTGTACAGTACTTGAAAGACGATTATTCCAGGTGCCGAAGTCGACATCTGGAGTCTGGGAGTGTTGCTGTACGCGTTGCTTTGCGGCTATCTTCCGTTCGATGATATGGAGTTGCCCACGCTCTACAGTAAAATATTGGTGAGCATAAACAAAATGTGACGACGATAGAAAAAATGAATAACAATAAAAATAAAAATTGTGAAATGTAAATAGGCCTACAGTAGTAGGCCAATAAGAAAAATTATCATCATCAACATCTGTTGCAACATCTAACTCTGCATTGGGTCGGCATTCTAGATAAGCCTCTCCATCTTCTTCTATCCTGCCACCACTCTTCCCCCTCAACTACATTCCAGTCCCCTCCTCGCATTTCCACATCCTTCCTCACTTTGTCGTGCCATCTTTGTCGTGGTCTTCCTCTCGTTCTTTCGTGGGAAAATAAGAATATAAATTACATTATCTTATATTACCCTTCTTCTTCTTCTTCTTCTTCTTCTTCTCAAATGCCCACATTTGGCTATTATGCCATCATGCTGGATCTGGTCAACCAGTAGAGACACGCTTCTTTCTCCACCCTCTTCATGCCGCTCGGCATTGCGTCACGTTCCCCTGCCAGTTTTGGACATACAAACAGGTATTGTGTTTTATTTGGTTAATTTGTTTATTTGTTGTTGACAATGTAATTTGTGTTATGTTTTTGTAGACGAGCACGATATAAGAATAAAATAGTTTAATAATTTAAAAAAAAAATGAAGTGTTGTCTATCGTTTCGGTACGCTTGTCGACAGAGCGGGAAATACCCCCAGGCCGAGTGGCTGTCGGACAGCAGCCGCAGTCTCATACACTCGATGCTCCAGGTGGACCCTAAGAAGCGCATCACCATCGAGCAGTTGCAGACGCATCCGTGGCTCATGGCCGGCGGAGAGGGTAATTGATTCTCACTTTCGTATTCGTTTTACAGCTGTTGCGTAGGCTACAGGTACACAGTAAAATTTCGATCGAAAAATTAAAGATTAAATTCATTTTGATCTTGTGCAGAATTCAATTTTGCATAGCTTATGTATTTGAAGAAACTTAAATGGCTGTGTTGACCAATAGTATATAAAGTGAGGAAAGGATCCAACAGCTTACCTTCGTGTAGTAAGATGACGGATTTGCGAGTTTGAAGTACACATAAAAGACATAATACAAAATATAATGAGACGTTTCGACCGAGGTCTTGCTCACTCGAGAGAAGAATGGCTACTGCAACTACTCTAGTCAACTAAACATGTCTTTTATGTGTACTTCAAACTCGCAAATCCGTCATCTTACTACACGAAGGTAAGCTGTTGGGTCCTTTCCTCACTTTATATACCATTCCAGCCGATTGGCACCTACTTTCATAACCTGTGTTGACCACTAGTTGGCCAAACGTCTCAGTATTTATTTATTTGTCTTAACTCGTCTATATGTTTCTCAAAGCGACGTATCTACTTTCTCAGGTAAGCTGTCGTGTTTCTGTACCTTTCCCCTCACTAGAACATGTTTTATCTTGTTCTGAGTTGAGAGAAACCATATTTGAAGAAAGTTTGTGAATAATTTCCAGAAAAACAATAAGTCAATACTCGTATTAGAATATGAAGATGTTTTTATCAATTTAAAATACTAATTTTTCGAAAGCAAATGCTGATAAATTAATTTTAATTTTATTAATTAATTATGTGTGCGTGCGTGACAGGTCCGCTGGTGAACCGTCACGCGCAGGCCGTCGCGCGCGACGAGGAGTGCCTGGCCGTGCTGGCGCGACACCACGGCACGTCGGCGCGACAGATGTGGTCGCGAGTCAGCGACTGGCGGTACGACTATGACACGGCCAGCTACCTTTTGTTGCTGGGTAGGAAGTCTCGCGGCCTGGCCGTCAGGCTAGTGGGCAACAGACATCCGCTCAGATCCAAACTGGTGAGTGAACGGGCGCACAGTGTCTCTAGATTAGCATGTAAATATATATTTAATATAGGCCTAGTATATATATATATACTGGCACGGCCAGCTATCTGTTGCTGCTGGGTAGAAAGTCTCGCGGCCTGGCTGGTGGGCAACAGACATCCGCTCAGATCCAAACTGGTGAGTGAACGGGCGCACAGTGTCTCTAGATTAGCGTGTAAATATATATATTTAATATAGGCCTAGTATATATATATATACTGGCACGGCCAGCTATCTGTTACTGCTGGGTAGGAAGTCTCGAGGCCTGGCTGGTGGGCAACAGACATCCGCTCAGATCCAAACTGGTGAGTGAACGGCCGCACAGTGTCTCTAGATTAGCGTGTAATATATATTTAATGCAGGCCTAGTATATATATATATATATACTGACACGGCCAGCTATCTGTTACTGCTGGGTAGGAAGTCTCGCGGCCTGGCTGGTGGGCAACAGACATCCGCTCAGATCCAAACTGGTGAGTGAACGGCCGCACAGTGTCTCTAGATTAGCGTGTAATATATATTTAATATAGGCCTAGTATATATATATACTGGCATGGCCAGCTGTCTGTTACTGCTGGGTAGGAAGTCTCGCGGCCTGGCTGGTGGGCAACAGACATCCGCTCAGATCCAAACTGGTGAGTGAACGGGCGCACAGTGTCTCTAGATTAGCGTGTAAATATATATTTAATATAGGCCTAGTATATATATATACTGACACGGCCAGCTATCTGTTACTGCTGGGTAGGAAGTCTCGCTGCCTGGTGGGCAACAGACATCCGCTCAGATCCAAACTGGTGAGTGAACGGGCGCACAGTGTCTCTAGATTAGCATGTAAATATATATTTAATATAGGCCTAGTATATATATATAACAGACATCCGCTCAGATCCAAACTGGTGAGTGAACGGGCGCACAGTGTCTCTAGATTAGCGTGTAAATATATATTTAATGCAGGCCTAGTATATATATATAACAGACATCCGCTCAGATCCAAACTGGTGAGTGAACGGGCGCACAGTGTCTCTAGATTAGCGTGTAAATATATATTTAATATAGGCCTAGTATATATATATATATATACTGACACGGCCAGCTATCTGTTGCTGCTGGGTAGGAAGTCTCGTGGCCTGGCTGGTGGGCAACAGACATCCGCTCAGATCCAAACTGGTGAGTGAACGGGCGCACAGTGTCTCTAGATTAGCGTGTAAATATATATTTAATATAGGCCTAGTATATATATATAACAGACATCCGCTCAGATCCAAACTGGTGAGTGAACGGGCGCACAGTGTCTCTAGATTAGCGTGTAAATATATATTTAATGCAGGCCTAGTATATATATATAACAGACATCCGCTCAGATCCAAACTGGTGAGTGAACGGGCGCACAGTGTCTCTAGATTAGCGTGTAAATATATATTTAATATAGGCCTAGTATATATATATATATATACTGACACGGCCAGCTATCTGTTGCTGCTGGGTAGGAAGTCTCGTGGCCTGGCTGGTGGGCAACAGACATCCGCTCAGATCCAAACTGGTGAGTGAACGGGCGCACAGTGTCTCTAGATTAGCGTGTAAATATATATTTAATATAGGCCTAGTATATATATATATATACTGGCACGGCCAGCTATCTGTTACTGCTGGGTAGGAAGTCTCGCTGCCTGGCTGGTGGGCAACAGACATCCGCTCAGATCCAAACTGGTGAGTGAACGGGCGCACAGTGTCTCTAGATTAGCGTGTAAATATATATTTAATATAGGCCTAGTATATATATATATACTGACACGGCCAGCTATCTGTTACTGCTGGGTAGGAAGTCTCGCTGCCTGGCTGGTGGGCAACAGACATCCGCTCAGATCCAAACTGGTGAGTGAACGGGCGCACAGTGTCTCTAGATTAGCGTGTAAATATATATTTAATATAGGCCTAGTATATATATATATATACTGACACGGCCAGCTATCTGTTACTGCTGGGTAGGAAGTCTCGCTGCCTGGCTGGTGGGCAACAGACATCCGCTCAGATCCAAACTGGTGAGTGAACGGGCGCACAGTGTCTCTAGATTAGCGTGTAAATATATATTTAATATAGGCCTAGTATATATATATATACTGACACGGCCAGCTATCTGTTACTGCTGGGTAGGAAGTCTCGAGGCCTGGCCGTCAGACTGGTGGGCAACAGACATCCGCTCAGATCCAAACTGGTGAGTGAACGGGCGCACAGTGTCTCTAGATTAGCGTGTAAATATATATTTAATGTAGGCCTAGTATATATATACTGACACGGCCAGCTATCTGTTACTGCTGGGTAGGAAGTCTCGAGGCCTGGCCGTCAGACTGGTGGGCAACAGACATCCGCTCAGATCCAAACTGGTGAGTGAACGGGCGCACAGTGTCTCTAGATTAGCGTGTAAATATATATTTAATGTAGGCCTAGTATATATATACTGACACGGCCAGCTATCTGTTACTGCTGGGTAGGAAGTCTCGAGGCCTGGCCGTCAGACTGGTGGGCAACAGACATCCGCTCAGATCCAAACTGGTGAGTGAACGGGCGCACAGTGTCTCTAGATTAGCGTGTAAATATATATTTAATGTAGGCCTAGTATATATATACTGACACGGCCAGCTATCTGTTACTGCTGGGTAGGAAGTCTCGCTGCCTGGCTGGTGGGCAACAGACATCCGCTCAGATCCAAACTGGTGAGTGAACGGGCGCACAGTGTCTCTAGATTAGCGTGTAAATATATATTTAATATAGGCCTAGTATATATATATACTGACACGGCCAGCTATCTGTTACTGCTGGGTAGGAAGTCTCGCTGCCTGGTGGGCAACAGACATCCGCTCAGATCCAAACTGGTGAGTGAACGGGCGCACAGTGTCTCTAGATTAGCGTGTAAATATATATTTAATATAGGCCTAGTATATATATATAACAGACATCCGCTCAGATCCAAACTGGTGAGTGAACGGGCGCACAGTGTCTCTAGATTAGCGTGTAAATATATATTTAATGCAGGCCTAGTATATATATATAACAGACATCCGCTCAGATCCAAACTGGTGAGTGAACGGGCGCACAGTGTCTCTAGATTAGCGTGTAAATATATATTTAATATAGGCCTAGTATATATATATATATATACTGACACGGCCAGCTATCTGTTGCTGCTGGGTAGGAAGTCTCGTGGCCTGGCTGGTGGGCAACAGACATCCGCTCAGATCCAAACTGGTGAGTGAACGGGCGCACAGTGTCTCTAGATTAGCGTGTAAATATATATTTAATATAGGCCTAGTATATATATATATATACTGGCACGGCCAGCTATCTGTTACTGCTGGGTAGGAAGTCTCGCTGCCTGGCTGGTGGGCAACAGACATCCGCTCAGATCCAAACTGGTGAGTGAACGGGCGCACAGTGTCTCTAGATTAGCGTGTAAATATATATTTAATATAGGCCTAGTATATATATATATACTGACACGGCCAGCTATCTGTTACTGCTGGGTAGGAAGTCTCGCTGCCTGGCTGGTGGGCAACAGACATCCGCTCAGATCCAAACTGGTGAGTGAACGGGCGCACAGTGTCTCTAGATTAGCGTGTAAATATATATTTAATATAGGCCTAGTATATATATATATATACTGACACGGCCAGCTATCTGTTACTGCTGGGTAGGAAGTCTCGCTGCCTGGCTGGTGGGCAACAGACATCCGCTCAGATCCAAACTGGTGAGTGAACGGGCGCACAGTGTCTCTAGATTAGCGTGTAAATATATATTTAATATAGGCCTAGTATATATATATATACTGACACGGCCAGCTATCTGTTACTGCTGGGTAGGAAGTCTCGAGGCCTGGCCGTCAGACTGGTGGGCAACAGACATCCGCTCAGATCCAAACTGGTGAGTGAACGGGCGCACAGTGTCTCTAGATTAGCGTGTAAATATATATTTAATATAGGCCTAGTATATATATACTGACACGGCCAGCTATCTGTTACTGCTGGGTAGGAAGTCTCGCTGCCTGGCCGTCAGCCTGGTGGGCAACAGACATCCGCTCAGATCCAAACTGGTGAGTGAACGGGCGCACAGTGTCTCTAGATTAGCGTGTAAATATATATTTAATGTAGGCCTAGTATATATATACTGACACGGCCAGCTATCTGTTACTGCTGGGTAGGAAGTCTCGAGGCCTGGCTGGTGGGCAACAGACATCCGCTCAGATCCAAACTGGTGAGTGAACGAGCGCACAGTGTCTCAAGATTAGCATGTAAATATATATTTAATATAGGCCTAGTATATATATATATATATACTGACACGGCCAGCTATCTGTTACTGCTGGGTAGGAAGTCTCGAGGCCTGGCTGGTGGGCAACAGACATCCGCTCAGGTCCAAACTGGTGAGTGAACGAGCGCACAGTGTCTCAAGATTAGCATGTAAATATATATTTAATATAGGCCTAGTATATATATATATATATACTGACACGGCCAGCTATCTGTTACTGCTGGGTAGGAAGTCTCGAGGCCTGGCTGGTGGGCAACAGACATCCGCTCAGGTCCAAACTGGTGAGTGAACGGGCGCACAGTGTCTCTAGATTAGCGTGTAAATATATATTTAATATAGGCCTAGTATATATATATATACTGACACGGCCAGCTATCTGTTACTGCTGGGTAGGAAGTCTCGCGGCCTGGCTGGTGGGCAACAGACATCCGCTCAGATCCAAACTGGTGAGTGAACGGGCGCACAGTGTCTCTAGATTAGCGTGTAAATATATATTTAATATAGGCCTAGTATATATATATATACTGACACGGCCAGCTATCTGTTACTGCTGGGTAGGAAGTCTCTCGGCCTGGCTGGTGGGCAACAGACATCCCCTCAGATCCAAACTGGTGAGTGAACGGGCGCACAGTGTCTCTAGATTAGCGTGTAAATATATATTTAATATAGGCCTAGTATATATATATATATACTGACACGGCCAGCTATCTGTTACTGCTGGGTAGGAAGTCTCGCGGCCTGGCTGGTGGGCAACAGACATCCGCTCAGATCCAAACTGGTGAGCGAACGGGCGCACAGTGTCTCTAGATTAGCGTGTAAATATATATTTAATATAGGCCTAGTATATATATATACTGACACGGCCAGCTATCTGTTACTGCTGGGTAGGAAGTCTCGCTGCCTGGCTGGTGGGCAACAGACATCCGCTCAGATCCAAACTGGTGAGCGAACGGGCGCACAGTGTCTCTAGATTAGCGTGTAAATATATATTTAATATAGGCCTAGTATATATATATACTGGCACGGCCAGCTATCTGTTACTGCTGGGTAGGAAGTCTCGCTGCCTGCCTGGTGGGCAACAGACATCCGCTCAGATCCAAACTGGTGAGTGAACGGGCGCACAGTGTCTCTAGATTAGCGTGTAAATATATATTTAATATAGGCCTAGTATATATATATACTGGCACGGCCAGCTATCTGTTACTGCTGGGTAGGAAGTCTCGCGGCCTGGCTGGTGGGCAACAGACATCCGCTCAGATCCAAACTGGTGAGCGAACGGGCGCACAGTGTCTCTAGATTAGCATGTAAATATATATTTAATATAGGCCTATAGTGGGTCCGTGGCTTAGTTGAGAACAAGAAAATCAGTCGATCTTGGCATTTTCACCAATGATGTACACCCCCACTACCTGACTAGCACAAACATGAAGCGAAATCCCCGAATTCATTACTGGAAACCACTACAGAAGTTCAACCACGCGCACATTTCTTGGTAACCCAACATCTAGTCAAATAATTGGCGTCCACACAAAAAACAAACGATTACAGTTGATTACTTTTTGGCAGACGTGGGTATAGTTAAAACTTCCGAAACCCTTCATGACAGCTACAGCGCCACCCCCCACCGCGTGCAGGTGTAAGTTCACAGTTCGGACGCGACAATTTCAAGGAAACTGCGATCGCACTTGGGCTGTACAAACAGTTTAGTGAAATAAATGCCCTGCAGCGTTCTCAGCTTTGCCTCGGACAAAGAATAGTATATATAATCATTTTTGATTTTCTTATATTAGCCTAGGCCTATATGGTATGTGTAGGTCTGGCTTACGTATTATGTTACGGACAATTACGGATGTAATGTCAAGTGTTTGACTTGTTCAACTTCAGTCAGTTTATTCAATAATAAAATAATAAAATTATTTAGAAGAGAGGCAAACTGTGGGAAGACATCGAAGCACGAAGACTGTGGGAAGATCGACGGAAATGGAGTAAATTAGTAATAGTCAGAAGAAAAAGAAGTGTAAGAAGAGACATGACAGGCCTGGAATCCAATGTTAGCGAACTCTAGGTCCAAGAATATTGGTGGCCAACCACCCCCGACCCAATTTATTTTGTAAACTGTTGTATTAATTATAGATCTTGTCCTCGTTTCAGAACCGAGGTATGTTGAACCTGAACGACCTCAACGAGAAAACGCTCAACGAGAGAGTCGACCTGTCGCCTCTGAAACCTGTCGACAACAAGACCTATCTCGTGCTCAGCGGGAAGGAGTCGACTCCCGACTGTGACGCGCCCGCCGGTAACTACCCCTTCAGTACCTACCTACCCCTATTTGTAACCGTTTTAGGCTAGTTCATAATTTACTGCTAAATGCATGACAAAATATTCCAAGTAGTACAACTGTTCATCCTTACCTTGCCGCTTATGTGGAGAACATGTAACAAGTTAAATGATACTGATAAAAAGAAAGAAAGCACATCTGAGTACAACTGTGGGAAGACAGAAACAGATATTGGTCCCCTTTCTTATCTCCTAGGATTAAAAAATCAATAATTTTGTGCCTACAGGCTATATGTTAATATCTATGTTCATGTATTTAACAAATGGTTGGATGGAAGAGAATGCCTAACAGGCATTAATCCCGCCATCAATAAAGACATTAATCAATCAATCAATCAATCATTAGGGAGACAAGAAAGGGGACTAATAATCTTAATAGTCTTAGTCATCTCTTTGGCAAATTGTGGAGTTTTTATCTTTTCCGCCACGATTTATGATGATTTTTGTTAATCGATGTTTCGCGGTTTTATGTTTACAGTATCGACGCCGGACAAAGAGAACGAAACACATGCGGATGTGATCGTGATGAGGAAGCCGCACAAGCGACATCACAGCCCCGAACCTTCGCCCGGTGAGTAGATTAAAATACACTTTGTCCTATTGAGTAGTACCTTGGAAACATACCGCGCAGCGAGTGTGAAATAGTACACGAAAGCTCGACGTTGTGGTTGCGGCACGATGTCATTTTCAATGTCGATACCTAATTGAAAATGTAATTCGATTGCGTGAAGATATGATTGGTAATCGGAGGAATAATAATCTCGTGGAGGGTTATCGATTATATCACCAACCACTAGTGCGTCGCTACTAATGCGGCTGTCGATGTGTTGCTTGACATGTGCACCACCATGACGCTGCCAAGTTGTTTATCGAAGACGTTCGGCATGCCATATTTTCTCTCGTTAAACTAAACACTAAACCGTAATCGGAAGGTATGAATTGGGAAAAATAATAGAATGAGAGTATTCCTATTTGAAATAATTTCATCATCATTTAATCACTGATAAAAAATATTATAAATACGGCAGAAGTACAATAGTAAATAGTTGTTCTTTATGCGATTTTCATTGTTAATTTTTTCTATAACTCAAAATACTAAAAAAATATTGAACACAGCTTTTTATGCGTAGCCTACCCTCGTTACACCTACCCTCATTACACGCACCCTCGTTATGCCTTCCTTTAGGCGTCAGTCTTCATCAGTACCGGTAATCAGGAATCACAGTTAGACAAGAATTGTGTACATGTTTGAATCAAGCGCCCCGTGAGTCGTGACAAGCCGAGCTCTGAACTACAGATCAGCGTTTGTCTAGCGCAGGCACTGCAACATCCATTATCGATGGCGGATGACTTCCCTTGACGTAGAAGTTATGATGATTTTATGCCTAATAATTGGCTAATTTTAAGGTAAGTAATTTTATCTCTCATAAGATAATTTTTTACTAGGTTAGATTTGTAAGCTACATATTTATAGTTTAGCCTACAAGGTATGTATTAGGCCTATAATAATGTATTTCACTGAATCAATATAGGCCTATCATTATTACTAGGGATGTGCGAGTACTCGATTTCTCGAGCTTTTTCGAGTAGTTTTTCAAGCTCGAAGTCGAGTCGAGTAGTAGTTTAGGCTCGAAAATTTCGAGTTAAAAGGCCATACCTACAAATTATGAAAATGACATCGCTCACGCCGATATCCATCCAGTGTTAAATTAATCCTACCTGAATTTGTGATGTATCCTAACCTAGGTCTAGCGTCAATAAACAAAGACGTAATAATAATAATAATAATAATAATAATAATAATAATAATAATAATAATAATAATCGCAATAATAGGCCTAATGTCGGGCCAATGTAGGCCTATACAAGTACCTAGTCATGAGCCTATATTCATCTTTTAACCGCCAAAGTCTAGGCCTTGGCCTCTTGAACATCACAAGTAGTGCTTGGAACTTTTATTTCACTGCACTGCACAGACAGCACAGCACATTATTAAATTCGTGTCTAATTAACGTCAGTCTTAAAGGTTCAGTTGCACTAATAGCTATATTCCGCAAGATATAAATAATATGCATCAATCTAGCTACTATGTACTGTATATAGACTGATTATCTATTTCTGTACGTTATTGTGTGATTGATTTCCTTCTTTTTTAACTAAAAATGCCAAAAGTAAAAAAAAACTCGAGCTCGACTCGATACTCGAGTATCTAGAAGACTACTCGACTCGACTCGACTCGACTTGTAAAAGTGCTACTCGCACACCTCTAATTATTACTTGTTTCTAGTTCTATTTTAGCCGCAATGAACAACAATCAAACACTCGACAACCAACTCAGCTTAGAGTTGAAGGAACACTATCAAAGTAATTGTGTGGGGGAAAAGATGGGCGCCGCTTCTAAGGAATGAGAAAGAACTCGAGAAAAACCGATGAGGAAGAGAGAAGTGTGCTGTAGACGTGGCCAATTTCCGGATATGCACTGGCCACAACTACCTTCAAGCGCACCTGCATAGAATCGGAGTACAGTAGTTGACACAAGAATATGTCCACTCTGCAGAGAGCAAGACCAGGATGCTGGACACTATACAACGAGTGTTTTCGTATGTACCCAAAAAGGAATAAAACGAGGGGAAAAAACTTCAAACTATCTCGCAAACTTCTATTGGGCAGCTAGGCAGAGAAGGAATTGCATAAGCTCCAAATCTCTCTGGGTGTTCGCAAGAAGAAGATGAATGTACATTTTAGCAGCGTACGAGCCTACCTACCGTGCTAGGCCCGTCCACGCTCACACCACCGAGAATCACTACGCTGGCGAGCTAGTCCACTCGGTCGTGCGTGTTATGTTTTCAAGAATCTCTTTTGCGAAGGTCGCTCACTTCAAGAACATATTGCCTTGCACTGTGTTCCAATTGTCTCTCATCATCATCATCATCATCATCATCATCATCATCATCATCATCATCATCATCTGTTGCCACGTCCAACTCTGCATTTGGTAGGCATTGAAGATAAGCCTCTCCATCTTCGTCTATCCTGTCACCACTCTTCCCCCTCAACTACATTCCAGTTACCTCCTCGCATTTCCACATCCTTCCTCACTTTGTCGTGCCATCTTTGTCGTGGTGGTGATTAATTATTACTTATTAGTTATTACTTATTATTACGAATTAAATAATTTTAATATTAATTATTTACTAGTAACAATTAATAGGCCTACAGAACATATATTAAAGAAATATGTTGAGTTGTTGTCTGCCTTGTTGTGTTGATTTTTTAATGTGCGTTCTCAAAGCGTAGTTTAACTGGCCTTGGACGAACGTTAATTTCGGTCGCTGGATATTATCGATATCATTGTTACAATGTCAGTCACAAAACCAAAATCTTGGCAGTAGGAAAACAAGCGACGTTGAGGCCGGTCAGTTGATGCCGTCCATAAAAAAGTAGTCTTATATCTCCATAACTCGTTCGTTACGTATGGACTTCAGAAACGTGTATCTTTTCTAGGTTATTTGAGTGATTTCCGAACAGTCTTCAGGTCGCTGGGACGGAGTGTAAAAAACCGGGACTTTCCCGGACTTCCGAACAACAGGTTTTGGCGGAGACAATAGGTCCATAGCCCGTTGGCCAGGGCTTAAAAAATGTATGCAAAAACACATGCCCAGGTGTAAAACTTGGGTGCCCAATTTTTGTATTTATTTATTTTTTTAATCCAGTTACATTTACAGTTACATACACTCACTATTGGCATGCCTTAATAAAATTGGTTATTTTATTATATGTTTCCGTTTCCCACATACCAAATTCACTAGTAGTAGGGCATAAATATGGCATCGGAAAGCGACCGTGGGACAAAGGATAATAATAGGTGGTGAGGTCACGGCAAAGTACATACAAATTTAAATTAAATTTAATATTTACTGCAAGGAATCTGAGTTTTGGTCACTCTTCTTACATGCCCCAGGCATCTTGGACGTAGAATTTTTTAGGTATCTAAAGGCTGGGCTACGTTTATTTTTAAGAACTTAGAATTTGTTGTGAATTTGTTTGTTTGTGATTATTTTGTCTTAAAAATGTACGTAGCCCAGCCTTAGCCCAGCATTCTGCTAAATACCCAACTTTAGTTTCTAATTGATGATCTTGTAATTTAACAAATTGATGCTTACTCCATGATTGATTTCTCTAAATGCCAATTGGCCGATTTACCTACTCAGTACTTTCCAACTTGTTGATGAAATTATTACTGAGATGAGGAGTAACTTGTTTCTTTATTGGTCTGTGTTACACACTGTTTTAGTCATTTATTTATTTTATTTATTTTATTTACTTATTTATTTATTTATTTATTTATTTATTTATTTATTTATTTATTTATTTATTTATTTATTATTTATTTATTTATTATTATTTTTGTTTCATTTATTTATTTATATACATATTTATTTATTTATTTATTTATTTATTTATTTGTTTGTTTCTTTATTTCTTTATTTATTTATTTATTTAATTATTTATTTATTTGTTTATTTATTTATTTATTAATTTATTTATTTATTTATTTATTTATTTATTTATTTTTGGGAGGGTAAAGTGAGTGTAAAATAACACCATAAATTAAGGAATTATTCGCGGTGAGAACTAATCAAACCACTGTGGTAGGAGCCGACCGAGATAATGGTAGTGAATAACAATCACAGCGCACCGTACCTCGTATCGGAAAGAAGGAGTCTCCTTTACCGACGGGAATATCGACAACTTGTTGAATACTTCACTAGTTTGCTCACAGGAAGCGACTCTTGTGTTACAGGTTAAAAGGTGTCAAGCAAGAGAGGCTGATTTGAAGGTTCCAAAAACACGCAAGTTTTGATATCTCCTTTAGAAAACTATTTGTAATCTCAGTCAATAAGAAGAACACATATTTTTTATCGAAAATCGTTAAACACTACTTTTACGGAATTTAAACATCATATCCGCTCATCTTCTATAGGTATCTACTATCTAGGGCCTTGATTATACTAGAATGGTATTCTTGGTATTCAATATATGCTCAGTTGTTTGTCCCTCACAGTAGGGAGTATTCACGTGACGTCACATCGGCCATATTGGAGGCCAACTATAGTACTATTTCAAGTTTCATTTAGCTGGCAATTATCAATAGCAAACGAATAATATTGTTTACGGGGAAATATGACAAGTTTGAACACGTATGTCCCCCGATAAAGTGTACGAAAATGATTATTGTATTCTTTTGTAAACGATTAAAAGAGTAATCGAGACAAAAGAGTTTGTTTATGTCGATTTTAAGTAGTAATAGCAAAGCAAAGTTAGAGAACAGTTAAATTTGCATCAAACGTCAGCTGAAACAAAGTAACAATGAACTACCAATCACATGCCATTGTGGCCTCCAATGTGGCCACCATGCGCAATATACGTGAATACACCCTATACGGCTTGGGGTATGGTATGATGGCCAGTGCGTGTACTAGAAACTTCAATACCTTATGTACGGGAATATGGCCGCGCGCCAACAATGCTCATGACGTCACGTGAATATGGAACCAACATGGCCGCCGTGACGTCACGTGAAAACTGTGTCCGGGCGGGGATAGTTTCTAAAGTCACCCCCCCCCCCCCCCCCCCCCCCCGCCCCATAGGAGGCCATTTTACGCATCTTGGGCGTCCGCCGTTACGATCATACCATGGATTTATAATAGAAGATATAACTCCATGATCATACAACTTCCTCAATGCACAGCTTTTTCGACGGGTCAATCCGCGATAGAACTTCGGATTGAACCGACGTTCAATTGAACCATCTTAAGATGGCTGTGCCTCAATGTAATGCTTGTTGCACTACATGGACGTCGACGAGCGCCGAGCGCCGGAAGTGGATGATCCGACCAATCAGGGCGAAGCGGCGCTTGCAAGCGCCGAAGTGGGTTGGTTCCAACTTCTTCGGATCATCTACTTTCGGCGCTCGTCGACGTCCATGTAGTGCAACAAGCATTACCCAGCAAAATTATTGAGATTACTAATTATATTCGAGAAGGCTGTGTATATTAGAGTATGGTTGCAATGGCGGCCGGAAGTTCAAAGATGGCGAAAAATATAATACCCTATAGACTATAGGCTATAGTCATAGGCCTGTAACAAAAAGTCTCGGCTTGCAACGCAGCAAGAAGAGATTTGTTTTGGCCATGCACGGCGCGGTCGAGTGCGCTGCGCCTTCTAAAGAGATCACCGTGGGAAGCGACCCTCTCCGTTTCCACCGCCGACCTGATCAAAGGCGTCTCATCGCGCGTCAAGGGGGTACACGCGTATTGAGGGCTGCCCCCATTTTGGTGGCATAATATTTATTATGAAACGCAACTTGGGAAGAGGTCAATCAGGAACGATAGTGGGAAGATAAAAAAGTATGGACAGAATTTGTAGAAAGAGCAGAGGAAGAAGAAAGTGAAGAGGAGGAAGTTAACATGAGGGAAGCGTCAGGCATGGCCAGCCGGCTTCGATGTACCTATAGGGGCCAGAATATGATGAGATTAATTTCCTATCCCCTACCCGACTTGATTGTTGGACACGGAGCAGATATATAAAAAAAGTGATTGTACCTTCAACTCTTCCAAGCAAGTATTTTAGAGGTATTACCCGATGTACACTTCTTGCAGACCCATGTTAAACAGTGCGTCTTAGTTCTTCACGGCAGCTGGAGGAAAGGGACGTGAAATAACAGGGAGGAAAATGAAAATAAAGGACGTGGACTGCCTTTCGTCTGGCTTTTCCCCCTCGACCAGTGCAGTGCTCTTGTAAATAAAATTGCCCGCAACATAGATGCTCTAGCTACGCCTTAATGATCTGCGTGAAACTTTGCTTACATTTTAAAAATAAATAAAAATAAAAATAAAATAAAATGTTTCTATTTAGAAAGTGATCCCCGAATCTCTATTTAATAAAAATGAAAACAAAAATACGTGGGATTGTCCATTATATATAAGTTATTGTGTTTCGCGGCGAATCGTCCTGACGTCAATCTGTTTAGATCAGTCATGGACGCACCTCAACTACTCGCACACACATCCGTCTGTCCGTCTGTCTGTCTGTCTGTCTGTCTTATCTGAATCCAACAATAAAATATACCGCCGACTCATCATCTGTTTCTGTATAATATCGTGTTATTCCCAGGCTGTTTATTCGATTCAAACAGTCAATCAGGATGCTTACTACGATCGCGTCTCTCTATAAGCCCGACCCACACGGACAAGCATATCGCGCGTTGATGCTTGTGTAGAAGGTGTTCATAAGCATGTGCTAGCCCCCACACGGGAGCACGACATGCTTGTGAACAACGCATGCCGACTTACAAACTAGGGAAGATAGTTCATCCATATGGGAATTCGTCTGCGCGTGTCTGAGCAAATTTTTTTTTAAGTCCGACGTGTAGTTCGAATTCTCACCGCAAGAACTCGCTCTTCCAGAAGTTTAAAACTGATCGGGAACCTCGTCAGCGCCGTAAAAACTATCTAGGACCCTTTGTATGATTATCATCAAGGTCCTCTAAATCTTTATGTGCGCAAAGCGCAAAACGGACAAAGCGCAAAACAGTGGAGTTCCGCGGGAGTTTACACCAACCTTTTAGGTAGTTTTCTTGGTACACCCCTAGAGCAAAGTCCAGTCGAGCAATTATAACCATTCAAACTCGAGCAAAGAACGAGGAATTCAAATGACTGAATACACTCATCACATTCTTTAAGGCGATGAGGTCCGATCGTTCTAGGAAAACAAGAAATCCCGGGGTAGCTTATCTTACAACGTATCTATGGGTGTCCAAAACGGGGGGAAAATGGTGTGGCCATGGTGTAAACTCCCGCGGAACTCTATACTGTAGTATTGCTGGAGCGTGTGGGAACGGCTTGCGTCTATTGTGTACAGTTGCGCCGCTGTTGGTTTCTTACGCTACGATATACCTGTAGTGTGTTAGTTTGTTGAAAAGTTACTTGCCAAAAGGGCAAAACAGACTCCCGCGCGCGCTAGACGCTTGACCGTGTGGGGACGGCTTGCGTCTATTGTGTACAGTTGCGCCGCTGTTGGTTTCTTCTTATATACCTACGCTACTATATACCTGCAGTGTGTTGATTTGTTGAAAAGTGACTTGCCAAAAGCGCAAAACGGACTCCCGCGTGCGCTAGGCTGCACTGTATAGTCTTAGTAACAATGGTAGCGTTTGATTTCTACCCGTCTCGCGATTATCTACGTCAATCTTATGCCAGGTTGACAGGTATATATATAGTTCGTTTGCGGTAAGACTGTTTAGTTCCCGTATAACCTTCTCTCAAGCCAGCGACATACGCGGGAAACAAGTTTAAAAACTTATTTCGTTTCATTAAAGCATTCACAAACGGTGTAGGTCGTAAGGCGTATATGGTTTAGTATTGCAATGTGGTTATGAGTTGCCCAGATTCAAGGGCCAAGTCCCATGTTTAAAGCCACCTAACTAAAGTTCAGTGTGAGTTCCAAAAGCGGCCAAATGTTGCTCCCTGTTAACTTCATAACTGCAACAAATTAAACATGCGGACTTGGCCCCGTTTGACAACTCGTATGCTACGTACAATGCATCTGGACTGGTCATAACCCGTTGTTTGGCGTCGAACATCGAACTCATCCCTATAGTTTTCACCATATTTTAATACCAGATTGAGCAAGGTCTCATTTCGCCCATATATTGTAAGAAAACGTCAAACGCTCGGCCTAAACCATCTTAATTAACCAGTTTTTTATTTCCATCGTCTTTATTTCCACGGTTCCACCCCTGTACGTCATTTGTCTGTCCGACAACGTGAACGTCTTAAGCCGCTCGAAATGAGCCACTATTTTATCTCCTCCCTCTCCCGTCTCTAGGTAGGTGGTAGGTATCTACATTACTTTTTGTTTGGGATTTATTCCTAACAAAGTTTTTCGTCGTTTATATAACTTGACTTGGCCAACAACCTTCTCAAGACGTATAGCATGGGTGTCTTGTAGCTAGCTAGCTATATGTATAGCCTAGTTCTCTGGTTGTCCGCCACGGACCGTTGCTTGCGGGAAAAATGCGACCCTACCGTTGGCGAAATTACAAAAACAAAGAGGAAAATTAAAGTGTTTCTTCTTCTTCTTATTCTTGTTCTTGTTCTTCTTCTTTGTGCGGCCCGAGTCTCTCGTGATATTTATTAATCCCATCGACTATTCCCCGAGCTAATTACTATTACCCGGAATAAATGTTACTGTTTTAAGAATAAAGAGTCCGGATTGAACTTTGGTTTATTTTGCCTGAGGTTTCCCCGTTGTTTACGCTGTATTACAGTAAAACTTTTTTATAACGAACTCTTGAGGGGCTACATTATTGTTTTTTGTTATAAAGAACATTTCTTTATAAATATGGTACCTTTGCATGTATGAGAACCTTTCGAGACCTCAAAAAGAGTTTGTTATAAAGAAGTTTCACTGTAGTTCGTTCTTGTGGAATATACACAATATATTTTGGTATTTTAACTTGGGATTCAGGGTGGATATGAAGTCCATGTTTTTATAATGTCTTGAAAACCCTACATTATGTAAAAAGAGTGATTGTACTAAGCAAAGTGTGTGTCTTTTTTAATAATTAGAAGTAAGTGGCATAGAAAACTGCAATAGACCAATATTGTTAAAGTTAAGGTAACTTGAGGTTATAGTTCCCAAAATAACTACGGTAGTAAAATAACACAATTTTAATCTTTTTAATCCAGTTTTTCGTTGTTTCGTACACAAACGCTAAAATATTTATCGCTTCTTCAAAATTGCGCACCAATTAAATTAGGGCATACGTAGATTTGTGGTTAAAAAAATGAAAATAGAAACATTTAGTTTATAAAAACATTGAATGAGGAAATATAAATACCAAGTACTACAAAATGTCCAACATAATTCGTCAATATGTTTACAATCGATACAAATTAGTGCCGGTATGGTATATCGTCGGTATTTTTAGTAACGGTATGCATACCGACTCATACCGCCTCACTTTAACAACAACTGCTCCCCTTTACGTCCTACTCGTTCCTCTCCTCCAAACACTCTCTGACGTCATATTATGATCATAGTTATCGAGTACGCCGTAATAACGTGTGCTTGTGTTTGTTTGTTCCAGTGCCTTCTAAGATGACGCCGCGCACAGCTCGCACGCTCGACCGCCACGCTGCGCCACCTACGCCTAGGACGCCGACAAGGTAGGACACTCAACGAGGACGAACTGTATAGATCATTTTTAGAATAGACTATTTCAAAAACTATCTAGGACCCTTTGTATGAGTATCATCATGGTCTTCTAAATCTTCAAGAGCAAAAATACACAACAATTGAAAATCAGTTTTCAAATGTTATGTCAAGGTTCATTGATGCACACAAGATCATCATCTACTACTAACCTTGATTGTGTGTTTTTATTGTTGTGTATTTTTGTTAATAAAGGTTTAGAGGACCGTGATGATAATCATACAAAGGGTCCTAGATAGTTTTTGAAATGGTCTATTGATCTAGAAAGCCGTGATTTGCTCTATTATTATAAGTGTCCTTGATAGTTATGTTATGGTGCACTTTTCACTGTTGTGCATTGTTGTCATTGGGATCTAGAGCGCCGTGATTAGCTCTATCTAAGGGTGCCAGATCAATTCTGAAAACCCCCTTCCTTACCACGACGCCGGAACCGTTTAGTAGCGCCATCCGTTTGGACCGCTCGAGAGGAAAATATGGAGATTTAAATTTGGAGCCCTTTATAATTGGGGGTGGTTATGCTCCGTCCGTTGTTGATGCGTTCGCCCCCCCCCCCCCCTGTGCGAGCCGACGACAGCTTACACACCTCGGCTTGATTGCAACGACGATGCAGCTATGTAGATATTGAGAGAGTTTCTAGAGGATTAGGCTGCTTTGTAAGGCTGTGCAACTCAGCTCCGATAATATGATTTTTCTCTAATTGTACTTCCTAGTAATACAAGTGTCAAATTGATGACTTTCATTTTACGAAAACACATGGATAATAATCTTGAAAGAGTATTTAAAAAATGATAAAATATGTAAATTTGTACACAATGTAGTTTCAATGGGTACAAAACTATATACATTTTATCATATTTTTTAAATACTCTTTCAAGATTAATATCTTGTGTTTTCGTAATGATAGTCATCGATTTGACACTTTTATACTTGGGCGTAAAATTAGAGAGAAATCCTGTTATCGGTTTAGTTAGGCGTGAGGAGTGCAAGTTCAGAAACCAACCTATACAACGTCGTTCCAAAGAGAAGTCAATGCTCTTTCGTATGAATGTTTCTCTGTTCCAATCAATATTTCCGTTTTTTCAAAATGTGCTTAATTAATTTCGTGACGTGATGTTGCTGGACACCTTTTACACATAATTAAGAACACACGGAAATATTTATTTTAAAACAAAGACACATACATAAGAAAGAGCACCAAATTCTGTAAAGGAAGCCATATTTTGATTATCGTTTGAGTCGTGACAATTTAAAAAACAATTTTTATAGACCGCGAAATCGGCTGTTCCGCAGGATGGATGAACATAAATGCTGTCGTTAAATAGCAAACTGTCGTAAAAATGTGACCCGACTGGGGATTGAACCCAGACACTCTGCATATCTACATCATGACCTTCTTTGGTGAAACAGACGCGAGTGACAAGTTTAACTCGTATTAATTCGCCCGTCCAACCCCGTCGTGGAGGGTGGAGGTGGGTGGGGGGGGGGGGGGGGGGTGACATTTGACTGCACCCCGGTTTTAATCTGTGGATCCGCGGATGCGTGAAAATATCATCATGAAGATCGATGTTGGTTGTAATGGGCATCGTGGGAGTTGTACTACCCGTCTCGGCGATATTGACCCACGGGCATCGGGAGAGTTGTACTACCCGTCTCGGCGACATTGACCCATGGGCATCGGGGGAGTTGTACTACCCGTTTCGGCGACATTGACCCACGGGCATCGGGAGAGTTGTACTACCCGTCCCGGCGATATTGACCCACGGGCATCGGGGGAGTTGTACTACCCGTTTCGGCGACATTGACCCACGGGCATCGGGGAAGTTGTACTACCCGTCTCGGTGACATTGACCCACGGGCATCGGGGGAGTTGTACTACCCGTTTCGGCGACATTGACCCACGGGTATCGGGGAAGTTGTACTACCCGTCTCGGTGACATTGACCCACGGGCATCGGGAGAGTTGTACTACCCGTCCCGGTGACATTGACCCATGGGCATCGGGGGAGTTGTACTACCCGTTTCGGCGACATTGACCCACGGGCATCGGGGAAGTTGTACTACCCGTCTCGGTGACATTGACCCACGGGCATCGGGGAAGTTGTACTACCCGTCTCGGTGACATTGACCCATGGGCATCGGGGGAGTTGTACTACCCGTTTCGGCGACATTGACCCATGGGCATCGGGGGAGTTGTACTACCCGTTTCGGCGACATTGACCCACGGGCATCGGGGGAGTTGTACTACCCGTCTCGGCGACATTGACCCGCGGGCATCGGGGGAGTTGTACTACCCGTCTCGGCGATATTGACCCACGGGCATCGGGGGAGTTGTGTTACCCGTTTCGGCGACATTGACCCGCGGGCATCGGGGGAGTTGTACTACCCGTCTCGGCGACATTGACCCACGGGCATCGGGGGAGTTGTACTACCCGTCCCGGCGACATTGACCCACGGGCATCGGGGGAGTTGTGTTACCCGTTTCGGCGATATTGACCCGCGGGCATCGGGGGAGTTGTACTACCCGTCTCGGCGACATTGACCCACGGGCATCGAGGGAGTTGTACTACCCGTCTCGGCGACATTGACCCACGGGCATCGAGGGAGTTGTACTACCCGTCTCGGCGACATTGACCCACGGGCATCGAGGGAGTTGTACTACCCGTCTCGGCGATATTGACCCACGGGCATCGAGGGAGTTGTACTACCCGTCTCGGCGACATTGACCCACGGGCATCGGGGGAGTTGTACTACCCGTCTCGGCGACATTGACCCACGGGCATCGGGAGAGTTGTACTACCCGTCTCGGCGATATTGACCCGCGGGCATCGGGGGAGTTGTACTACCCGTCTCGGCGACATTGACCCACGGGCATCGGGAGAGTTGTACTACCCGTCTCGGCGATATTGACCCGCGGGCATCGGGGGAGTTGTACTACCCGTCTCGGCGACATTGACCCACGGGCATCGGGGGAGTTGTACTACCCGTCTCGGCGATATTGACCCGTACCGTATCTGGGGAGCTGCTTTGCTACTACCCGTCTCCGCGACATCGGCTTTTCTTGGTGTTTTTTTAATTGAAAACATAAAACACTGTTTTTTTACTTTGGTATGGTTTGTTATTTTATTTGTATTCTCATTATTCGTTGTTTCGTCGCTATCATTAACCATTTGTCGTCAGCCGAATCAAATCCGGATCACACATCGCCGGGGTCTTCGTTGGGGGAGTCCATTATGGGGGAGGGGGCGGTCAGGTCACAAACAGGGCGGGCATGAATGAGAATGAGAAAAGATACAGAGTACAGAGACGAGGATAAGTTGATAAAGTGAGCAAGACAGTGGCGAAAGAACAAAGGGGCGATAAAGGATGTAGGTATATGCATGTGACAATAGTTAGAAATGGACTCGTATATAAAATTTGAAGAAAAATAGTCTGATGAAAAATTGGAACCTGAGTGGATTTAATAAAATCATGTAAGTTTGCGGCCGCTTGAGTTTGTGAGTGTGGCTCGCCCCGGTAATCGAACCCGTAGAGAGCGAGGGTGTGTGTTTGTGTGTGAGTGGGTGTGAGTGGGTGTGAGTGTGAGTGTGGCTCGCCCCGGTAATCGAACCCGTAGAGCAAGGGTAGTGTTTGTGTGTGGGTGAGTGTGGGTGTGAGTGTGAGTGTGTCTCGCCCCGGTAATCGAACCCGTAGAGCGAGGGTGTGTGTGTGGGTGTGAGTGTGAGTGTGGCTCGCCCCGGTAATCGAACCCGTAGAGCAAGGGTAGTGTTTGTGTGTGGGTGAGTGTGGGTGTGAGTGTGAGTGTGTCTCGCCCCGGTAATCGAACCCGTAGAGCGAGGGTGTGTGTGTGGGTGTGAGTGTGAGTGTGGCTCGCCCCGGTAATCGAACCCGTAGAGCAAGGGTAGTGTTTGTGTGTGGGTGAGTGTGGGTGTGAGTGTGAGTGTGGCTCGCCCCGGTAATCGAACCCGTAGAGCAAGGGTAGTGTTTGTGTGTGGGTGAGTGTGGGTGTGAGTGTGAGTGTGGCTCGCCCCGGTAATCGAACCCGTAGAGCAAGGGTAGTGTTTGTGTGTGGGTGAGTGTGGGTGTGAGTGTGAGTGTGGCTCGCCCCGGTAATCGAACCCGTAGAGCAAGGGTAGTGTTTGTGTGTGGGTGAGTGTGGGTGTGAGTGTGAGTGTGTCTCGCCCCGGTAATCGAACCCGTAGAGCGAGGGTGTGTGTGTGGGTGTGAGTGTGAGTGTGGCTCGCCCCGGTAATCGAACCCGTAGAGCAAGGGTAGTGTTTGTGTGTGGGTGAGTGTGGGTGTGAGTGTGAGTGTGTCTCGCCCCGGTAATCGAACCCGTAGAGCGAGGGTGTGTGTGTGGGTGTGAGTGTGAGTGTGGCTCGCCCCGGTAATCGAACCCGTAGAGCAAGGGTAGTGTTTGTGTGTGGGTGAGTGTGGGTGTGAGTGTGAGTGTGTCTCGCCCCGGTAATCGAACCCGTAGAGCGAGGGTGTGTGTTTGTGTGGGGGTGTGGCCTGGCCTGGCCTGGTCGGGGTGATTTGCTCGCGACCGCACTCGTAACCAGCACAGTTTACCACCCCCCAGCGGCCGACGAGAGTGACGACCTCCGCCGCCCAGCGAGACAATCAACAGGTTTACTACCCTCGTTTGTGCACTTCAACTACCGTCGTCGCGCGTGGGGGTGGTTGTGTTGTGTTGCCCCCCCCCCTCCCCCTCTACTGGGCTCCCCGCGCTGCCGACACTCGCAGCGTCGCCGCGCGGTGATTGGCTGATTGCAAGATTGTTTATACCTTGATCACAGCCTTGATCTAGACGAAAAAATTTGATTAATATGGAATAATTTAAATGTTTGCAAGATAAAAATAATTACTCTACTCAAAAAACAATATATTATAATAAAAATATATATTTCAAAGATTTTCACCAAGAGCTAGGGCTGCGATTAGTCAACCTAAGTGGTTAATTGAAGAATAGGCTAGAATTTTTACGTAAAGAAGTTTGATTCAATCCCCCTAAAGAGCCAATTAGTACAGATACAATAATAATTAAGGCTGTAAAAGTATTTATAGTTAAATTATAAGATAGTAACACAAGAGGGGCAATCTTTTGTCAAGTTATTAATGTTAAGGCTTTCAAATTGTGAAAACGTAAACCAAAATATGTCAAACTCGTCCCCTATATAGAGAATGTAATGCTCTTTTTTTATAAATGTTCCATGTCCAGAGACGGCTATATACGCTATCCCTGGCATTTACCCCTTGACTACCGGGACTGGCAATTTATTTGTATATCTTTTAATATAATGCAATATCCAGGGCCCCGATTCACAAGTCTCTTTTTGGTCTTATCTCTAAGACTGGACCAACTTTGAACCGCTTGTAAAACCAGGAAAAAATGTTTTAGAACATATTTTAAAACATATTATTGGAATGCTCGTTATGTCCTTGTTCTCACCAGGAATTTGTAACTGCTTCGTGTGACCTGGGTCTGGTTTTTCAAGAGGTTCAAAGTTAGGCCACTGTTAGAGATAAGACCAAAAAAAGACTTTGGACCTCTTGCGAATCCGGGCCTAGATGTTTATATATTTATTGTACATATTTAATGAATATATGTTTTAATATAATGCATTAAGCAGGCGTTTATGTAGGGCCTATATTTAATTTGTATTTTTTAATTTATATTTATATTTATAACATAATGTGTCGAGCTTGGCATGCCGATGCTGATTCCGGGGATGCCCAAGAATGAAAGGAATACCCAAGTACCCAAGGTGTTTCCCCCCAAGGAGGGAAACACCCCTTTACCCAACTAAATGATGTTGGAATAAAGAGTAGCGATATATATATACATATATATATATATAAATAAAATATAATACAATATCCAGACGTAAATTGCCAGTCCCGGTGATGGACAGGGGAACAAGGCACCCCCCCCCCCCCCCCCCCCTCCCCTACCCGGCAAGTGGGAGAGACCTGTGTATTTCTGGATTTCACAATATAATATCATCACTCACGAGCAGCATCGATGTCATCATCAACGAGCGCGCAGTATCTATAGTTGTCCCAAGACTACCTTATACACATGCTTTCGTCACAGGCGACTGGTTCGTAGCCAATCAGCGTTCGGTATTGGCGCTGGTGTGTCTCGGGCGGTTCGCCGGTTGGCTACGACTGCCCCCGGATGTGAAGAAAGCAGGTGTAAAGTAATCTTGGGTCCACTATATAACAATACCTGCATGACTCAATCCATGCAGCGTCCAGCCCCCCACTACACCGCACCACGGTGACAAATGTCATCTCTAGTGGGTGAGTGAGTGAGTGAGTGAGCGAATGATATGCACGCGGCGACACAGAAGCCCGCGACCGTAAAATAAGGGCCGCATCTATTTCTCTGCTCCGTGTATTTGCATATTCCGGGGGTGGGTGGGTGGGTGGGGGTTAGATTATGGTTAATGTAGCCACTCTATATGGAAATGTCGGATGCGCGCCACCACCAGGGGTGGGTATATATAAATGAACATGATCACCGCGGGGAGGCCGGTCACATTCTATTAGCTTTAATTGTGACACTAATATTGATAGACAGATTAAAGATATCGGAGTAATACTATATAGCAAAGACCTCAACATATTAATTAATAATTGTTTGTATGAATCCCTACCTGATGTACCCCTCTTCAGGTGACTAACTAGGTATATTAAAGTGGTTGGATAGTTGGGAAGGGGTCCTTGATAGTTATGTTAGAGCAATGTTAGAGTTATGTTAGATAGAGCAAATCACGGCCTTCTAGATCAATTTTTAAAATCATCTACTTTAGGCCTATTTGTTTGAAACATTGTAATGATCATAGGTAGCCAACCAGCGAACCGCCCGAGAAAAGCGCGCGCAAATACCGATCGCTGATTAGCTACGAACCAGTCGCCCGTGACGAAAGCATGTGTAAGGTAGTCTTGGGACAACTATAGAACATGTAGGTATACGGAAAGTCAGCCTGTGGAAAGTCAGCCTGCGGAAAGTCAGCTAAAGCTAGGCACACGAGTAAACAAGTATATTATAGCGGAAAGTCCACTAGAGGAAAGTCGACAGTGTGCGTACACAGAATCCCATTGTTTAAAAGTGTCAAATAACACGTTTAAAACCATTTAATAAACGATTTTTGGATTCAACCTCACTTTTGCTATCATAATAATTATTATTTTCGTAGGAATACCTGTTATAGGGTGCACACCAGATTTACCTGATGTGCCCCTCTTCAGGTGACTAACTAGGTTATTAGGGTGGTTGGATAGTTGGTAAGAAATGTCCTAGGGCTGTCAGTAGGACTCAATCCCAGCATTCGCTTGAATACGACCGAGGAGAACCTCGGAAAAAACCTTCAGTCAGGACTGCTGGTGGCCAGAATCGAACCGGGGACCTCCCGAATTAAGAGAGTCTCGCGTCTTACACCGCTGAGCTACACCTCTATCGGTTCAACATTCAGCAACAGGCTCAGCGGTAAGACGCGAGACTGTAATTCGGGAGGTCGCCGATTCGATTCCGGCCACCGGCAGTCCTGACAGGAGGTTTTCCTCAGTCGTAAATGCGCATGCTGGGATTGGGTCCTACTATCAGCCCTCGGACATTCCTCCCCAGCTATCCAAACACCGTAATAACCTAGTTACTCACGTGATAAGGGGCACATCAGGTAAAGCTGGTGTGCACTCTAGAACGGGTATTCCTACGAAAAATTAGAATTTATTATTATTATTATTATCATGTACGGACAACAGCGCCCACGTTTGTCCACCCCTGGCCGTGGAGGCGGCGAGCACTAGTTGAGTATGATGCCTATAGATGGGGTTGGGTGACACGTCGTTTGTCATCCCTTGCCGCAAGTTGAGGAGGACCTCGCCGCCCGGCTTTTTCCGAGACCCATTACGCTTTTTGCGAGAAACTTTTTTTTTAGTGTAGTATACTAACTGTTGAGCAGCACAAAGCTCGAGGAATAATTATTTAAATGATGAATGCCGGACGAACGAATGATGATGTTATTAGTGTGGAAGTTGTTCGTGTTATTAACGTTGTTGTGGTGGTACGCCGGAAAATGCACGACCACAATGTATTTGTGGAACTATTTTCTAGCAATGTGATGATGCACAGACACGATCTTGTTGTCCTTTAACCTAAGTATAATTTTTGTGTAGGATATAAATTTTGTTTGTTAGGTCCAGTCTTACAATGTCCTAATAACTATCTATTCGTCGAATAGCTTGTTTTCTCCATGGCAACGACCAATTAAAACTCTTGAAATCCTCCAAATAGCTTAATATACCTTTTTCAGAATTCGTCATAGACTATGTAATAGTGAAGTGACACTTGTGAGAACTATACTCAACCTACATCTAGTTTGCAAATCCGGTATTGCAGTGATCATATCGTGCGTCTGTTGTCAGGCGGCGTGGCGAGGGCGCATTCCATTCACGTTATAGCGGTGCAATCAATGCAGTTGACAATATAACAAGCAGGTATATCGGGAAATACCTCGGTAATTTCGATTAAATAAGCCGTATGGATAAGGTACCGTTATCGGAACACTTGTACCGTCGTCCCGAGAGATTCATTGAAAAGACGTATTTTTACCGGTTTGTAATTTTTGGGGAAAAGGTGTCCCGGTATTCTGTCAATAAAGACAACGCGGTCGATTGTAACAGGGGGGGCTTACAGTTACTGGTCACACATGCGAGTCACATTCGCAGACGCTGACTCACACAATCACGCACTCACTCAACTCACAGTCGGCAGAGTTTATTCCGTCAACAGGCGGCTGACGAAATACGACCGGGCACAGGCCTATAATGCCTACAAAAATGTACACACATTCATTTAAATACTTCAAATATTTATTAATTTCAATTTATACGAATAATAATGTATTGATATTTATTTTGTTTTATTAATTTATGTTAGAAAGCTGTTTTCTGGGCATTTTGCACGCAAATTTGAATTGAAAATGTTTCGCCTCTTTCGACCCAGACCCCGTGCTTGTCCATGGATTTCGTAATCCTTACACTTTGTTTGCAATATTCAAAATTATGGTCACCTTACGTATGGAGCGATCGTCTTTTCGGAGAATTTTAGGGGACACCAATTGCTTGTTTAGGCGTGGCCAGTGTAGAAATGAATGTGTGTCTTCTATGTCTCAGACGCTCTACTGCCTTCTTGTCTCCCATGGAGTCGCCGAGTCGGTCAGCACGACGAGTCCTGGGCAGCATCGAGCGCGGACTCAACAGGGTGCGCCACGTGCTGACGCCGAGGAGGCGAGGGAAACAGGGCACCGGCATGGACGAGCCCCAGGTGCTGACATCCAAGGTGAGTAGTTTGTGCGCGGACTCAACAGGGTGCGCCACGTGCTGACGCCTAGGAGGCGAGGGAAACAGGGCACCGGCATGGACGAGCCCCAAGTGCTGACATCCAAGGTGAGTAGTTTGTGCGCAGACTCAACAGGGTGCGCCACGTGCTGACGCCTAGGAGGCGAGGGAAACAGGGCACCGGCATGGACGAGCCCCAAGTGCTGACATCCAAGGTGAGTAGAGTAGTTTGTGCGCAGACTCAACAGGGTGCGCCACGTGCTGACGCCTAGGAGGCGAGGGAAACAGGGCACCGGCATGGACGAGCCCCAAGTGCTGACATCCAAGGTGAGAGTAGTTTGTGCGCGGACTCAACAGGGTGCGTCACGTGCTGACGCCGAAGAGGCGAGGGAAACAGGGCACCGGCATGGACGAGCCCCAGGTGCTGACATCCAAGGTGAGTAGTTTGTGCGCGGACTCAACAGGGTGCGTCACGTGCTGACGCCTAGGAGGCGAGGGAAACAGGGCACCGGCATGGACGAGCCCCAAGTGCTGACATCCAAGGTGAGTAGTTTGTGCGCGGACTCAACAGGGTGCGCCACGTGCTGACGCCTAGGAGGCGAGGGAAACAGGGCACCGGCATGGACGAGCCCCAAGTGCTGACATCCAAGGTGAGTAGAGTAGTTTGTGCGCGGACTCAACAGGGTGCGCCACGTGCTGACGCCTAGGAGGCGAGGGAAACAGGGCACCGGCATGGACGAGCCCCGAGTGCTGACATCCAAGGTGAGAGTAGTTTGTGCGCAGACTCAACAGGGTGCGCCACGTGCTGACGCCGAGGAGGCGAGGGAAACAGGGCACCGGCATGGACGAGCCCCAAGTGCTGACATCCAAGGTGAGTAGTTTGTGCGCAGACTCAACAGGGTGCGCCACGTGCTGACGGCGAGGAGGCGAGGGAAACAGGGCACCGGCATGGACGAGCCCCAAGTGCTGACATCCAAGGTGAGTAGTTTGTGCGCAGACTCAACAGGGTGCGTCACGTGCTGATGCCGAGGAGGCGAGGGAAACAGGGCACCGGCATGGACGAGCCCCGAGTGCTGACATCCAAGGTGAGTAGTTTGTGCGCAGACTCAACAGGGTGCGTCACGTGCTGACGCCTAGGAGGCGAGGGAAACAGGGCACCGGCATGGACGAGCCCCGAGTGCTGACATCCAAGGTGAGAGTAGTTTGTGCGCAGACTCAACAGGGTGCGCCACGTGCTGACGCCGAGGAGGCGAGGGAAACAGGGCACCGGCATGGACGAGCCCCAAGTGCTGACATCCAAGGTGAGTAGTTTGTGCGCGGACTCAACAGGGTGCGCCACGTGCTGACGCCGAGGAGGCGAGGGAAACAGGGCACCGGCATGGACGAGCCCCAGGTGCTGACATCCAAGGTGAGTAGTTTGTGCGCAGACTCAACAGGGTGCGTCACGTGCTGACGCCTAGGAGGCGAGGGAAACAGGGCACCGGCATGGACGAGCCCCAAGTGCTGACATCCAAGGTGAGTAGTTTGTGCGCAGACTCAACAGGGTGCGTCACGTGCTGACGCCTAGGAGGCGAGGGAAACAGGGCACCGGCATGGACGAGCCCCAAGTGCTGACATCCAAGGTGAGTAGTTTGTGCGCAGACTCAACAGGGTGCGTCACGTGCTGACGCCTAGGAGGCGAGGGAAACAGGGCACCGGCATGGACGAGCCCCGAGTGCTGACATCCAAGGTGAGTAGTTTGTGCGCAGACTCAACAGGGTGCGCCACGTGCTGACGCCGAGGAGGCGAGGGAAACAGGGCACCGGCATGGACGAGCCCCAAGTGCTGACATCCAAGGTGAGAGTAGTTTGTTGACGGTCACCTATTTGTTGTTTCACGACGTACTCGCTCGACAACTATGCTCATAGACGAGCCCCAAGTGCTGACATCCAAGGTGAGTAGCTTGTCTCTCTCTTCTTCTTCTTCTTCTTCTTCTTCTTCTTCTTCTTCTTCTTCTTCTTCTTCTCTTATGCCCACATTGACACATTTATGTCATCATGCGGTTCGCCAACCAATAGAGACAAGCCTCCTGCTCCTTCCTGACCAGCCCTCCTGGCATTCCAAACAGGTGTCTCTCTTCTTCTTCTTCTCTTATGCCCACATTGACACATTTATGTCATCATGCGGTTCGCCAACCAATAGAGACAAGCCTCCTGCTCCTTCCTGACCAGCCCTCCTGGCATTCCAAACAGGTGTCTCTCTTCTTCTTCTTCTCTTATGCCCACATTGACACATTTATGTCATCATGCGTCTCGCCAACCAATAGACAAGCCTCCTGCTCCTTCCTGACCAGCCCTCCTGGCATTCCAAACAGGTGTCTCTCTCTTCTTCTTCTTTTATGCCCACATTGACACATTTATGTCATCATGCGTCTCGCCAACCAATAGAGACAAGCCTCCTGCTCCTTCCTGTCCAGCCCTCCTGGCATTCCAAACAGGTGTCTCTCTCTTCTTCTTCTCTTATGCCCACATTGACACATTTATGTCATCATGCGTCTCGCCAACCAATAGAGACAAGCCTCCTGCTCCTTCTTGTGCAGCCCTCCTGGCATTCCAAACAGATGTCTCTCTCTTCTTCTTCTCTTATGCCCACATTGACACATTTATGTCATCATGCGTCTCGCCAACCAATAGAGACAAGCCTCCTGCTCCTTCCTGTCCAGCCCTCCTGGCATTCCAAACAGGTGTCTCTCTCTTCTTCTTCTCTTATGCCCACATTGACACATTTATGTCATCATGCGTCTCGCCAACCAATAGAGACAAGCCTCCTGTTCCTTCCTGTCCAGCCCTCCTGGCATTCCAAACAGGTGTCTCTCTCTTCTTCTTCTCTTATGCCCACATTGACACATTTATGTCATCATGCGTCTCGCCAACCAATAGAGACAAGCCTCCTGTTCCTTCCTGTCCAGCCCTCCTGGCATTCCAAACAGGTGTCTCTCTCTTCTTCTTCTCTTATGCCCACATTGACACATTTATGTCATCATGCGTCTCGCCAACCAATAGAGACAAGCCTCCTGTTCCTTCCTGTCCAGCCCTCCTGGCATTCCAAACAGGTGTCTCTCTCTTCTTCTTCTCTTATGCCCACATTGATACATTTATGTCATCATGCGTCTCGCCAACCAATAGAGACAAGCCTCCTGCTCCTTCCTGTCCAGCCCTCCTGGCATTCCAAACAGGTGTCTCTCTCTGCTTCTCTTATGCCCACATTGACACATTTACGTCATCATGCGTCTCGCCAACCAATAGAGACAAGCCTCCTGCTCCTTCCTGTCCTGCCCTTCTGGCATTCCAAACAGGTGTCTCTCTCTTCTTCTTCTCTTATGCCCACATTGATACATTTATGTCATCATGCGTCTCGCCAACCAATAGAGACAAGCCTCCTGCTCTCCTTCCTGTCCAGCCCTCCTGGCATACCAAACAGGTGTCTCTCTCTTCTTCTTATCTTATGCCCACATTGACACATTTATGTCACCATGCGTCTCGCCAACCAATAGAGACAAGCCTCCTGCTCCTTCCTGTCCAGCCCTCCTGGCATTCCAAACAGGTGTCTCTCTCTTCTTCTTCTCTTATGCCCACATTGACACATTTATGTCATCATGCGTCTCGCCAACCAATAGAGACAAGCCTCCTGCTGCTTCCTGTCCAGCCCTCCTGGCATTCCAAACAGGTGTCTCTCTCTTCTTCTTCTCTTATGCCCACATTGACACATTTATGTCACCATGCGTCTCGCCAACCAATAGAGACAAGCCTCCTGCTGCTTCCTGTCCAGCCCTCCTGGCATTCCAAACAGGTGTCTCTCTCTTCTTCTTATCTTATGCCCACATTGACACATTTATGTCACCATGCGTCTCGCCAACCAATAGAGACAAGCCTCCTGCTCCTTCCTGTCCAGCCCTCCTGGCATTCCAAACAGGTGTCTCTCTCTGCTTCTTCTCTTATGCCCACATTGACACATTTATGTCATCATGCGTCTCGCCAACCAATAGAGACAAGCCTCCTGCTCCTTCCTGTCCAGCCCTCCTGGCATACCAAACAGGTGTCTCTCTCTTCTTCTTCTCTTATGCCCACATTGACACATTTATGTCATCATGCGTCTCGCCAACCAATAGAGACAAGCCTCCTGCTCCTTCCTGTCCAGCCCTCCTGGCATTCCTTCGTTGTGCTCTTTCAGTAAGGAGCAATGGAATAGATGTTGCCTGTCCTGTATCATGCCATTCTCACAGAGCTTGCATGTTCTGCTCTCTGCCAACCCCATTCTATACAGGTGCTTTGCTAGTAAGTCATGGCCAGTATCTAGTCGGAACTGTGCTGTCGTTGTCCTTCTTCGATAATGATCCGTTCTTTCTTTTTTCCTTCCTTTAACTAGCTCACTCCACATTTTATCATTGCATTTCTCTTTACAGGCTTCTTGTACTACCGAGTTTGTTTGTTGGCGGTCACCGCTATTTGTTGTTTCAAGACTTACTCGACAACAGCTATGGTCATGACGTCGGGGGTTGATTTTTAGGAAAGGGACAAGTAGGACGTAAAGGGGAGGACGTGGAATGCCTTTTGTCTGGCTTCTCCACGTACCATACGCTTCCGGCGGCATAACTCTCGGGAAGTAAAGTCCTCGTACAACAACTTCGGTAATGCTTTCGTCGTCAATCAATGACGTGTTTACGGCGGTCCCGGCCAACCCGAGCAGGTACCTATTTGAATTAGCCACGGCCGCTGTTTGGTGCCGCTAACCCACCCGTGACGGAAGCATTACCGAAGTTGTTGTACGACGACTATACCATTGAGTTTATGATGCTACTATAGCTGATATCTATCTATAGTCGCGTCAAATTAACTCGCAAGGTGTTGTCGTCACGGATTATGTAATAGTGAAGTGACGCGTGTGACAACTACCAACCTAAATCTAGTTGCATCCCGTTCTCTTGCCTCAGGTATTGTAGTGATAATATCGCCCGCCTTTTTTCAGACGTGGTGGGGTCTATTCCATTCACGGTCGGTGCAGTCAAGGCAGTAGACAATAACAATGCAGGTATCGGGAAATCTCGAGGTGAATACCGTTGTAATAGACCGTGTGGAGCGACCGTCTCTTCTCAGAATTTTAGGGGACACCTCGCTTCTTACGGCGTGGCTAGTATAATATACTTGCTACTAATATACTTGTTACTAATATACTTGTTACTAATATGCTTGCAGGGTCTGTGCAACGTATCTACCACCTCGTCCAGGGACCCGCAGCAAGTGCTCGACAAACTGCATCAAGCACTCATCAGCAAGGGTATTGCGGTCAAGCAGAAGGGGTGAGTCTTGCATGTGTGCGCACTGTTGTATTCCTATTTATAGTCTAGACTCTAGAACCTGAGTGGCCACAGACCGCTAAAACCCCAGCCCCGGATTCACAAGAGGTCCTAAGTTTTTTTTTTGTCTTTCTCTTAGACCGGCCTTACTTTGAACCTCTTATGAATCCAGAAACAGTCTGAGAACAGACTTTAAAACATATTATTGGAATGTTCATTGTGTCCTTGTTTCTACCAAGAATTACTAACTTCATGACGTGGGTCTGGTTTTACAGGAGCTTCTTAGAGTTAAGACCAGAAAAAGACGTATTACCTCTTGTTAATCCTGGCCCAGTAAATTTGTTGAAACTGATCTCTATGGGAGATGGGAAAATGTTTTCAAAACTTCTGAGCCCTTATTATGAATCCGTGAAGTTACTTTGTCACTCATGGCCGGCCGCCTTATGTATAGCCTAGTCCTCTGTACAATTCCTCATGTATATAACAAGGGCTTGCGAAAAAATATGTCTACTTTGATAGATTTTCTTAGTTTGACGCTCCCCTGCTGCTCCCCTCCATCGCTATGTGACCACCCCTTACCCCCGTGACAACCCTACAATTATATTATATTTATTTATTCCATATTATATTATTAATAATCAGCAGTCTTAGGCCCCTATATGTTATGCTGGGCGGTGGTCACATAACTATAGGTGCTTTTAAACTATGTCAAACTTAAAATATCTGCACTATACATCCCGGTACCGTTTCGTGTAGCATGTGGTACTTGTACTTTACGTGTACTTGTGGTACATAGGAGGGTAATTGAAACCCCCAAATTCAGCGAGAGTGACTTGTGAGACTTGTACACACTACTTAGTGGAAAATCGTCTTTATTTCTATGATAGATCGTCAGAAACCTGTTGATTTCGTTGATACAGCGCGTGGGATGTGAGGTCGGCATGAGAGTATTTACAACTTACAACTGCTGGTACGGATTGAGAAGCTTTTAACCAATGATATCCAACAGCTATTGTAGGCTAGATGCGCAGCCTAGCAACCACAAGCGTGTCAATTAGAAGCCATCTTGAAATGGGCAAATAACACAGGCGGGAATAGGAGTCTCTAGTGCGACTTTCTGCCGATCGCAGCGCTAGCAGTATTGAAAGGTCCAAATTAGCATGTAAATTACCCATTTCAAAATGGCTTCAAATTGCTACGCTCACTACTGAGTGGAAGGTTGGGGGACTGGTGATCTAGCCTACTATAGCTGTTGAATATCATTGCTTTTAACCCAATCTTTGTTGAATCTCTCGGTAGAAAAAGTACCCAGAATTAGCAATCGATTAATCGATTCCAAATTCAACATCGATCGATAATCGAAATGTGGTGAACAATGACCGGTCGCACTCTCGAACGTTGTATAAAGCCGCGTTCACATAAATGACTAGTGACTATTGACTATTGACTATTGACTATTGATTAGTGACTAAGCGAATTGAACCATAGGCGATACGTGCTGACGTTCACACAACTTTACTTTTGACTTATGACTATTGACTATTGACTAACGAATTGAAGATATCTGGAAGTCATAGTTACAACCAATCACAACGTTCGCGTTCAGCCAATGAATGTGGAGCAACGGAAGTCAATACCACTATTCAATTACTGTTAAGTGTATATTTGTTTTTGACTATTTCCGGCGAATATTATTTATTTATTATTATTATGAAGCTGTCATACAATAAAATATTCTTATTTTGAAAACAAATCTTCAAAACAAACAAGAAACATACAAAACCTTCACAACTTGGTTGCCTATCATTAAACGTTTTAACTGGTGAACAGTTACTATCGCCATACCTCGTTTTCTTCATAATGTTGCAATTTTATTATTTTGACAGCTCGTTGTTTGTCAATCAGTTTGATTCATTTGTTCTAGGTGGCAGATCATACGTGTCAAAGAACTTAGTTGTGTAGTGTTCATATCTTTCTATGGGTAGTCAATAATCACTAGTCAATGGTCAATAGTCATTTATGTGAATGCGGCTTAATATAACGAGCGTGTGATTAATACGTAACGACGTTTCGACGTTAATGGCCAAGATTTAAATAATCGAAACGTCTTTGCGCGGGTCGATAGGTCGACTATCGATGCTCATTTAGTCGTGAGAATGTGCGCATGCGCTGTCGACGTGGTGACACGCTGTTGTTTACGAGCGCGGCCGCCTCGTCGTCACATACCCCACGTGAGCGCAACCTGAGCCGTGCATGCCGACAGTGTGTGCTAAAAAATTTTTTTTTTAAATCGTTTCACAGCTACCTTGTGGGTGCTGACACCACAGATGAGTGAGACCTGGCCAACGAAATGTGAGTATTTTGAAGAGCCACCCTCGGATTGGCTCCGACACGCCCATTTATGACGTCGGCATTCACAAGTTTGCCGTGGAACCCTTTGGTACCAACGAAACTATACTTGGTACCAATCTAATCAACACCCCGCCAATCACTAACCTCAAAAGGAGGTGACGTTATTGTGGAGATTATCAATCGTCAGCATTATTCAACAAAACAGTCACCTTCTCAGCCGGTACAGTCAGCTACAAACCGCATGGACTTGTAACCTGACTACTACGGGTAGCGCTTACTCTGTATAGAGACAGTTAAGACAAGACTGATATTTACAATTTTCAACAAAGGATGTGACAGTTAAGTAAAGTAAGTTAGTAACCCTTTAAGTCTCGTTTTACCGGGATGCGAAATTGCCTCCGGCATCAGGGGCTTCTCTCACCTCGTTGCGAATACAAATTAAATTATGTGAATGGGTAACTAAAAAAAAGTAGTGGATTTGTGGAGGGTTGATGCATTATTATATACCAACTTCTTTATACCGTTTTGTTTACCATTACCATCTATTGCGACTGGAATTGCCTCCCGCTTACGTCAAAAACGTTGCCTGGTTCGACTATACTCGGACGGGGTATGTGACGGTGTGTGTCCGGCGTACACAAGCCTATCTACACAAATCACCTATTTAACGCGTGAAATATGAAACGAAGTACGAGAATCATTAAAAACGGGGCATCCTGTTCTGCTGCGATGATTTAGTTGCAACCAGCCTGTCCGCTCGCTGTTCGTTTGTTGTGCTCGCGCGCTCATTTAGGGAACGCACGCTTCCCTCCGCGCTAATACGGCGTAGTGATGTCATTAGCCGCATTTAGACGTGTGTGTTGTGCAGGTAGGCGATAGGACGTTCAACCCAGAGACTTTCGCGGCCCGACGCTGTAAAGGGTGTATTCACATATTGCGCATGGTCGCCATACTGGAGGCCACAACGGCATGTGATTGGTAGTTCATTGTTACTATGTTTCAGCTGGCGTTTGATTCAAATTCAACTGTTCTCTATCTTTGGTTTGCTATTATTTCTTAATAATATCAACATAAACAAACTCTTTTGTCTCGATTACGCTTTTAATCGTTTACAAAAGCATACAATAATCATTTTCGTACACTTTATCGGGGGATATACGTGTTCAAACTTCATATTTCCCCGTAAACAATATTATTCGTTTTCTATTGACAGCTAAATGAAACTTGAAATAGTACTATAGGTGGCCTCCAATATGGCCGATGTGACGTCACGTGAATACTCCCCTTGGGCGAGATGGCTCGACCGTGTATCGGGTTGCCGTCGAGTTCCTTGCTATCAAGACGTGCAAGCGTTGAGTGAGTAATACAGGGTAGAAGCCCCACGCCATCGGCAGTTTGTCTACCGCCTTTTACTGCCCAAAATACTTTAGTCGGGTAGTAGAAGTTCGCCAAGCGACGCGACGACGCGGAGCCTGATTGGTCGGCTACTTCACCGAAGATATACGGAGCGGGAGACAGCCGAAAACTCGCGTTGAATCGCGTCGCTTGGCGAACTTCTACTACCCGACTAAAGTATGTTGGGCAGCCGGCATAAGGCGGTAGACAAACTGCCGATTGCGTTGCGACTCTACCCTACATTACTCACTCAACGGTGCAGCAGGGCGATTCCGTATGGACGACGATAAATTTATCAGCGGTTTTAGTCGTTACTGAAGGCAAATGCAAGGCGGTGTTTGGCTCATCGCCTTCTTCTAACAACTGAAACCGGTGATAAACGTATCGTCGCCCATACAGAATCGCCCTGAAGGTCTACTCGTAGCTCGCGCGAGTTTCTCGATCGAGTACGTCGTTAAACACCATATAACTAACTAACTCACTAACTAACTAACTTCTTCTTCTTCTTCTTTCGAACACCCAGGTGCCTCATTCCTGTACATTTTTTTAACTCTTCTTAACTCTCGCTAACCCCATGTTAAAATGACCCCGGGGTTAACTCCTGCCCATGCTTTCCTGCATAATTCGGAGGAAAATATGACCCTGTCTGATAGTAGGGTTAAGAAGAGTTATCTCAACAATACTTTGAAATGCCGCCATTTTGTTAATGCTTATGTGTGTAGTTTCACAAATGTCACATTTAAATCCTTGAATTGGGAATATCCACCTTCATGGATACGTTACTTTATGTGTTTATTGAAGTTTATAAACAATTTTGTGTATTTATTGTACATTATATAGGTCCTACATTATGTAAATATGTAGTTTTATTGAGTTTTTTGTCGACGTTTTGAGGTTATTGGACTGTTTTTGTTTGTTATTGTTTTCATTTTGTCTCGTTTTCCAACAATGTCTTCCTTCGATCGGTGGCTCATTTGCTGACTCGTGATTGGCTATTGCCTAACACCGGGGTTAAGTTTGCAAATGTACAGGAATGAGGCCCCAGCGAGTTGGAACTTATGCCATTCTCTGCCTAGTTGCCCAATAAAGGTTTGCCACATATTTCCTTCTTGCTATATTTTGCCCCTCCATTAGATCCCTTTCTGCTGTCAGGGAGACACATGTCGCAAAATGTTCCGCGTCCTGGTCTTGTTCTTTGCAGAGTGGGCAACTAACTAACTAACTAACTAACTAACTAACTGACTAGAAGATAACAAGTTGTCTGTTCAACCACCAGGTTCACGTTGCGCGGCAAACAAGAGTCCCACGCCACGAAGCTCTCGTTCGAGCTGGAGGTATGCGTGATTGGCCGGCCGGGCTCGGTGACTCCCGACGACGTCATCGATGACGTCATGGGGGGCACGATGGTCGGCATCAAGCGCAAGAGACTGAAGGGCGACGTGTGGCGCTACAAGCGGGTGTGCGAGGAAGTGTTGGCGATGGCGGCCATTGAAGAACCTCCCTACGTCTAGACCTCGTGATTGGTCGGCCGGGCTCGGTGACTCCCGATGACGTCATCGATGACGTGGACGACGCGTGGCGCTACAAGCGGGTGTGCGAGGAAGTGTTGGCGATGGCGGCCATTGAAGAACCTCCCTACGTCTAGACCTCGTGATTGGTCGGCCGGGCTCGGTGACTCCCGATGACGTCATCGATGACGTGGACGACGCGTGGCGCTACAAGCGGGTGTGCGAGGAAGTGTTGGCGATGGCGGCCATTGAAGAACCTCCCTACGTCTAGACCACGTCCTCGCTATATATAGACAAGTCTTCACCCCTCTTCGCGCTCTGGATCGCCTACCACCCACAATTGTCGGTATATCGGGATCTACATCCGGAAAGCGTGAAACAGAGTAACTTACACGGTTCTTTTCTCAATAAAATCGTAATGTCTTAATGAATTAGCGTGCGATAATATATGATTGCGTTCCCGATCCCGATTGCGATCACGATGCTGACAATTGTAGTTGGGGCTTTAGCAGCAGAGCGATACCGGTATTGTTTTAAAGGAGCCAAATCTGTTTTCAATATGGCTTTATTCTAGAATCCATCCGAATCTCGGCCAACGCATCTTACTTCGATAGGGATTATTGAGGGGGGGGGGAGAGAGAGAGGGGTATGTTTAATTGATTAAATCATAGCCCACAGATCTGTAATGATAAGTTTACCTTTACATGCAGATCTCCTAGGTATATACCTACCAGTTTCTTTGTTCCAGATACGAATCCTGGCTTGGGCATTTTGGTGTTTTTTCTTATCTTCATGTATTATTACTCATTGACCGTCAAGATTAGTATCATTTACCAAATATGGTCAAATATCATCGTCTGTATAGGCGGAAATGAACGGCTAACGGGCATAGTGCGAAGGTGGGGGTGGGAAATGTACAGATTTATGGGTACACTAGGAGTTACTGGCTTGTTGCAAAATACTACGTACGCTTATGTGTGCCTTGATTCTACTGTACATTGTTTGTTGTTTCCGAAGGTCATGGCTATAGACATGTAGTCTAGGATATTTTTGTAAAAGTGTGTACATACTACATATTGATATTTACTTGCGGTACATGTTATGTATTTGCTTGTATTTATTTAGTCAACATATCATTTTAAATGATTTTTTAGTCGAAACAGGTGTATAATGTATATAAGGACTTGTTGTAGGGTAAGCCTAAGGTATAGGTATAGATAGTTGATGATTTTATCTTTAATTACCATTTTAGGATTTATTTGCCTTCAGAAGATAAACGTGAATTTGAATTCATAAAATAAAAGATTTGTGTAGTATACTAAGGAGCAATCTTGAGAAATGAAGTGTATGGTAAAATTTGATGAAACTTTATATATATATTTGGTTAACAAATGTGTAGTTTTGTATTTTTATAGTGGGTATAGTCTTTAATAGTTTTGATTATGATTTTTTTTTAATAGAAACCATAGTTTTAGGTTACGTTTGCCCATCAATAATACATTCCAAATTCTACAATTTGGAGAATTGTTTGTTTGAAATGGAGCGGAACGTTTTTTGGTTATGTTTGTAATGTTCTCAAATGATTATTATGTGATTGTAATCTTTCTTCAGAGAACATCAAAAACATGTGCATAATATATCAAAATTGGTCAATTGAATTTGGAAATAGATCGATCAAAGCTTTGAGCCCTGTCTTCCCGAAACTTAATTTGGGGACTTTGTAACAATATTGCATTTGTGATTTTTTATATGTATATTCTGGTTACGAGTCCTGGTTACTTTGTGCACTAATAAAATAAATACCTCAACCAAATATCGAAGTACTCATTTTAATTGCCTGGTGTTGATATGCTGATCCTGCCCTGGGTGTGCTTATCTTATCGTGGTGGGCAGGTTTGCGTGCTTTGCTGATCCCGAGAGCTATGCCGATGAAAGCGTATGCTTCTGGTAGGGCCACCCTAGCCGGACAGGTCGAGGGGAGAAGTCGGACAAAAGGCAGTCCACGTCCTCCCCTTTCCCTTGTCCTCCCCGTTACATCTAACATCCCTTTCCTCCATTCACCTCCCGACGTCATATGACTTAGTTGTCGAGTATAAACTACATCCGGAATCGGAACCGTTATAAAATCAATAAACGCGGATGAACCAGAATCAGACCCGTTATAAAATCAATAAACGCGGATGAACCAGAATCAGACCCGTTATAAAATCAATAAACGCGGACTAGTCAGAATTGGAACCGTTATAAAATCAATAAACGCGGATGAACCAGAATCAGACCCGTTATAAAATCAATAAACGCGGACTAATCAGAATTGGAACCGTTATAAAATCAATAAACGCGGATGAACCAGAATCAGACCCGTTATAAAATCAATAAACGCGGACTAATCAGAATTGGAACCGTTATAAAATCAATAAACGCGGACTAATCAGAATTGGAACCGTTATAAAATCAATAAACGCGGACGAATCAGAATTGGAACCGTTATAAAATCAATGAACGCGGACGAATCAGAATTGGAACCGTTATAAAATCAATGAACGCGGACGAATCAGAATTGGAACCGTTATAAAATCAATGAACGCGGACGAATCAGAATTGGAACCGTTATAAAATCCATAAACGCGGACGAATCAGAATCGGAACCGTTATAAAATCCATAAACGTGGATGAACCAGAATCGGAACCGTTATAAAATCCATAAACGTGGACGAATCAGAATTGGAACCGTTATAAAATCAATAAACGCGGACGAATCAGAATTGGAACCGTTATAAAATCAATAAACGCGGACGAACCAGAATCGGAACCGTCTATGAATAAAGGTTTCAAACCTTGGTTAGCCCATTTTCGGGTCGGCCCCGGCCCGGCGATGAAACGCGTCACTGCTGCGAGTGGAGTGATCGGCCACGTCAAGTCAGGTGCTGCAACATTTGATGAGCTCGAGACCCGACCTTGAAAACACCTCATGTTCCAAACACAAGGTCACAAGACTAACTTCTTCGACAAATTGTTTCCGAGCAAAAAGCAATCGCGACTTCATTCTTTTGCGATTACTCACTAGCTAGAACTAGTTACGCGATCCTAAATCATGTTTTTTTTTTCGCGTTTAAGATTCCGTAGTTGAGAATTTAAGGAAAATAAAATGTACAATTTAAATTTATAACTATTTTATCGTCTTTAGTTTACTATAGTGAGTTAATTGAAACGCTACACTGACTTTAGGTAATAAAATATAACTATCGAGAATGTACCTAATTATATACTAAGTTATAAACTGGGGATACTTACTATACTAAGTATAAAACAAATTTTGTTTCCCTAGTTTACTTACTGACTGTTTCATGTACAACAAAAATGTTAATTGTTTAATTGTTCCATGTTGTATTCAGGGGCGGATCTAGCCTTGATTTATGGGGGGGGCGGTTTCATGGAAAGTAAACAGATACCCACCCTCAAGCTGTCATATTACATTCTTATACTCAACCACTAATCGTGTGCACGCTGTTTCAACTAAAGTAAACAGATACCTACACTCATGCTGTCATATTACATTCTTATACTCAACCACTAATCGTGTGCACGCTGTTTCAACTAAAGTCAACAGATACCTGAACTCATGCTGTCATATTACATTCTTATACTCAACCGCCACTCGTGTGCACGCAGTTTCAACTAAAGTAAACAGATACCTACACTCATGCTGTCATATTACATTCTTATACTCAACCACTAATCGTGTGCACGCTGTTTCAACTAAAGTAAACAGATACCTACACTCATGCTGTCATATTACATTCTTATACTTAACCGCCAGTTGCGTACATGCTGTTTCAACTAAAGTAAACAGATACCTACACTCATGCTGTCATCTTACATTCTTATACTCAACCGCCAGTTGCGTCACGCTGATTCTACTAAAGTAAACAGATACCTATACCCATGCTGTCATATTACATTCTTTTACTCAACCGCTAATCGTGTGCACGCTGTTTCAACTAAAGTAAACAAATACCTACACTCATGCTGTCATATTACATTCTTATACTTAACCGCCAGTTGCATCACGCTGATTCAACTAAAGTAAACAGATACCTACACTCATGCTGTCATATTACATTCTTATACTCAACCGCTAATCGTGTGCACGCTGTTTCAACTTAAGTAAACAGATACCTGAACTCATGCTGTCATATTTCATTCTTATCAACCGCCAGTTGCGTCACGCTGATTCAACTGAAGTAAACAAATACCTACACTCATGCTGTCATATTACATTCTTATACTCAACCACTAATCGTGTGCACGCTGTTTCAACTAAAGTAAACAGATACCTACACTCATGCTGTCATATTACATTCTTATACTCAACCACGAATCGTGTGCACGCTGTTTCAACTAAAGTAAACAGATACCTACACTCATGCTGTCATATAACATTCTTATACTCAACCACTAATCGTGTGCACGCTGTTTCAACTAGAGTAAACAGATACCTACACTCATGCTGTCATATTACATTCTTATACTCAACCACTAATCGTGTGCACGCTGTTTCAACTAAAGAAAACAGATACCTGAACTCATGCTGTCACATAACATTTTTGTACTCAACCACTAATCGTGTGCACGCTGTTTAAACTAAAGTAAACAGATACCTACACTCATGCTGTCATATTACATTCTTATACTCAACCACAAATCGTGTGCACGCTGTTTCAACTAAAGTAAACATATACCTACACTCATGCTGTCATATTACATTCTTATATTCAACCGCCAGTTGCGTACATGGTGTTTCAACTAAAGTAAACAGATACCTACACTCATGCTGTCATATTACATTATTATACTCAACCAGTAATCGTGTGCACGCTGTTTCAACTAAAGTAAACATATACCTACACTCATGCTGTCATATTACATTCTTACTCAACCACTAATCGTGTGCACGCTGTTTCAACTAAAGTAAACAGATACCTACACTCATGCTGTCATATTACATTCCTACTCAACCACTAATCGTGTGCACGCAGTTTCAACTAAAGTAAACAGATACCTACACTCATGCTGTCACATTACATTCTTATACTCAACCACTAATCGTGTGCACGCTGTTTCAACTAAAGTAAACAGATACCTACACTCATGCTGTCATATTACATTCTTATACTCAATCACTAATCGTGTGCACGCTGTTTCAACTAAAGTAAACAGATACGTACACTCATGCTGTCATATCACATTCTTATACTCAACCACTAATCGTGTGCACGCTGTTTCAACTAAAGTAAACAGATACCTACACTCATGCTGTCATATTACATTCTTATACTCAACCACTAATCGTGTGCACGCTGTTTCAACTAAAGTAAACAGATACCTACACTCATGCTGTCATATTACATTCTTATACTCAACCACTTATCGTGTGCACGCTGTTTCAACTAAAGTAAACAGATACCTGAACTCATGCAGCATGCTGTCATATTACATTCTTATACTCAACCGCCAATCGTGTGCACGCTGTTTCAACTAAAGTAAACAGATACCCACACTCATGCTGTCATTACACATTCTTATACTCAACCACTAATCGTGTGCACGCTGTTCCAACAAAAGTAAACAGATACCTACACTCATGCTGTCATATTACATTCTTATACTCAACCACTAATCGTGTGCACGCTGTTTCAACTACAGTAAACAGATACCTACACTCATGCTGTCATATTAGATTCTTATACTTAACTGCCAGTTGCGTCACGCTGATTCAACTAAAGTAAATATATACCTACACTCATGCTGTCATATAACATTCTTATACCTAACCGCCAGTTGCGTCAAGCTGATTCAACTAAAGTAAACAGATACCTACACTCATGCTGTCATATTACATTCTTATACTCAACCGCCAGTTGCATCACGCTGATTCAACTAAAGTAAACAGATACCTACACTCATGCTGTCATATTACATTCTTATACTCAACCGCTAATCATGTGCACGCTGTTTCAACTAAAGTAAACAGAAACATGAACTCATGCTGTCATATTACATCATTATACTCAACCGCCAGTTGCGTACATGCTGTTTCAACTAAAGTAAACAGATACCTACACTTATGCTGTTTCTTATACTCAACCGTTAGTTGCGTACATGCTGTTTTAACTCAAGTAAACAGATACCTACACTCATGCTGTCATTTTTTATTCTTATACTCAACTGCCAGTTGCGTCACGCGGTCACGCTGATTTAACTAAAGTAAACAGATACCTATACTCATGCTCTCATAATACATTATTGTACGCAACCGCCAATCGTGTGCACGCTGTTTTAACTAAAGTAAACAGATACCTACACTCATGCTGTCATATTACGTTACGCTGATTCAACTGAAGTAAACAGATACCTACACTCATGCTGTCATATTACATTCTTATACTCAACCGCCAGTTGCGTACATGCTGTTTCAACTAAAGTAAATAGATACCTACACCCATGCTGTCATATTACATTCTTATACTCAACCGCCAGTTGCGTACATGCTGTTTCAACTAAAGTGAACAGATACCTACACTCATGCTGTCATATTACATTCTTATACGCAACCGTTAGTTGCGTACATGCTGTTTCAACTAAAGTAAACAGATACCTACACTCTTGCTGTCATATTACATTCTTATACTTAACCGCCAGTTGCGTACTTGCTGATTCACTTAAAGTAAACAGATACCTACACTCATGCGGTCATATTCCATTCTTATATTTAACCGCCAGTTGCGTCACGCTGATTTAACTAAAGTAAACAAATACCTACACTCATGCTGTCATATTACATTCTTATATCGAACCGCTAGTTGCGTACATGCTGTTTAACTAAAGTAAACAGATACCTACACTCATGCTGTCATATTACATTACATTTACATTACATACACTTATACTTAACCGCCAGTTGCGTCACGCTGTTTCAACTAAAGTAAACAGATTCCTGCACTCATGCTGTCATATTACATTCTTATACTCAACCGCCAGTTGCGTACATGCGTTTCAACTAAAGTAAACAGATACCTACACTCATGCTGTCATATTACATTCTTATACTCAACCGCTAATCATGTGCACGCTGTTTTAACTAAAGTAAACAGATACCCACACTCATGCTGTCATATTACATTCTTATACTCAACCGCCAGTTGCATCACGATGATTTAACTAAAGTAAACAGATACCTACACTCATGCTGTCATAATTCATTCTTATACTCAACCGCCAATCGTGTGCACGCTGTTTTAACTAAAGTAAACAGATACCTACACTCATGCTGTCATATTACATTCTTATACCTAACCGCCAGTTGCGTCACGCTGTTATATTTTTATAAATAAGTTATGTACATTAGGTGTAATTTAATCAATCTTATTTTCAAAACATACTTTACTTCAGTCAATACATTTTGGGTGAAGCAATAACATAGTTGTCACTAATGTTGACGTATAAACGATCAACACACGTCTAATTTTTTTTTATTTTGAGATAATTACGGAAGTTTCAGGGGTGTCATTCGGAAATAACGTAATTTTACACTAAGTATCGTTTGGTAAGTGAACCTGAGGATATTCATTTAATTTGATTGCTTTTTATTAATCTCATTTACATCTACTTTAAGGTTATATAAAGTTTAAACAAACGTGCGTGACATACCACAGATTTTGAGATGATTACAGAAGTTTAACGGGCTGTTAGTGGAAAATTATCTTATGTCACACACAGTTGCGATTTGTTAGAGAACCAGAGTATATTAGTTTAATTTGATTCCTGCCAATAAATCTCAATTAGATCTTGTTTAACCACATATAAACATACCTGCGTGACATACTACAGATTTTGAGATAATTACGTAAGTTTAACGGGCTGTCATTCGGAAATTACTTAATTTCACACATAGTAGCGATTTGTAAGAGAACCTGAGTATGGCATGCGCATACATCGGCCGGGGTGGATACAGGCTCGATTAGTTACACAAAGCATGGCAACTAAAGTTCGGTAACGACTCCAAAATAATAATTATTCAAAATTTCCATTTTTTTGGGGTCATGGGGGGGCGGTCACCCCCCCCCCCCCCCCCCCGCCCCCTATATCCGCCTCTGGTTGTATTACATTTTAATGTTTTGTGTTTTTATGAGAGAGGTTAGTGTGCTTTGTTGATGTATGGAGCTATGCCAGCGGAAGCGTATGCTTCTGGTAGGGCCACCCTAGGTCGAGTTGGGGAAGCCAGACGAAAGGCAGTCCACGTCCTCTCCTTTCTCTTTTCCTCCCCGTTACGTCCTGCTTGTCCCTTTCTCCAATCACCCCCGACGTCTATGACCTAGTTGTCGAGTACGTCTTTAAAAATAAATATCATAACTTGCTGCTGTATAAAAGTGTTCATTCAAAACAGGATTTATGATGTATTTGAAATATCGATCTTTGATTGGATATCGCTCACTCGTCGATGGTGTTCGAAGCCTACAGGGTTGGTTTAGTCACTTTAAATTAAAGTCCCCCACTGCAAACCAGTTTAATTACTGAGTGGGTAGACTCTAAATTTGAATTTATTTATTTATGTTTTTATTTATTTATTTATTTATTTATTTATTTATTTATTTATTTATTTATTTATTTATTTATTTATTTATTTATTTATTTATTTATTTATTTATTTATTTATTTATTTATTTATTTATTTATTTATTTATTTATTTATTTATTTATTTATTTATGTATTTATTTATTTATGTATTTATTTATTTATTTATTTATGTATTTATTTATGTATTTATTTATTTATTTATTTATTTATTTATTTATTTATTTATTTATTTATTTATTTATTTATTTATTTATTTATTTATTTATTTATTTATATCGAGAACAATATCTTGTTTTCAAAACTAAAAGTTACAACGAACAAAAATAAAAAATAATGAACGTCCACGACTTTCAAAAATACACACACACATTGGAGATGCATTACTAAAGAACACAAGAACGTGCGTTCCGCTTTCAAACGAAGGAACCGGAACGAAAACCAATCGATCTGGATGAACAGTCCAGACATAACCGAAAAACAGCGGCGTCCATTACACTCTAGGTTTTTGCTGTGAGAATTGGCGAGATACCGCATAAAAACTGTTGCATAAACCGCAACTCCGGCTACCTTGCCGGGGGCCAACTGTAACAATGCCACCTTGCATGACCTTCAGAGAAGCCGGCAACGACCTTGCCTTGATGATACAGAGCAAGACAACGTGGGGTCAAAACACTGCATGCGGTACTTCAAGAAGACGGAGGCGATATACTGGTTGGTGCATCATAATTACAAATTTTTGTAGGAATCCCTGTATAATGAATATGAATAGTAAGTCGAACATCCCGACTAGATAGGGATAGGGGTCTGGAGCAATAGCCCCAGCCTCCGGAGCGTTGGCATTTTTTTCTTCGTTTATGACGTTTAAACGCATGTGAACACGTTTCAGAATCGGACAATGTGAAAAGAGGAACCCCTGACCTCTTCCACCCATTAGCCTTTTTAAATGCTCTTCCAGCGTGTCCCGTTCCTCTAACTTCTTCCCCCGTATGGCCCCGGGAAGAATAGGTGAAGGGTCTGACCTAAGAGGCGACAAAGGGGCCAAAGTCATATGTATTAACGGTTGATTATGTTATTAAACAATAAATAATCAAAATGTTACCTCCGTAGCTTCCTTCTCCCGCCTCCTTTCCTTCCTTCTCGCCGTGATTCATCTGGCCAAGAAGGTATAGGAGGTCATTTGACAGTCCGGGTCACTGATAAGAGATGGTGTAGGGGTAAGACGCTTCACTCTAGTTCGGGAGTTCTCCGGTTCGATTCCGGCCACCGGAAATCCTGACTGAAAGTTTTTCCCGAGATTTTTCTCAGTCGTAAAGGCGAATGCTGGATTGAGTTCTACTAGCAGCCCTTGGACATTCCTTCCATTCATTCTCAGTCGTAAAGGCGAATGCTGGATTAAGTTCTACTAGCAGCCCTTGGACATTCCTTCCATTCATTCTCAGTTGTAAAGGCGAATGTTGGATTGGGTTCTACGAGCAGCCCTTGGACATTCCTTCCATGCATTCTCAGTTGTAAAGGCGAATGTTTGATTGGGTTCTACTAGCAGCCCTTCGACATTCCTTGCATTCATTATCAGTCGTAAAGGCGAATGCTGGATTGAGTTCTACTAGCAGCCCTTGGACATTCCTTCCATTCATTCTCAGTCGGAAAGCCGAATGCTGGATTGAGTTCCACTAGCAGCCCTTGGACATTCCTTCCATTCATTCCTTAGTCATAAAGGCGAATGCTGGATTGAGTTCTCCTAGCAGCCCTTGGACATTCCTTCCATTCATTCCTCAGCCGTAAAGGCGAATGCTGGATTGAGTTCTACTAATGCCCTTGGACATTCCTTCCATTCATTCTCAGTCGTAAAGGCGAATGCTGGATTGAGTTCTCCTATAGCAGCCCTTAGACATTCCTTCCACATTATCCAAACAGGTGTGAGATCTCTATTGCTTGGGGCAATGGTGATTGCACCTAATCACTCTTGATAGCAACATAAGTCTAGCCTAGACAAACCATTTCATTGCTCGAACCGAGGCCTTATTTAATGTTGTAGTTATCAGGCAAGACTATAAAAACGCCATTACAGAAATATCTATACCTTTCCATTTCCAACGGACAACGGAACATCTTCAGTTCTTGACACGTATAAGGTAAGTGAGCTCCAGAGAGAAAGAGTCTCATTTATTAATTAATGTATTTATGGTCTAATAATATCCAATTCAGCTGTAATAGTTTACTTGTAAAAAGAAGAAGTTCCATAAAAATATGTTAATATTAGAAATAATAGTTTATAGGTTAGTCCAACTGGGCACAGATTTACTACTGTGTTTAGTTGAGGTAGTGTTTCGTAGCCATAGTATGTTCATATATCAAGAAATATAGTTTGAGGGAAACTGTGAATCACACTGAATTCATAGTCGTCCCCTACCACTAGGGGCGCCCGGTGTTGCTAAGGATTTGTTTTCTATATGAGCAAGTAACATGCATAAAATTGTAATCTAGCAACAACAGGCGCCTCTATAACTAGGAGACTTATTTCTCTATGTAGGAGACGATTATGAATTCATAGTCGGCCCCTACCGCCTAGGGGCGCCCGATGTTGCTAGGGATTTGTTTTCTATATGAGCAAGTAGCATGCACGAAATTGTAATCTAGCAACAACGGGCGCCTCTATGACTAGGAGACTTATTTCTCTATGTAGGAGACGATTGTGAATTCATAGTCGTCCCCTACCACTAGGGGCGCCCGGTGTTGCTAAGGATTTTTCATTTATATGGGAAGTGCCATGCATAAAATTACTACCTAGCAACAACGGGCGCCCCTATGAGAAGGGGACGACTATGAATACGGACCTTAGAGTAACCCTAAGCCTACTTGTTACTTGGTAGTTGCTACGAGGGTAGTTTTTTTGTGATAAATCAAGATTGGACTACGTCAACTCAAACGGGTAGTCCAAGATACAAGATAGATGGATAGATAGATAGATAGATAAATGTATTTAATTTCAGGCGTGATTAAGGCCAATTGGGCCTTTTCTTACATCCAACCTAAATATTACTAAGTTGAAATACAAATTAATTAATTAAATAATTAATTGAGTACAAATTGATACATATTGATGACAAACAAATACGATAATCTTAAAACTTTCAACTTATACACTAACAAAAATCTACGTCTCATTCATAGGAAATAACGTAGATGTGTCTCTTGACAGGACGAGCATATCCGCCATGTTTAGTCCACGCAGAGCCCTCCTGCTTCTGACCTTGACTGTACTGACCCACAGTAAAGTGTTTGACAAGTGTTCTATGGCCAGGGAGCTGTTCTTCCAAGGCATCCCCATCAGGCAGATAAACCAGTGTAAGTACCGACCTTCAATCTAGCGATGTCGGGGGTGATTTTTTTCTTCATTTCTTTCTTTATTTCTTTATTTATTTATTTATTTATTTATTTATTTATTTATTTATTTATTTATTTATTTATTTATTTATTTATTTATTTATTTATTTATTTATTTATTTATTTATTTATTTATTTATTTATTTATTTATTTATTTATTTATTTATTTATTTATTTATTTATTTATTTATTTATTTATTTATTTATTTATTTATTTATTTAATTAATTATTTATTTATTTGTTTATTTATGTATGTTGTATTTATTTATTTGTTTATTAATTAATTAATGTATTTATTTATTTATTTTTATTTTTATTCATTTTTTTATTCATTTATTTATTTATTTATTTATTTATAAATATTTCTTCTATATTCCTTTATTTCGGGATTTCGGGAGTGGCCCAAGCCCCCCGAGCTCCCCCCCCCCCCTGTATACGCCACTGATATTTGCTACCTTCTGTATCTAGGGGGTTGTGTCGTGGCACAATCTAGTCCAAGGCGAGACACCTCCCTCGTAACTTCCAACGCAGACGGTAGCCACAACTATGGCATCTTTCAGGTTGGTTGAGATTTATGTCAGTATTTGCTAGATTTTCAGAGTGTAGTCCTTACGGTGTATGTGTGGGAACGCTTCTAGATATTGAAAACGTGATTCTTACCCGAAATTTGGTTTAGAATCAGAAGACAGTGAATTTATGAACGTTCAAATATTGTCATTTCTACGATTGCTTGAAGTAGTTCATTTATTGAAGAACATAAGAAATAATAAATAATATAAAATAATAATAATAATAATAATAATAATAATAATAATAATAATAATAATAATAATAATAATAATAATAATAATAATTGTAACAATAATAATAATAATAATAATTAATAATAAATAAATTAAATAATAAAAATAATAAATTGTCGCAAGGGTGTAAGGAACAATTAATTATCGATTCTGTTGTAATGAACCCAGCTTTCAACAAGAAGAGAAACATTCACGTTAGCTATATTGATTACAAGAAAGCGTATGATTCGTCACCACATTCGTGGCTAATACAGATACTGGAAATTTATAAAGTAAACCCATTGATAGTAAACTTTTTGCGGACAGCGATGACGAGTTGGAAAACAACATTAAAGTTAAACGTAGGCAAAGAGCAGATATGTACTGACCCAGTTAACATCCGACGAGGTATTTTTCAAGGTGACTCGTTTAGTGCGTTATGGTTTTGTCTTTCATTAAATCCATTATCTCATATACTAAACAAATCTACACATGGTTTCAAGATAAAGGACGGTAATACGGTTTGCCACACACTTTCACATCTATTCTACATGGACGATCTCAAGCTATATGCTTTAAATGCGACACACATGACGAATCTTCTTAACTCAACGTTAGAATTCAGTAGAGATATATGTATGGATTTTGGAATTGATAAATGTAAGTCACTTCATGTCATCAAAGGAAAGATTACGAAATTAGAAGAGTTTGAAATTGACGAAGACAACCGGATTGGAGTAATGGACGAAGAAGACATATACAAATATCTAGGATTTGCGCAGGCTAAACGAATTGATCATAAACTGATGAAAAGTAAACTAATTTCTGCATACAAGAAACGAATAGGATCCATTTTAAAAACACAACTGAATGGTAAAAACAAGATCAAAGCAATTAACACTTATGCTATACCGGTCCTTACATATTCATTTGGAATTATTAACTGGACATAGACAGAACTTCATGCCCTAGAAATTCTCACCCGCACAACATTCACTTAATACAGAAGTCATCACCCTAAACCAGCAATAGAACGAGTGACTCTACCTAGAGAAAAAGGGGGAAGAGGCTTGATTGATTTAAACAATTTATATTATAAACAAATTGAAATTCTAAGAAAGTACTTTTATACCAAATGCCCACATTCACAACTTCATAGAGCTATAGTATCGGCAGACAATTTGCTTTCTCCCCTCAATTTAAATGACGGAAATTTAAACTTGCTTCAAAAACTAAATTCTGACACAGCCAAAGAGATCAGAATATCAGAAAAGACGTTACATAGCAGACATTATAAAGAACTTCTTAAAGATAACGTCGATAGGGTAGCATCGAACAAATGGTTAACGTCCGGGGACATTTTCAGCGAAACAGAGGGATTCATGATCGCTATTCAACATAAAGTAATCAAGACTAACAATTACAAAAAATACATACTGAAAGACGTCACAGTGCAAGATAAATGTAGAAAATGTAATATGAACGGCGAAACAATTGAACATATCGTATCTGGGTGCAAAATGCTTTGTCAAACAGATTATCTTCATAGGCATAACCAAGTTGCAAACATTGTACATCAAAAATTAGCCATGAAGTATAAACTTATAAACACAACCACTGCATATTACAAATACAAGCCTGAAAAGGTATTAGATAGTAAAGACTACAAATTATATTACGACCGGGCAGTTATAACAGACCAAACCATACATCACAATAGACCGGATATTATATTTATTGACAAGAAGAAACAAGAAACGATTTTAATTGATGTTGCCGTCCCTTTATGCCACAATGTAGAGACAACTTGGCGGGAAAAGATTAATAGATATAAGGAATTATCTATTGAAATAAAAAGGTTGTGGAAGCAGAATAATGTAACTGTTATACCGTTAATTATATCAGCAAATGGCATTGTTCCACGTAAACTCCATGACAGTATTAAACTAATTGGTCTCCAACCGAACATATACATCGAGATGCAAAAAGCAATTATTTTGAACACGTGTAGGATAGTGCGAAAATTTTTGAACTAAGAAGAATGAAGACTTCAAGAAGTTCTCCATCCCGATGGTGGTTTTCGTGGTTTCCACCGTACAAAGAGCGAATGCTGGGATGAGTACAAATCGGCCACGACCGTACATAGCATCCACAATTCGGTTTGGAAAAATAATGTGGACAATGATATATTAAGTAGTATAGCCAAATGTGGGCATTTGAGAAGCAGAAGAAGAAGAAGAAGAACAAGAACAAGAAGAAGTAGAAGAAGATATATTAAGTAGTTCTAAGTAGATTTTAATAAGGTAAACACATGGAAATACTTGACATTTGTGTCCGTACAACATGTTTATGCCGGTTTTGACCGAGTTTGTATGTATTGCAACAATAAAATTATAATAATAATAATAATAATAATAATAATAATAATAATAATAATAATAATAATAATAATAATAATAATAATAAATAAACAAGAAGATAAAATTAATAACAGTCGTAATTATTTCAATATTTTGAAAGATTGAAAAAAAATTCATTAGAAGATTCAAACCCATATCTCAGGTACGAATAACGTTTCAAATACCTATCTTAAAACGTTTAAAGACTGAGGAAGCTGTGAATAAGTCACAAAATAGGTGGAATATGCAAAAAAATATCGACTTATTGTTTTGGGTTTTATTGCCCAATTTGACGGAAAGTGAAGTCAATTTCCCGTAGAGGTTTATTCCTAAAATTGAAGTACAATACTTGGCCAACTAAGCAATATGATGTCACAACAATTATTGAGCAAGATTATAGTATTTGTAGATGACGAAAAGATTGATTAGTTAATCAAAGATCGAATGTTTCAGATAAATGACAAGGATTGGTGTGACCAGAAGACGGAGGGTAAGGGATGCATGGTGCGTTGCAGTGGTGAGTAAAGCCCGGTTTACAGCACACGGTAATAAGGTTTTAAGTATAAGGTTCAGACGAAGTTGAATCAAGCCAGTAGCATCATGGCGTTCACATAACTTCCTAAGATTTAAGGCCCATCCACATTGAAAATTACAAGTAACAGTAAAATTAAGGTTTTAGACACTCCCATTGGCTAAGCAATGACCTTGGTTTCTCATCAGCCAATGGGAGTGTCCGAAACCTTAATTCTAACGTTACTGTTACTGCTAATTTTCAATGTGGATAGGCCTTAAGTGTCTAGGACGAAAACTGAAACTATTCCAACTTGTTAGCTCTTATCCCTAAAATTCTTATCCCAGCCAATGAGAGACGAGCTTTTATAAATCCGGCCAATGGTAGCGATCCTAGTAAAATCAGTTTGAAAAATACTTTCCTTAGAACAAAATATTAAATCTTAAGCCTTATAGCGGTGTGTATACCCAGCGATGCGATTCTCACCTGTATTCATGTATTGATTGTTTTGTTATAGAAAAGTACAAAGTCAAAAAAAAAATGCATAATGTTATAATGTTACATTTGAAGGTTTAATGTAAAATGACTGTATAGCTGTATTTAAATCCTGAATAAATAAATAAACAAATAACGTCGAAGCTCGAGAGACAGTCTTGAAGTAAAGGCTCAACTGGTAGATTACCATTGATCCTCGTGCTCTTCTCTTTACAGACCTGATAGATGATGACCTGTATGAAGACGTTGCCTGCGCCCTCAGGATCTACAAGACTCTTGGCTTCTCTGCCTGGCCAGGGTACGAGCAGAACTGTGAGGGTGGCAAGGCTCCCGACCTTTTCTTCTGCTTCTGACATGTTCTGACATGTCCACATTCAACGAAGAAAGGAAATGTTAGGCTATGACATTTTTCGTCATTTAAATATTGTTTTATTTTTATGTTGTGCGTATTATTATTATTTATTGTTTTAACAACTTTATTATGAACTTTTTGGATAAATATTTAGTAGGCTATTTTCACCAAGGGAACCAGGCAGACTTCGGTTGTTACGATGGTGAAAACAAGTTTGTAGCCTTCTATCTGAAAACTCAAAGCCATCGAAATAACCAGTTGCATCCCTTTTAAAATAATCTTTTTCCGGTATATAAATATGTGATCAGCATTCACCCTGTTTCGCACTAAATAAACTGAAGATGTTATTATAGTATTGAAATATGTGTTTCGTTTTGCATTATGTGTATGTTTGCTTAAAGTGATGTTATCTTGTATCAGAAAAGCGTTTGTTTGGTTTTTGTGTATGTATCTGAGATTATAATTTGTTTCCCATATGTAGACAATCTAATTAAATAATAAATCTCTAAGTTTCAAACAACGTTTTGAGCTGGGTTTTTTTCTGACACCATTGCAATCACTTTTTCTCTCCTAGTCACCCTAAAAGTCTACACGTTCCCAGTCGCTGCTGATAATATATCGCATTTCAAAGGGAAAAAGCTGTAATCAACCAACAATTTTCACGGCATTGAGATCTACGAGTGATTTACTACAAGAAGACATAAAGGGAAGTACCAGTATCCATTACTTTGTATATAAATAGAAGTTTAATTTTGTAGGCTTACATTTTAGTCCAGGGCCTTGCTTGAGAAACATAGGAACAGTTGAATTTAGTGTTGATTTTGACAGATTGAAGCTAGATCTGGACACGTCAAGGTCTTGTACTTATAATTTGATTCGATAATATTGTAACTAGATATATGTTTTACGGTTGTATGTAAGCACTTTTTATTTGTTTCCAGAATTAAGAAGATTTCGTCTTCAAAATCTGTGAAATTTGAAACTGTCATTCAACTCCAACTCAGCGCCTTGTAATTGCGTGTGTTATTTATTGACGGGGCACGGCCAAGTTGCGAGTGTAAAGAAAAGTGTGACATTAAGTGCTTTGATTTCTTTGAAAAACAATATTAACTTTCTGTGACAAAGAACTTAGTTTGACAGGACAATGAACTTTGACATTTAGTAAATAAACAAACAGATTATGGATGCTTCTGATGTATTATCGCAACAGACCACCAAATCTGGAAGAGTGAGGCAGCGTATCAAATGGACAGATAATATGAACATTTGTGTGATGCGCAACTACTATAGAATTACGTTATTAGAAACTAGATTAGTTGGATATCGACAAGAACTGCACCGAGCGTTTACACGTGAATACCCATTAGTAGATGTAACCGAACAAAGAGTAGCAGACCAAAGGAGAATAATTGTAAGTAATGGTATGCTACCATTTAATCTATTGAACGTAATAAGACATGAAGTAGAGGAAGAACTACAAATAGATCAAGAAAATGAAGAGGATTTGGCGAACGAGGAGCACATCATGGAAGCATCAAGAAACGATGACCATCTACGACAAGAATTAATGGAACAAGTAGATCTACCAGAAGGCCAGAACACACAAGAGGTACATCACCAACATCCACCTATTAATAACATTGAACAAGAAGAGAATACAAGAGGGAACACACAAGAAATAGACGAGTTAAAGAACATATTACATTTAGCTTTTGAAAATGCTTTGTCAGAATTTGCACATATAGAACCGAACAAGAGACCTAGAATTCCTAAACCTAAACAGTCTAAGCAAATGGACATAGTAATGCACGTAATGAACGCACATATATTGTTAGATTACGCGAAGAAAGAATTATCGTTTGAGGAAGTGCATGCAGCAATATATTGTGGAGCCGTAGCAGTGGTCAGACAATTAGGATTAAAAATAAAGTTGGTACATTCTCAGAACATAAAAACAAATAAGACTCCAAAATGGGAACGAAGATTAGTCAAACGCATCAACGAGTTAAGGAGAGATATTGGGAGATTAGAACAATTCAGGATGGGTAATAGATCTAAAAAGATATTACAATATTGCCAACACATATTTGAAAGGTTTAAAATCCATACTATACATGAAACACCGAACGAGGCTACAAACGAATATTTGGATACTCTAAAGCAAAAAGTAAGTGCATTAGCCAAAAGACTACGAAGATATAAAGAGTGTAGTGATAGAAAAGAACAAAACGAAATGTTTAAAGAAAAAGAAAAAGAATTCTATCAGCAAATTAACAATAAAGAAGAAATAGTAGGCAATGGTATACCATCGAAGACAGAGATTGAGCAGTTTTGGGGTGGGATATGGAGTAACCCATTAATGCACAATCACAATGCAACATGGATTCAAGATGAAATTGAGGCAATGAGTGATATCGAAGAAATGACATTTGATGGCATCAGTGTAAATGATATAAAATCAACGATACGAAATACTCATAATTGGAAAGCACCCGGTAACGATAACATTCAAAATTTTTGGTACAAGAAGTTTTCAAACATGCACACCCAGATTGCTAAATGTCTTAATGAATTTATATTAGGAGACAAGGATTTACCAGATTTCTTTACTGAAGGAATAACATTTCTTAAACCAAAAGATATTGACACCAAAAATCCAAGTAAATATAGACCAATTACATGCTTACCTACTATTTACAAAATCTTGACATCGTGCATAACAAATAAAATATATAGTCACTGCGAAGAACACAATATATTAGCTGAAGAACAAAAGGGATGTCGTAAATTGTCGCAAGGGTGTAAGGAACAATTAATTATCGATTCTGTTGTAATGAACCAAGCTTTCAACAAGAAGAGAAACATTCACGTTAGCTATATTGATTACAAGAAAGCGTATGATTCGTCACCACATTCGTGGCTAATACAGATACTGGAAATTTATAAAGTAAACCCATTGATAGTAAACTTTTTGCGGACAGCGATGACGAGTTGGAAAACAACATTAAAGTTAAACGTAGGCAAAGAGCAGATATGTACTGACCCAGTTAACATCCGACGAGGTATTTTTCAAGGTGACTCGTTTAGTGCGTTATGGTTTTGTCTTTCATTAAATCCATTATCTCATATACTAAACAAATCTACACATGGTTTCAAGATAAAGGACGGTAATACGGTTTGCCACACACTTTCACATCTATTCTACATGGACGATCTCAAGCTATATGCTCTAAATGCGACACACATGACGAATCTTCTTAACTCAACGTTAGAATTCAGTAGAGATATATGTATGGATTTTGGAATTGATAAATGTAAGTCACTTCATGTCATCAAAGGAAAGATTACGAAATTAGAAGAGTTTGAAATTGACGAAGACAACCGGATTGGAGTAATGGACGAAGAAGATATATACAAATATCTAGGATTTGCGCAGGCTAAACGAATTGATCATAAACTGATGAAAAGTAAACTAATTGCTGCATACAACAAACGAATAGGATCCATTTTAAAAACACAATTGAATGGTAAAAACAAGATCAAAGCAATTAACACTTATGCTATACCGGTACTAACATATTCATTTGGAATTATTAACTGGACACAGACAGAACTTCATGCCCTAGAAATTCTCACCCGCACAACATTCACCAAATACAGAAGTCATCACCCTAAGTCAGCAATAGAACGAGTGACTCTACCTAGAGAAAAAGGGGGAAGAGGCTTGATTGATTTAAACAATTTATATTATAAACAAATTGAAATTCTGAGAAAGTACTTTTATACAAAATGCCCACATTCACAACTTCATAGAGCTATAGTATCGGCAGACAAGTCGCTTTCTCCCCTCAATTTAAATGACGGAAATTTAAACTTGCTTCAAAAACTAAATTCTGACACAGCAAAAGAGATCAGAATATCAGAAAAGACGTTACATAGCAGACATTATAAAGAACTTCTTAAGGATAGCGTCGATAGGGTAGCATCGAACAAATGGTTAACGTCCGGGGACATTTTCAGCGAAACAGAGGGATTTATGATCGCTATTCAAGATAAAGTAATCAAGACTAACAATTACAAAAAATACATACTGAAAGACGTCACAGTGGAAGATAAATGTAGAAAATGTAATTTGAACGGCGAAACAATTGAACACATCGTGTCTGGGTGCAAAATGCTTTGTCAAACAGATTATCTTCATAGGCATAACCAAGTTGCAAACATTGTACATCAAAAATTAGCCATGAAGTATAAACTTATAAACACAACCACTGCGTATTACAAATACAAGCCTGAAAAGGTATTAGATAGTAAAGACTACAAATTATATTACGACCGGGCAGTTATTACAGACCAAACCATA